>CM055117.1:149364840-150564840 GCA_029206835.1 Rana muscosa
CTAGAATAAGCCCCACTTGGCTGCACCCTGTCCAATAACATTGCTCTGGATGTCAACAGAGGCACTCTTATTGGACAAGTAGATGGCAACTGGCATGATTTAGTCCCAAAATCAAGGAAGTATGGCCTTATGTAACAAACTCCCAGACACAGAGTAGCAGATGTCTTATGGTGTCTGCTATAAAGCAGGGATTTAAAGTATATTTGAACCCTTACCTTGTAAAACAACCCATTCCGTTTAAAATACAAAATAAGAGGCAAAACATTTGTGTATATTGAATATATTTTAAACATTATTAATACTTTTTTTTCTTTTGCTGAATAAGGAACTTGGAGAGGTGGGGGTGGAGAAACAGCAGAACACTAATCTTACCAGTAAATGGCTGTGCAAGGCACATGTCAGCACTAGTCAGACCACTGGAGGACAGGCAGGTTTGTTCACTCAGCATAGCTAGAAAACTGACCATGCTGGGAAGGATGTGCTCTCATGCCCAGCTTGGTCAGTTTAAAATCGGAAAAGAGGGGGAATGGCGGGATCACCAGGTATTTCACACAAAGAAAAAATTCAAAGAGAACAGTAAACTTTTTAACACAAGTACATGCTACAACACATATCAGGAATATGAAATGTTGGTGTAGCATATTCTTTAATAATATTTAAAACAGTTTAGAGGGTCACTTCAAGAATCTGATATCCAGATTTAAAAAAATAATCAATCTAAGATTTAGCAAGCACACAATGGCTGGGTGATTTGTATGAAATATATTACCTGTTCTTTAAGTACCAGAATATTGTAGCACAACCGAAGCCTGATGCCACGCTGAGGTGGGACTGTGGCGGAGGTAAAGAGGACAGGAATTCTGAACTACATCGTCCATCCTCCCAGGTGATGAGATGGCTCACTTCTCTGGGTTCAAAGAATCGCTGGTTTTCACTGTTTATCCAGTGACATCCTTATAGAAAGCAAACGGGATTTCAGGTCACAGTCCAAAGTGTATTTTTGTTTTGTTTTAGATGGGGAATGGTAAAAGCCTCTGGGGTCAGGTGTATATTGCTGTCTGTGTCTGCTGGGTGGTAGGGATAAGCTCAGGCGTGTTCACAATTGAACACGTGCAGAGCCCGCCAAGGAAGTCGGCACCGTCGGAACCGTGCTGCGCTAATCACAGGCAGGGAGACATTTCCCGATCTCTGCAGCCGAGCATCGGGACAATGTCTCCCTGCCTGTGATTAGCGCAGCACGGTCTCCGACGGTGCCGACTTCCTTGGCGGGCTCTGCACTTGTTCAATGCGAACACGCCTGAGCTCATCCCTACTGGGCGGATCCATCCTGTCTGTCCTGGGAACCATTATTTAGACAGAAGGTGATGGGAAATCACCAGAACAAGGGAGGGCACTTGTTTCAGAGATAACTGTCTAAGAGAGGAATTCCCTTATTTTGTAGAGATTTCTTCTCACTTCCTGTTATGTCTCTAGGGCAGGAAGTGAGAGGAAATCTTCCCAACAGGATACAGACAGCAAAAAAATCAACTCTATCCACAACTAAAGAAAAAAAGGTTTTAGCAATACCAACACCTCAATTGTTGCATACATACTGCTGTTAAATTTCTGATTTACTTATTTAGAAACTATATTACTGTACACATTTTTAAAGACTAAAGTAAAAATAAATAGATTGAAGAAAAAATCCAGCAGCTATAAATTTGACTTCATCTACCGACATCAGTGATAATTATTAATGGCAAGTATTATTATCCTATGATAATTCATAGAGTACACAGGCCCAGCATACTCTGTCTGTTGGGTATAAAGATTAAAGCTAGCTATACACGCTAAAGTCTCGTACACACAATATAATTTTCGGACAACCGAACGTCCGTTTTTTTGTGGCATGGTAGTCTCATGTGGAAAGTGAAGAGGTTACGCACATTATGAAAATTTTCGTACGACAGAATACAACATCACAGAAGTGACGTAATGTGTGTAATAGTTTTGTATGCATTCTTTTGTTTCTGAGCATGCGTACCGTATTTTCCGGCGTATAAGACGACCCCTCTAATTTTCCAGCTAAAATGTTGGTTTAGGGGTACACTCGCCGTATAAGACTACCCCCCTTCCGACTAGCCATGCCTCCCCTCACTGTGCCATTGCATACCTCACTGTACTGTGCCATTGCATACCTCACTGTGCTTCTGCATGCCTCGACGATCACATACCTTATCCCTGACATGTAGAATCTCAGTCAGACCGCGGCCGTCCATTTTTCAAAAGCCGCGCCTCCTCCTCGTGCTGTTCTGTGATAGGCGGAAAACACTCAGCTTCCCAGCAGACACTGTGTTCAGTGTTCCGCCTATCACAGATGCCCTCTCATCCGAGGCCGAGGACAAGAGGGCATCCGTGAAAGGCGGAACACTTAACAGAGGCTCTGCTGGGAAGCCGAGTGTTCCGCCTATCACGGAACAGCACGAGGAGGTGGCGCGGCTTTTGAAAAATGGACGGCCGCGGTCTGACTGAGGTTCTACATGTCGGGTACCGGCGTATAAGACAACCCCCGACTTTTGAGAAGATTATTATGGGTTAAAAAGTCGTCTTATACGCCGGAAAATACGGTAGTCTTGCTCTTACCATTTCTTTTGGACAAAAACTGTACTAATGAAACGAAAATCTGACGTTGAGTTCACACCCAACACAAATTTTAGAGTCTGCACATCCAGCTTTTGTCTGACAAAGAAAAGCAAAAATCAGCTGTTGAAAGCACCATACTAATGATCCGAAAATCGGCAGACAGCTCGTCGTACAAATTTTTCCATCCGATTTTCATATCGTGTGTACTGGCCTTAAGATTCAGTCCCACAGGCTGAATAAGATTTAGTCCCATAGGCTGAATAAGATTCAGTCCCATAGGCTGAAAAAGAGAAATCAATGCAATCCCCCATCCACGCCATACAGAGTGGATGGAAGAATCTCCCTGGCTGACTATTGTATTCTGATCCCTGCTGCTCCTGTGCCTGTTAAAATACCTGAACAAGAACTACATCTGATTCTGATTGGATACAGTCACTGTTGAGCTGAGAATTTTCCCACCTGGGTGCTTTGATTTTCAGATGGAAGTTTGTCAAGCTGGGTGGTGTAGAGAGGGTCACCCAGAGCTCAAATGTCTGCAGATTCAGCATAAATCGCCCGAAATTCTAGCTGTGTATAAATCTATAGCTGAAAAGACTAAACTACACACAAAGTGCTTTGTCTCAAGCTGATATTATCTATACCTATTCCTTCTGAATACTACACCTTGGCTTGACTTCCAGAAGACGACCCCATGCATCTGTCCAGACACTCCTATCCGGTACACTTTCTGCAGCTTTTCCCTGGGTAGGGCACCCAAGCAATCATTTAGGGCTCTTATTATCTGGAAGACATCTTGCTCTTTTCCCTGGAAGAAGATAACATGTAAAATGATATGGTCATGGTAAGTTCTTGACCAAGTAACTATAATTTTTCTCAATACTTGCAATAGTTCCTCTGTACATTAATGTCATCAGGCAGTGAATGCTTAGCGAATGTTGCATCCTCATATACTTTATGTGCAGGTGGAAGGTACCACATCCCATAATAACTGGAAATCATAAACGAAAGATCTTGGACTTTTGAGGCACCACATTAACAGAAAGACATTTTTAAAATAACACTTTATATATCCAATAAAATAGCTCCAAGCAGCAAACAACCTCCATTATTGGACAGTCCATAAACAACAATGAAAGGTGCTACTACCCCAGATTAGTGAAACTCCTCCTAAGGCCGTTGCGGCTGAAACGCGTCTACCTCTGGTGTATTTTTATCCTTATGGAGATATAATAAATTTGGACTGATTTAAAGAGCATGTATGGCGTTGCAGACTGTCCTTTATCCATTATTGTACACCTCCCCAAGTACCACTGTCTAGCTAGCATATTATGTTGATGCATACATATGAATATAGGAATCATCATAATATGCTAGCTGGACATTTATCCAACTTCGAAAATAAATCCCCTGTTCCTATCTATAGCTTTTATTGTAAACTAGCTGAACTATTTAATGGATGTATAAATATTTTTTTTAAGCTTTATTTTTGTGTTCATGTGATGAAACAAAAGTTTCTGGTCTGTTTTATGATTTCCTGGTGCATGTCACATTCGCTGCTTTATCTACAAAAATATAAAACTTTGGCAAACATAATACAGGGCTTTTGAAATGGGATAAATTGTATCATCACAGGGTGGCACTGTGGATACACAAATAGACGTGTATAAAAAAACAAAGGTATGCAGCGCTGAAATTAGATCTCCAAAATTGAATGTAGAGAACATAAAGTGAGTTGATAATCAACTAAAATAATGATCAAAACACAAAAAATTATTAAGTGAATAGTAAATAGGTGCAATAGTGAACCATAAAGAAATTATTAAAATCCTAAATATTGACAGTATAAATGGTATTAATAATTAATCCGTGAAAAAGTTCATAAACAAAGTCCATCAAAAAGAAAACCTCCTTAGTGTAAAAAATCAACGACAATCCAATGTAAAGTGAAATGTTCAAAAAAAAAGGAAACTTGCTCCCAAACGTGAAGAAATGGATATAATGGTGACACCCGGGTGAGAAAGATATATATCCTGCTTACCAGATGCCCATGACTGCATCCAACAGTCTCACCCAGCACAGGGAAATTAGGCTTCCCCCACAGCCTTTAGATTTCAATGGTGTGGATTCCTCGACCGACCTTAAACTCAGGTATGAAAAAAGAATTCCATAGGGTAGTATATCAAACCAGCTTAGTTTATTTAAAAAGTATTGCACTTACAATATCGAAGATCGTTAGAAGCAATAATCGCAATACAACGATATGGCAGTAACAGCTCCGGCGTTAGTCTGTGTCTCTCGTTCCTGTTTGTTCCGCGGCACTTCCTCGTGTTCAGAAAATGCGTGATGACGTCACTGGCCCCCTACGCGTTTCGTCACGATAGGACTTCAACTGGGGATTGGCCAATCCCGTTGAAGTCCTATCGTGACGAAACGCACTGTGTTTTTTGGCACTGTGTTATTACTAAGTGACAATTGCGCGGTCATGCAACGCTGTACACAAATAACATTTATATCATTTTTTTCCCCACAAATAGAGCTTACTTTTGGTGATATTTGATCACCACTGGGTTTTTTTTTTTTTTGCGCTATAAAATGTAAAAAAAAAAAAAAAAAATGATGTCTTGCTATAAAACATATCCAATAATAATGTATTTTTTTTTTTATTTATTCATTAATTTACTCTATTACATATTTTTGGCAATCAGCAACTTATAGCGGGACTGTGATTGTATGGCGGGCAGTCTGAAACTGACACTTTGTGGGAACCAGTGACACTAATACAGTGCTAAAAATATACACTGTCACTGTACTAATGACTCTGGCTGAAAAGGGGTTAACATTTAGGGCAAAGGGTTAAATGTGTGCCTTACAGTGCTTAGTGTGTGTACTGTGAGGTGCTTTTACTCTTCCTCCTCCCTGATCAGTGGGTACCAGCGGTCATCCATTGGCTGGCACCTGCTGATCAGCTTGTGCTGTGTCTAATCACAGCACAGTGGATGCGCCGATAGCGCTCACCCTCCCTGGAAGTTCTAGATCCAATACTAGGTAGGTGATCAGGCATAGGAGAGCCACTTATATGTGAGACGGTTGTATTGCACCGCATTGCAAAGAAGTTAATGCACCTTTTTTGGTGCGTTAGGCAGTCAATTTAAAAGAAAGAAAACTGGAGAGAGCAAAATCTGGCACAGCTGTGCATGGTAGCCAATCGGCTTCTAACGTCAGCTTGTTTAATTAAAGCGTTTGTTACCCTAAAAAAAAAAAAAAATTGGATCCTGTTCCTTTTACCGCTTGCCGACCAGTGCACGACGATATAGGTCAGCACAATGGCGCGGCTGCGCAAATGGGCGTACAGGTACGTCCCCTTTAAATCGCGGCTTAGTCGGCACATGCTCCGTGACCGCGGAACCCGCAGACTCGATGTCCGCCAATGTCCCGCGATCGTGTCACGGAGCTGCAGAACAAGGAGATGCTTATAAAAACAAGGCATTTCCCTGTTCTGCCTAGTGACATGACAGGGATCTACTGCTCCCTGTCATTGGGAGCAGTGATATCTGTCATGTCAGTGGTTGCCCATCCCCCCTCACAGTTAGAATCACTCCCTAGGACACGTTTAACCCCTTGATTGCCCCCTAGTGTTTAACCCCTTCCCTGCCAGTGCCATTTACACAGTAATCGGTGCATTTTTATAGCACTGATCGCTGCATAAAATGACAATGGTCCCAAAATAGTGTCAAAAGTGTCCGATGTGTCCGCCATAATGCCACAGTCATGATAAAAATTGCAGATCGCCGCCATTACTAATAAAAAAAAAATGCTATAAATCTATCCCCTATTTTGTAGATGCCATAACTTTTTTTTTTTTACCAAAAAATATGTAGAAGAATACATATCGGCCTAAACTGAGAAAGAAATTTGTTTTTTTATTAAAAAAAAATTGCGATATTCAGTATAGCAAAAAGTAAAAAAATATTGCTTTTTTTTTTCAAAACTGTCGCTATTTTTTTGTTTATATCGCAAAAAATAAAAACCACAGGAGGTGATCAAATACCACCAAAAGAAAGCTCTATTTGTGGGAAAAAAAGGACGGCAATTTAGTTTGGGTGCAACGTCGCACGACCGCGCAATTGTCAGTTAAAGCAAAAAGAGCTCTGGTCAGGAAATAAAAAAAAAAAAATGGCACATCGCGGCTTTCTGTAGTGAGCCCTGTGTTGGTAAACAGTCTGTACTGTCATTAGCTCAGCAGGTCCCAAACATAAATTATTGGGCGGGACCCACTGATCGGCATGTGCTGCAGCAAATGACAGATAGCGTTTCCGGGGTGCGCGAGCGGACCCAGAAGAAAGCCCCAATGTACAGGTACATTACGATGCCTGTACGAGCTGCCCCACCACAGTATATGTACTTTCCCCAGTAGACATGGGTGGGTCAGCAAGTGGTTAAAGCATCCTGACGAGTATAAAATACATTGTGTTTTTTTTTTTATATAAAATGTTACTCTGTTTAACCCTTAGTTTACTTTTAAGGGGGTTTGGGGGGAGAGGCCTTAAAGCAGAACTTCCCCTTTTGGGTGAAGCTCCAATTTAAGTGCACACCCCCTTGAGGGCGGTGATTGCCCAGACAGGATGCACAGGTGTTCCATACGTCCCATTCACATCTGTTGGGATACAGCCACTGCTACGATTTTGCGCCGGACCACATACCTAGTACGTGATCTGCCTTACCATGCTGCGATTGGCTGCAGCACCAAGCAATCATCGGCTGCCGTTCAGTCACCCGACATTATCGCAGAAAGCCCTATGTAAGTAAACACAGGGCTCTCTTTTGACAGCAGCAATGTGCTGTTTTTTTTCTTCCTGCAAAGCACATTGCTTAGTAAAAACAGTACAAAGTAACACTTGTTTGCCACACATTTAACCCTTTGAGCGCCCTGGATGTTTAACCCCCGTCCCTGACAGTGTCATTAGTACAGTGACAGTGCATATTTTTATCACAGATCACTGTATTGGTGTCATTGGATCCCAAAAAAGTGTCAGTTAGTGTCCAATTTGTCCGCCACAATATTGCAGTCCCGGTATAAGTCGCTGATCGCCGCCACTACAAGTAAAAAAATTAATAAAAATTCCACACATATATTCCATCGTTTTCCGATGCTATAACTTTTGCGCAAACCAATCAATGTCCAGTTATTGGGATTTACCAAAAATATGTAGCAAAATACAGATTGGTCTAAATTAATGAAGAAATTAGAATTCTTCTGTTTTTTTTTTACTGGACATGTTTTACATATATACTGTATATATATATATTCTAATTGTCTTACTTTTTTTATTTATAGCGCAAAAAATAAAAACCGTAGGAGGTGATCAAATACCACCAAACAAAAGCTCTTTTTGTGGGGAAAAGGGACATACATTTTATTTG
The DNA here is from genome assembly GCA_029206835.1 of Rana muscosa. Taxonomy (NCBI): domain Eukaryota; kingdom Metazoa; phylum Chordata; class Amphibia; order Anura; family Ranidae; genus Rana; species Rana muscosa. Next base: position 149,372,884 of record CM055117.1, read on the forward strand.
GGTACAGCGTCACACGACCGCGCAATTGTCAGTTATAATAACGCAATGCTGTATTGCAAAAAATGGCCTGGTCATGAAGGGGGGTAAATCTTCCGGAGCTGAAGTGGTTAAATATCAGCATGGAAGTGAATATAAAACTATAGCAGAGTGGCCAGCTGTTGTAGAACTACAATTCCCAGCAGAGCCATGGAGCCGCCTCACCTGAGCCCCACACTCACTCTCCAGGCCGACCCTGGTGTCCGTGCTGTGACTACAGAGCACCCCCCCGCTCCGGGCCTCCAGCAGCACGGCCTTCACAGAGCTGGTGCCCACATCAATGCCAAGCACCTGACCTCTGTAGTCCACAGCCATGATTCCTGCACACCACGTGATACACCGTCCCGTGACTGGGAGGAGTCTGCCCTCTGTTACCACGACAACCAGGTGTGTTACACAAACTAATTGTCTCCGTTATGGGAGCCATTTTTGGAAAGCCTTGTCATAGAGTCAGACTGGTGTGGTCTTCATAAAAATGGCGTCTGTGCGGAGACAGAAAATAGAAGACAGTGTTTTATATGTTTTTTTACTTTATAGAGTAAACAAGGAAGCGGTTCGAGGGTGTCAGTGAGACCTATGGAGAGTCCCGGCTGGTAGAGGAGAGGAGTCTGGTGACAGGTAAGTGCACCATTTGCTATGGAGGACATTAGAGATGTCAGTCCCCGATATCTACCTATCCCCAAAGTTCTGACACCTTAATTTCCAGCATGTACAGCCTATATCTCCCCTGTATACATCTGTACATGCCACATACAAGACTTGTCATTTATTTATTACAGGAAAACAATCCTCTGAGGCCTCATTCACACCTATGTGTCATTAGAATGGCGGCTGTACGCGCGACAAACTCGCTGAAAGAAGCTCCAGCACCTAATTGGGTGAGCTTTGCGTGTTTTTAACGTGCGCTTCGGCACGCTACAAAACATGTTTTTCTAGCCGCCTTTGCGGTGCCATTAGGCCTTATACACAGTGTCTGAGGGTGTTTGCTGTTCTCCTCTGAACGCCAGAACTCCCAGCAGGCAAAAAGTCTGCTTAACAAACGCACCTGAAGTCGCGTATTGCGCACACATTTAGGTGCGACAAGCGTTTTGAGTGTTAATGGATTCCATTGGCCAGAAGATTAATTTATTCTGCCCATTAAATGCACCTAGTGTTTGGAGGTGCTGACATGCGTTTGTTTTTTCTGCTTTTCAACTCCTCTCCTGAATGCGCTTTTTGATGTTGACTTGCGCTTAGGTGCAAGTACAAAAATAAGTTTTGTGTCCTGTAGAGACTTTGCATGCTGGAATTAAAGGTTCCAGTATTTTGGGGGATGTGATATTGGGGGTGACAGCTTTCATATTCTACATATAAGAATAAGGCGACTCCAACAAAAAAGGAGGGGTTCTGTAGAATAAACAACATCGAAAAAATAGAAGAAATCATCAGCATTGCTCAGGAAAAAATAACGAAATTCACATCGATTTGGTGCAATTGGTTAGAATTTAAAAACACTCCAGTTTATAGAGCACTTAAGCCCCGTACACACGATTGGACTGCCATCGGACTTTTCCGTGGTTTTTTGTCCGAACGGAGTTGGCCGGGCACACACATAGCATACACACCACAGGACTTTTCTGCAAACTTTCCCAAAACTTTTTGCAACATCACACGGTTTTTCTGCTCTTTACCGCCACCCTTTAGTCAACTTCCGCTATTGTTGGTTGATTTTACCATTAAAGCGGAGCTCCACCCTAAAGTGGAACTTCCGCTCATCGGAATCCTCCCCCCCCCTCCGGTGTCACAATTGACACCTTTCAGGGGGGAGGGGGGTGAAGATACCTGTCTAAGACAGGTATTTTCACCCACATCCGGGAGTCCTGTCTCCGGGAATCTGCGGGAGTGACGTCACTTCCCGCAGACTTCCCTTGGTGTTCTGGGAGACACTCGGCTTCCAGAACACAGGAGCACCAATCAGAACGGCGCAGCGCGACTCGCGCATGCACGTAGGGAACCGGGCATGAAGCCGCAAGGCTTCGCTTCCTGGTTCCCTCAGCGAGGATGGCGGAGGGAGCAGCAGAGCGACGAGCGATCGCTCGTCTTCTGCTGCGGACATGGCTGGACTCCAGGACAGGTAAGTGTCCAAATATTAAAAGTCAGCAGTAGCTGTAGCTGCTGGCTTTTAATATTTTTTTTTCAGGCGGAGCTCCGCTTTAAGTTGTTTTGTCCATCGGACAAAAGTCCGATGGTTTTCTGTACACACGGTCGGACTTTGCTCCATCGGACTTTTGTTGGGCAAAAGTTTGTCCGTTTGCAGACCCAACTTTTGTCCGATGAAAACAAGAAAAAGACAAAAAAAGTTTGTCCGATGGAGCGTACATACGGTCGGATTGGATTGTTGGTCCAACTTGCTCAAAATGAAGTTTGTTGGCCAAAAGTCTTATACAGTTACTTCTAAAAAAGTTTAATTTGGTGTCTACTTTGGTACTCCTACTACATTGTTCTGTTCCCACTCCCCTCCCTAGGGTTTTGTTTCTTTTGGTCTCTTCCCCCCCCCCCCTCCCTCCACACACAATAATATTTCTATATCGTTTATCTATTACATTGGAAATTACACATGAACCGTAATTCAATGTTTAACCTGATATCATTTTATTGATATGTTAATAATATTGTCATAAAGGAGAATGTTTTGCATTACCAATGTTATATCATTACTTCCAGAAAACGATGTCACTGTTATAGTGTTATTCTATGTTTGATATTATGTTCTTTCAATAAAATGTTTATGGGGAAAAAAAAAAAGAATAAGGTGTATGTGTAATATATATATATATATATATATATATATATATATATATATATATATATATATATAATGTGTATAAATCTTTAACAGGTCACCGATGTCCCGGCTGCTGATCGGTGGTTGCAGGGGATGCCGGATGTCATGCAATGCTGTAGTGCTGAGCTGTCATTTGCTTTCCTCCAATGTGCATAGAACAGCATCCCCAGCATCCACATAGATGTGCACCATCCTCTCTGCTTCCACTGACTGTGCCCCTTCATCTCCAACAGGGGACATCAGGGGTCTGCATTCGTTTTTCTTTATTTTATCCTGGTAATCATGACATTAACTCACATCCTGGCCGAGGGTGACAACTGTACTGAATAGCGTTGTCACCCCAAGACTGGACTACATAAGACTGTGTTAGGACTAGGGATGAGCTCAGGCACACACACACACACACACACACACACACACACACACACACACACACACACACACACACACACACACACACACACACTATGGGGGTTATTTACGAAAGGCAAATCCACTTTGCACTACAAGTGCAAACTACACTTGAAATTGCACTGAAAGTACACTTGGAAGTGCAGTCGCTGTAGATCCGATGGGGACATGCAAGGAAAATAAAAAACTGCATTTTGGCTTGCACATGATTAGATAATAAAATCAGCAGAGCTTCCCCTCATTTCAGATTTACAGCACTTTGCACTTTTAGTGGCTTTGCAAATAACCCCCTATATTGTCAAAAGTATTGGGACACCTTCCTTTACACGCACATGAACTTTTAATGGCATCCCAGTCTTAAGCCTCACACACACGATCAGATTTTCAGAAAAAACGTTCCTCCATTTTCTGTTGCATGCTAGTTTTAAGTAGAAAGTGAAGAGGTTACTCACCATACGAAAATTCTCGTACGACAGATTTCAACTTCAGAAGTGATGTAATGTGTGCTTTCATTTCTAAGCATGCGTAGTCTTGCTCTTACGATTTTTTTTCGTACGAAAACCGTACTAGTTAAACGAAGATCGGACGTTGTGTTCACATCCGACAAAAATTGTATAGTCTGCGCATCTAGCTTTTGTCATATGAAAAATCGGAATTGGCTGTCGAAAGCACCATACTAACGATCCGAAAATCAGCAGATCGTTCGTCGGACAAAATTTTACTTAGGATTTTCATATTGTGTGTGCGGGTCTTTAGTCCGTAGGGTTCAATATTGATTTGGCTCATCCTTTGCCGCTATAACAGCTTCAATGTTCTGAGAAGGCTGTCCACAAGGTTTAGCAGTGTGTCTATGGGAATGTTTGACCATTCTTCCAGAAGCACATTTGTGAGGTCCGGCACTGATGTTGGATGAGAAGGCCTAACTCGCAGTCTCCACTCTAATTCATCCCAAAGGTGTTCTATCGGGTTGAGGTCAGGACTCTGTGCAGGCCAGTCATGTTTCTCCACCCCAAACTTGCTAAAAGAACAACTTAAGCTCTGGAAGGTTTTACCCCCTTCATGAGCAGGGCATTTTTTTTCTATTCTGCACTGTGCTACTTTAATTGCCAGTTGTCACGCAACACTACGCAAATAAATTTATATATATATTTTTTTTTTCCACAAATAGAGCCTTCTTCTGGTGGTATATAATCACCACTGGGGTTTTTTTCTGCTACATGTCTTTGGTAAAAACAAAAACCCAACAAGTGTATATTATTTAGTCTGTAGGAAAGTTGGAGCGTCCATATATATGGTGTGTATATATATTTGAAAATTTATCAATCAAGACAATAGAAATACTCCCCAAATTACCCCTTTTTGTAGACAGTCAGGTATTTAGTAAGAGACATGGCAAGTTTTTGGAAATCTTAATTTTTTGTCACAATTTTTGGGGAAAATGAAGAAATTTAAATAAATACATTTTTTTCTTGTTAAATGTTTTTATTGAGATTTCAATAGGGGAACATAAACTGGGGAAGGAGAAAATAAAAAAGGAATTGTACTGAAATATACATTTTACAGTACTTAGTACAACATATTTAATCAATACTTATACAGTTAACTATTCAATTGTAATTAATAAATACACACAGAAAATTGAAAGAATATATATAAAAAAAAAAATAGAAGATGTGTTGATCAAACGATCCATCAAGATATTATTGTTAATTTGTAAGACATAAAACCATGACAGAATTATAAGTGAGTAACCTTAGACTAAAGATATGATAAATCGCTTTGCGATCAATTTACTAGGAAAAAAAAAAATAAATAATAAAGATTACAGGAGAAGAGAAAGTGAAGAATTTGAGGGAAATAATAAACACCCGGGACGGTGGTCTAGCTCCTGACATACATACACTTTGATGGATTATAAAAAATTCTAGTTTGGAAACAACAAAGACTGGTCAAAGTCAGTTTGTCACAATTTTTTTTTTTTTTACACCTAATATCACCAGCACAGTACAGCATCATGATGTGACTGGTGTGCTGGTGATCAGGGACACTGGCGACGGCATGTTAAATCATTTTATATTCAATATTTTGAAAATTGTTTTATTTTTTAACATTATTATTATTAAAAAATGTTTAAATACTTTAATGGGAGTAGTTCAATGTTACCATGGTAACATTGTACCACTCTGTGGGGTGATCATGTGTTGTTGTTTTTTTTTTTACACTCTCTGATTGCTGGTACAATGAAGATCATTGTACCAGCAATGCTTTCAACTGTCATGAATGGTGAATGGGTTACGTTCTTGACAGCTGTGAATACTAGTGATCTGTTTTTGGTACAGGGTGCTGTGATTGGCCCAGGTATGTGATAGCTGTGGGCTAATCACAGCTCACTAGCAAAGGAAGAAAAACTGTTATGAATTATATTGATTTATAACAGCTTTGTTGACATTGTGATAATTTGATCGCATAGCGATCACTGGGCCCCGAGTATCGGGATCAGCATTCTGCTGTTTTACATTTATAAAGCATTTGATAGGCAGGGAGGAGGGGTTGTATTGCCTCCTTACCTTACCACCTTACCTTACCACCTTCTTTAACACCTTAAGCCTTGCACTATTTCACCACAACATTATAAATTGAATGCGGTTGTGGGGTGCTTGCAGCGCAGCCCCATTTACTTATGCAGTAGGGGGTATAAGTTCTGCCACGGCCGTAAAGTACAACAGCATGTGTCCTTTCCAAGCAGCTGCCCCTGCAGCTAAATGCAGTAGTGGTTGAAGGGCAATAAAAGAGCGGCTCAGTTACAGGGTTTTACACCACCCAACTGCTAATGTGAATGGGCCCTAAAAGTGCTACATGACAGTTTCTATCATAGTCTGATGGTGTGCAACAAAATAAGCAAACACTTGCCCCAATCTTCTATGGTAAAAATTGTTCTAAGACGTCCCCAGTGAAGTACATACTGTAGTGTCTAGAGTCACACAGCAAGGAGCAGCAGTGCAGGAGTGTGTGTATGGACAGACATTCAACAATTATTTATTAAAATGAAAACACTAGTGTGCATATAGGAATTGTTGCTTTTTTCTCTGGGCTAATTCACAGCACAAAAACGTCCTCCGGATCCGTTCTGAATGAGTTTCTGCATGTGTGTTTTTCATGCATTTCGGTGCATTTTTTATGCATTTCTGGACGTTCCAGATGCTTTTTTTTTTTTCCCTGTTTTTTTTTATTTTTTATTATTTTTTTCATTGTACTGGGATCCGGTGTGTTTTTGATGTGTTTTACCGCATTCTAGTACCGTTCTGTGCACAAAAAATGCTGCATTTTCTGGAACTGGAATGCACTGGAAATGACCGCACTGGTGTGAACTATGCCATAGAAAACCATGTATCCTACTTCCAAACACATGCGGACCGTTCAATTTATCAGTTAAGTAACAAATTTTGTTTAAAAAACAAACAAATAGTGGCTGTAAAGACAGAAGGTTTTTTATCCCAATGCATTCTATGCTTGAAGATAAAAAATAACCTTCTGTGTGTAGCAGCCCCAAGCCCATCTCTATCCAGCGATGTGCACAAGTGCCTAGGCCATCCGGGACTCTCCCTCCTGATTGGCTGACACACAGCAGCGGCACCATTGGCTCCCACTGCTGTCGATCAAAATCCGTTGGCCAAACAGGAGAGAGGGGGTGGGGCCGAACCGCAGCTCCATGTCTGAATGGACACACAGAGCTTCAGGTCGGATGCCCCCATAGCTTGCTGTTCGGGCAGGAGGGAGGGGCCAGGACCACCGGTGGGGGACCCGAGAAGAGGAGGATCTGGGCTGCTCTTTGCAGAACCACTGCACAGAGCAGGTAAGTATAACATGTTTATTATTTTTAAAGGGTAAAAAAAACGAGACTTTAGCATCACTTTAAGTTTACATTTTTCATCAGTTGCGCAGCAGTTTTTTTTTACATCCACCACCAATGCAAAAATGGATCGTTTGTCCGTTTACATCCGTTTTTTTGTCCGATACATTTTTTCAACCGAACAAAAATAGGGCTTTGATCCATTTTAAAAAAAACGGATGATGATGGATGGGGATCTAAACTGATGTAAATGGATGATCATCTGTTTACATCTGTTTTTTCATAGAGATGCACTAATGTCTGTTTTTCATCTATCAATGGATGGATGAAAAACAGACAAATGATCCGCATGTGTGGAATGGACCTTACACTTAGACCCCTTTCACACTGAAGGCGTTTTTCAGGCGCTTTTGGGCTGAAAATGGCGCCTGTAAAGTGCCTGAAAAACGCCTCCCCTGCAGCCTCAGTGTGAGAGCCCGAGTGCTTTCACACTGGGGCGGTGCGCTTGCAGGACGTTGGAAAAAGTCCTTCAAGCAGCATCTTTAGGGAGGTGTATACACCGCTCCTAAACCGCCCCTGCTCACTGAAATGATAGACAACGCTGCCGAAGCGCCTGCAAAGCACTTCGGCAGCGGCGCTTTTCGGGCACTATTAGCACTTTCTTCGGCCGCTAGTTGGGGTTAAAAGCACCCCACTAGCGGCTGAATAGCTCCGCTAAAACTAGCGCCGCTTTACCACTAATGCAGCCCATTGTCAGTGTGAAAGGGGTCTTAAAGTGGAACTTCACTCTCTCAATCAGCATTGACTATTTTTAATCCTTATACTGCAAGCATTAGTAAATAGATAGGAAAGAATATCGTATTTACTTGTTTTAAACTTTTATTTATTTTTTTAACATTTCTTTTGTTACTTCCTGGTTTTTCATGCCTAGGCAAATGATGTCATACATTCCAGGAGTCTTCAGGATGGGAGGAGGGGCTTTCATGGCAAAGCACACCCTTTAGCCTGCATGCCTGAGCTAAGGGTAGATGAACTCAAGATTCCAGGAAGTTAATTCATCTGCCTTACTTAAGATGGCCATGGCCAGAAATGCTAGAGAGTGTTTTAAAGTGATTTCTCAGCAAAATAAAGCATGACTGGTGGGGGAGTTTGCTTTGAATGTTAAAAATTAATGAAATCGTGTTTATGGTTTGTGCTGCTCAGATGCAGAGTAGTTCCGCTTTAATTTTCTGTCAAAGTCCTTCTTGCAGAAAATTGCATCTCAGAGCCCAGGATGAGTGGAAAGCCATTGCTGGGAAGCCTTACCAAGGGACCGAGGGACACAAGCACGCTGCTATCTAACAATAAGATAGTCCTAGACAAAAAAGCACCTGTGGGTGTTGAGAGTGTGTGGCCCTTGGTATCAAGTCTGCTGCAGAACCTGTTCCTCTGGTTCTTGATTGCCATCTATGGCCGCCTGTAAGGCTTGGTTCCTTTGATGCAGTTAGACAACTAGCTATCCTGGCAGTTCTTGGATCTATATTTCTAGGAGATATAGAAAGCTTGTACCCCCAAACCGGACAGCATCCCCTGAAGAAGCCCAACCTATGGGCAAAACATGCTGTTTCGATGAAATTGTGATAAACTGTACCAGCCATATTTTTTTTATTTTACTCCTCAAAATAGAAAATAAAATAATTTTTATACATTATATTTGATATTTTGAAAATGTATTCTGCACCTAAAAAGTCCCAATATTTTTCTCACTTTATTCTATTAATTCAGGGATGTGGTGCTAAAATCAAATTGGCCTGCTCGTGATCATAAAAAAACATTTCGATTTCAGAAGTAATCACACAGGGAGTAATTACCTGTGGTTAGGGACGGATGATCACTCCTGGAAATAAGCAGCTTGCACTAAGGCTACTCTAACATTGGGGCTGGGCCAGCATTAGCAGTAAAGTGCCGCTAGTTTTAGCAGTGCCTTACCTCTGTTATAGCGACGCTGTATACACCGCTCCCGCACCGCCCCAAAGATGCTGTTTGCAGGACTTTTTTTCCCATCCTGCAAGCGCCACCTCCCCAGTGTGAAAGCACTTGGGCTTTTTACACTGGGGAGGCATGAGAGGCGCTATTTGTAGCGCTAAAATGCTTGAAAAGCGCCCCAGTGTGAAAGGGGTCTTAACGGCAAGTTTCGCTCATTACATCAGGCCTTTCTCCCTCCATATAATAGCAGTAATAAAAAGAACCTTCATGATCATTCTTCCAAGATACCAGGGACCCTGAATATCCCGAATCTCACAAGAAGATGCTCTGGCGCAGTAAAAGAGTATCCTCTGGTGAAAATAGGGATTCTTATAATTCCCAGGCTCACTCTGGAAGGATCATAATGTCGCCTTTGCCTAGGCATCACAGGCAGAAGTCAGTTTTTTTCTATTTCTATATTTTTATTTTGTTCACCCACAGGTCATTTTCCTTTAAACTACGATCATATGGTGATTTCAAAAGAGGAAGGGAGGCCTGATGTAAAGAGCTTATCTGGCCTTTTAGTGCAAGGTCCAGTTTATGTGATCTTACATGGTATTAAAGGAGGAGTACACAGACTTCTGCATATGCTCCGCAATGATGGGTTCTCCTTGATCAGGTTCGTAAATTGCTTTTATTAGTGACAACCTAGTTGTTTCTGCTTCCAGCATGTACAGAGCCTCAAAATCAGCAGCTTTGAGTCTCTCCATAACCGTTTTTTTTATCTGATGATCTGGCCAGTAAGTCAGTTATTTTTCAACTTCCTACAAGCTCTCCAGCAAAAGTAGCAGTTAGAGACAAACCATTTACCACTGACAAAAGCACTTACAATGGTCAGCTTTTATTTATGTAAAACCTTTATCGCAAATGTCTGGCCATCCGTGTTCGACAGATGTGCTGTAGCCATTTTTCAGTGTATTCTGAGTCCTCCTGTCAGAATACAATATCCTGGCTGGGGGGATTCCTCCATCCACCTTGCTTGTAGAACACTACCTTGCCCAGGCAGTCCTGCTGTCCAAGCATCCAATACTCCTTCATAGAGAGAGGAGCCACCCTAAGACCGTAAGGCTGGCCATAGACGGTTTATTTTTTTCCCAATCAGTCAGTAAGGCCAGTCAATCAAATCCAGTGACATGGGAGCCAAGGGGCGGGGCCGGGGGACCCCAGAAAAGGAGGATCGGGCCACTCTGTGCAAAACCCTTGCACAGAGGAGGTAAGTGTGACAAGTTTGTTGTTTGTTTGTTTTTTGTTTTTTAACAAACCTTTACAAACACTGCTATTTGGGACCCTTAGAGTGGTCTTGCTTCAGATTCAAGTCCATGTTTCCCAAAACACACAGACTCTGGGAACTTGAATACATACATATTTGGGGTCTCTAGGCCCAAACCAGCAATGACTGAAGCAATGACTGCTTCAGACTGTGAGACTCAGAGCAGATGCTAATATAATCAGCTCAAGCAATCTAGTACTGGGAGGGGGTATCCTGCTATAGTAAAATATTTAGGCTCACCAGTTATTTGAATCATTAGTCAATTCCCTCCATCACTTCAGAGACATTAATCCCCATTCAGCTTGACAGAATTAGCAGTATTATAAACCAGTATTAAAATTCTATTTAAAGCAATGTTCCACCCAAAAAAAATAATTAAAAACCAGCAGGTACCGTATTTGCCGACGTATAAGGCGACTGGGCGTATAAGACGACCCCCTAATTTTCCGGCTAAAATGTTGGTTTTGAGATATACTCGCCGTATAAGGCGACTCCCTTCCGACTAGTCTGTCTGGAAGCTGAGGGGTAGCCAGAACAACCGCTGACAGAAACAGGCTTTATTCAGCTTTTTTCAAATCTCACTGTGCCATTGCATTCCTCACTGTGCCATTGCATGCCTCACTGTGCCATTGCATGCCTCACTGTGCCATTGCATGCCTCACTGTGCCATTGCATGCCTCACTGTGCCTGCACGAGACCTGCTCCTCTCTCCTACTGGCCCGGCGACCGAGAGAGGGAGGAGGAGGGAGCCCCGCGCTGACATCACGGGTCGTGGCCCGGACTCCCAGAAATGGGAAAGGATACCTGCCAAAGACAGGTATCCTGTCCTCCCTCCCCCGAAAGGTGCCAATTGTGGCACCAGAGGGGGGGAGGAATCTGATGAGCAGAAGTTCCACTTTTGGGTGGAACTCTGCTTTAAATTATTAAGTTTTAACTGTGTTTATATACATATGCAGTTATCCTCAACAAATATCTCATTATTAGCTTTCCTCATTATCATTAATATGCTCACTTGACTGCTCAGACAGATTAGAAACTAGTCACTAATACCAGATAGTGTGTTTATTAAGGTTTTATATGTATTAAGTAGGTCTATCCCATTGTTAATTGGGTCACCTATTGTTTCTGTCTGTCTGCTAGCATTGTATCCACTTCAACTTGTAACCAATCTATGCATTAAGATAAAAAGCATTCTGTGTGCAGCAGCCCCCGTAACACTTACCTGTAGTCCCTCTCTGTACAACAATGTCCACGAGTGTCTCAGGTGTCCGAGATTCTCCTTCCTGATTGGCTGAGACACAGCAGCGGCACCATTTTTCTCCCACTGCTGTCAATCAAAGTCAGCTAGCCAATCAAGAGAGAGGGGACGGGTCTGGGCTCAATAGACACAGGGAGCTGTGACTCTGCTCTGGTGCCACCATAGCAAACTGCTTGCTCTGGGGGCACTGAACAGGAGGGAGGGGCCAGGATCACAGTAGAGGGACCTGAGCAGAGGAGGATCCGGGCTGCTCAGTGCAAATTCACTGCATAGAGCAGGAAAGTATAACATGTTTGTTATTTTTATAGGAAAAAAAACAAGACTTTACAATCACTTTAAGATCACTGTTAGTTATAAGCTGTTAATTGGATTGGTGTTTGAAGTTTGCATTGTCATGCTAATATCCTCAAGAGGGGTATGTCCTCCTGTGGGGTATAAAGTATGTGTCTGAGTTTCAATAAACAGTCATTCCTTTGGTTCTTATCCTAACATATTTTCTGTATACGATGCTTTGGGTATATGGGCTGGTATTCGCTCTCGGTCTGCCGAGCGGGGTGCCAAGCGGTTCTGTCACTTGCCGTATTCCATTGCGATTATTGCTAGTGGCTGCTAAGCCACTAGCAATAATTACTGTCTTCTCCCAGGGGGGATGGCTTCCCCTGCCCCGAGAAGACAATGGCCCGGCAGGAGTGATTCCCACATCAATGCTGTCTGTGTTGATGGGGGAATTGGGCAAATTTCTTTACTGCAGCCTGTGGTTGGGCAGGGGGCCATATCTCAAAAGGCAGAGATAGAGCAATATGTTTATCTTTTCAGTAAAGAGCAGTACATGTTGGCACAAGTTTTGACCATTGGAGGACAGGCAGGATGTCTCCCAACACAGCCAGAAAACTGACCACACTGGGATGGATGTGCTGTCATGCCTAGTTTGGTCAATTTGCAATAGGAAAGCAGAGGGACTGGCAGGAACACCAGGTATTTCACACAAAGGAAGCAATACAAAGAGAACAGGGTACTTTTTAACACATGTACATGGTACAGCAGACAACAAACAAGAAAACTAATGCCACCACCTCTTAGTAAATTCAGATTTAACATTAGGGAAATTGCTGCTGATAATGAAAAGTGAACACAAAGTGAGAAGCCGTGCATAGGAACATAATAGAAGAACATTTTGTATTGTTCTGCAGTGACATTTGTAATGTGCAGTTCAGCACCAAGATGAGTGAATCAAGATAATGTTACAGGAAGTTAATCAGTGACAAATATGAAAATTGCACAGTTCTTGGTGTTTGTAAAAGAAGTGGTGCAGTATTACAGTTTATTCAGTTAGTGACTCCGGGGGGGGGGGGGGGGGGTAGATTAAAATATAAATTCAGCCTTTTCCATATTTTCACAAATTAAACATTTATTAAAAAAAACTTAAACTATTTTAAATGGTAGTCATCAAAGTACATAAAATAAAATACATATAAATCCTAACTGAAGCACACTTGGTTCATTATCGCACTGTGTACCATATACCTTTGCCTTTTTTTTTTTGCCACTTGCCTACCGCCACTTTTGCCCCCTTCCTGCCCAGGCCAATTTTCAGCTTTCATCACTGTCACACTTTGAATGACAATTGTGCGGTCATGCTACACTACCCAAATTACATTTTTATCATTTTCTTTTAGTGGTATTTAATTGCCACTGTTTTTTATTTATTTTTTTGCTAAATAAACAAAGAAAGACTGAACATTTTGAAAAAAAAAATGTTTGTTCTAAAATTTTGCGAACAGATAATTTTTCTCCTTCACTGACAATGCAGGGCCACAACTGGGAGTCAGGGACAGAGTGTTGTCACCCAATGACAGCCAATGTCTAGACAAACACCCTTCATATTAGGAATATGTGTTTTTATTTTATTTATTTTTTAGATTACTTTAACATTTATACAAGATTTTAGCGATTAGGTTTACCTACCTGTTATATCTTGGATGCCATGCAGTCTGTGTTACAACAAGGTCTTCTGGCACCCGAGGCAAGCATGCCAACATGTGATGTAGAGCTATAAGCTTGGCAGCACAGTCTTGCACAATGCAAGAAATGCCCAGGCCATACAGAGGTGGCTGCGTCCCCCCACATCATGTTATCCAAGGTGGGTGCCTCTTCTGCCTCGGTTTGACCCTGCGTGAAGCATACCTTATGCCCAGTTCACATTTTTGCAGGGAGCCATGATATCTGCATATGACAATGGAATGATCTCTTGGATACAGTCTCACTTATCTATGTGCGTGTCATATCTGACCTACCTGTAACGGCATTGGAAAAAGACAGTGGAAAGGTGGCAGGATAAATCTTATTGGTTGCTGTAGAGCAATAAGGACAGTATTTTAAGAAGTAATTTTGATAAAAGTAGAAGGAGGCAACGTGTGCAAAGAAGACTAAATTGCATGTATTTGTTTTGCAGGTCTGATGGTCATCACAAAATATGGAAAGGATCTTGAAAATGAAGTGCGCCATATTCACCCTCTTCCTCCTTCATTGTATGGTTCTTTGTGGTAAGTGTTAGAATAGGCTTTAAGGGGTTAGTTCATCTTTGGGGACAGTTTTCCCAACCAATACCCCCCTCCATGCACTGCAGCCTTCTAGGCACGTTACAATCCTCTCTTTAAAAATAGCTCCTTTGTCATTCCATACCTGTTCTCCATACATGGCATGCCCACAAAATTCTGTAGTATTGACTAGGTGAGTCAGGTGACTCTTCTTCCATTTAGGCAGGAAGTTACAAGGGCACTTCCAGCACCAAAGGTTCGAGCACACTGTCTCATTCAAAGACTGTGCATGCGCAGTGCGGATTCTCTCTACCTGAGTACAACTGATGCAGCTACAGAGGGAGAGATTGCACACTGCACATGCGCAGCCATTGAACAAGCCATGTGTGTTAAGTTCCTCATGTTGGGAGTGCACTTGTAACATCCTGAAATTTAGAAAGAAGAGGGGGGTTCGGCTAGTCAGAGTTTTTGCAGACAGACGGCATATTTGGTACAGGTAGAGAATGACAAAGGAGCACTTTTTTGAAAGCTGAAGAGTGGATTGTAATGTGCTTTGGAAGGCTGCAGTGCACGGACCTGTACTCCGATCCCCGTTCTCCCCTACAGAAGAAATGCCATGCCATGGCCCCATTATAAACCACAATGAGAATGTGACACAGCAGGTGAATATTCTATACAATCTTCTAGCTTTTGTGAGTTATGGTACAGTGGTGGGCAGGGTAGTAGGGGGCATTGCTGCTTTGGTCTAGCACTTGCTGTACATCATATTTTTATTGCATCTTCAGTATAACTGTTCATGTTAAATTGCAGGTGCAGAGACTGTGTCGTCTGCTGTGTGGAGTGATTCTGCATTCAGAGCTTCCCTTCCAGATGTTGTAAGCATGGAAAATGGCAGCTCTACAAATATAACCTTGACTTTAATGTAGGTGGTTCTCTTTTATACTGTTTATTTCCAAAAGCTCAGCTGCTGTGAGTTCTTATTGCTTCATTAACATGTTCTTTATTAAATTGTCTATGGTAGAACTGCTTCAGACGTCTTAAAATAACCAATGAGACTGAAATGCCTGCAATGGAAAATGACAACTGTAGAATAAAAGCTGGTGTGTTTTGCTTGAAATAGATTTGATGGTAAAGGTTTGAACCCATATTTTATAGTTTTGGTAAATTTAATTAAGATTGTACACTCACATTGTGGGGTGCCTTAAAGGAGAAGTTTACCTTTCATAACATGTTACACCCATATTTGGGGTGTAACATGTTATGATTGCACTGGCTCCCGCTTCCCCGCTAGCAGGGATCTTCTTCCCCTGCTAGCTGTCAAAATAAAATAAAAAAATGCAGCTAGGCGGGGCTCCCCCCATCCTGCAGTGTCAGTCATTCACAGCTCTCTGTGAGTGGAAAACGACAAGGTCCGGCAGCCTTTGTGGCTGTCGGCTTGTAGTTTTCAATGAACTACTGTGAGCGCTGTGGGCGTTCATTCATTCATTCATTCTTCCTCTCTGAATGTATCGGCTTCCTCATACAAGGTACGAGCAAACCGATACACTGACAGATCTGCAGGAGACCTGTATGGCATCAGCGATCTGCTGATCTCTGGTGCAATGCTTTACACACTCCTGAAACAAAAAAATAATGCACATTTTTTTTTTTACCTGCAAAAAAAAATAGGATTTTTTGTACTCACCGTAAAATCCTTTTCTCTGACATCCATGGACTGACACGGTGTCTCTTTACACTTTACACGTGGGTTATGTCCCTGCCTGCAGGAGAAGACCTAGGCAGAATGTGAGATGTTATACATACATTCTAAAAGCCAGAGCTGAACAGCCCCACCCAGGGGGCGGTCCCTCCGGACATAACCCTCCCACTACAGTCAGCAGACTTCAGTTCGTAACAAAGCAGTACAAACTTAAAAAGGAAGGGTGGGTGCCGTGTCAGTCCATGGATGTCAGAGAAAAGGATTTTACGGTGAGTACAAAAAATCCTATTTTCTCTTACCATCCATGGACTGACACGGTGTCTCTTTACACTTTACACGTGGGATGTCCCAAAGCAGTGTCAAGAGGGATGGGAGCAGTATAAATGGAAAAACCAAAAACTTCACTCCAAGAAGGCAGAGCTCCTCAACGGAGGAGTCGCAACTTTAAACAGCGGCCTGCAGCACCCTGCGGCCGAAGGAAGCATCCGGAGATGCAGCCACATTAACCTTATAAAACTTAAAAGGCATGAACAGACGACCAGGTCGCCGCCTTGCACACTTGTGCAACCGACGCTTGATGTCGGAAAACCCAGGAAGCACCAATTGCCCTGGTGGAATGCGCCGTAACCGGAAAGGGAAGCGCCCGCCCTTTGAGAGCATAGGCTTGAATGATGGTTTGTCTGATTCCCCTAGAAATGATGGCAGACGAAACCGCTTGGCCCTGTTATGGACCAGAGACAGTCACAAACAGTGAGTCGGACTTTCGAATAGAAGCAGTAGCAGACAGGTACACCCGTAAGGCTTGTACCACATCCAATATGTGCAGCGCAAACTCTCTGGGATGCGATGGGTGAGGACACAAGGACGGGAGGACAATGTCCTCATGTAGGTGAAAGGTCGACACCACCTTTGGCAAAAAGGAAGGTCACGGATGCAACACCGCCTTATCCTTATGGATGACTAAATATGGCGACTTGCAGGACAAAGCCGCCATCTCAGACACCCGTCAAACAGAAGTGATTGCCACTAAAAGGCCACCTTCTGAGACAAGACAAGAGGGGAATATCCCGGATATTCCCAAAAGGAGGTTCCTGGAGGACCGAGAGCACCAAATTCAGATCCCACGGTGGGAGAGGAGGCTTGACAGGAGGGAGCACATGGCGAACTCCCAACACAAGGTGCTAACCAAGAAATGACCCGCTAGAGGTCGCTGAAAGAAGACGGCCAAGGCCGAAATCTGATCCTTGATGGTACTCAAAGCAAGCTTTTAGGTCACTCCACACTGCAGAGGACGCAGGATTCTGGGGACGGAATACGTCCGAGGACGCCAGTCCAGCGCTTCGCATATGGCGATATAAGCTTTCCAGGCACGGTGATAGATCTGCTTGGAGGAAGACTTCCGTGTCCTTAACATGATCAAAATGACCGAGTCCGAGAGACCTTCGGACCCTCAACACCTGGCTTTCAACAGCCCTGCCGTTAAAGCCAGAGACTGTAAGCCGGATGAAACATAGGACCTTGAGACTGAAGGTCCTCCCTCATCGGCAACCGCCAGGGAACGTCCGCGACGAGACGTACCAGATCAGCGTACCAGTGATGCTGAGGCCAATCAGGAACAATTAGGATCACCAGAGTTTATATCAGGCGATTAGGACCCTATGGGGCCACCAACGCATCCGAGGCATCGCCCAAGGATCCCTGGATCTGGCCACAACCTCGACCCTTGCGATTGAGTCGAGAGGCCATCAGGTCCACATCCGGCGTGCCCCACCGTCGGCAAAGGAGTTGAAATATGCAAGGGCCACTCTTCTTGGTCCGGCGATTGGCGACTCAGATAGTCCGCCTGCCCATTGTCTATGCCCAGAATGTAAATGGCCTACAGAGCCGGCACGTTTCTTCCGGCCCACTTCAGGATACGGACTACCTCGGAAGCCGCAGCTGAGCTCCGAGTCCCCCCTTGATGGTTTACATACGCCACCGCCGTGGCGCTGTCCGACTGGCTCCTGATGGAGCGACCCCGTACTCTCTCCGACCTGAGGAGAGACACAGTCCGATGGCCCGTATTTCCAGAACAGTGATTGGTAAACGGGCTCGTCCGGAGTCCAAGGCCTTGAGCCGACAGGACTCCCCAGACTCCACCCCAGCCCGTCAGGCTGGTGTCCGTCGTGAGTACCGTCCATTGGTTGGGAGGGGAACGACTTTCCGGACCGAAGAGCCGAGGATCTCAACCACCATGTCAGGGGCGCCCTGACCAGGTGAATCACCTGGATCTGAAGATCCAAGGACAACGGGGATTTGTCCCAGGTGGACAAGATCTCCTTCTGCAATGCCCTGGTGTGTGATTGGGCATACGGAACGGCCACGAAGGAGGCCACCACGAGTCCCGGGACTCTCATGCAAAAAAATGGATTGACAACCATTTTCGGGATGTCAGCACCCGCACGCAGACTGAAGTGTCAGCAACTTCTCCAGAGGTAGGATACCTTTGCCTCCAAGGAGTCCAGAATCAGAACTAGATACTCCAGACACTGAGTCGGGACCAGGACTGACCCCTGAATGTTCAGGAACCACCCGAAGTCCCTGAGGGTCTAATTGACGATAGTCACCTTTCCTCTAAGTCTGAGCCACTTTCTGCTCTTAGCAGAAGATCGTCCAGATAGCCCACGACAGCAATACCTCACTGTAACAGAAGGCTAGAATCGGAGCAAGCACCTTGGTGAACACCCTTGGTGCCGAGGCTAGGCCGAAAGGAAGAGCCACAATCGATAGTGGACTTCGCTGATCGCAAGCGCAGAAACTTCTGGTGACTTGCGCAGATCGGAACATGCAAGTAGGCGTCCTTGAAGTCCAAGGACGCCAGAAGAAAATCCCTTTGGTGGAGTGTAGCGATCACCGTGCGAATGGATTCCATGCGGAATTTCTGCACCTTCTCGAAGGCATTCAGGGCCTTGAGGTCCAGGATAGGTCGAACCACGTCCTATTTTTGGGACGACAAACAGATTCGAGTAGAATCCCTGAAAACTCTCCTGTGACGGAACCGGCACAATCACTCCGGACCTGATCAAATCCTGTACAGCCCCCAAGAGGGCTGCCCGACAGGTAGGAAGGAGAGGAAGATTCGAGGGAAAGAATCTGTCTGGGGGCCAGGATCGGAATACTATCCTGTATCCTGAGGTGACCACCTCGCACACCCACCAGTCGGAGATTCGGGAGGACCACCGATTCGTGACCTGCGAAGTCGTCCCCCCACCCCAGAGTTGGGTGGAGGCAAGACTTCACGCGGAGGCGGGCTTGGGAGCCGCTTGTTCGGCTTACGCACCCAGGGGCACTTGTGCCCACCAGCCGCACTGCCGTCAGTCTGAGAGGACCTACCCGTGGGCTCTGACTGACGAAAAAAAACCCGTTTTGCTGGAAAGGAAGGCCCCTGTTTTCGGCGGGCCTCCTCACTCTTGCTAGTCTAAGGAAGAAGAGTGCTTTTACCTCCCATGACATCCATGACGATGTCATCCAGAGCAGCACCGAAAGGTCTACCACCTTTAAATGGTAGATCTGTCAGGAGCTTCCTAAGGCTAGGTCAGCAGACCAGCACTTCAACCAGATAAGACGACGCAATACCACCGCCGAGACAGAGGCCCTGGATATTAAAGGGGCCGCGTCCAACGTGGCGTCGCACACATAAACCAGGCCCTGAACCAGTTGGTGGGCCAGAGCAACTGTGTCTGGAGGAAGATTATGCTCCTGTACAGCTAGGTGCAACATTTTTGCCCAACCTGTAAGTGTTTAAGACACAAGGGTCGCCGCTACCACAGGCCGTAGGGCGGATCCCAACAAGGCAAACATGGCTCTGCTCACCACTTCTGACCTCCTGTCAGTGGGGTCCTCAAATGTAGGAGTCCCCTCCATCGGGAGAGTGATGGCCTTGTTCAACCGGGCGACTGAAGGGTCGACCCTGGGGGAGAGGCCCACTTTTTAAGTAGGGCATCTTCAAGGGGTATCTGATAGACAAACGCCGCGGGACCATAAAAAAATTCTTCTGCGGCTTTTCCCAGACCTTATCAATGAGCTGGTCAAAGAAAGTACTTATGGAAAAACCTCTTTAGAAGGCCTGGCCTTAAAAGAACCAAAGGAGACTGTATCCGCCTGAGGTTCTGCATCCGCAGCATTTTAGCTTGAGAGTGTCCCTCACCGCAGTCATGAGTACACTAACAAGCGCCCTGTCATTTACTGACTCAGAACTGGAGTTTTCCTCATAAGGAATGTCCTGTTCAAAACCATCCAATACATTCAGAACTAGGGTCCTGA
The DNA here is from genome assembly GCA_029206835.1 of Rana muscosa. Classification (NCBI taxonomy): domain Eukaryota; kingdom Metazoa; phylum Chordata; class Amphibia; order Anura; family Ranidae; genus Rana; species Rana muscosa. Next base: position 149,393,075 of record CM055117.1, read on the forward strand.
GCGGTAGTGGCTAGGCCCATATCTGAATCAGCGCACTGCCCTCATGAAGTAAAGTGGGGGGAGGGCGCTTTTTTGCTCCCTTGCGCTTGCACACAGCTCCCATCCTGGTCAGAAATGATTCCAGGACTGCCCACAACTGGTCCCTAGAGACCGCAGGTGCTGAAGCACTGCCTGTTGTCCACTGACATTTAGGGGAAGCTGGTGACAGAGACTCCATATTGCCCCCCTCTGAGACTCCTCAGATAAAAAGTCCACCCACAGGCTGTGCTGACTGAGGAGGGGGCGCCCAGGGGACTCACCAAACCGGACCAGGGACCGCTCAGTTCCGCTGTCTGTACCGCGCTGTGTCAGCGCTGGTGAGCTGTGAGGAGATTGTGAGGAGATTCGCGCTGTTACAGCAGCGCTAGAGGACAAAACTAGTGCTGAAGAGCGTGTGGGCTACAAGAAAATGGCCGCCACACTTCACTGAGGCGATCCACGGCAAGATGGCCGCCATGACTCAGCAAAAGTGAAAAAAACAGCACACACACAGCGCCACTCGGCGCTCAGGCCCCAAAACACACAAAAAAAGGCCCCAAGCATATCTGCAGACCAGCATTAGCCCCTCCAAGAACAGTGTGACCCCCAGGCACCCCACACAGCACAGCGCCAGCAATGGTGACAGAGAGTGACAATGAAATACAGGGGGAGACAGGGAAAATCCCCCACAGAGAAACACACAGCTTTTTGTACTCACCTGCAGGCAGGAGAGACTACTTACCCGTCCCCTGAGGGACCCACTGGTGTGTTTGACAGGACTATCACAGTGCAGTACTGAGTAGCTGTCGGCCCGGTCCACCGTGAAAGATACAGTCAGTCAGGAACTGTTCAGTCTTGAGAGGACCGTGGGAGCATGAAAGCAAACCCGGCCACCCCTGGAGTCATGGGGCCTGTCGTGAACTGAGTCTCACGCACACAAGGCGAGGATCAGCACGCTCGATGGTCGGACAGGGAAGACTACGAGGATATCTTGTACCCAACCTGTTGCCCAGCCGACAGTTGATAGAAGATTCTCAAAAATAAAATAAAAAAGAATTCCAGAAAAGGAATAAAAATAGGTTAGGAGACTGGCTCCTGAGAGAGCCACGTCTTCGCCTTCTGCTAGGAAGAAAAAAACTGAAGTCTGCTGACTGTAGTGGGAGGGTTATGTCCGGAGGGACCGCCCCCTGGGTGGGGCTGTTCAGCTCTGGCTTTTAGAATGTATGTATAACATCTCACATTCTGCCTAGGTCTTCTCCTGCAGGCAGGGACATAACCCACGTGTAAAGTGTAAAGAGACACCGTGTCAGTCCATGGATGGTAAGAGAAATGTGCATTTTATTATTTTTTGTCAAACGGTGAACTTTTTCTTTAAACCTTGTACACACGGTGAGAATATCGGACCAATGATCATCCTTTTTATTTTTTTGCCATGCTAGTCTCATATCGAAAATGAAGAGGTTATGAAATGTCTCATACGACAGAATACAACTTCGGAAGTGATGCAATGTATTCTTTAATTTCTGGGAATGAGTGGTCTTGGTCAATCAATTTTTTTCGGACTAATACTTTACTGAATGAAAATCGTTCTTTCTGGTATCGAACAAGAAAAAATGTTGTGCTTGTCCCTTCGGATAATTTTGCATGAACTGTCGTGACACAGGGACACAGAGCCAAAGCCATGCTGCCTCAGGGGCCACTGTCAATCATCACTGTGGAGAAGGAGCAGAGGTGTAGCTTTGGCCCTGTGTCCCTCTTGCTGTGTGTGTGTGGTTAATGTTTAAACAGGAGCACGCACGTAGTGGAGACTCCATCAGGATTGCATAGATCCTGGCAGACACGGGGGCTCTTGGGCACCTGGTGTGAGACAGTGTGGCTGGGGGCAGACTGAAGAGGAAGGTCAGAAGACAAAAAAAATTATTACAAAAAAACAGCAAGAGCACGCAAGCAGCTTATTTTGACTTGATTGACTTTAATATCATTTTAGTTGTATAAAAAATATTTCATAGATTAAAGTGTTACTAAACCCAGGACCCTGCATTCACTATATCTGGTCTCCCACAGTACACAGAACATGGAAATGCAATTATTTTAGTAAATATAAACTTCTAAATACCCTTTCTCATCAGCAGTATATGGCAGTCTTGTGACTTCAGCTAAGCACTGGTTAAAAAAAAATTGTAGGAGGAGTTTTCATTCTCCTCTGACTGTCCTATGAGACTACATGACCCTCTGTCTGGACAGTGCTGATTTGCCCTGTGCCCATCAATTGCACCCTCCCAAGAAAAAAAACTCTCTAGCAAAACACTCCAAACTGAGCATGTGCAGAGTGCCCCAAAGGCTATGTTCTATCAGGAGATGAATTGGGGAATGTGGAAGAAGGAGGACCAGAGAAGACAGGATCAAACCGCCTTTTTACACAGTGCGCATTAACCTCTTAGGGTCCTTTCACACGGGGCGGATCCGTGCAGATCCGCCCCGTGAAGCGCCGCTTGCTCAGCGGGGATCGCTCCGTTGATCCCCGCTGAGCCGACGGATGACTGGACGGTCCCCGCACACTGTGCAGGGACCGCCCTGTCAGAGCGCCGCTCTCCCCTATGGGGAATCGGATGACGACGGACCGTAGAGTCCGTTGTCATCCGATCCGCTCCGCCGACGGAAGGAAAAATAGGGTTTTCCTCCGTCACACTTTGGCGGAGCGGAGCGGGTCGGATGTCAGCGGACATGTCTCCGCTGACATCCGTGCTTCCATAGGGCTACATGGAGGATCCGTTTCAGGTCCGCCTAAAAAACTGACAGGCGGACCTGAACGGACCTCCGTGTGAAAGGGGCCTTAGGTTCCACAATGAGTATAACAAGCATGCTTTACTGTATATACAGACTTATTTTACTGTTGTGGGTTTAGTAACACTTTAAGGGGGCTGAGCTGATAACTGTAGGAGAGATCTTCCCAGTAGATAATCGATCCTACTGAAATCTACTCAAAATGAAAATCCGGTTTGGTTCTTGCCTATTACAGACATTTAATTTTATACTTCTGAAAGAGGCACATTTTAAAACGTAGAGAAGCTATATCGCTGTTAAAAAAACAAAACAAAACAAAACAAAACAAAAACCAGACATTTAAAAAACCGTGATCTGTCAAAGTCACATGATCGGCTTTCTTTCATTTGCAGGGCTCTGTTAAGTAGAGAGAACTCCATTGGTCTTTGCTGAATACACACTGCAACTCACATTTTATAAAATGAGATGGTCTGAAATGTGCACAGCAAATGGAAAATAACAGAGCTGATATCTGCTCCCTGTTATAAATAGCAAAACCTTGATCCTAAAAGAGCAAACCTCTTAATTCTTGTCTTAAAAATTTGTGATTTAAACATCCGTGCATATGATATGCAAATTGACTGAAATCTGCTGCATTTATGCTAATTATCTCATCGCAAGCACGACCTGGACCTTTCTGTGTTCCAACATCACCACCATTATGTAGGTGCACCAGGTGTAAGGGCTTTGAGTAGTAAATCTATCTATGGCTATCCATACAATGAGGAAATAGCTGAAGTATTTTTTTTAATCCCCTTTTTGTACTACAAAACTGAGGGACATCAATGAAATGAATATGGATTATTTTTCTCAATGTTCTTATGTTCATGTGGAGCAAATAGGATTAGCTTGCTTGCTCATATGTGTGCTTTTTTCTCCAACTCTTTCTCTAGACCACTGAATGAGGCTGCTATGTTTACATTCAACATTACCTACTCTTCTAAGAACAAAACCATTGTCCACCTTCCTGAACAAGTAAGTAATGTATACATAACCTATACTGTACACGTGAAATAGACCTGACATTTAAAGGATAAGTTCACCTTTTATTAAAAATAAATGCACATCTTTTTCCAAGTAGAAAATGTGCATTTATTATTATTTTTTACACAGGATCAGCAGCTCACGGGTGCAATGCCAGGATCCTTCAGACACTCAGTACACTGTGTACCCGTACCTTTTAATATGAGCAGGCAATTACTGAGCAGGAGGAATCAAAGAACTAAGAGAACGCTCATCAGCACCCTCGCAGTTCATTGTGAACTACAAGCCGCAGTGGCCAACAGTACTTGTAGTTCATTTTTCACAGAACTCTGGGAATGAATGATGTGGCCGTGTGGGCGGAGCCTCACAGCTTTGAATTGTGACAGCAGGTGCACTGTCACAGCGACGAGGAGGCAGGAGCTGGAACATGTTTCACGTTACATCCTTAATAGGGGTGGAACATGTAACATGTTCCAAAGGTGCAGATGTTACAATAATAAAAGTCATATAGCATCATCTCCAGTATTAAGAGGGATCTCAACGGGCTCCTCCACTGCTGCTGATAACTTCTTGAGAAAGGTTTGTGATAGTGTGTAGAGTGAAGGGAGAGGTGGCAATAATATGAAATCATTTGAGAAAAAAGGCTAGTAGTAGTCAAATTCATATTGACTTGTTCTGTACTGTATAAAGACATTTCGCAGCTTATCCAAGCAACTGCTTCAATTCTAAAAACTAAAGAAATGGCTTGGATAAGCTGTGACATGTCTTCAAGTTTATAGAACAAGTACAGATGAATGTGACTTATTATGTCTAGACATACCATGGCCTAAATAAATGAGAACATAAAGATCCTTGTGAAAAAATAAACATGACATAAAACTTACTTTGAAGAAGCCAACCACTGTGTTTCCCCAAAATAAGACCTACCCTGAAAATAAGACCTACTGTGATTTTCCAGGAGGGCTGCAATAAAAGCCCTACCTCGAAAATAAGCCCTAGTTTAAAGTGGTTGTAAAATCCTATAATCCACTCTACCACAGTAGTATATAATGTACAATGTGTGTGTTTCTGTAATATAATTGTGCCAAATACCTTCATTACAGCGGCGCTCAGCTGACCTCCCGCTGCTCTCCTCCTCTTCTCCCAGCTGTCAGCAGGGGATCTCTGCCTCTCCCTCTGAGGTGCTCGGAGCGGGAAAGAGAGCTCAGGTGGCTCACAGAAGCGCAGAGCGACACTGTAACTAAGGTATTTGGCACAATTATATTACAGAAACCCACACATTGTACATTATGTAATACTGTAATAGAGTGGATTATAGGATTTTTCAACCACTATAACTCGGTTCACACTGGGGGTTCCTGACAGGCAGGGAGGGAGAGGGAAAGAGAAGACAGCACAGCACATTACATTATAAGCCCTACTGTGTCTTTTGTTGCCAAAATTAATATAAGACCCAGTCTTATTTTCTGGGAAACCCGGTAGCTTAGATACTTTTCATCCCCAGCACAGCTTTAGTAAAAACTCTACCCTACGCATTTTATCATCATTGACTTCATCGGATGTCTTTGGTCAGTTTACTGATGACAAACTGTTTCCGTCCATTATATCACTGCAAGCATGAAATATGTCTCAAAATGTTCTCCATCAATCCATGGAGTCCTTCTTGATGAGTTGGTGTCCTTGTTACAATGAAATACCTTTTGGTTAAGTTAAGATGGATGCATTTCCTATTGATAGTTGTGGCAACTTGTCTGATTTGTAATGGAGTGCTGGAGGATATGTGTAAATATAAGAGGTACTGGTTTTCTATGAAAAAAGAGGATTTTTTGTACTCACCGTAAAATCCTTTTCTCTGTCGTCCATGGACGGACACAGCTCCTTAAGTCTTGACAGTTGGATTATGTTCCGTCTATTAGGAGAGGTCTAGGCAGAACATGTTAGATATTTAAATACATGTTACTTTAACAGAGTTGAACAGCCCCGCCCAGGGGGTGGTCCCTCCGAACATAAACCTCCACCCTGCAGTCAGCAGCTCAGTTCGTAAAAAGCGGTACAAACTAGAAAAGGACGGGTGAGAAAGAGAAAGGGATTTTACAGTGAGTACAAAAAATCCTATTCTCTTTTCGTCCATGGACGGACACAGCTCCTTAAGTATTAACAGTTGGGACGTCCCAAAGCAGTATCAAAAAAACGAGGGGTGGGCACAGCAATCAAAAAACCAATTTCACCCCAAACAATCAGAGCTCCTCAACGGAGGAGTTGCAACCTCAAACAGCCGCCTGCAAAACTTTGCGGCCAAAGCTAGCATCCGAAGATGCACTCACATCAACCCTGTAAAACTTTGAAAAAGTGTGAACGGATGACCAGGTCGCCGCCTTACACACTTGTGAGACAGACGCTTGATGTCGGTAAGCCCAAGAGGCACCAATAGCCCTGGTCGAATGCGCCGTGACAGGAAAGGGAGGCACCCGCCCCTTAAGGGCATAGGCCTGGATGACGGTCTGCCTGATCCACCGAGAAATGGTGGCCGACGGGACCGCCAGACCCTTCTGCGGACCAGACACTGACACAAACAGTGAGTCGGACCTCCGGAACGGAGCCGCAGCAGACCGGTACACCCACAAGGCACGTACCATGTCTAAAGAGTGCAGCGCAACCTCCTTGGGATGCGGTGGACGAGGACACAAGGCTGTAAGTACAATGTCCTCATTCAGGTGAAAGGCCGAAACTACCTTCGGAAAGGAAGGAAGGCTGCGGGCGTAGCACCGCTTTATTTTTATGGAGGACCAAATATGGGGTCTTGCAAGACAAGGCCGCCAATTCAGAAACCCTCCTGACTGATTTTATGGCTACTAGGAAGGCAACCTTCTGAGAGAGCGTCAAAAGAGGAATTTCCCTGATGTCCTCAAATGGAGGTTTCTGAAGTACCGAGAGCACCAGATTCAAATCCCACGGAGGTAGTGGTGGTCGGACCGGAGGGTAACATGCCGGACCCCTTGCACAAAAGTGCTCACCAAAGAATGAGCCGCCAGGGGTCGCTGAAAGAAACCAGCCAAGGCTGAAATCTGCCCCTTAATAGTGCTTAAGGCAAGTTTCTGATCCACTCCACGCTGTAAAAACAGCAGGATTCTGGAAACCGAATATGCCCGTGAGCGCCATTCCATCTCCTCACACATAGAGATGTAGGCTCTCCACGTGCGATGGTAGATCTTCCTAGAGGAAGATTTCCGTGCCCTCAACATGGTTGAAATGACCGAATCCGACAGGCCTTGGTCCCTTAGTACCTGGCTTTCAATAGCTATGCCGTTAAAGCCAGCGACTGTAAAGTAGGATGAAGAATGGGACCTTGCGAGAGAAGGTCCTCCCGCATTGGCAGTCGCCAAGGTGCATCCGCCACCAGGCGCACAAGGCCGGCGTACCAGGGACGCCTGGGCCAATCCGGGGCAATGAGAATCACCGGAATCCCCTCTGTCTCTACTCTGCAGAGCCTTTCCCCCCTTTTCAGTGGGGGAAAGGCATAAATTAGCCGATACTGACCCCACGGGGCCACCAACGCGTCTGAAGCGTCTGCCCAGGGATCTCTGGACCTGGCCACGAACCTCGTCACCTTGCGATTGAGTCGAGAAGCCAGGAGATCCATGTCTGGTCTGCCCCATCTCTGGCAAAGGAGCTGAAAAACCTCCGGATGTAACGACCATTCCCCTTGGTCCAGCATCTGGCGACTCAGATAGCTCAGAGGCTAACATGAGGCCGAGGACTCGCATGCAAAAACGGAGAGACGGCCATTTGCGGGATGTCAACAACCTCACCGCAGTCTGGAGTGTCTGCAACTTCTCCAAGGGAAGAAATACTCTGGCCTCCGAGGAGTCCAGAATCAACCCCAGGTACTCTAGGCGCTGGGTCGGTACTAACACCGACTTCTGGAGGTTCAGTATCCAACCAAACTCCCGGAGGGTCTGACTGGCTATAGACACGTCCTCTTCTAATTCTGAGCTTGAAGCAGCTCTCCGAAGAAGTTCGTCCAAGTAGACTACGATAGCAATGCTGCGCTGTCTCAGCAAAGCTAGAATCGGGGCGAGCACCTTGGTGAAAACTCTTAGTGCCGATACTAGGCCAAAGGGAAGAGCCACAAACTGATAGTGGTCTTCGCCAATTACAAAGCGCAGGAACCTCTGATGCCTGACGCAGATGGGGACATGCAAGTATGCGTCCTTGATACCCAAGGACGCCAGGAAGTCCCCCGGATGGAGCGCAGCCACCGCCGAACGAATCGATTCCATCTGGAATTTTTTAATCTTTATAAAGGCATTGAGGGCCTTGAGGTCCAAGATTGGACAGACTCCGTCCCTCTTTGGGACTACAAACATATTCGAGTAGAAACCCTGAAACCTGTCCTGTGATGGTACGGGTATGATCACCCCGCACCGCAACAAGTCTCGCACTGCCCCCTGGATGGCAGCCCGATGAGCCGGAAGGAGAGGCAGATTTGAGGGAAAAAATCTGTTTGGTGGAGAAGAAAGGAACTCTATCTTGTACCCCGAGGTGACCACCTCGCAGACCCACTGGTCGGAGAGCAGGGAGGTCCACCGAGCTGCAAAACCACAAAGCCGTCCCCCTACCCTGGAGTCGGGTGGGGGCAAAACTTCATGCGGTAGCAGGCTTGTTTGCTGGCTTGTTGGGCTTGCGCACCCAGAGACGCTTCTGTCAGCCAGCTGGACCTTTGTCCGCTTAGGAGGGTCTGCCAGCAGGTTCTGACTGATGAAAATACCGCTTCTGTGTGAAAAAGAAGGGCCCCAGCTTACGGCGCGGCTCCCTCCCTTTAGTGGACTGAGGGAGAAGTGTGCTCTTACCTCCAGTGACATCCTTAATGATGTCGTCCAGTGAGGCACCAAAAAGCCTCCCACCTTTTTGAAGGGCAAATCTGCCAGAGTTTTCTTAGAAGCTTGGTCAGCGAACCAGCATTTCAGCCATATTAGGCGGCGCAATACCACCGCAGATGCGGAGGCCCTGGAGATCAAAGGGGCTGCATCCAGGGTTGCATCACAGACGTACACAAGTCCCTGTACCAACTATTCGGCCAGTGACACGCATTCTGGAGGGAGCTGATGCTCCTCCACAGTCTGGTGCAATATTTTTGCCCACTCAGTGAGTGTCTGGGACACCAAGGTAGCTAAATAGGCGGCAGTGCTGACCCCAGCATGGTGAACATGAAGCGGCTGACCGCTTCGGACCTCCTATCAGTAGGGTCCTTAAAAGCAGGGGTCCCCTCCACTGGGATAGTGGTTACTTTATTTAACCGGGGGATCAACGACTGGAGGAGAAGCCCATTTTTTCAAAAGGCTCTCTTCAAATGGGTAACGGACCGCAATGCACTGAGGGACCGCAAAGGGCCTCTGCGGCCGTTCCCATTCCTTATCTATGAACTTGTCAAAGAAATCAACATGAGGAAAAACCTTAACAGAGTGGGTCGGGACAGACCATGCTGTGGAAGTCCCAGCTGCATCTTCCAGCTTGAAAGTGTCCCTCACAGCATTGATAAGTGCACTCACAAGTGCCCTGTCTGACCCGGACAAGGGGTCCTCCTCACAGGGAAGGTCCTGGTCCGCCTCTTCTGACATACCAGAACCAGGGTCCTGAGCCGCAGCCAGGCCCGAGTCTGAGTCAGAACATTCCCCAGCAGATGGCGGGGGGAGGGGGCGCTTAGTACCCCCCTTACGCCCGCACGCCGCTTCCACCCTGGCAACAAATTACTCCAGGACCGCCGACAAAGCGTCCATGGGAACCACAGGTGCAGGGGCACCAGTTGCTGCCTCTGGAATGTTTGGGGAAAAAACACCAGCTTCTGACTCCATAATGCCCACTGACAGCCCTTAGGGACTTAGTCAAGAACCTGACACAAAAAAATGTCCACCCTCCTTGCTGCACTGACCCGGGGGTTACCCAGGGGACTCACCGCCTAGCAAGAGACTGTCCAGCGCCACTGCCCGCTCTTCATCCGCACACAGTGTGTGACTGAGGAACACTGTAAGGGGAATGGCGCCGTCCACGCCGTTCAGGAAGCCAGTCAGCACTAGAGGCCAAAACCCACTCCAAAATGGCCACCGGGTGCCCCAGAGAAAAGCACGCGGACCACAAGAAAATGGCCACCCGCAATGCAGACCTGCATCATAGCGCGGCCACGGCAAAATGGCCGCCAATGGGATTTGCAATGCAATACAATGCAATGCACAGGCCCCAGAAAAATGGCGCCGGCGTTTCAAAAAAACGGCGCCAAGCAGTGAGGTGGACGAGAAGGCCGCAGCGGAGGCTTCCAGAATTTTACTGCCCCCCCCCCCCAGAAAGTGGGCCTGGACACCCCCACAGCCCCCCGCTGGGACCTAGAGCCCCCCTAAGGTAATCCCTGGGCGCAGCGAGCCCCACAAGGGAAGGAGGAAAAAGGGTGAGAGAGGGGAGGGCAGGAGAACCCCCTAACAACCCCCTTAGGAATGCCAAGCTGTTCCATCCCACCGAAGCAGGAGGAACTGTACTTACCTGTCCTTGCGAGGACCTTCTGGTGTGTTCCTGACAGACCTACAACCGAGCAGTAACTGAGTAGCTGTCGACCCAGTCCACTGTGACTGAGACAGCAAGCAGCCCAGTCATATACCCTGGAGCATAGCTCACCGGCCACCCCCCGGAGCCATGGGGTATGTCGTGGCTGACCCATCTTGTAGCTAAGGCCTGCTCACACTCGATGGCCAGACTGGGGGGACTACAAGGATCTATAATATCCTGCCTGTCATGCCCAGCCGGCAGTTGATAGAAGATTCTAAAAAATAAAATAATAAAAAGTAAAAATTTCTTCAGGACTCGGGGCCCAAAGGGAGCCAGGTCCTTCTCCTCTACTAGGCAGAAAAAAACTGAGCTGCTGACTGCAGGGTGGAGGGTTATGTCCGGAGGGACCGTCCCCTGGGTGGGGCTGTTCAACTCTGTTAAACTAACATGTATTTAAATATCTAACATGTTCTGCCTAGTCCTCTCCTAATAGACGGAACATAACCCAACTGTCAAGACTTAAGGAGCTGTGTCCGTCCATGGACGAAAAGAGAAAATGCTTTCTACATTTTGGAGGAATATACATCTAGCAAGTGGGAACATTTTTGCAATTTTTAAAGATATATTTTTTGCTGAACTTGCATATTTACTGTATATCTGGTGTTTTTATACTTTTTTTTCTGTGGTTAGAATTTACACTAAAAGTCACAAGCAGGCCTTGTGTGTCACTGCTTACTGGTTAAAATTGCACTAAGGCACAAACTGTTTCAGGGCGCTGTCTCACCAGATACACTTGAAAACTCATGCCCTTATATGCTGCAGTAATGCCCATTGCCATTTATTTTCAGTGCATTTAATGTGCATTCACGTACCATGGAAAGCTCAGACTCAAACATGTGCCAATGTTTCTGGGAATCCCTGTGCTTAACAATCCTCCTGTTTTTATATGAGAAGGATTTAAAGGGTAACTCATCTTTCGTGGGGAAAAAATATATATATATATATATATATATATATATATATATATATATATAAACATACAATTGTGACTCCAGTCATATAGTTGCATAGTAGGCAAGGTTGAAAAATTACACAAGGCCATCAAGCCCAACCTATGTTGTAAGTCATATTGTAGTTCAAAATGACCCTTCCTTTTCAATCTGCGGCACTTTAATTTTCTGTAAAATGCAATATGGCTAAATGGAGGTGTTCTGTACACAAATTGTGTACAGAACACCCCCCAGAAACATAATTTCCTACTTGTGTGATTGGCTCACTGATTTTCCCAGAAGTCTACACTAAGATACAAGTCAGATATCCGGCATCTCCTGTAACAAAAAAATTATTTTTGGTGAGATACTCCCAAAAGGAAATCGCATCTAAAGGGATGCAGAACCTGACATTTTCCTTTATTAGAGCCCTGCAGGTGCAGCATCTGATTGATAATTATGAAACCGCTCCCATTAGATTCCCTTTTCACATGGACACAGACAAACACACAGGGATTTCTTCAGAATAACAAAAGGTAGGAATCTGCTACAAAGTTTGTTAAAATCCTTGATAGATCACTCAGAGGTGAATTTTTTTTTTTCTCAAGAAAAGTGGAGTTGCACTTTAAATATTGACATGTATAGAGGCAAGTAAGAAAAAAGCAGAAAACATGGTATTGTGGTTAACCTTCTAATGTTAGGTGATTATTATTATTATTATTTCATTAAAAACTTGTTTGCTAAAATGTTATTATTCTGATGCCTGAACATGAGCGTACTGGTAATATTTCTGCTTTTAAATAAGGATCTTGATTTAATATACACTTCCTATCACACGATGGCCATTATGCAACCTAACTTACTGCTGAATTAGAATTGTGCAAGCATCAGTAGTTCTGCAAATACAAACCCACAAGGTCAAGAGGACCTGTAACTACTCAGACCATATTAACATTACCCTTTCTAAAGACATAAAAGTAAAATAGGATATTGGGGGTTATTTACGAAAGGCAAATCCACTTTGCACTACAAGTGCAAAGTGCACTTGAATTTGCACTGAAAGTGCAGTCACTGTAGATCCGAGGGGGACATGCAAGGAAAATAAAAAACAGCATTTTAGCTTGCACATAATTGGATAATAAAATCAGCAGAGCTTCCCCTCATTTCCGACCTACCCCTCAGATTTACAGCGACCACACCCCCAATTTTTTTGTGCAATTTCAAGTGCACTTTGCACTTGTAGGGCAAAGTGAATTTTTTATTTTTGTAAATAACCCCCATTGTGTAAGAAATGTATTGTCTTATTCTATTTTCTGCCAATTCCAGATTGTCCTGTTACCAAAGACGAACCAATCAACTTTTTCTGTGGCCGCGGAAGATGTGGGACAAGTCACAGCCTATTTGTACAGCAATAGTTCTCACACTGCTGGGTTTGTTCAAACTTTGTCATTTGTGTTAAGAGCTAGGACCTTTCCATCATGTGCAAATCGAGTACAGATTCTAGTTCTGTTTTGGATGAGATAAGCCTGCATAGAAAAAAACTCCATAGATAAAGCAGTCAATACGGGGTGCAGATTATATCGGCTATATAAGACGGCTGACCCCAATGAATAAAGAATGGGGGGTAACTATAGCCAGGGGAGGTCTAGTCAGTGGTCTTTACGCTATGTTACTTTTCTGCCTTCCAGGTATATCCACCCTGTATTATTGTGTTTCTCTAAACAATTTCAGAGGCCCTAGAATTTTTTTAGTCACTCCTGCTCACATGTATTGAATGTACATCCACCACATGGGCCATATACAGAAAAGTCATGCAAGTGTGTATTTTGTTAGTTTTACTTAAACTATATCCATCAAAGAGGCCCTGATGAAAATGGAGAACATGCTACAACTCTATGGATGGATAACCTTAGGAGTGTATATATAAGAAAATTGGCTGAGCAATTTGTCTAGTAAATGTACATGTACATTTGTCCTGTGCGAATGTGTCAAAAAACCTAATGTTATCAGGCTTTTCTTGCTGTGCTGGAGGAATGTTTTTCATTGATTTAAAATGGAAAATACTGCATTGGGCCCCTAGGTGGCACCAAGTAGCATAGGCTAGTGGCCAAATATGGTATTTTCCATATAAATCAATGAACCGCATTTGCCCAACACAGAATGTAGCTTCATAGGGGTTTTTTCTACCCATTTACACACAATGAATGTACATGCACTTTCGGTTTCTATTGCAAATATTTTTTTTCTACTACATTGCCTACATCCTTAGGGCTTGTTCACACGTGAGGTCAGGGGGCGTGAAACCAGATAGTTCAGTTGAGCTTTACTGCCTTCTGACTGTGTTTTTGAACACTAAACATCCAGTGTCTCACAACTGTACACATGCCACAGCAAAACCTAAATGGCACGTTGCTTTTACTGGGTTATGTCGCTATCAGACACAACTAATGCAGTTCTACAGGGCCAGCAATGGGCAATCAGATGCAATGCACACAATTGCGGCGCGGTAGTACGGCAATTATATGGTTAAATCAGGCAGCAAGAAGACGACATATTGCCTCCTCAATGTCTGTGAAACACTTTTGAAAAGCGTTTAGAGCATGGATTGCTTTTCAAAGGAGCGGCAGTGCCTTGAGAGTAAGTCCTTAGTGTGTTCATTATTATTATTATTATTATACAGGATTTATATAGCGCCAACAGTTTGCACAGCGCTTTACAATGGGGGGGGCAGTAAAATTACAATACAGTTCAATACAGTTCAATACAGAAGGGACGGGAGGGCCCTGTTTGTGGAGCTTACAATTCAAAGGGAGGGGGAGGTGGTACAAAGGGTAATAGCTGCAGGGATGATCTTGTGGAGGGGGCTCAGATACAGTTCTTAGGTTGGGTAGGCTTCCCTGAATAGGTGAGTTTCCAGGGATCGCCTAAAGACAGATAGGGTAGGGGCTGGGGCAGGGAGTTCGTGTACAGTTTTTGTTTATAGTAAAAAACAAGTACAGTTCAGATAAGCTTGATAATGAAGAAGAGAAGTATGTTTTTTTTTGTTTTTTTTGGGGGGGGGATATTTATACTTCCCTATGTCTATGTAGCATCCGACCGATGCTGCAGCTGTCCCCCAGGCATCTCTGCACTGAGAACCGAGCCACCGAACATCACCGATGGCTCGGTTCTCACAGATCCTCGAGAGGAGAGCTGCTGACTGTCAATCAGCTTTTCTCCTCTCTGTTCCTCCACGCTCATTGGAGTGCTGAGCTGTTGAGGGGAGGGAACGGCCATCTCAACGGCTCGCTGAGACTGCCATCAGTCAAGGCAGCTGATGGATCCAGACTTCGGAAGTTGTGATGATGCGCTGCCTCGACTGATGTCAGTGATGTCAGCAGAGAGCGGACTTCAGACCGCACTCCGCTGAAAACAGGTCACAGGAGTGAAAAATGAATTGCACTCCTGTGGCCCAGAGGAGAAGTACCGCCTTAAAAGCTCAGGCTGGACTTCTCCTTTTAAAGAAAACAATCCCTCCCAGTCCTCTGGTCTTGCGGGTAGATGAGAGTAGTACTAGCTCAAAAATTTATGATGATTTAGCTTGGCCGGAACACTGGGGAAGGTGAAAGAGCCTTAAAGTGGAACTAAACACACCCAATTTAACTATTTCTCAAGACCGTTACAATCAAAGTATGCCGTGATTGCTAATTGTCACAGTTGCTTGTGCTTTTAACCAAACTGCCAAGCCATCAAATGACTGGTGTCATAATTGATCCCATGTTCAGCTCCATGGAAACTGCAAATCAAACAGAGGTTAAGATGGCAGCTCCCTTGGCTGTACTAGATTGGATGGTTTAGTCCATTTTAAGTCTAAAGTCTCGTACACACGGCTGAGAATCTCGTCAGGAAAAAACACGTTGTTTTTCCTGACGAGATTCTTGAACAAGTATCTTGTCCAGGTCGAGTGTACACAAGTACGATTCAAAAGAACCGCCGTTCTTTTGAATGGCACGAACGCAGTGACGTCATCGACTACGATGGGCGTGCGCTCGTCACATTCGATGCCGTCGCCGCCATCTTGCTACACCCTACCTATGCCTAGGAAGCTACCGCGCATGCGCCAAAGTCATTTCAAGCATGCGCGGATTTCCACGGCGACAGGTAAGTGTACACACTCTCGGGTTTCTCGTCGGGAAACAGGCCAACGAGAATCCCGACGAGAAAATAGAGAGCAGGTTCTCTATTTTTCTGGTCGAGATTCTGGCCAGTTTTCCTGACGAGAAACCTGAAAGCTTCGTACACACGGCCGGTTTTCTCGGCAAGAAAACTCTCCCGGCAGTTTTCTTGTCGTTTCTTGACGAGAAAACCGGCCGTGTGTACGAGGCTTTAGATCGGCAAAGGGGGTAGGAGGGCCAATATCACTGGAATGTGAAGTATTGTTACATATGAACTGTCTTTTTCCAGCATCTGGAAAATCTTTTTATGCAGCAACACAGGAGTAAAAATATAGTATTGAGTTAATGATGGACTTAAAAGCATTCTAACAAATCAATCTCTCTGTCTGTAGGCCAAGAATCCGGTTCCTGGTGATCCACAGCCTTGCTGTTCAGATACTGGAGCAGATTATTGGCTGGATTTATTTCTTTGCCTGGTCTATATCCTTCTACCCTCAGGTGTATGAGAATTGGAAGAGAAAAAGGTAAATAAAAACAACAAGCCACTTCTTTACTTCTGAGACAATCAGTAAAACCTAGATTTACACTACCTAAACTGCCAGACTACTGTTAAAGTATATGTAAACCCTCACCTTGTAAAACAACTCATTCAGTTTAAAATAAAAATCAAAGACAAAACATTTGTGTAGAGATATACATTTTTTTTTTTTTTTTATATATATAAATACCCCCCCCTTCTTTTTTTTTTTTTTTTTTTTGTAAATGATCACATTCTTTCTGTTCTCAGCTGTGTAAGAGCGGGGGGAGGAGAAACAGCAGTACACTGGCCCAGTAAATAGCCGTGTAGGGGGGCGGCATGTCAGGACAAGTCTGATCATTGGAGGAGAGCAGGCTGATTTCCCAGAACAGCTAGAGAACTGACCACCCTGTGCTCTCTAGCCTAGTGTGGTCAGTGGAAAATAGGAAAGCAGAGGGACTGGCAGGAACACCAGGGATTTCACACAAAGGAAATAGTACAAAGAGAACAGGATACTTTCTCATACAAGTACATGGTATAAGAGGCGCATATCAGGATATAAAATGCGGGTTTACATCATTTTTATAATTTTTTTGTGTTTTTAACCTATAAAACAAATTCATGTGACACTTCAACATTCAGAAATACAATTTATGAGTTTCCAAAGGACATAGACTGAGCTATTTTTACCATTAGTAGCTGAGTGTATAGAAGAGATTGCATTAACATTCATTATCTCCATTATATTGCAGCGTTGTGGGCCTAAGCTTTGACTTCCTGGCGTTAAATCTCACTGGCTTCATATCTTATAGTGTTTTTAATGTTGGACTCTTCTGGATTACATACATTAGGGTATGTTATATTATGTTGTGTTATTAACAATATCTCGCATAGTCTACTGGAGTAATAACAGAGCTGATTTAATATCTCTTCCAGGAACAATTTCTACACGTCAATCCCAATGGAGTGATCCCAGTTGATGCCAACGATGTTTTCTTTAGTCTCCATGCGGTGCTGCTAACCCTCATTACTATTATTCAATGCTGCATTTATGATGTAAGTGTGTTTACTATTTAGTCGTTGGTTTACTTTGTTTGTTGTCCTGTGACATCAGAGCTGAATGCTGCCATGTTGTTTAAGCAACAGTTGGAACGTATTTAACTCATTCCAGCCTAATGCCTCGTACACACGGCCGAGAATCTCGTCGTTAAAAACATGTCGTTTTTTTCGACGAGATCCTTGGACAAGAAACTTGTCCCGGCCGAGTGTACACACGCTCATTTCAAAGAACCCGCGGTTCTTTGAATGGAGCGTACGCGGTGACGTCATCGAATACGACGAGCATGCGCTCGTCACATTCGATGCCGTCGCCGCCATCTTGGTTCACCCTACCTATGCCTAGGAAGCTACCGCGCATGCGTCAGTCATTTCGAGCATGCGCGGGCTTCCCGGAGGACAGGTAAGTGTACACACACACAATTTTCTCGTCGAGAAACAGGCTGACGAGAAAATAGAGAGCAGGTTCTCTATTTTCTCGTCGAGATTCTTGTCGCTTTTCTTGACGAGAAACCATACACACGAAAGAATTTCTCGGCAAGAAATCTCTGCCAGCAAGTTTCTTGCTGGTTTTTGCCGAGAAACTCGGTCGTGTGTACGAGGCTTAAGGGTAAAACAAATCTTTAATGCCCAAGCATAATTTTGCAACCTTGACATGTGTTAGTAAAACTACTTTGTGTATCCAGGTGGGATTATACCTTGTTGGGCTTTCTTTTGGTGGTAAATGGTAACGAATATCTCCTGATGTATTTATTTTAATTTTTTATCATCAAAGGAAAACTGGCCCAGCTTTACAGCTTTTTTAATTTAGCTGTAAATTTTTTGCTTTTACCATAATTTACCACCAAAGAACAATCCCAAAAAAATCTCCTGCTCCTGATGATCACAGCGTTACCACATATGTGTATATTAGTTGTTTGTACCCGTAGTAGGGCCCAGAAACAATCGTGCACATTTTGCATTTTTTTTATCTTGCCTAAAACACACTGACACCAATACTAATTAAAAAAATATATTAATTCTACCCAAAATATGCTGACAGTGACCTTTTTGACCCCGACCTTGTCCCTAACCCTGGCAAACCTTGATCTTGTTATTTTTTTCTTTATATTTTTATTCCCTATTTTTTTCACTTTGGATAGAGAAGGGGAGGGTAGTAACCCCTGTCAGATTTATTTTTGCCATCTGTGTCCCATTGCAGAGATTTCCCTTCACTTCCTGTCCTATACCCAAACAGGAAGTGAGGGGAAATCTGTGCAAATTAAGGGAATTCCTTGGGGACCCCCAGGTCATCAGAACTAATATCCCCATTGGAAGATTTCCTCTCTATTAATTTTCTGGGGACAACCCAAAATTCTGGGATTTTCTTTTGCTTTCAGTTTCAATGATATAATGGTGAACAGGACAAATAGAGGGGGTGAATCTCCTTAACTGAGACATTGACAGCAATAAAACTGACAGGTGTTCTATCTCTACTCTATCCAAAACAAAACAAAAAAAGTTTTGATTTAGCTATACTTTAAAACATTTTTACACACTTTTTTTATTTACAGCTTCATCTCCTGCAAGGAGAGGAAGATACAATGTATCTTCCTCTCAATTAAGAAGAGGAAATAAACACAGGGATGGGCTCACAGTGACTTATCACTGTGATAGCCAATCAGAGGTTATCACAGTGATCAGGTGACCTGGAACTGGGAGTCCTGGGTCCCGATCGTTAGTACGAGACCCAAGGCTCTCGGTGAGATCCCAGTCTCTGTGCTATAAGCAAAGGGCTAATTCAGTGTGAGACTTGGTTAGACGGTACAGACCAAATGCAATAAGATCCAAAGTCAGGCTTGGCTTTCCACTTCCTATATAAATCGCGATGACCCAGCATGGCGTCCGTGCCCCAGAAGAATCGTGTAAGGTAGAGCCTGCTGTGACATCCATTGAGTACCCGGAAGTCTGCAGGAAGCCATTTTGTTTACAAGCACTGCAGCGTCTTTGGGATTAAAAAAAGTATGTAGCAATGTCAATACATTTTGAGAGCAGTTTCATGTGCAGTAGCCTCCTGAGGATGCCTATGATGTAGGTCAGAGATGCCCAACCAGTGGCCTGGGGGCCACATGTGGCCCGTGGAGCCCTCTGATGTGGCCCGCAACCTCCTGCTCTGGGATGGCAGGTTGGCAAGCCCAAGTCGCGGGTTAGCGACCCACCATCCCAGAGCATTACTGTTGTGAATGAAGCATGTGGTACAGGAAGCAAGTGGCTGCTGAGCAGAGTTGCAAAAGCCGATACTCCCTGTATAAAAACTACAAGTCCTGTCTGCCACCTTGGCAGAGAGACTTGTAATGGGCTACGCATGTGCATTTAGTCCATTGGCACTTCTTCCAGGTCAGTAACTGAAAGCCCATACAGAGGTACAGGCAGAGCTGAAATGTCTGCAGGAAACTGACACCCTGTATCTGCCATCCACTGATCGCGGGTGCAATACTTTGCATGCTCCTGTGTAAAATAAATAAATAAATTGCACATCTTATTACCTGCAAAACATGTACATTTATTATTGGCTATTGACCTGCCATGTAAAGCTGTATAAAGAAATCTTATAACTTATGAGTGATAAAATCTACAACTTGAGTGCAGCGCTTAAAATATTATAAATAAACACATAAATGATATGTGCATAAATGAAGTGCTAAAGCTAATGTAAACAAAATTAGTCCTTATAGAAAGTGCTTGTAGTGCTAATTAGTGTGATAGATGGATGTGTGGATGTGTGTGTGTGTGTGTGTATATGTATGTGTGTATATATATATATATATATATATATATATATATATATATATATATATATATATATTAGTATGTGTGTGTGTGTATATGTATATATATATATATATATCTACATACACTTACCTACATACACATTTTATATATATATATATATATATATATATATAAAAATTAGACTTGAGTCTTCTTCCTCAAATAGTACATGTAAAGGTTCCCAAGGTGCATCAATACTCCACTCTGTCACCAGCAGTGTGCCAAACTTCCACCACCTATATGCACTCACCAGATAGATGAGATAATAAGGCATGTAGATATCTAATCTAGGGCCGAAACAACGAATCGATTAATCGATTACTATTTTCATAATCGATTAATCGGACAGTAACATAATGGGGTTAAAACTAAAATGAGCCCTTTACAGTACAAAAAGAGCTAATCGCTACTGTAAATATTACTTTCACTGTCCCACAGTAAAAAATGAACCCCTTACAGTAGCGATTTATTTGCTCTTTTTGTACCAATTTTAGTTTTTTTAACCCCATTATGTTACTAAACATCTCAGGCCTGGGTCACACTTCTGTGCTTTTTTGGTGCTTTTTGCAGAAACGCACTACAGGTCTTTTACATGGTTTCCTATGGGACACGTTCACATCCATGATTTTTTCAGCTGCTGCGTATTTGGAAAGAGCAAGTACTTTTTTTAACGCAAAACGGTGCTACTTTGTTTTTTTGGTTCAATATACGATTTGTGTTTTTTAGTCTGCCCAACAACAAATTGGGCAAAAAAAAATATGTAAAAATGCAGCAAAATTACCTTTTTTTTTTTTTTTTTTTTTTTTTAACGGTTATTAACCGATTAATCGAAACAATAATCGGCCAACTAATCGATTATGAAAATAATCGTTGGTTGCAGCCCTAATCTAATCCTGTATCACCAGGCAATCCTCAACTGTCCAAATCCCAAATTACCATATCGATCTTCCTAAATGGAATAGTTTACACCATGGAGCCCACAAAAGGAGCATACAGTGTAGTAGTTTATTGTTAAAATTGGCCAATACAATTGAACAAAAAAAAACACATGGAATATAATAAAATAAATAATGCAAACTCACTCCAATGGCTGCGGATCCGGCTCGTGGAAGCAGCGTCAGCACATAAAGGCCCCTCCCAGCGTGTCTCAGTAGGCGGATCCCCTTGGGACGTGCATGCGCACGAGACGCGTTGGGAGGGGCTGACGTTGTGCCACCGAGTCCGCAAGCTATACTACAGCTTCTATGAATCAAACAGGATCTATGAATGGAGGATGGATGGATGATCATAGATACTGTATCATTCTCATACAACTGGGCAGAGAAGGCATTCATAGTCGGGATCTCTTGATCAGAGCATGTCACGGCCCTTTAGTTGTATTAACCCCTGCCACACCGGATGATTACAGTGGCAGCATAGGAGGTTCATGGACTAAGGAAGATTTCTACTAGCAGAAGAGGAATCTGCATAAAGAGATACATCCTACTAATTATAAGTTATGTCGCTTGTGCTGATTTTATTGTTTTTTATTTTGGATACACTTAGGCTTTAATCTTTTAAAATGAAAACTAGAAGCTGATTGGTCACTTTGCACACCTGCTCCAAATTCTCACTGCTCCGGCTTTAGTAACTTCCCTTCTTTGTATTTAACAAATTAAAAGGGAACACATAAAAGAAGTTGATTGTTGGGGTTTACATACACTTTAACCACCTGCCAACCGCTCACAGTAATTATACTGTGAGCAGGGCAGCAGGTACAGGCACGATCACATACATGTACCTGATCGGCCTTCTTCAGGGTTTGGGGCGCGCATGCGCACACCCCCTGACAACCTGTGTTGTGATTGGACACAAGTTTGGCAGCTGTTTTCAGCCAATGATCCGCTGTGTCCAATCTCGCACAGGGTCCTGTGTTTATAAAAACACAGGACCCTGTGTACAGAGCAGCAATCTAGCTGCTTCTTCCTCCTGCAAAGGGAGAGAGAAAAAGAAACCAGCCAGAAAGTAAATTAAAAGCGGTGCACATTACACATTTTTAGGCACACAGTTAATCGCTTGATTGCCCCTAGATGTTTACCCCTTCCCAGCCAGTGTCATTGGTATAGTGTCAGTGTACAGTATTATTACTGATCCACTGTATTAGTGCCTCTGGCAATGTCAGTTTGTGACCCTCCCAGATAGGGTGGTCAGCAATCTGGCGCTATTAAAATACTATCCCATGCTGATAACCACCATTACCAGTATAGCGTCAAAGCTGCGTAAATTCCAGTGTGTGTGTGTGTGTGTGTGTGTGTGTGTGTGTATATGTATATATATATATGTGTGTGTGTATATGTATGTGTGTGTATATATATATATATATATATACCATAGTTTGTAGTCCATATATCTTTCGCGCAAACCAAATAATATACACTTATTGGGATTTTTTTGTCAAAGACATGTAACAGAATACATGTTGGCTTAAATGTATGAACCATTGTATCACCATTGTAATTCATCCTTGATTCCGCATACAAAAAGGTAACTTATTCTCAAGTGCTTCTGCATGCATATCTTAATGTATTTGATTTTCTTCTTCAGAGGGGAGAACAAAGGGTTTCTAAAGTGTCCATCGGTCTACTGGTCGTTGCCTGGCTCTTTGCGTTCTCCATGCTGTTTGTGACGGTGGCGGGGAGAATCACTTGGCTTCAGTTCCTGTTCTGCTTCTCCTACATAAAACTGGCCATTACTCTCATGAAATACTTCCCACAGGTAACCTGTCTCAAGTGATGGATGTTAATCTTTACACATAACACTGAATGCTGGGGGGGAATGGTAAAGCAGTGTGTGATTACATTTGCCCATACATACTGTTGTTGACTGGTTAGTTTGTGAACTGTTCCTCAATCCTGTGGACAGAAATCTTAGTCAGTATAGTTTCTCCCCATATAAAGCGGTGGTATCCACCCAAGACAGGTGGAGGAAAGGGGTGGGGGTTAGCAGGAAGGGACAAAGCTTTGAAGAAATAGTGAAATGTCTTGTGTCATTTCATTGGTCCCGCAAAAGTTTGTAGAGGAGCCCAATACATATAGATTTTGTTCTAACAGATTTCTCCATCCACGTTATACGCTATATTTTCAAAAATATTGGGATGTCTGCCTTTACACGAACAAATCAAGGTCCATAAAGACATGGATAGGGAAACTTGACTGACCTGTCAGTGCCGTGGAGTAGCTCTGCAGCTTACGCATGTATTTGCAAATGTGTGCAAACTAAACCCCTGTTTTTAATGCAAATTGTTAGACCACACTGGAGCGGTGTGCTGGCAGGGCGTCAAAAAAAAGTCCTGCCAGCAGCTTCTTTTGGAGCGCATTAGGAGCGGTGAACTCACCGCTCCTAATGCGCTCCTGCCTGTTGAAATCAATGGGCAGCGCTGCCGTACCACCAGCAAAACGCCACTGTAGCGGAGCATTGAGGGCGGTTTTAACCCTTTCTCGGCCGCTAGTGGGGGTTAAAAGCGCCCCGCTAGCGGCCGAAATGCACCGCAAATCCGATGGCAAAGCGCGCTAAAAATGGCAGCGTTTTACCGCCGACGCTATGGGCGGCACAGTGTGAAAGGGGTCTTAGGGAATCAACAGGAAACTAGAAGGTTTAGGTGGAACTAGTATTGAACTTAACGCAACATAATAAGGTCTCAATATAGGATGTCTATGTGTTGCCATCTATTGCTTTTTTTTTTTATCGTTATTTGTTGTTTATTTGATGATTTGGTTACGTTGGTTTGTATAATGAATCTGTAAGATGTTTTGATGGTATGATAATACAGTTAATGTATGTATATTTGTCTATTTGTATAATAATTCCCCAATAAAACTGAGATTGAAACTAAAAAGAGAATCACACTGAATACAGATTCCCATTACAGATCTCTAATTTTAATTAGCGAGTCCTTTCGAGCCTTCTTCATTTCCCTGTACCAAGCCTTGATGAAGGGGTTGTTGCCCCCAAAACACATTAGATGTTTTTTATGGTTGAGTTGTGAACTATTAAAGCTTTACTGGACTCTTTTCCCCTCATGATTTGGAGCTTATTTGTGTATGTTTACATCCTAGATCCAGAAACTTGACTTGGATCTTCTCTACTTAGTAACCCTGAGGTATCGCCGTCAACATGGGGTTGGCAGGAGGGACAGCTGCCTTGGGCACTGTGGTTTCATGTGAGGTGTGGGGGGCTTTGCGAGGAGATTGAGGTGGAGTTGATTTGTGTTGGGAGGGGCAATTTGGGGGAGGGGGCACAGGTGGTCGGAATAGCTAGGAGTGGTGATTTGGAGGGGGGGGGGGGTGTTCTAGAAGAGGTGATATGGTGAACGGGGAGGAGAATTTGTGCTAGGAGGGGACATTTTTGTTTGGGGAGGGGGGGTTTGTGCTAGGAGGGGGGATTTAGGGGGTGGATTTGTGCTAGGAGGGGTGACTTTGGGGAGGAGCATTTGTGTTGGGAAGATTTGTGCTGGGAGGGGAGATATCAGCAGGGGGCCGATTTGTACTTTTGGGTTTTATGCTTGGGGGGGGGGGGGTAAGCGTGCAGATTAGAGCTCAATTTGGGGGGGAGATTTTTGCTGACACACAATGCTTTATACATACAGTTCGGTCCATATATATTTGGACACAGGCACAATTTTCATACTTTTGGCTCTGTATGCCACCAGAATAAAATTAAAACAAAACAATCCAAATAAATTTGAAGTGCAGACTTTCAGTTTTAATTCAAGGTGTTGAACATAAATATCAAATACATTTTAGTACCTACAAACATTGTTATATGCAGTCCCCCATTTTCTAGGGCTCAAATGTAGTTGGACAAATGAATATAATCATAAATAAAATGTTCATTTTTAATATTTTGTTGGGAATACTTTACTGGCAATGACTGCCTGAAGTCTGGAACCCATGGACATTACCAAAGACTGGGTTTCCTCCTTTCTGATGCTTTGGCAGGCTCCAACTGCAGTTGTCTTATGTTTGTGGATCTTTCTGCCTTTAGTTTTGCCTTCAGCAACTGAAATGCATGCTCAATTGGGTTGGGATCAGATGATTGACTCGACCATTGCATAATATTCCTCTTCTTTTCCTTCAAAAGCTCCTGGGTTGCTTTTGAAGTGTGTTTTGGATCATTGTCCATCTGTACTGTGAAGCGCCATCCAATCAACTTTGCTGGATTTGGCTGAATCTGGGCTGACAGATTCTAAACACTGCAGAATTCATCCGGCTGCTTCTGTCTTCTGTCACATCATAAAACACCAATGACCCAGTGCCACTGGATGCCATGCATGCCCATGCCATCATACTGCCTCCACCATGTTTTACAGATAACGTGTGCTTTGGATAATGAGCTGTTCCAAGCCTTCTCCGTTTTTTTTTTTTTTTTTTTCTTCCTGTCATTTTGGTACAGATTATTCTTAATTTCATCCGTCCAAAGACTGCTTTTCTAGAACTGGCTGGCTTTATTCAATGTTTTTTGGCAAAGTCTAATCTGGCTTTTCTATTGTTCAGGCTTATAAATGGTTGTATTTGGTCTTGTGAAGTCTTCTCTTGATTTGTAGACTTTGACAATGATACGCTCAACTCCTGGAGAGTGTCCTTCACATGTCTGGATTTTGTGAATGGGTTTTTCTTTACCATGGAGAGTATCCACCACTGTTGTTTTCCATGGACATCCAGGCCTTTTTATGTTGCTGAGCTCACCAGTGCGTTCTTCTTTCCTCAGAATGTACCAAACTGTTGATTTAGCCGCTCCTAATGTTGCTGCTATCTCTCTGATGGATTTGTTTCATTTTTGAAGCTTTACAATGGCCTGTTTCACTTGCATGGACAGCTCCTTTGAACGCATGATGTAGGTTCACAGCAATAGATTCCAAATGCAAATACCACACTTAGAATCAACTCCAGACCTTTTTCCTGCTTAATTGATGAAGAAAAAAGGAAGGAGTAGCCCATACCTGGCCATGAAACAGCTTTTAATTAAATTGTCCAATTACTTACGGTCCCTTGAAAAAGGTGGGGTGGCTGTTCTTAAGAGCTGTAATTCCTAAACCCTTCCTCCAATCTGGATGTACATACCCTCAAATTAAACCTGAGAGTGTGCACGTTCAGCCCATATCCATTATATAACTATAGCTTGCATACAGTTTGGTAAATACCTGAGTCTAAATATATATGGACCTAACTGTTTGGGAGGGGGGGCACAGTTTGTCATGCTCACCCTGGGCTCTAGATTACCTTGTCCCAGCACTGGCCGTCCTGCAGTCCCTGAGTTTGCTCAGGACAAAGGATTTCAAGTTACAGATTTATTTTGCAGTTTAACTTGCTACAGTAATATTATTATATTTGGTTTAAGAAAAAAAAATTCACAGTTCCAGACTGCACCAGCAGGTGATGCTGCAAGTTGAAATTGATACTGCATAAAATTAAGTGGGAAATATTGCATTTTACAGGTCAGGTTCCTTAAGTAACAATGTGAAAGGGATCTCGCTGCTGTCTGCACAGAGATTTTGAGGACCGAGGAGTCTGGTGCTGGGGGACCGAGGTCTCTCGGATTCGGTCATCAGTGGTGATCAGAAGCGCTGGCTTTGACTGTATTCGCCAGGCTGAGGTTAGCGTTACGTCCATTTAGTGGCTGCGTCTCTGGCGTTTCTGAAGCTCAATGACTGGGCAAAAGCCTCTGCTTCATCTATCAGTCGACTAGCAGGTGCACTGCAACTGCTTTAGCTATTAGGGTCTCTGTGCGCGGGGTGGATTTGCGCCACCTGTGGAGTTACTGGTCCTCTGACCGAGTTTCTAGGGAAGCTCTGTTAATTTGCCTTTCTTGGCCAACAGTTGGGGCACCGGATGTGGACCTTATGGCCTCTCGACTTACTCGCAAGGTGTCAAGATTCGTGGCCAGGTCCAGGGACCCCTGGGCAGACGCCTTGGTAGCCCGTGGGGGGCAGTATCGCCTGATATATGCTTGCCCTCTGCTGCTGTTGTTGCTTCGCGGAGTAGGGGCCGAGGCCATTCCGGTGATCCTCATGCTCGTCGTAGTCGATGACGTCACCGCGTTCGTGCCATTCAAAAGCGGTTCTTTTGAATCGTACGTGTGTACACTCGGCCGGCACAAGATTCTTGTCAAGAATCTCGTCGGGAAAAACGACTCTTTTTTTCCCCGACGAGATTCTCGGCCGTGTGTACTAGGCTTGAGTAAAACACACTGCAGTATAAATAGAAAGTGTTAGAACCGTGATCCCAGCCTTTCTTGACCTTTTCAACACAGAGGAACCTTTGAAATAACTTTCCAGTCTCAGAGAACCCCTGCCAAAAATTTACTGTATCTTCATCTCTTGATACATTAGTGTGATGGTCAGTGGGTAAAATGCTTCTTACACTTGTGGTCAATGGGAAGAATTACCCCATTACAGATGGCTAAAAAGGCCAATAGTGTCAATGGGAACTTATCTGAGAGGCAGGAATTGCTCATTGCTCTAGCAACCTCTGGAGGAACTTTAGGGTTCTATTAGGTTATTATTACTGTCTGTGTCTCAGTGACCACGGCCCCCCTCAGTTCCTATCCTATTGTGTCAGTGACAGGAAGTGAAGTGAATTCTCTTCTAGACAGGAATAAAATGTGACAGAAGTATTTGCTTCATTTTTATCCAAATTGTAGTGTTACTAAACCCAGGGCGCTGCATTCATTATATATGGTCTCCCACAGTACACAGAACATGGGAATGCAATTATTTTAGTAAATATAAACTGCTAAATACCTTTTCTCATTAGCAGTATATAGCAGTCTTGTGACTTCTATGAGTGTCTGGTTAAAGTTTGTAGGAGGAGTTTTCATACTGCACTGAGCTGTTCCCTCATAATGCAGGACTCCTGACCTTCTGTCTGAACAGTGCTGATTGGCCCTGTGCTGATTACATGCACTCTGCCAAGAAAAGAAAAAAAACTCTCTAGCAACACACACCAAACTGAGTATGTGCAGCCTGACTCCAGTAAAGCCTCATACACATGGTCGGGCTTCAAACAAACTTTTCCGTGGATTTTTGTTTGAAGGGCCTTGCCCGTGAACTTGGTATGCATACACATGGCAGGACTTTTTCAGCAAACTTTCACCAAATCACGTGGTTTTTCTGCTCTTTACCGCCACCTTTGGTCAACTTCTGTATTGTTGTCTGATCTTTTTCATTTGGTTCTGAGCATGCATGTTTGTACTTTGGACTTAAGTCCGATGGATTTCTGTACACACGGGAGGACTTTGCACCATAGGACTTTTGTTGCCGGAAAGTTTGTCTGTTTACAGAGCGAACATTTGTCCGATGAAAACCCGAAAAAGTTTGTCCGATGGAGCGTACACGGTCAGACTTTTTGAAAAACCTGCTCATTTTGAAGTTTGTTGTCAAAAAGTCCGATCGTGTGTATGGGGCTTAACTGTCTTATGCGGACATGTTCTGCAGTCAGTGGAAGAAGAGGAAGATCAGAGAAGATAGGATCGAACTGCCTTTTTTACACAATGCAGAGGATTAACCCCTTAGGTTCCACAGTGAGTATAACCAGCCTGCTTTCTTAACTGCATATACAGGCTGATTTTACTGTTGTGGGTTTAGTAACACTTTAAAGAAATTAAATTTACAGATTGTATAGATTCATGTGATTGAGTACATAATAACTTACCGTATGTCTTTTTAAAAATGGGGCTGCAGATGTTAGAGCTGACTTTGTTTTGTTTCTCAGGCATACATGAATTTCCGCCGGAAAAGTACAGCGGGATGGAGCATTGGAAACGTGCTGCTTGATCTCACTGGTGGCAGCTTCAGCATTCTCCAAATGTTCTTGCAGTCTTATAATAACGGTGTGTACTACTATATATTGTATACTGCTATTGTCCGTTCTGAACAAAGGCCTAAAACTGGGCACCACTCTGCAGTCTGGGACATCATACATCAGATTACATCTATCATGTCAGCTGATTCTGCTGTGGATTTTATTTTCACTGTTTGTTGTGCATTGTTCAATGGATGACCTTAATTGAGTTCAGATGGGGACAGGACATGTCAAGATCAGTAGTGGATGATGGTGGGAGCACACAGAGTGATTCACCCAATCAATATCTGGCTCTTCTCGTCATAGTGTAGTGTAAGGCCCCTTTCACACGGGCGGACCGTTCAGATCCGCCTGTCAGTTTTTTCGGGGGACTTGAACGGACGCTCCATACATCTCTATGGAGTGACGAATGTCAGCGGTGACATGTCCGCTGACATCCGATCCGCCCCGCTAAATCCAGACGGATGGAAACCCTATTTTCCATCCGTCTGGCGGATCGGATGAAAACGGATTCTACGGTCCATTTTCATACGATCCCCCTCATAGAGGAAAGCGTAGATCTGACCATTTCGTTTGTGTGCAGAGACGGACTTGTCATCCACCAGCTCAGCAGGGATCAATGGAGTGATCCCCGCTGAGCAAGCGGATGTCTAAAAAGGGATCCGCCCGTGTGAAAGGGCCCTAAGAAATGTTTGCAGCGTCACACCAGCCTCTGGTCGGGGTTTGTACAGTGCCAAGGTACAGACATATCTGGTAATTGTCTGTGCTTACTTTATAGAGAACAGTGCAGTGGTGACTCCTCTGCACATACAAGAAATCCAGGTCATACCAGAAATTCTTTTTTTTTTTTGCCATAAGTGATCACAAAATGTACTCCTTGAGCTCCAATCAATGCTTGGGTTTTACGTTTTGATCCACTTGTACTCCCTGAGCCCTAACCAACGCTTGGGTATCACTGACTGTTACAGTTCATATAAGGCTTGGGCCACTAACCTATGACAATTATTTGCCATATCTGCTGAAAATACCAGCAACAAATCTCAAAATGATTATCACTATGGCAAACAACACATACATTTCGGGGAATTGACTAAAACTGGAGCAGTTGTGCATGGCAACCAATCGGCTTCTAGCTTCAGCTTAAGCAGGGGTGCCCAATCTTTTAAAGAGTGAGGGCCACTCAAGCGATTTTGGTAACCGGCCACAATGAGCAAAGTAGGCAGAAGACAGGTCCAAGTCCACTCCTCATATGCAGAGCTGACATAGACACAGCCGCTCTACTCTATGGGCCTTCTGATCCGATCTGCCCAGATGGAAGGGGACGGACCCCTCTGTGTATGTGTTCTTTTTGTTTAGTGGATCGGATTGGAGGTAGGTGTAAATAATCTGTGGTTCAATAGAGGTGAACGGAGGGTCTGATTGGGTTGGACCGATCGCGTCAAAAGCAGCCTAAGGCTGCTTTCACACTGACGCGCTGTGGTTTACCCACACGGAGGGTGCAGCGCAGTGCACCTGTGGCTTAGCTGCACTTTGCCATAGACTTCTATTATATCCTGCAGGGGTGGTGCACTTTCTGAAGTGCACCAAACCCCCAGGTAATAACAGAAGTCTATGGCTCAGTGCAGGTAACCCGCGGATCAGTTTGAAAGCAGCCCAGTACCCACTGCAGAACAGATATGCCCATATATACTCTGATTTTAGTAATAAACTTACCTTTAATAACAGTCTTCCATTCAGGTATCATCAGCTGTTGCTGTCCCCGGCAGAGCGCATTTGGTATCACTCCGTCTGTGACAGGAGTTGGCGCTATACAGGAAGCATCGGCTTCGTAACCACTTGCTTCCTCTACCACCAGCTTCATTCACAACACTCTTGCTCTGGAATGGTGGGTCAGCAACCCACAATCTGGGCTTGCCAACCCGCCATCCCAGAGCAGGAGGTCGCGGGCCACTGGTTGGGCACACCTGAGTTAAAGTGTTACTAATCCCAGGGCCCTGCATTCACTATATCTGGTCTCCCACAGTACACAACGTGGAAATGCCATTATTTTAGTAAATTTAAACTGCTAAATACCCTTTTCTCATCAGCAGTATATAGCAGTCTTGTGACTTCTATCAGTGTCTGCTAAAACTTGTAGGAGGAATTTTCATTCTGCTCTGACTGTCCTATGAGGCTGCAGGACCCCCGACCCTCTGTCTAGACAGTGCTAATTGGCTCTGTGCTGATCACATGCACTCTCCCAAGAAAAAAAAACTCTAGCAATACACACCAAACTGAGCATGTGCAGAGTGCCCCTAAGGCTCTGTTCTATCAGCAGATGGATTGAAGACAGTGGGAGAAGGGGAGGATCAGAGAAGCCAGTATCAAACAGCCTTTTTACACAATGCAGAGGATTAATCCCTTAGACCCCTTTTACACTGAGGCTCTTTGTGCTAAAAATAGCGCCCACAAAAAGCCGCTACTTTGTATCCAGTGTGAAAGCCCGGGGGCTTTCACACTGAAGCGTTGCGCTTGCAGGAAGGTAAAAAAATTCCTGCAAGCCGCATCTTTGAGGCGCGATAGGAGCGGTAAAAATACCGTTCCTATAGCGCCCCTGCCCATTGAAATCAATGGGGTAGCGCCTCCAAAATGCCTGCAAAGAGGCGTTATTGCAGACGTTTTTAACCCTTTTCCGGTCGCTAGCTGGGGTTAAAATCACCCCGCTAGCACCCGCAAATCGTGGCAAAAATGACGATATAGCGCCGCTATACCACCAGCGCTTGAGTGTAAAAGTAGCCTTAAGCCCCGTACACACGGTCAGACTTTTGGCCAACAAACTTCATTTTGAGCAAGTTGGACCAACAATCCGACCGTGTGTACGCTCCATCGGACAAACTTTTTTTGCTTTTTTTTCTTGTTTTCATCGGACAAAAGTTGGGTCTGTAAACAGAAAACCATCGGACTTTTGTCTGATGGACAAAACAACTAATGTTAAAATCAACCAACAATAGCAGAAGTTGACCAAAGGGTGGCGGTAAAGAGCAGAAAAGAGCTGAAAAACCACGGGATGTTGCAAAAAGTTTTGGGAAAGTTTGCAGAAAAGTCAGAGCGTGTGTATGCTATGGGTGTTCCCGACTAACTCCGTTCAGACAAAAAAACCACGGAAAAGTCAGTCTGACCGTGTGTACGGGGCTTTAGGGTTCCACAGTGAGTATAACAATCATGCTTTACTGCATATACAGACTGATTTTACTGTTGTGGGTTTATAACACTTTAAGCATTACAAATAAAAGCCAGAAGCGGACTGGTTACTATGCACAGCTGCTGCAGATTCTGGCTGTCCGATTCTTAGTACATTCCCCTCATTGCAGGTTACAGAATTGCATAGCTGTAGGAGTGACAACTGCATAATGACCTCTCTGAAATGTGTGAGGTAGTGCAGACCTTGGAGAAAATGTTATAAATCAGATTGGTGGCTTTGGCAGTCTGTTACCATGAGATAAATATGGCATATTGATGTAGTTGCCATCTGTAGTTTGTTCTGGCCTATTACATTGTATTATTAGAGTGGTCCTGGAAACCTTGTAAAATGAAGGGCAGCATTACAATTTAGTACGTTGGGAAACCAATTCCATTGTCTTTGCTGGTGATATCAATAATAAACAGTAATAGTGGACTGAGATCACATATGCCCTCTTTTTAAAAGCAACATTTTATACAAATTATGAAGTGATTTGGAATCAAATACTTTTCTTATCTTTCAACAGATGAATGGACGTTAATATTCGGCGACCCCACAAAATTTGGCTTGGGACTCTTCTCTATTATCTTTGACATTGTATTCATCACCCAGCACTATTGCTTGTACCGCAAATATCAAGGCTATCGCAATGTTTGACCAAGTCAATCACACTCCAAAGAACTTTTTTTAATAAGTATGAAGATCAATTTTTCATTTTTGTATGTTAGATACTTTTGATGCCGTGTTGTGCCTTGCCTTGGTGGTGCTCACTGCTGTTCTGTGACCCAGGGGCATTTTGCCGACAGTGCTGCCAGAGGTCCAAATCATTGATAAGTGGCATTTCTGGATATTTATGGTTTTCAATTGCACGTGGCCTAACTTCTCGTCTACCACATTTATGGCTAAAATAGAATTTGCTTTACTTTTTCCAATTCCTATTCTCAACGAGGGTTCCTCCAGAGGATGCTAGGGGTTCCTTGTGCTGTGGCTGATTGCCCTTCCATTTGACGTGCCCACATATTTCCAGGTTGATCGCCACTTGGAAGAGCCTGCATCCTGCCACCAATGATCTATTTAGCTGACAATAAAGGTGGCATTCTAACCATCATTGTTGGGGGCATTTTTCTAATGACACCCAATGGACTAATTATATCTGGGTTCCCTGACACCTGAAAATTATCTCAAGGGTTCCTCTGGTGGTAAACAGGTTGAGAAAGGCTGGCATACCACTTAATTTACCATAGGAGGATAGACTGTTTACTTATTCTTGGTTCACACCTGTGCGTTTTTTTAGTGCATTTTGCAGAAATGCACTACAGTCCATTTACCATGGTTTCCTAAGGTTCTAGTTCACACCTGTGCCTTTTTGAATACAAGCATTTTTTTGGAAAGGGTCAGGGACTTCCCCCCACAGCAGATTGCGTTTTGTATGCAATAGACTTTAACCACTTGCCAACCGCCTTCCGCATATATACTGCTGCAAGGTGGCTCGGCTGTGCAAAGGTCCCTGCAAATAGTCTGCGGGTACGCTCACAATACCGTCTGTTGGCCACCCACGATCGCAGTAAAAAGAGGTAGAACGGGGATCTGTCTATGTAAACAAGGTAGATCCCCGTTCTGCCAGGGGACAACTCTGAGATCTACTGTTCCTAGTGATCAGGAACAGCACTCTGTGTTGTGCCAGCAAGCCCATCCCCCCACACAGAACACAGTCAACCCCTTGGTCGCCCCTAGTGTTAACCCCTAAACTGCCAGTGTAATTTATACATTGATCAGTGCATTTTTTTTTTTTCTTAGTACTGATCACTGTAATATTGTCACTGGTCCCCATTTAGTGTCACTTGGGGGTCAGATTTGTCCACCTCAATGTCGCAGTCCCGCTAAAAATCGCAGATCACTGCCATTATTAGTAAAAACAAAACAAAAAATCCCTAAATCTATCCCCTATTTTGTAGACGCTATAACTTTTGCACAAACCAATTAATATATGGTTATTATGATTTTTTTTTTTTACCAAAACTATGTAGCAGAATACATATTGCTGATAAATAAAAAATTTTTTTATAGATATAGCAGAAAGTAAAAAAAAAAAAAATATATATATTTTTAGACTGACAATTTTGAAAAAATAAATAAATAATAGATAGATCTATCTATCTCTCTCTCTCTCTCTCTCTCTCTCTATTTTCAAAATTGTCAGTCTCTTTGTTTATAGCGCAAAAAATTCAAGACAGCAGGTGACCAAATACCACCAAAAGGAAGCTCTATTTGTGGGAGGGGAGAGAGAAAAGGACATCAATTTTGTTTGGGTACAATGTCGCACGTCCGCGCAATTGTCAGTTCAGACGACGCAGTGTGGTATTGCAAAAAATGGCCTGGTCATTAAGCCCTTCCAGGGCTGAATTGGTTAATGGACCTGCACCAAGAATTCAAGTGTTGCATTTTTTTTTTGCTTATGGCAAAGTATGACAATTCTGCTCATGGAGTGCAACTTTACACCCTCTGGCACTCAATTAGCATCAAAGTCCCACTACATGAACAAAACTACTTTCCTATTAGCTGAAAAAAAAATGCAAATGCAAAACGCATCAACCGTGTTGAATATTCAATCATAGCAAGGGAAATTAATTTTTGCTTGCATATGATTGGAAAATTTTAAAGTTGACTTGGTGTCAACATATTTACCGAGTTCCAGGAGTATTCACTTTGCCAAGTAAACAGCATCTTCCCCTTTCGTAAATCAAACCCATAGTGTGCAATATATTTTGTTGCAGGCTTTTCTGTAAAAGGTGAATTTACCCTTTTAAGGTGAACTTACACAGCCCCCCCCCCCCCCCCCCCGAGCATAGGCTTTGGAACTAGCAGCGGGATGCAATTTAAAGAAAAAACAAGATGTTTAAATAGTCTGTTTGAACCGCAATGTATCTAATTTACTTTTGTTTGGAAGTTCAAGTGGGCTTTAAATGTGGCCTCATAGGAAGGATCTGAGACATCTTTCCAGTGGAGTTTCCAGATGTAAAACAAGGCTAATGCCGCGTACTCACGATCGGAATTTCCAACAACAAATGTTCGATGGGAGCTTTTGGCCGGATATTCCGACCGTGTGTATCCAATTCCGACGCACAAAAATCCTACGCATGCTCGGAATCAGTGAACCTAATTTTTCTCGGCTCGTCCTAGTGTTGTACGTCACTGCATTCTTGATGTTCGGAATTTCCGAGCAACATTTGTGTGACAGTGTGTATACAAGACAAGTTTGAGGCAAAATCTGTCGGGGGGGGGGGAGAGAAACACGGTTTTGTGGTCGGAATGTCCGATCGTGTGTACGCAGCGTAAGTGAATCAGTCCATGTACTGAATTCTAAGGCCAAGGTGGAGTTGGCCTTTACATATTTTTAACTTCACATTTCTGGTTAGAGTTGAAGTGAAAGGGTGATTGTGTATGTTACAGGAAGGAGGCTACAAAGCACTCTTCCTTTTTTTTTAATTATAACTGTTATTGAAAATGCCTCTGGAAATGCGCACATTTTATTGAACTGCCAAATATTCCTATTTTGTTCTGGGTGGAGAGGACAGTCTGTGTAAAATAATATTCACCTTTGTAAGATTGCTTCTGAGAGCCAAGGCTGTACGTTTCTAGCACTGAGCTCTTGTCCCATAGTGCCTTCAGTGGAGCCAACTCCAAACTTTGACATCAGTCACAGAAACACAGAGTATAGAGGAAAAATTACAACGTTTATACTGCTGAATCTACAGAGCCGGGGGAACCAAAAGCAATAGAATTGCACACATAAGCTGTCCCCCATTTTCTCTACACCCAAAAGAAGATCAGCAGTTTTGGTTGGAGAACTGCTCCAAGACCTGACAAATGCTTTAGCAGTACCAAAGTGATTGCTTGCACTTCAAAATCATTGAAGGATAATTTGCAGTTTTTGGTGACTAAATTATAATGGCAATAACGAAATATGAATAACTTGATGTCTGCTAAAATAAAAACTGTATGATTTCTTTACTGAAATAAAAATATTGCACTTGTTTGTTCATGCGATTACACAAACAGTGAGGCCAACTTACTATTGACATCCAGATCTTTCTACCCCATGCTAATCTGGTCAGTCTCCTTGCACATCATTAACGTGTGTGTGTGTGTGTGTGTGTGTGTGTGTGTGTGTGTGTATGAGAGATATAGATATATATATATATATATCTATAAAAAAAAAATACCTGCGCTCAGACTCACTAATTTGTGTAGAAAGCTGCTAGCACATTTGCTGGTCACAAACAGAAAATTATAAAAAAAAATGCAGCACTTTCCTAAGCAAACTACACCAAAGTGCGCATAAAGTCCATTTCCTGCCACCTCCACTATCAGCCTCTTACCGAATACAGTTGACCACCCTATTACAGAGGGTCAGGCACACCATTAGTAATCTTCAATCGGCTCCAGGAGCGAACCTTTGCCTCAGCTACCCCGTCAAGTATGGGTCCTTCCATGCCCAAATAATATGCCAACAAGAAACCCACCACACGAGGTTCACAATATATATATATATCTCTGTAAAACAGATACAGCCACCTCATAGCGTAATATGTCTTATAAAAAGCCACTCGCATTGTTCCAAGTACAAAACAGCATTGAGAATCCATATGGGAAGGTTTCCAACCCAAAAGATGACCACATACAACTTGCTTTTGTGATGTCACACCAGACTCCACCCTACACGTTTCATCATAAGAAAGACCGCCAGGGGCGTGGCTAGCCGATGGCCTGTGCGCTTTATATGCCCAGAAGGCAGAGAGGGAGTTGCGTTTCAAATCACACTTTTAGAAAACGGGAAACAGATAAGATACTCCTAGTCACTAATTTATTAACAGACGTATCAGTATTGAGGTCACACGAATTCCTCAAAGTATTCATTACAAAAATTAAGCTCATAGTATTCATAAATTCTGCATTATAATTATTAGATATATCATGAATAGGTTGTTTCACTTTGCAAGAAATACGGTACCACTCGCGTGCAAAGGAAGGGAAAAAAAAATGATTGGATGATGGAAGTCAGCAGAGCTTCACCTCATTCACTAAGACCCCATACACACCATTAAGCCTCGTACACACGACCGAGAATCTCGTTGCAAAAAAAAAAAAAAAAACTGTTTTTCTTGACGAGATTCTTGTCAAGCTTTCCTTGCATAAACACTGTCGATCCAAAATCTCGTCGTTGTAAAGCGCGGTCATGTACAACGGCAGTATAAAGGGGAAGTTCTATTCCAATGGCGCCACCCCTTGGGCTGCTTTTGCTGATCTCGCGTTACCGCGTGTTAGTAAAAGTTTGGGGAGAGACGATTCACGCTTTTCAGTCTTCATGCTTTCAGTTTGTTACAGCGTGACGAATGTGCTATCTCCATTACGAACGCTAGTTTTACTTGAATGTGCGCTCGCGTCTTATACTTAATTCTGACCATGCGCGGTTTTTGGAGACTCGGGAAAAGCATACACACGACCGGTTTTCTCGTCCAAATACAGTCTGACGAGAAAAAAAAGAAAGCAGGTCTTTTTTTTTCTCGTCGAGATTCTGGGCAGTTTTCTTGACGAGAAACCTGAAAGTTTCCAGTTTTCTTGCAGAGAAAACCGGTCGTGTGTACGAGGCTTTAGATTTTCGTCTTCAAATTTACCAAAACCATGTAGTGCAAGGGCCTGCCTGATTGCATACAAATTTTAACTCTAAAGCCAGGTACACATGATCGGATTTCCATTGGACAAATCCATGGAATTCTGTGCGAAGGGCGTTGGCCGAGAACTTGGTATGCATACAGACGGCAGAACTTTTTCAGCCAACATACACCCAACTACGTGGGTTTTTCTGCTCTTTAGCGCCACCCTTTGGGCAACTTCTGCTAATTTTGTGCTATGGTTAGCATTGCTTCTGATCATGCGTGTTTGTACTTTGGATTTTTCTCCGACGAAATTGTGTACACACGATCGGATAATCCGACATCACACATTTGTTGGACAGTTTTAAAGCATGCTATCCAACATTTTGTTGTCGGAAAATCCAACAACAATTGTCCGATGGAGCATACAGAAGGTCGGATTTTCTGACAAAACCCTGCCATCACACATTTGTCAGAAAATCCGATCGGGTGTACGAGGCTTTAGGTTACTTTCACACCGAGGTGCTTTGCAGGCGCTATAGCCCTAAAAATAGCGCCTGCAAAGCACCCTGAAAGAGCCGCTCCTCACACTCCAGTGTGAAAGCCCGAGTGCTTTCACACTGGAGCGGTGCGCTGACAGGACGGTAAAAAAAAAAAGTCCTGCTAGCTGCATCTTTGAGGCTCTGTAGAAGCGGTTGAAATCAATGGGCAGCGGCGCTTTGCGGGCGGCTTTAACCCTTTTTCAGCCGCTAGCGGGGGGGGGGTAAAAGCGCCCCGCTAGCGGCCGAATAGCGCCGCAAAGGCGACGGTAAAGCGCCGCTTTACTGCCAACACCCCCACCGCCCCAGTGTGAAAGTAGCCTTAAAGGAGTTGTAAAGGTACATTTTTTATTTTCTAAATAGGTTCCTTTAAGCTAGTGCATTGTTGCTTCACTTACCTTTTCCTTAGATTTCCCTTCTAAATATTTTTTTTCTTTGTTTTCTTTGTCTGAATTTCTCACTTCCTGTTTATCCTCAGTAAGCTGTTCAGTAAGCTGTTCTGGATGACTCCACACCACTCGGATGATGGTGTGGAGTTCAGTGAGGAGAAACAGGAAGTGAGAAATTCTGACAAAGAAAACAAACCTTTAGAAGGTAAATCAAAGGAAAAGGTCAGTGAAGCAACAATGCACTAGCTTAAAGGAACCTATTTAGAAAATAAAAAATGTACCTTTACAACTCCTTTAAGGTTTGACCTCATATGGTTTTGGTAAATCTGAAGACAAAAATCTGCAGAAAATCTAATAGTGTGTATGGTGTCTTTGCTTTCGGTAAAATCCCCGTGAAAAATACACAGCCTTTAGTAAATCAACCCCAGTGTCTGTCGCAGAAGTGAAGAGAAAATACTAAATATATATTTGGTTTGAATATACAGTACTGAGGTGGCTTTGCCTTTGCTCAGTAGCTTTTCAAACACACACACACACACACACACACACACACACACACACGTTGATTTACTAAAACTGGAGAGTGCAAAATCTGGTGCAGCTGTGCATGGTGGCCAGCTTCTAACTAAAGCTTATTTAATTAAGCTTTGACAAAAAAAAAAAACAACAACTGGAAGCCCATTGGTTTTTCTTGCAGAGCTGCACCAGATTTTGCACTCTCCAGTTTAAGGCCTGGTTCACACCTATGCAGGTTGCAGTTGATGAATATTCCAGATGCATTTTTCAATACATGGTTGATATGGAACCAAAAAAAAAAAAAAAAAAAACACAACTTGCTGGTCCCTGGCCCTTTCCATAAAATGCACAGATGTGAACATGACCCATAGGAAACCATGTTAAATTGACTAGTTTGTTTCTGCATAACTGAAAATGCACTAAAAAATGCATAGGTGTAAAGCAGGCCAAAGTAAATCCCCCTATATTGTCCAAAGCACACATAAAAACCATTATCCAATGGTCTAAAAACAGACAAAATCTAGTCTGGAAATTCCTGATTAGGCAGATACTTTTCTAGAAATCTTCTGGTCATATGCATTTTTGCTTGCACAATTTATACCAGGGGTCTCCAAACTGTGGCCCAGGGGCCGGATACAGTTCTTTGCTTGCCTTTATCAGGCCCCTGGGCCAGGGTTCCTCTCGCTGACATAAGTCTGGTTAAAAAAAGAAAAAATGGGGCACCATCTTTCCCCACTCACCCCAAGGATGGGACACTATTCCTCCACTAATACTAAATATTATTGTTCCCCCCCCCCCCCCACTGATGCCAGTACATTTTCTGCTACCATTGGCCACAGTCCGACCCCCCTAAAGTCTGAAGAACAGTGAACTGAACCTTTGTTTAGAAAGTTTGAAGACCTCTGCTTTAAACAATCTCACCAACACTGGTCATCCTCCATAAAACAATTTTTTTTTCTGATTCAACCTTGAACATTGACTGAAAAAGACAACCTACACATAAATGATTTATTTGAGCATTAAAACAATTAGAGGACTGAAGAAGCGCAAGGGTACCCTAAAATACGATATAATGAAGAAAAGAGAGATCACCGCTCCAGGTAAGTGCAGATGAGCAATCAGTGTCTTCCCAGGAACCACGGGTGCTGGCAATGCTGTAGATGTGAAAAGGAAGGTAGGATGTATGGACAGCCGCACTCCAAGAACCATTGAGGTTGCCTTTATTGGGTAAAATACATGAAACACTGCAAGTCACAGCAAAAACAAAGGGGTACAGCTGGCGCGTTTCACACTAGGGTCTAGTGCTTAGTCATGGCTAGTCTTGGTTAGGCAACCTCAATGGTTCTTGGAGTGCGGCTGTCCATACATCCTACCTTCCGTTAAAATACGATAAGGTGTGTAGAAAAAAAATAAATAAATAAAAAAAGAAGACCAAGAACGTCAGCTTGTAAAATCCAGTTAATTTTAATTTTAGTGTACAAACAGTATAAAAAACCTCAACATATGCCATCATAAAATTGTCGTTTTGGCACAGATTAACCAGCTAATGAACAGTGCAATATTAGTATTGTAAAAGGGTCTATGTGTGAATACATAATTCCACTACTGATGAAGAAGCTGCCTCCAAATGTACTAGCAATACACATAAACTAGGAGCAAGTCAAAATGTTAACAGTTCAAAATAAAAAAAAATACAGTAAAAAAAAAAAATAAAAAAAAATAAAGTGTATTAAAAGAAGGAATAAAATGGAAAACAGCAAGAAGCCTCAAGTAGTTAACAG
Organism: Rana muscosa; assembly: GCA_029206835.1. Taxonomy (NCBI): domain Eukaryota; kingdom Metazoa; phylum Chordata; class Amphibia; order Anura; family Ranidae; genus Rana; species Rana muscosa. The sequence continues at coordinate 149,433,897 of CM055117.1, forward strand.
TCATTCTAAAACCATACAAGTTGATGGTAAATCCGATGGAGATTGAAGTATGTGTTAGGAGGCCAAACTTTAACATTTAATGCAGTTCTTCACTCCCCTGTGTAAATATTAAAAGTCTGCAACTACAAAAACTGCAGCTGCTGACTTTTAGGCTCCATTCACACTTGTACGACTCCAAAGTTGCCCCGACTTTGGAGTGCAACTTGTATATGACTTTGACCAGTGATAATGGACAACTGTTGCATTGTAGAACATTCAGGTAGAACTTTAATGCAACTTTTGAGGGTTACATTGAAGTCTATGGCCCTCAAATTGCATGAAAGTCGGACCAAATAGTGCAGGAACTATTTTGAAGTCGCAGCAACTTCAAGTCGCACATTCATAAATGGTTATCATTGGAAAACATGGGGAAAGACTTGTGCGACTTGACATCATCACATTACAAGTGGGAATGAAGCCTTAAAAAACAGCCATTAACCTCTCCAGAGATCCAGCGCCATGCTTACCCTACCTGGTTTCTTCACTGCTCTTTGGTCCCTGGCACCATTCTCATCACTGTGGGCAGCCGACTGACTGCTTGTGGCTTCACAGCTGGCTGCCCACAGCACATGCGCAAGTTGCGCTGCGCCTCGTGAATGGTCCTGCAGTCTCTTGAGACCTGTGACGTGTCCCAAGAGGCTGCGGGGAGAGGGGAACTTACGCTCCGATCGCCTAGAGTTGGAATGGAAGCTGGTACTTGTTTTTTTTAAATAACAAACATGTTATACTTACCTGCTCTGTGCAATGGTTTTGTACAGAGCAACCCCGATCCTATTCTTTTTGGGTTCCATGCTGGCAGTCCTGGCTCCTCTCCCCTGCCATGTGCCCCCAATTGCAAGTCTTTTGCTATGGGGCTCCCGAGCCATGCTCCATTCACACAGAGCACAGCTTGGCCCCGCCCCTACTCTCTTATCAATGGCTCACTGGCTGTGACTGACAGCAGCCAATGGCTCCCGCCTGCTGTGTGAGCCAATAAGGAGAGACACTTGGGAGGGCTGCTGCTCTCATGCACACAGCTGGATCGAGACGGAGGGCTCGGGTAAGTATAAGGGGGGGGGGGGAGCTGGGGAGCTGCACCAACGTGATTTTTTTTTACCTTAATGCATAGAATGCAGCTTAGCAAATGTAGAACTACAACCCTGATAACCAATGGAATGTTAGTATGTTCATATTTGGTATTCTAAAGCCCTGTACACGCTATTTAATTATTTCCGTTCAACCCTGTGGGCCGAACACACAAAAAAAAAACACACACACACTGGAGGACCTTGCTGTACTTTGCGATGTTAGTACAGAGATCTCCCTATTGAGCTATTGTCTTCTGACAGGGTAGCTGCCCCCCACCCACACAGATCAGCACTTTCAGCCATTGGCTGCCAGCGCTAATCGGGTGTTGATTGGCAAAGGTTTTTCTGGCATGCCCGTTGAACCGGTCGATATTTGGCCCGTGTGTACCAGGCTTTAGCACTCTTTGGATATTAATAGCAAACAATCATGACTAAAATGAAGCCTAGTTCTTTTATTTTGCTCATCTTACATTATTGATCGAACATTCTGAATTCCTGAGGCCAGAAAGCTATACACTTGGAAATGTAGAGTATGTAAATAAGAATCCATAATGAAGAACACAACTAGAAGACAGCACTAAGCCAGCCTGTGAGGGATGTGAAGGTTTATCTCATCATATCCATTATGAACATGATCTACTACAGTTCTGATGTATACATCCAGATGGTTCAGAAGCTGCCTACTCATGAGTTTGCAGTGAATAAAAAACAGTTCCTACAGAAATAAGGCTGTCTAGATGCATCACAGGTTACCGTATTTCCTATAGCCAAATCTGTACAGATATTTATAAAAAAAAAAAACCACGCTTCTGAAGGAATTTTTATATGCAATTATTACAGTTTGGTCATCAAGCTAGTTTCTTCTAACCCTCCATCAGAATTTTTTTTTCTAGAAGGCACTTTGTTTTTACAAAAGGCAGCACCCTGTAAATTAATCAATCGTTTAAAAGGCATCTGGTAACTTGCAAAGATACATTAAAAATGTTAACATTTTAGAAATATTATGGTCATGTTGACATACAGGTAATAATGCCACCAGCACCACCACTAAGATAGCTCTGCCTACATTGGATGGTGGACAACCATGAAAAATAAGAGTCTGGAATATTAGCAAAGACACATAACCAACTAGATAACTCCTGGTCCCACAACAGTCTACCCTCCAGACCAAGACCCCTAGAAGGTTTTCAGGTCCATGGTCACATGGCTTTCTGCCCTCCAGACCAAAAAGGTTACATCTGGTCACAGGACCGTCTGTTCTCCAAACCAAGACTCCAAGAGGGTCATCAGGTCTGATCACATGGCCCTCTGTCCTCCAAACCAAGACCCCTACACGGTCCATCCATGGTAAGGCATCTTACTGCTATTCCCTTTATTACATTTAAATCATTAGTGCCCAATGTGGAAACCTAAATAAAGGAAACCTGTCATGCATAACTAAAAGGCAACACCTATCTCTATGCAAGTATTTTTGTTTCTAGTTGCATATTTCTAATATTAGTACCTCATGTAATTTCTATTAAAATAAAATACTACAGTTACAAGATCTTTGGTGTATATACATATATCTTAAAGTCCCTTCTATTGCTAGTGGTCACAATTTTTCAAAATTAATGTAGTCCCCCTGCCTACACAGATGTCTCCACATTTCTATAATGACTGGTCCATAAGGTAATGTCAGAGCCCAGAGCTATGTGCCTTCAAATGTATCATCATGCTTACAGCAGAGACAGCATTAGCAACTCTTACCGGCTCTACCACAAGTGACCCAACCACAGTTTACATCTGGTGGTCTATTAATACATTACAATAATGTTTTGCTCATCACAATTGATAAACTACGGTCTACGCCTAAAGATGGCTCTCCCTCTGGCTCCTAGATTTCTGGAGAAAATGTCAAGCGGGAAAAAATTATGCAAGTTCACAGATCATTGGCATTATGGGCTGTCCCCAGCTAATGTAGGCCATAGATGACAGTGCCAAAATGGTGGCAATTAGGGTTGTCCCGATACCACTTTAAGACCGAGTACAAGTACCGATACTTTTTTTCAAGTACTCGCCGATACCGAATACCGATACTTTTTTTTAATCTCATGTGTCAGTTTTTTTTTTTTACATTTTTTTTTTTTTTTTTTTTACAATTTATTGTATTTATTTATTTTTTACAATGCTTTGTTTTTTTAAGGGGGGGTCAGTGTGTGTGTTTTTTTTTTTTTTTTACAATAAATTTTTATTTTATTTTATTCTTTTTTTTTATCAGCCTTGTTGTGGGGGGCTTTGGTGAGATATCAGGGGTCTTAACAGACCTCTGACATCTCCCCTTTGAGACAGGGAAAGGGTCTAGGGACACAGATTCCCCAGTCCCTCTCTCAGCAGCCTCAGCTGCGCTGAAAATGAATGGAGAGAAGACAGCGGCTCCTCTCCATTCATAAACTGAAACATTGTAAACACAGTTTACGATGTTTCAGTTATGTGAATGGACAGAGTCAGTGATGACTCTGTACATTCCGACCAGTAAGGAGCCGGATTTACCGGCTCCTACCTCCGCTCTCCATCCTGAGATACCGAGGGGGTGGAGGAGGGGCACGGCGGCACGGAGGTGAAGGGGGCACAGCGGCACGGAGGTGAAGGGGGCACAGCGGCACGGAGGTGAAGGGGGCACAGCGGCACGGAGGTGAAGGGGGCACAGCTCCGGGAGCATTTGAGCAGCAGACAGGCAATTGGATCAGATTCAGTTTACTTACCTGCCTGAAGACTCGCTCTGGTCTCTGCCACGCTCTCCGCCTTGGTCTCCGCCCCCCCGCCGCAAACTTTCCGTCCTGCTCTCGGCCCTGGTCTCCGCCCCCCGCCGCACACTCTCCATCCCACTCTCCGCCCCCCGCTCTGAGAAAAAAAAAGTATCGGACTGGGCATCGGGAGCATTTGCGCGAGTACAAGTACTCGCGCAAAAGCTTTGTATCGGTATCGGGACAACCCTAGTGGCAATCTACTGGTGTATATTAAACCTAAAATGTACTTGGTTTCTTCCCTTTATTAGGAGAATTTTTTTTTTATATATATATATATATATATATATATATATATATATATATATATATATATATATATATATATAAAATAAAAGGCTGTTCTATGTCGAACCAGTTAACCGAAGACCTATATTTTAGTTCTTAGTAGATGTGGATAAGCCAAAGCAGCCGCCGGGATAGGGAAGGGGCTAAAAAGGACACCAGAAGACACTGAATATGTCGCTCATCCTATAGAGAATTAGCACTCAGGACAGGTTAGCCAGACTGCTGGATTAACCGTTTCCACAGATCATCACTAAAGGGGGTTGAGGGGCTTCTACTACTATGAGACTGCAACTATCATTCAGCCCAGGTTCACACTGATGCAATGCGGGAAATGCAGCGAATCCTGTGCGTTACCAGCACTGCATTGAAATCGCACTCTGTTAATGCAATCTGCTGCAGGTGTCAATGTTAAATTAACGACAGCTTGAAAGCGCTCACAAAACGCAGTGCGATTGCCAGAATCAGATTTAATGGGTGATCTCACCCATGTAATCCAATTCAGGTGCGGGGGAAAAAAAAAGTCCTGCACCATTTTGGTGCGGATCTGTTGCAATTTGAGCAATACAAAAGGAATGGCTCAAATCGCACTGCACAGCCATCGCATGCGAGGAATGTGGTGCAGTTCCTGTGCGAATCACATGCGGTGTCCCGAACCGCACAAGTGTGAACCATGGCTGACAGATCAGGTCACCATCCTCTGAAGCGTAGGAGTGACCGATTTCTCTTCCTTCCTAAGACTTCAGCTTTAGAAATCTCAACAGTGCAGTCCCCCAAGAGACAAAGATACCTGTTGGCGACTCAGCTCTCCAGCAGCTACCAAATACTGAAGTATGAAATTTGAATGGACCCAATTAAAAAAAGAGCTTCAATAAAGCCAAAAATTACCAATAAAACCTTACATAATATTACATTAGGTCCTTTTGACATTCCACAATTTAAAATGAGAGGTTCCCAGGATGCTGTTTATAACTCTGTTTTCCAGCAACAATGGAAACATTACTGAATGGGGTGACTTTTGGTTCAGATCACACATCCTGCAAGGACTAACATTGTCATAACCATTAAAGTGGTTGTAAACCTCAGAAATTAAATATGAAAAAAGCATATACTTCTATAGTGTGTACTTGTCTCAATCCAGGGCACTTTAATTCCTGTCTGCTGCTTTGTTCCTCTTCTAGCCGCATGGATCACTTCTGACAAGTTTTTCTGACACCAAGAGCTAAAAAGGGGACAGGGGAGGGAGCTTCAGCACACAGACTGCGATTGAGAGCATGAACACTTTTTCTGTGTGAAGGGGGGGTGTGTACCTTCCCTCCAATCAGCTCTCCTCACTGCGCTTTGTAGAGTATAACATCCGCTCCCAGCAAGCTTTATGAATTCTGTAATTTGAGCAGATATAGAGAAGAGTAGACTGCAGATAAACATGTACAACATATATAGGAGGATTGGTTTTATCTCTGTGTAGCACCTGAGGTCAGTTACTTCACTGGGTATATGTGAGGGCTTACAACCACTTTAACAAACACTTAGGTATCTTAAATCTGTCATATGGGGTTTAGCAGTCTGAACTATGAGGTGAAGATTAAGCTTTTGTGCCAAACAGTACAACCTAGCCCAAAATGCAGCCAAGGGTAAGAATCTACTCGTACAGCTTAATTGCTGGATTTCGTTTTCTGCCTGTAGCTCTCCTTTACAAGATCAGTACTGTCACAACCATGCTCTGTCAGTCTATGGGGTTTCCAATTATGCTCTGTCATTGAAAGTGGAAAACGTCACTATTGACTAACTAGTGATAAATATGTGCAAAAGTCAATGCTGGATCCCTACATACACAAATATAAAAAGCTATAACAAAGCTGACAACCCATTCCATTTACTACATTTTTTACAATCTTAATTCTCTATATTACATTAGTGGACTTTTAAAAGACCTACATGGGGAATATTGTGGAAGTGTGTGTGTTCAGAATAGTAGGGAGGCTATGCCACCTCTACTACTAGACCGAAATGTGAAACATTAATTGGCCATAAGTAACTTAACACAAGATATACAGTTGACAAGTCATTCCATCGTTGTCACTAGCTGGAGATCGGTGGATGTAGTTTAGTGGTAACGCCTGTGTTGTATCTGATGGTCCTTCAGTTAAACCTGTTTTCTAGTAGAGGCCGAATGGCTGGATGGAGTGAGCACATCTCTATTGTCTCATAGACTGTCTGACTGCCTCCTGCAGGGACTTCCTGGTCACCAAAAGCCGAACAACTTCTTCATTCCTTTTGGTGAGACGTTTTCTGGCCTGGTCATGTGTCACCATGGTCATATCCCATCCATTTACCTGGAAATAAAAAAAAAAAACCACACAACACTTAGCGGGTTAGGATGAAATAGCACCTTGGATAATAGAACATAATACTATATACTGGCAGGAATTAAGATATTAAAGATTGGATGCCATATATAATGTTACATATCTTTTTACAGAATACAGTAGAATGATTTTCCTGGAAAGTGACAGTTTAGGTATAAAAAGTTCTTACTGGAATTTTTCTTTAAAATTACCTCCCCTCCATAAAATGTATCACACAAGCCCTGATAATTGATGTATACATTACACTGCAATTTTTGTTTAAACGATAGATACATGATTTTACAAAAAAGTATTGGGACGCCTGACTTTACACGCACGTGAACTTTAAAAAATGAGTTGTAAAAGGCAGAAGGTTTTTTTTTTTTTTTTTTTTTTTCCTTTTCTTAATGCATTCTATGCATCAAGATAAAAAACCTTCTGTGTGTAGCAGCCTCTCCAATACTTACCTGAGCCCATCTCTGTCCAGCAATGTCTTGGCCGTCCGAGACTTTCCTCCTGATTGGCTGAGACACAGCAGCACAGCGCCACTGGCTCTCACGGCTGTCAAAGTCAGTTAGCCAATCAGGAGAGAGAGTGGATGGGCCGAACAGAAGCTTCATGTCTAAATGGACACATGGGGCTGCAGCTCGGCTTGGGTGCCTCCATAGCAAGCTGCTTGCTGTGGGGGACACTCAACAGGAGGGAGGGGCCTGGAGCAGCGAAGAGGGACCCGAGAAGAGGAGGATCCAGGCTGCCCTGTGCAAAACCACTGCCCAGAGCAGGCAAGTATAAACACGTTTGTTATTTAAAAAAATTAAAAATAAACACAAGACTTTACAATCAATCACTTTAATGGCATCCCAGTCTTAGTCCATAGGGTTGAGTTGGCCCACCCTTTGCACATATAACAGCTTCAATTCTTCTGGAAAGGTTGGCCACAAGGTTTAGGAATGAGTCTATGGGAATGTTTGACCATTCTTCCAGAAGCACATTTGTGAGGTCAGGCACGGATGTGGATGAAAAGGTCTGGCTCACAGTTTTCACTTAAATTCATCCCAAAAGGTGTTCTATTGGGTTCAGGTCAGAACTCTGTGCAGGCCAGTCAAGTTCCTCCACCCCAAACTCACTCATCCGTGTCTTTATGGACCTCGCTTTGTGTACTGGTCCAAATCATTTGGTGGAGGGGGGATTATGGTGTGGGGTTGGGCTTGGCCTCTTAGTTTCAGTGAAGGGAATTCTTAAGGTATCAGCATACCAAGACATTTTGGACAATTGCATGCTCCCAACTTTGTGAGAAGTTTGGGGATGGCCCCTGCCTGTTCCAACATGACTGCACACCAGTGCACCAAGCAAGGTCCATAAAGACACAGATGAACAAGTTTGGGGTGAAGGAACAGGATTGGCCTGAACAGAGTCCTGACCTCAACCTAATAAAAACAACTTTGGGATGAATTTGAGCTGAGACTGCAAGCCAGGCCTTCTCCTCCACATCAGTGCCTGACTTGACCAATTCTCTTCTGGAAGAATGGTCAAACATCCCCATAGACACTCCTAAACCTTGTGGACAGCCTTCCCAGAAGAGTTGAAGCTGTTAGAGCTGCAAATGGTGGGCAAATTCAATATTGAACACTACGGACTAAGACGCCATTAACGTTCAGGTGCGTGCAAAGGCAGGTGTCCCAATACTTTTGGTAGTATAGATGGATAGATACCCACATACAGAGTTCAGGAGTGCGCTCCATACAAAAGTACTTTGTGCACAATGCACCCCTGAACATGCCACAGCTACATCCCTCTGCATCCCCCTAACCACAACTCTCTTCTTCTACAAATCCCCGCCCCCCCCGGACCTCTCCACTGCCCTCAACTTCAGGTTCCCAGCCTGGCTCTAGCACCTCCTTCATCCACTGCTCACACACACACACACGTAGGAGAAGAGAAACAGTTATGTACCTGCATTATTTTGTCTCCAGCCTGAAGCCCCGCTACCTCTGCAGGTCCTCCTTCAGACACCCTTGTGACATAGATACCCTGTAAATAGAAGAGGTTAGTATAGAAAAACTAACTGCATATTATAAGTAAAACTGGGAAAAATTCAAATGAAAACATAAATTCTGACTCAAAGCCAGCACCGTTCAAATAAGTCACACTCACAATGGATGCCACTCTGCATCACCCAAAGGTCCAGGTTTAAAAGTAAAAGCTTAGTTTAGTAAAAAAAAAAAAAAAAAAAAAAAAAAAAAATCAGCCCAAGGGATATTGCCTACAATCTGTATGATGTGCTGATGGCTGTTGCTTTTAGTTGAAATCTGTTCTCTGATGACGACCCCCCCCCCCCCCCCCATAATTAATCGAGCCGAGCGATCTGTCATACGGACTCATCAAGGGTGCTGACCATGTTCGCCCTTTCTGCCCACCACCTCCATTCACAGAAGCTGTACTATCATTTCTATGAATGAAATGCGATTTGTGGAAGGGAGGAGGACGCGGACTATTCATTCATCCACCTGTCCTTTCATAGATCAGTGAATTATGACAGCATTTTGCCTGCTTAAAGTATAAAAGCCCGTTTGAAGCTAACAAAAGCACATAAACACAGGCTCTTCAGAGGAAAGCGAGGCATACAATACGACTGTCTACAAATCTTCCTTGTAAAAGTTCCTTCATGAAAAAAATAAAAAATAAAATTCACTCTTGGATTGACCAAGGAAGGGTAAATGTTCCTGGCTAGGAGTAGAAAGGGGAGAACAGGATGACTTCACAGCTGCCTTATCCAAGGGGAGAACAGCAGCAATAGATTGATAAAACACAACTAGGCAGCTATGTGGTGTCTGCAGAGGTCCCACTGACATACAAATGTTGTGTCCCAAGTACGGTACATGAAACAATTGTGTAAATAGTTATATAGGCTCTTTCCTGCTTAAAAGAAGTATTGGATTTTTTTTTTAGAAAAAATCATACTTACCTAGTCCCCCGCACTGGCTCAAACATGAGAACCGAGAGCTGGTGACTGTCAGTGACCGTCTCTCTGCTCTGTCCCCCCACGCTCACTGGAACACTGGGCTGTGGAAGGGGTGGGAGCGGCTGGCTCAGGCTCTCAGTGGCTTGCTGAGAGGCTGAGCCGGGTGCCGGTCCAGGCAGGTGGGCAGTTCCGGACCATATGGTCGCGATCCTTCCTGAGCCTGCACCGCCTCTGTGAAGTCAGCCGTCTGCAGACTTCAGCCCGCTGTCTGCTCAAAATGGATCACTGGAGTGCAAAACGAAGTGCACTCCTGTGAGTCACATAAGAAATAGAGATAAATGAGATATGACTGTACTTCTCCTTTATTAATGCTGCAAAGTGATTAAAGAATCCCTCTCGTGGAAAAAACATGGGGGATTTCTGAAAGTGCCTGGCTTCTTTACTTTTGAAAAACAGACCTGGAACAAGCATGCAGCAAAAAAAGAAAAAAAAAGAAAAGAAAAAGTAGAACAGTCAGAATGCTTCACCTATACAGTAGTTCTAAAATCGGTGACCAAAAAAATACCGAAGTCCAAACATATGTTATACAACAGCAAAAAAAAAAACACTATGAAAACGGTGCGAAAAGTGGCATCGCAAATTGCTTTATTGGGAGACCACAATGATGTTCATCACAGATTTGATTTCACAGTGTATATATTTATAAACAGATGGTTGAAGTCCATGTTACGCATGTATATAAAAACTACCGTATATACTCGAGTATAAGCCGACTCGAGTATAAGCCGAGGTACCTAATGTTGCCTCAAAAAAACTGGGAAAACTTACTGACTCGAGTATAAGCCGAGGGTCATCCTTACTGTTCCTATCCTCACTGTTCTCCTATCCTCACTGTTCCCTAGCTCGCTATTTTACATTGTAAATAGTACCTGTAAAGAAGTTGCGGCGTCCATCGTTCGAATTCCGCGGTCTCTTCCTGTTCCTTCCGTGATAGGCGATTCTCATCAGACACTCTCCGCCTATCACGATCATTCTCTCATCCTCAGTTTCCCAGCAGACGTCTGTGATTGGCGGAACACCTAACACAGTGTCTGCTGGGAAACTGAGGATGAGAGAATGTTCGTGATAGGCGGAGAGTGTCTGATGAGAATCGCCTATCACGGAAGGAACAGGAAGAGACCGCGGAATTCGAACGATGGACGCCGCAGCGTCTTTACAGGTACTATTTTCAATGTAAAAAATTTCGCTGACTCGAGTATAAGCCGAGGGGGGACTTTTCAGCCCTTTTTTTTGGGCTGAAAATCTCGGCTTATACTCGAGCATATACGGTAATATTCATCTAGCCCTCAATCACATTGGAGCGACTTGTCATGCGATTTGACAGGTCAAATCGCATGAAAAGTTGCACCCTATTATCAGCAATGGCCATGTTCAAATCAGTGCGACGCTGACTTTGCGGTGCCACATCGATTTGAAAAAGTAGTTCCTGCACTACTTTTGGCGATTTTAGGTCCGACTTGCATAGACATCTGTGCATGAACCTGCACAGATGTCTTCAAAAGTTGAACCTGAAGTCACACTGACATTCAACGTTGAAATTGTGCGAGGTCAGATGAAGTCGCACGATTTCAAAGCTGCATTCAATGTGAACGAGGGCTTAAAGCAGGGGCCCCAAACTGGCGGCCCTCCAGCTGTTGCGAAACTACAAGTCCATCCCATGAGGCATTGCAAGGATGATAGTTACATGCAGGCAGAGGCATGATGGGACTTGTAGTTTGGCAACAGCTGGAGGGCCTCCAGTTTGAGACCTCTGGCTTAAAAGGGATACTAAAAAGGTTTTTTTTTTTTTTTTTAAACAAAACATGTCATACTTACCTCCACTGTGCAGTTTGTTTTGCACAGAGTGGCCCTTAACGTCCTCTTCTGGGGTCCCATAGCGGCTCTCGCGGCTCCTCCTTGCGGTTGGCAAGAGCAGAACAGGGAAATGCCTTTGTAAACAAGGCATTCCCCTATTCTGCCTCGTGACACTGTCACTGATGACCGTTGCCCGTGATCGGGAACGGTCATCAGTGACGTGTCACGTGTAGCCACACCCCCTCACAGAAGAGTCACTCCCAAGGAAACACTTAACCCCTGCAGCGCCACCTAGTGGTTAACCCCTTCACTGCCAGTGTAATTTTTACAGTAATCTGTGCATTTTTATAGCACTGATCGCTGTAAAAATGACAATGGTCCCAAAATGGTGTCAAAAGTGTCCGATATAATGTCGCAGTCACGATAAAAATCGTTGATCGCCACCATTAACTAGTAAAAAAAGAATTATTAATAAAAATGACATAAAAAAAAAAGTCCCCTATTTTGTAGATGCTATAACTTTTGCGCAAACCAAACACTTATTGCGATTTTTTTGACCAAAAATATTAAGAATACGTATCGGCCTAAACTGTGGAAAAAAAAAAATTATATATTTTTTGGGGATATTTATTATAGCAAAAAGTAAAAAATATAGCATTTTTTTCCAAAATTGTCGCTCTATTTTTGTTTATAGCACAAAAAATAAAAACCGCAGAGGTGATCAAATACCACCAACAGAAAGCTCTATTTGTGGGAAAAAAGGACGTCAATTTTGTTTGGGAGCCACGTCGCACGACCAATTGTCAGTTAAAACGACACAGTGCCGAATCGCAAAAAGTGGCCTGGTCGTTGACCACCAAAATGGTCCGGGGCTGAAGCGGTTAAAAACAGGTATCGGCGCATCCGTAAAAAGAGACCGTATGGCCAAAGTTCTTTTGGCCATACTTCCCCTTTGGATCACAGGAGTGCACTTAGCTCTGCACTCCTGTGATCCAGATTCAGCTGACAGCAGGTAAAGCCTGTTTGTTTTCGGCTGACATCACAGAGCCAATCCAGACTGTGCAGGGAACTGGACAATAATGTCTGGATCTGCCCAGATGCCTGGACCAGCAGCTGACTCCGCCTCTCAGAGCGCCGCTGAGAGACTGAGCCAGCCGCTCTCACCCTTCACATCCCAGCACTCCAGTGCATGCTGGAGGGGCAGAGCAGAGAGCCGGAGACTGACAGTCACCACTCTCTGCTCACTGAAGACTGAGAACTGAGCTAACAGCGGTTATGTGATCTTTCAGTTCTCAGTCTTATAGCTGGCGGGGGACATCTGCAGCATCAGATCAATGCTGCAGCCATCTAGGCGAGTATGTACATTTGTTTTATATCCTGTACTTCGCTTTTAAAATGTGATGGGGATGGCTGCATTTATTTTCAGAACATACAGAAAACAAAATCGATCTTGTCAGAAATGCAACTGAACTAAAAAAAGCACAATCAATCATCTTCTTTCTGTAAACTACAAATCTTCCCACCGTCCATTAAATAAAGATGACGGTAGGAAGACAAGTTCTGAAGTCCAACTTGGACGGCAATCATGACTCTTCTCCGTAGATACAAAGGCTTAGGCCCCATGCACACGAGACGCCGGGGCAAACTCTGCTGAACACACGTTTTTAAAGGCCGAAACCGGCTTTTAGAAACGCCAGTTTTGCCGCGATTTCAGCCGCATTTAGCGTCCTTTTACCGCATTTGCATCTATGATCGTTTAGTTAAGAAACATCATAAGACCCTCCCTAAGCTCAAAAAACAGTATTATTTAACCATTTCAGACATTTTGTGAGACCAGAGTAGCAGCAGCTGAGAGAGCAGCAGTGTACTTGTATTTAGCGTATCACTTGCCACGTCACCTGCCACAAGTTGTGGATTGTCCACAATGCAATGCAAGCAATTTATTTATTTTTTTTATATATTTTTTTTATGGTTTTTCATCATTTTTGAGATTTCAAATGTAAAAAAATAGGTCACCTTTAAAAAAAGCGTCTAAACTAAAACGCGGCAAAAACGCCGGTACTGCATTTAGCCGTGTTTTGCGTCTGAAACGTGGAAAACGTTTGCGTCTGAACCCATTTTTTTGCTTCTGGAAAAACGAGGTTAAAAACGCAACTGCCTAAAAACGGCAATAAACGAGACTGTGTGCATGGACACATAGGATAACATTGAATGTGTTCAGGAGCAGTTGAAAAAAAAAAAAAAAAAAGTGTCCAACTGCCTCTGAACGCGCATTTACCAGCGTCTCGTGTGCATGCGGCCTAGGAGTGCAGCCAACCTAGGACAGGAAAAAAAGAAATACACAAATCCCATCTAAGGGCCCCTGAGCTAAAATAGACTGCATTAGAGTACACTTAATAAAAACACATCTGACAGGTGTGTACAATTCTTAGGGTAATATACAAATATTAAAATATATTTCATACAAGACAACAGGAGAAGATATTTTATACTACCAAAATAGGCCCCAACCTTATCTGTCTTATCCTCTGAATATGGGTTCTGAGCGGAATCTTGGTCAATGCCGCCTCCAATACTGAAGCCAAGGATTAGGTTGTCTCCATGTCGCAGTTTATGAATTTCAATTCTTTGCTTTAAAAAAAAAAAAAAAAAAGGAAAAAAAAAAAAAAAGGAGAAAATATGTTAACTGTTAGTGTAACAAACTCACTTAAAATAACTTTGTATTACTTAATTCTGAATAATTGTGATGGTGTAATTATAATATATTATATATAATCCTTCATTTGATTTAAGTGAATCCCATCTTATCCATCAACTGTTGGATTTTTTAGCCATGTTGGCTTTAGCAGGACGAATGGTCCTACACTTGCTTTTGTAATGTGTATTCTCTTTTGAACTAATAGAAATGTATTGAAAGTAAAAAATAATTTTGTATGCCAAACAGCCACTATATATTACACCACATGAACTGGGGAGCCCAAGGACCAGTACACTGATTTAAGTGTTGGAATACCACAATAATCCCCATGAACTGAGCCCCATCACAGTTGGGATCATCAGAACTTCTACTGCAGTGGACAATAATGAGAAGGGGGTGGGGGAGGGGCTGGTATGAGACAATTTGCAGAACATTATCTAGCAGACATTAGGTAGTAAATCTCTTTAAGCAGCAGCAGCAGATCTCTGAACAACCACAAATTATACCATGGTACTCTCGTGCCGCCTGTCCACTAAGGGCAGAAGACCATCAACTCAATAGGCTTCAATTGGGGTAAGTGATCAGATAGAAATTTATAATTATATTCAAATCAGACAGTGGATATATTTTTGATAAAATATTTTACTGATTGGATGCAGGCACATTTTGGCTGACAATTTTCCATCTGGCACTTTTTTTTTTTTTTTTTAAAGAAAGGAATGTTGGGTGGGAGGCAGCCAGCGAGGATTTCAGATTTCAACTCGTTTTTCGTGAATCAGTCAAAATTCGCTCAGTGGATGGTCAGCTTTAGGCCTGCTTAGCACCATTGTGTTCATGCGTTACCGCAACTCACCCTGCATGCATTAGAGCATTTGCTGTGCCATTCATTCTGAACGTCACCAACACATTAAAGCAATGCATGTGCATTGCAGTGCATGGTAACATTGCCATTGCTGTGTTGCTAAAAGGGTTCAGGTGTGGTTTGATGTGTGCTGGCAGCCCTTTCAAAATGAATGGTTTGCCTTAAAAAGGAGAAGTTTACCTTTACACTCAGTTCACATATATGTGAATCAAATGTGTTTTTTAACCGCATCCGATTCACATAACATGTGAACCGGGCCAGCTTTCAATGGAGTCGGTTCACAGATGTCTGGGGTAGTTGTGGTCTGTTTTTGAAAAGGGTCCTGTGCGATTTTGGGTCCGTTTTAGATCCAAGTAAAAACGTGCACCTGAACTGGTGTACAAAACCTCAGCGGACTGCAAACCGCAGCCGGACATGTGTGAACCTAGCCTTAGAACACGTTACACCCATTTTTAGGGTGCAACATGTTCCAGCATCTGCAGCCTCTTCCACCCTCCCGGTTTTACATTTTGACAGTGGTGAGGGGAGAGGGGATCCTCTCCCCTCACCCACTGTGAAAATTTAAAAACAGCGTGGCCATGCAGGCCTCCACTCACACGGCTGCCTCATTCATTCACGGTTTCCTGTAGTTCTCAATGAGCTACAAGGGCGCTGGTGAGCATCCTCGTAGTCCATTGATCTTCCTGCTCTCAGGTGACTGCCTGTCCGTACGAGGTACGGGCAGATAGCTATGCTTAGAGTCTGCAGGAGTTTGACATTGCACCTGCGATCTGCTAATTGCAGGTACAATGCTCTGCAGGCTTCCTAGAAAATACTAATGCCACGTACACACGTTTGGAATTTCCGCCAGCAAAAGTGAGGTGAGCTTTTCGTCGGAAATTCCGACCGTGTGTATGCTCCATCGGACTTTTGCTGTCGGAATTTCCGCCAGCAAGAGATTGAGAGCAGGTCCTCAATTTTTTTCCAAAGGGAAAAAATCAGATCGGAAATTCCGATCGTCTGTAGCAATTCCAACACGCAAAATTCCGATGCATGCTCGGAAGCATTGAACTTCATTTTCTCGACTCGTTGTAGTGTTGTACGTCACCGCGTTCTTGACGGTCGAGAGTTCAGAGAACTTTTCTGTGACCGTGTGTATACAAGCCAAGCTTGAGCGGAATTCCGAAAATCCGACCGTGTGTACGGAGCATAAAATAAAATTATTTTTTTTACCTGCAAAAAAAAAAAAAAAAAAAAATTTGCATTTGTTTTTTTAAAAGTGAACTTATCCTATAAAGTAACATTGACATGTTTGCTCTTTACACACTGCAAAAGGTGTGAAATCAGTTTAACTAGATGAGAATTAGTTTAATTGTCCGCTGCTGTCAATCAAAAGTTGTGACATGGGAGCGGGGGCCCGAGTCTCAATGTCTGTGTCAATGGACACAGCAGCGGGACTAGGGAAAGAGCCCCAATGGAAAGCGGGGGGGGGGGCACCCAGTGAAAAGGAGGGGCTTGGACCACCGACAGGGCACCCCAGAAGAGGAGGCTCGGGGCTGCTCTGTGCAAAACCCTTGCACAGAGCAGGCAAGTATAACAAGATCGGTCAGGAAAAGCTGAGACTGCTAGAGTTCCCCATTGGCACACAGGTTATCAAACACGTTAGCTATTAGGATAACTTTAGCTAAATTCCCAAGAATCCACAAAATAATCAGTTGTACTAATAACAGAGGAAGCAAAAGGGTTTTCTTCAGGCTTGTTGCGATCTGACTCCAGTAAGAATCCTATTTCGAACACATACGGTGAAACGCTCATTTGCAAGAATATCATATCAGAAAATCTAAAAAGGAACATCAACCTCAAGGTATACTTTCTACACACATTTTAGCTTGCTTATTAAAGCCAAGTACACAATGTAAATTTTATTTTTTATTCATCCAGAGGACTGGAAAAAAAAAAAAAATATATATGATTCCTCCATCCACACAAGCAAGGTGGGGTCCCTGCTGGGACATTGTATTGTCACATTGGGGACTCTCAGCTGGCAGAATACACTGACTAGCGCTGCAGCCAATCGGCTGCAAGTTGCTGATCAAAGAAGGTTTCGACAGAAACTGAACCAACATTCGACCGCACAAAGATCAAAATTCGCTCAGTCGCTGCAGAACCAGACAAATTTTGATCCGTGTGTACCCAGCTTAAAGAGGAATTGCAGTCTTCTCACAGAATTTGTAATAAAAACATCTTTGCCATTCTGAAGCTTCCCTCCAACCACTTTGCCAAATATGCTGCAGAAAACTCCCTCCACTGAGTCTGGCTGCAGTCAGTTTAACTGTGGGCAGCTGAAGCTGCTGCCTGTCCACTTCCTGGATTTACACAGACACACACCTCCAGCACCAGAGAGCTGTACATGTCATAAGCCTAGGCTTTTTACCAGACAAGAAATAGGAAGTGGGGCTGTATAAGGTATTTACAGGCAGAAAAAAAAAAATGTTTTACTATCCAAAGTTAAAACAAGGGCAGAAGATTTAAATTGATGAAGTGGTTGCAAGTCACAAAACAAAAATTACTTGTATCCTCCCTGTTTTAGCAAAAAAAAAAAAAAAAAAAAGAAGAAGTGCAGTGTGTGTGTGTATGCATTTTTTTTTTTTTATTATAATCCTAAATACATTCTTGCACAGCTCTGTTTTAGCCCAATTTGTTTGCATAATGTGAAAGATGATGGTACACAAAGTAAATTGATACCCAATATGTCACGCTTTAAAATTGTGCACGCTCATGGAATGGCGTCAAACTACGATACTTAAAAATCTCTATAGGCGACGCTTTAAAAATTTCTACAAGTTACCTGTTTAGGAGTTACAATGGAGATCTAGAGCTATAATTATTGCTCTCACTCCATCGATCGCAGTGATACCTCACATGTGTGTTTTAAACACTGTTTACATATGTGGGCGCGTCTTACGTATGCGTTCGGAGTTCGGAGGGACAGGCATTAAAAAAAAAAAAAAAAAAAAAAAAAAAGTTTTTCGATATTTATTTTTACACTGTCCTTTTTATTCCTATTACAAGGACTGTAAACATTCCTTGTAATAGAAATAACAAATAAGCAGGACAGGGCCTCTTTAATGTGAGATATGGGATCAAAAATGCCTCTGATCTCAAATTTACACTTAAAAGCAATATATATAAAAAAAAAAAACAAACAAACAAACAAACAAACAAACACACAGCTTTATTTTTCTTCTACAAAAATAAAATAAAAAATGGGCCCTTTAAGGCCGGAAGTGACGTTTGACGTCGCTCTGGGGGCATAGAGTCGAATAGGGGCCATCTACCCCCCACCAGTACATCGGATCCTTGCCGCAGTTCATCTCTCTGGTAAGCGATGGGAGGGGCACCTCTCCCATGCTCACTCTGTAAAACAATACCAGGGGTTATGGCAGCTAGCTGCTACCATAACCCCAATATTTAACTTCAAAGTAGCGACATATATATACACGGCGGGCGGTCCGGAAGTGGTTAATATCTTGCTAAAACAGAGAGGATACAAGTAATTGTGTTATGTATTACAGTGGAATAGAAGCAGGAAGAGATCGGCTCTTACACACACACACAAAATGACAGGCAGAAAGGGAGGGAGAGACTGTGCATACACAGCCGGATTGCGGAGGGATGTAAACTGACCATATGGTATCATGGATCACCAGCCATGATTACTGTGGTCAGTACACACACACACACGATCAACCAGGTATTTTAGAACATAGAAAAGGGAACAATTACACTGCAAAAACCCTATGCTATTTATCCTGCTGTAACCCCTTGGCGCTTGACTCTAGAGGTTTCAGATGTTGGGAGACGGGGTGGGATTTATAATCATGTGACCACCGCGATTGGCGCTTTCCGTTAGCCGCTGGTAACCGGCAGAACTCTGCAAATTGGTACGCAAATCTACAGCCTCTCCCGCAAGAGGCTGCATATTTGCGTACCGTCGGCATCTAGGGGTTAAAGCAACAAAAGCTTTGCCTCTGAAAATTTGGGCCTCATCATACCAGAGTATAGTGTAGTGTAAATACAGTTTCTCCATACATAAAAAGGTATATCGGACACACACACACACACACACACACACGTCTGCAGACAGTACAGTGGGATGTAGGCTGTAGGGAGGAGACAGGAAAAGATTACAGAAGCTGTCATTCTCTATGCAGGCACTGCATGTCAAAGTCTGGGATGACTCAGGCGGGAGCTGGCTGTGACTTGCAGGAATGTTGGACAGATAGGAATGTCAAAAACACCTCTTGTATCACTGCTTTCCGAGTCTTATCTTGTTAGCCATTTGAAATAGCCGAATGTGTTCTATTATGTAGGGATATGTGGACTTTTGATATAGTCTATGTAGTATATTACAATGTGTCCTGTGTAAACAACTGAACATATGTAGATGAAGTGTAGGTTCAATTAAATGGAGAGTAAAATGTGCAGCGCTGGATGGGTGAATCAAATATAATTCAAACAGTGATGCGAGAACCAATGAAACAAAGGATGTTATAACAGATGATATAGGCGAGTACATCACAAATAGAGTAGCACAATATCATGACTAATCAGTGATAGTGTGATAATCGCATCAAAATAAAGAATAATCAATGGATCAAAAATAAAAGGCATAGTCCCTTCTGAAATCTGTAAGCACAAGTCCCATATAAGTGGAAGTGGCTAGTAAGTGGAAAAAAAACAAAAAAAAAAAAACACACTGTAGTAAAAATGTTTCCAAAATTGCAATATAATGTGAATACAAGGTAGGTGAATAGGTGAACATCAATCCAGGCATCACAAGGGTAAAAACGCCAGTTGAAGTCCAATAGGACGAAACGCGTAGGGTCTCTACACTTGCTGCCCACACTGCGCCAACCATTTCTGTGATCACTTTTATTTGTACTCATCGCTGGATGTTAATACCTTTTTTTATCCTTTTTTAAATAAATCTTTTTTGGTCATTGTTGATCTACGCCATGTGGAGGCCTCTTTTTCCTTTCACTTTTTTATATATTCACTGCATCCATCTGTGACTTCGTCCCCCTGGAGGGGTATTGCTGTTCTCTGTGGACGCCATCTAGCCACTGGAGACTTGGAGGTGTACCCCATTGGCCTGGCTACTACCATGAGGAGCGATTGGACATCACCCTACGATCGTTTGAGGAAGCCGTGATACAGATACTCTTGCCTATGCCGTTTTGACTCACCACTCATCGGTGTGTGAGTACCGACCCCTATCCCCTGGTGGTGGGATCACAGCCCTCCCTCTGGTGTTTTTACCCTTGTGATGCCTGGATTGATGTTCACCTATTCATCTACCTTGTATTCACATTATATTGCAATTTTGGAAACATTTTTAGAATTATATTTGATTCACCCATCCAGCGCTGCACATTTTACTCTCCATTTCTATACACAATTTCTATTTGTTTGTGCTAGCAGCTTCCTTTCCCTTGCACTTGGCAGTGTGGTAATATCCTCCCATTTACCAGGTTCAATTAACCACTTAAGCCCCGGACCATTATGCTGCTTAAAGACCAGAGGTGTTTTCAGAATTTGGCACTGCGCTGCTTTAACTGTAAATTGTGCGGACATGCAATGTTGTACCCAAACAAAATTTGCGTCCTTTTCTTCCCACAAATAGAGCTTTCTTTTAATGGTATTTGATTGACTCTGCGATTTTTTTTTTTTGCGATATAAAAACGGAAAAAGACTGAAAATTTTGAAAAAAAATAAAAAATATTTTCTACTTTTTGTTAGAAGAAAAATCGAATAAACTCAATTTTAGTCATACATTTAGGCCAAAATGTATTCAGCCACATGTCTTTAGTGAAAAAAAGTCAATAAGCGTATATTTATTGGTTTGCGCAAAAGTTATAGCGTCTACAAACTAGGGTACATTTTCTGGAATTTACACAGCTTTTAATTTATGACTGCCTATCTCATTTCTTGAGGTGCTAAAATGGCAGGGCAGTACAAAACCCCCCCAAATGACCCCATTTTGGAAAGTAGACACCCCAAGGAAATTGCTGAGAGGCATGTTGAGCCCATTGAATTTTTTTTTTGTCCCAAGTGATTGAATAATGACAAAAAAAATAAAAATAATAAAATTACAAAAAGTTGTCACTAAATGATATATTGCTCACACATGCCATGGTTATATGTGGAATTGCACCCCAAAATACATTTTGCTGCTTCTCCTGAGTACGGGGATACCATGTGTGGGCCTTTTTAGGAGCCTAGCCGCGTACGGGACCCTGAAAACCAAGCACCGCCTTCAGGATTTCTAAGGGCGCAAATTTTTGATTTCACTCCTCACTACCTATCACAGTTTCGAAGGCCATAAAATGCCAAAATCCCCCCAAATGACCCTATTTTGGAAAGTAGACACCCCAAGCTATTTGCTGAGAGGCATGGTGAGTATTTTACAGCTCTCATTTGTTTTTGAAAATGAAGAAGAAAAAAAAAAAATTATTTTCTTTCTTCATTTTCAAAAACAAATGAGAGCTGTAAAATACTCACCATGCCTCTCAGCAAATAGCTTGGGTGTCTACTTTCCAAAATGGGGTAATTTTGGGGGGTTTTGTTCCATCTGGGCATTCCATGGCCTCCGAAACTGTGATAGGCAGTGAGGAGTGAAATCAAAAATTTGCGCCCTTAGAAAGCCTGAAGGCGGTGCTTGGATTTTGGGGTCCTGTACGCGGCTAGGCTCCCAAAAAGTCTCACACATGTGGTATCCCCGTACTCAGGAGAAGCAACAGAATGTATTTTGGGGTGTAATTCCACATATGCCCATGGCATGTTTGAGCAATATATCATTTAGTGACAACTATGTGCAAAAAAAAAAAAAAAAAAAAACTTGTGTCAACATATAAAATATTCCATGGACTCGACATGCCTCTCAGTATATAGCTTGGGGTGTCTGCTTTCCAAAATGGGGTCATTTGGGGGGGTTTTGAACTGTCCTGGCATTTTATACACAACATTAGGAAGCTTATGTCACACATCATCCACTCTTCTAACCACTTGAAGACAAAGCCCTTTCTGACACTTTTTGTTTACACGAAAACATATTTTTTTTGCAAGAAAATTATGTTGAACCCCCAAACATTATATATTTTTTTTAAAGCAAAGGCCCTACAGATTAAAATGGTGGGTGTTGCATTTTTTTTTTCCCCCACACAGTATTTGCGCAGCGATTTTTCAAACGCATTTTTTGGGGGGGGAAAAAAACACTTTTTTTATTTTAATGCACTAAAACACACACTATATTGCCCAAATGTTTGATGAAATAAAAAAGATGATCTTAGGCCGAGTACATAGATACCAAACACGACATGCTTTAAAATTTCGCACAAACTACATACAATTTTAAAAGCCTTTAAAAGCCTTTACAGGTTACCACGTTAGATTTACAGAGGAGGTCTACTGCTAAAATGACTGCCCTCGATCTGACCTTCGCGGTGATACCTCACATGCATGATGCAATTGCTGTTTACATATGACGCCAGACCAACGCTTGCGTTCGCCATTGCGCAAGAGCAGGGCAGGACAGGGGTGCTTTTTTTTTTTTTTTTTTTTTATTATTATTAATTTTGCTTTTTTGTTTTATTTTTAAACTGTTCTTTCCATATTTTTTTTATTTTTTTATCATTTTTATTGTTATCTCAGGGAATGTAAATATCCCCTATGATAGCAATAGGTAGTGACAGGTACTCTTTTTTTTAAAAACTGGGGTCTAAATCTTTCCTCTGCCCTCAAAGCATCTGACCACACCAAGATCGGTGTGATGAAATGCTTTCCCAATTTCCCAATGGCGCTTTTTATATCCGGGGGGGGGGGGGGGAACATTCCCTCTCACTGCTTGTAAAAGCAGTCCAGAGGCTAATTAGCCGCTAGGATTGCTTTTACATGAAAGTCGGCCGCTGGCTGAAAAGAATGATACCAAGATGATACCTAAACCCGCAGGCATCAATCTGGTATAACCAAAGTCCAGCAACATACCAGTACGTTGCTGGTCCTTGTTGGACATGTATTGTAATCTTTTTTTTCATGCAGCCTGTTGGCTGAATGAAAAAAAGAGATTGATCGGTGGGTATGCCCACCATTAGAATACCTCCCTTCATCCACCCACTTCTAATGATGGGCATACATGCACCATTTATATATGCCGAAGCATGGGAGCATCCTCCCGCAAAAGATATGCTGCACACACATGGTCGGACTTTTCTACGGGCAAGCCTTCGTCGGAATTTTGACCGCATGTATGCGGCATTAGGAGCAAAATCGCTCCTCCGCCCCTGCTGCCCCCATGCTTCGGCATATATGCTCTTTTTTTTTTTTTTTTAACTGTGGTGGTGAAATCACCTCCTACAGCACTGGAGTCGCAGGGATCAGGCCTGTCTCTGCGAACGCTGCAGTTATGTGTGTTGTGTTTTGTAAGCGACAGTTATCGATCGATACTGCACTTGGGTGGCCTGGGCTGGACGGAGGGGCAAAACGCAGGTGCTAGCAGGTATCTGGGCTGATCCCGCTAACACTGCGTTTTTGGGAACCCTAAACTGCTGGGGACGCTAGTATAGATCTGATCAGATCAGATATTGATCTGTTCAGATACTATACCACTAAGGGAGGTGTATGCTTGCGTTACTGGCACTAACCTGACGCTGCCTGGGGCGACGCAGACCCTCTCTGACACTAAAACCTAATTGATATCACCCGCCGGGCGATCAGGGGGTTAATAAACCTTTATTGGGTTATATACGGCGGGTGCCCTGACACTATAAAAGCAAAATAACTAGCCAGCGTCACCCATAACACTTATATGGTGATCACTGGTGAAAGGGTTAACTAGGGGCAATCAGGGGGTTAAACCTTTATTAGGTAATATATGGGGGTACCTGACGCTATATAAAAACCTGACGGGGAACCTAAATAACAAAATAACTAACTGGCTAACCAGTGTCACCAGTAACACTTATACGGTGATCACTGGTGAAAGGGTTAACTAGGGGAAATTAGGGGGTTAAAACCTTTATTAGATAATATATGGGGGTACCTGACGCTATAAAAACCTGCGGTGAACCTAAAAAAAAAATAACTGGCTACCTATCTCGGCACCAGCATAACTAATACAGGAGATCAGAAAAACTATTGCTTAGTGACACTGGCAAAAGGGGGTGAAAGGGTTACCTGGGGGGGGGGCGATAAAGGGGTTAAACCTTTATTAGGTAATATATAGGGGTACCCGACGCTATAAAAACCTGCGGCGAACCTAAAAAAATAAAATAACTGGCTACCTATCAGCATCACCGACACTAATACAGCGATCAGAAAAACGATTGCTCAGTGACAGCGGTGCTAGGGGGTGAAAAGGTTTACCTGGGGGGCGATCAAGGGGTTAAACCTTTATTGGGGGGGGGTTAGGGGGCTACACTGGACCTAAAACACTCTGCAATAAGTGACATTTGTGACTGTAAAAATGTCAGGGCAGTGATCAGTAAATAAATGGTCACTGCAATACTGCAATCAGTGACACAGACTGGGGGCTGGGGGGTGTCTGGGGGGGGGGGGGGGAGGGGGGGGGCGATCGTGTGCCTATGTGTGTGGTGTCAGTGTTCTGTTTAGTGCACTAACCTCTGTGTCTTCTCTCATGCGGCGCTCGGTATATGTGAGCGCCGCATGAGAGATGACATCACTTCCTCCTGCCTGTGTAAACATTACACAGGCAGAGGAAGCTTTTCATTCGCCGGGAGCGATCGCGAGGGGGTGGCCGGAAACGAATGGCCGTCCCCTCATCACGGATCGCTCCCGCACCGAGAACCACCGCTCACTGTATAGAAGGGGGGGCCGATTGGACCCCCCAACTATACGAAGGCAGGCACGTACAGGTACGTGATTGTGCCTGTCCGTGCCATTCTGCCGACGTATATATACAGTGAGCGGTCATTAAGTGGTTAAAGTAATGTTATGAAAATAAGTCCGGCCCCAACATTATGACAACATTGTCACTGCTATGCTTAGAGCTGCACGATTCTGGCTAAAATGAGTATCGCGATTTTTTTTGCTTAGAATAAAAATCATGATTCTCACGGCATAACATCTTTCACATTATACCAAAAAAATTGGGCTAACTTTCGTTTTTTATTAATTGAAGTGTATTTTTTCCCCCAAAAAATGCATTTGAAAGACCGCTGCGCAAATACAGTGCAATATAAAACATTGCAACAACCGCCATTTTATTCTCTAGGGTCTCTGCTAAAGAATAATATATATATATATATATATATATATATATATATATATAAAAATTCTTTAACAGAGACCCTAGAGAATAAAATGGCGGTTGTTGCGTGTGTGTGTGTGTGTGTGTGTACACACACACACACGTTAAAATGTCAGGTTTGTGTGATGTAAAAAAATAATAATTTAAAAATAAAATTATGAGACAAAGATAAATCGTTTCAGAACTTTTTTCACCTTTAATGTGACCTATAAACTGGACAACTCCATTGAATAACAAACTGAAATCTTTTAGGTGGGAGGGAAGTAAAAATAAAAACCTAAAATAAATGTGGTTGCATAAGTGTACACACCCTCTTATAACTGGGGATGTAGCTGTGTTCAGAAGTAAGCAATCACATTGAAACTTATGTTAAATAGGAGTCAGTACACACATCATCATTTAAAGGGTCTCTAATTAACTCCAAATAAAGTTCATCTGTTCTAGTAGGTCTTTCCTGACATTTTCTTAGTCACATCCTACAGCAAAAGCCATTGTCTGCAGAGAGCTTCCAAAGCATCAGAGGGATCTCATTGTAAAAAGGTATATTCAGTCCCTTATTGTGGAATATTTTGGATTTTCCTGTGGTAACTTATACCCAATTTAATTATTTTTATAGAACTGTTTAGATTGCTTCTTTTTTTTATATTTCAATCAGATTCTTCGAGCTGCAACAGAAATTTTATCTATATTCCCCATGACAAGCCCTTTTCATACCAGAGATCTAAATTTGGTGGGTTCCCCAAGAATGACACAGGTACCTGCCAGGAAGCCAGTCTTTGAGTGATGCCGTGTACACACGATCGATTTCCTCGACGGTGAAAACACCGCCGAGAAATTCGACATGAAAAAACGAGGACCGGCTTGGTCCCCTACACACGGCCGGTTTTCATGACATTTTTTCTCTTGGTCTAGAAAACCGACCGTGTGTAGGCTCCCTGGCAGTGTTTCTCTATGGGAAAACTGCCGCGGAAAGAAATGCCGTGAATCACAACGAGAAAAATTAGAGCATGTTCAACTTTTTCTCGTCGTGATTCTTGCCGCTTTTCTCGTCGGGAAAAAATGCTGGAAAGCCCACACACGGTCGTTTTTCTCGTCAGAGAAAAAAATAGGATTTTTGTACTCACCGTAAAATCCGTTTCTCTGACGTCCATGGACCGACGCAGCTCTCATACTGATTACATGTGGGTATATGTCCCTGCTCGCAGGAGAAGACCTAGGCAGAATGTTAGAGGTTAAAACATTCTAGAACAAGCCAGAGCTGAACAGCCCCGCCCAGGGGGGCGGTCCCTCCGGACATTACCCTTCCACCTGCAGCTAATCAGCCTCAGTTCGTAACAAAGCAGTACAAACTTAAAAGGAAGGGTGGGTGCTGCGTCGGTCCATGGACGTCAGAGAAAACGGATTTTACGGTGAGTACAAAAATCCTATTTTCTCTTATCGTCCATGGACCGACGCAGCTCTCATACTGATTACATGTGGGACGTCCCAAAGCAGTATAAGAAAAGGGTGGGAGCAAAAAAAGTAAGGAACAACCAAAACTTCACTCCAAACCAGCAGAGCCCCTCAACGGAGGAGTTGCAACATTAGACAGCGGCCTGCAACACTTTGCGGCCAAAGGAAGCATCCGAAGATACAGCCACATCAACCTTGTAGAACTTTGAAAAGGTATGAACGGATGACCAGGTCGTCGCCTTGCACACTTGTGCAACCGACGCTTGATGTCGGAAGGCCCGGGAAGCACCAATTGCCTTGGTGGAATGCGCCGCAACCGGAAAGGGAGGCGCCCGCCCCTTAAGGGCATAGGCCTGTATGACGGTCTGCCTGATCCACCTAAAGACGGTGGCAGACGACACCGCTCGGCCCTGTTTTGGACCAGACACAGATTTCCGAATGGAAACAGTAGCAGACAGGTACACTCGTAAGGCTTGTACCCATCTTAATGCAGGAAGCGCAAACTCTCAGGGAAGCGATGGGTGAGGACACAAGGACGGAAGAACAATGTCCTTCTTAAGGTGAAAGGCCAAGACCATCCTTAGAAAAGAAGGATGGTCGTGGGCGCAACACCAACATATCCTTATGGAGGACTAAGTAAGGCGACTTGCCAGACAAGGCTGCCAACTCAGACACCCGTCTAACCGAAGCAATGGCCAATAAGGCCAACTTCCGGGACAAGGTCAAGAGAGGAATCTCTCTGATATTCTCAAAAGGGATGTTCTTGGAGAACCGAGATGCATCAAAATCAGATCCCAAGTAGGGAGAGGAGGCTTGACAGGGGGGACCACATGGCGAACCCCCTGCCCAAAAGGTGCTAATCAAGGAATGGCCCGGCAGCGGTCGTTGAAAAAGACAGTCCGGGCCGAAATCCGACCCTCAAAATAAAGGTATGCAAGGCCAGCTTTTGGGTCACACCACGCTGTAAGAACAGCAAAATCCTGGGAACGGAAAACATCCGAGGATGCCACTCAAGTTCCTCGCACATAGCGATGTAAGCCTTCCAGGTACGGTGAGATATCTTTCTGGAGGAAGATTACCGTGTCAACAACATAGAAGAGATGACCGAATACGAGAGAACTCGGTCTTTTAGCACCTGGCTTTAAACAGCCATGCCATTAAAGCCAAGGACTGTAAAGCAGGATGAAGTATGCTCTGCGAAGCCGGCGAGGCAACAACAGTAGCAGAGGGTAAGCATATATCAGGCGATACTGCCCCCACGGGCTTCCAACGCGTCTAACGCATCCGCCCAGGGGTCCCTGGACCTGACCACGATCTTGCCACCTTGCGAGTGAGTCGAGAGGCCACAAGGTCCACTTCCGGTGCCCCACCTCCGGTAAAGAAGGTGGAAACACCTCCGGATGCAAGGACCCTTCGCCTGCAATGCACACGGCCGACAGGACCGTCTTGCAGCGAGACGTATGAAAATCCCAAAGAGACTCCGCAATGTATCGGAGAAGGGAGGCCCCAGTGTACAGGGTGCCTCAAATGTTGGCCAATAAAGGCAACTTGACGGAACTTCCCTAGAAACTCGGTCAGAGGACTAGTACCTTAGCCTCCACAGGTGGCGCAAACCCACCCCGGGCACAGAGACCCTAAAGGCTAAAGCAGTTGTAGTGCACCTGCTAGACGACCGATGAATGAAGCAGAGGCTTTTGCCCAGTCATTGAGCTACAAAAAATGCCAGAGACGCAGCCACTAACGGGCGCAACGCCAACCCCAGCCTGGCGAACACAGTCCAAGCCAGCGCTTCTGATCACCACTGAAAGCAGGTGGAAAGTGATACCCCTGAAACCAGGGATCCTTGTGACAATGCTCCATCCAGCAGCTACCCATGGATAGGTGCTGATTGTGCAAACACATAGTTTATACTATGTATTGCGTGAAACGCAGAAATGGAGAGTGTGGGAGGAAACCCACCCAGCCACAAAGAGCACAATACCACCACATACGGCGTATGTAGTTTAGTATTTGTGGATAAACCTATTAAATGCGTATATACTGTGCCAGCGACGAAGGCGTGCACATCATCGGGGCCTGGACGTAAACCAGCCACACAGATTGCGTACACAACCGTGTAGGTATGTTAGCCTGCGAATAAACAAATTGCACACGTTTATACTCTGCATAGCGCTGAGAATGCGCACACCATTGAAACGCAGGGGAGAAACCTGAGCACCCGGATGAAACCCATGCAGACTGCATACGCATACCGTGTATGGTATTATAGTATGTGTGCTAAACATTTTTCACAAGCCCATGTGTGCATAGCACCGAAGGCGCGCACACTGTTGTCGCGTGGGAGGAACCGAAGTACCCCACGCATACTCAGAGAATGCAATACCTACAGCTACTGTAAATGTATTTAGTGTAGTGTATAGACATAATGTGTATGTTTACACCGTGTATTGCACCAAAGGCATGCATGTCATGTAGCATGGGCAGAAACCCACGCAGACTGCATACGCATACCGTGTAGGTATTATAGTGTGTGTGCTAAACCTTTTGCACAAGCTCATGTGTGCATAGCACCGAAGGCGCGCACACCGTTGGCGCGTGGGAGGAACCGAAGTACCCCACGCATACTCAGAGAATGCAATACCTACAACTACTGTGAATGTTTTAGTGTAGTGTATAAACATAATGTGTATGTTTACATCGTGTATTGCACCAAAGGCATGCATGTCATGTAGCGTGGGCGGAAACCCTCGCAGACTGCAAAGACATACCGGGTAGGTCCAATTGCACAAATTTAGACTGTGCATAGCGCCGAAGCGCCCACTCGGAAGAACTCCACGCAGACAGCACACAGATACCGTGTAGGAATGATAGCATGTGAATCAACATAATATTGCACATGTTTATGCTGTGCATTTCCATTGGAGCGTGGGGGGAAACCGGAGTACCCGGAGGAACCCCACGCAAACAGTATACCCATACTGTAAACATGTATAATATGTGCAATAAACATATTGAACATGTCTATACTGTGCAGAGAGCCGAAGCGCACATACCATGAGAGTGCGGGAGGACACCGGAGCCCCCGCCAGCCCAGAGAGTATGATACATACATATACTGTGAATGTATCTGGAGTCGTGCATAAACATATTTTGTACGTTTATATCATGTATGGCACTGAAACACAGCATTGAAACGTGGGGACAGCCACGCAGACACAGAGACCAATAACACATACATACACTGTGAATGTATGCAGTGTAGAGGTATAGGATGAGTTTAAATTATGGCGCAGAGGCACATAATCTTCTCTGTATCATTCCAACCTGCTTGACAGTGCTGCTGAAGCAGCATGCAGGTAACAGGTAAGCTCTGATCCTCAGACCGTGTGTCTGTCAGAGCTCAAATCATTCCCCAGGAAATGGCGGGAAATGTTACCTCAGGTATCACACACAAGGCTCACAGGGATTAGAGACATAAATGAATAAAGTCCTCCCTCATCCATGCTGCTCTTGAGGCAGCGTGTGAGGAAAACTGAGGAAACTGTGTAAAAGAAAAGCTTGTCACAGCAATTTCAGCCTGAGTGTGATTCTCACATCAATGAGATCACTTACAAGCGCCCTGTCATTCACTGACACAGAACTGCAGTCTTCCTCACAAGGGAATGTCCTGTTCATAAACATTAAATATTAAGAGGTAGGGTCCTGAGCCCAATAGCTAGGCCCATATCTGACTCAGAGCACTCCTTCACTAAAGATTTTTGTGGGGGGAGGGGGCTTATAGCTCCTTTTGCTCGCACACCGCTTCCATTCTGACAGGAATGATTCCAGGACTGCTGACAACTGGTCCATAAGGACCGCAGGTGCAGGAAACATATGAACATGTTTAACTGTGCACCACTGCCAGTTGCCCCAGGCAATGTGGAGAGCAGGTGTATCAGACTCCATAACACCACCCTCTGAGACCTTATACATTATACAGTGAATATACAGTCCACCCACTGGCTACGCTGAGGAGGGGATACCCGGGAGGACCCACCAACCCTTAAGGACAGCTCAGTCTGTGAGGAGATTGTGAGGGGATTCGCGCCGCCGCCAGAAATAAATGCGCGGCGGCCACAAGAAAATGGCTGCCATCCGCAGCTATAACTGTGCCACTAAACGTCAAGATGGCCACCGAGCGCAAAATTCAAAGCTCTAATGCGCGCCAATGGCGCACGCAATAACCACCTCAAACAGCGCCAATGGCGCACGCAATAATCACCTCACACACCAGAAAAAACTGCAGACATGAGCGCCCAACCAGGCCAGAGTGACCCCCAAGCACCCCACAGCACAGCACCAGTACAGGGTGCAGAGAGCAGCATAACAGGGGGGGGGGGGGGGATAGGGAGAAACCCCCACACACAGAAACACAGCCAGCATGTACTCCCTTGCAGTAGGAGAGACTACTTACCCGTCCCTTTCAGGGACCCACTGGCTTGTTTCAGACAGACCTATCACAGAGTCGTACTGCGTAGCTGTCGGCCCGGTCCACCGCGAGAGATACAGTCAGTCAGGAACTGTTCAATCTTGAGAGGACCGCGGGAGCATGAAAGCAACCCGGCCACCACTGGAGTCATGGGGTATGTTGTGCACTGAGTCTCACGCACACAAGGCGAGGATCAGCACGCTCGATGGTCGGACAGGGAAGACTACGAGGATACTAGTGTACCCAACCTGTTGCCCAGCCGACAGTTGATTGAAGGTCTCAAAAATCAAATATGAAAATTCCCAAAGGAATAAAAATCAAAAGTAAAATCTTCCAGGAGACTGGCTCCTGAGAGAGCCACGTCTTCTCCTTCTGCTAGGCAGAAAAAAACTGAGGCTGATTAGCTGCAGGTGGAAGGGTAATGTCCGGAGGGACCGCCCCCCTGGGCGGGGCTGTTGAGCTCTGGCTTGTTCTAGAATGTTTTAACCTCTAACATTCTGCCTAGGTCTTCTCCTGCGAGCAGGGACATATACCCACATGTAATCAGTATGAGAGCTGCGTCGGTCCATGGACGATAAGAGAAATGACATTTTTCCCGACGAGAAAAATGGTCGTGTGTACGCGGCATTACAGTTGGTCAAAACAGAACATCATCTGTAATATCAGATTTTTTTTTACCAACTCCGTTTCTGCTTTATTCACACCAAAATACTGCAGGTGATCAGGTAGTGCACCTTTTAAATAAAGAATCACTTCACAAGTCAATCAGCACATAATCCATAGTAGAGAAAGTAGAAATCCTATACATTGGCGGTCACATATACAGCAGAATGATTCATCCTGACAACAGGATGGCTTCCTGTGTTTACATAGCAACAATCAAAACAAGACATGGGGTAAAGGAACATAAGGAAACAATGACTGTTCTCTATATCTTTACCATAACAGAGAACATAAAACAAAAAAAACAAACACACACTATACCAGGGGTACTGAATTAAAATTCACGGGGGTCCGGTTGGAAAAATTTTGTTCCAGCGGAGGTCCGAATGCCATATTGGTGCTATGACTCCACATGATGTCCTCCACTTAAACCCCCCCCCCTTCCCCCCACCACCACACACATGCACACACCTTTACGATCCACACACACATCACAATTTGTGCTTTTTTTCTTTCAACTTTATTGAAATGTCAAAATACATTTAATTCATTTTTATGCACCACAGCTCAGTTGCGGTGCATAGAAACAGTATGCATTTTGCACCACACTGCTCAGTGCGCAGGGGCACTGTTTCAGTGTGAACAGGACACATAGAAAACAATTGTTTTCTATTGCCCTTGCAGAGACATGCGTTTTGCTAGTGCAGAAATTAGACCCCCTTTTACATCAGTGTCTTCAGTCCCCCACTTCACATCACAGCCCCCCCCCTTTACATCAGTGTCCTCAGCCCCCACTTACGTCACATCCCCCCTGCCTCATCACAAACCCCCCATCACAGACTGACCCCCCATCACAGTCCCCTCATCACAGACTGACCCCCCATCACAAACTGACCCCCCCCCCATCACAGACCCCTCATTACAGACTGACCCCCCATCACAGTCCCCTCATCGAGGACTGACCCCCCCATCACAGTCCCCTCATCGAGGACTGACCCCCCATCACAGTCCCCTCATCGAGGACTGACCCCCCATCACAGTCCCCTCATCGAGGACTGACCCCCCATCACAGTCCCCTCATCGAGGACTGACCCCCCATCACAGTCCCCTCATCAAGGACTGACCCCCCCATCACAGTCCCCTCATCAAGGACTGACCCCCCCATCACAGTCCCCTCATCACAGACTGACCCCCCATCACAAACTGACCCCCCCCCCCCCATCACAGACCCCTCATTACAGACTGACCCCCCATCACAGTCCCCTCATCGAGGACTGACCCCCCATCACAGTCCCCTCATCGAGGACTGACCCCCCATCACAGTCCCCTCATCGAGGACTGACCCCCCATCACAGTCCCCTCATCAAGGACTGACCCCCCCCATCACAGTCCCCTCATCAAGGACTGACCCCCCCATCACAGTCCCCTCATCAGACTGACCCCCCCCATCACAGTCCCCTCATTACAAACTGACCCCCCATCACAGTCCCCTCATTACAGACTGACCCCCCATCACAGTCCCCTCATTACAGACTGACCCCCATCACAGTCCCCTCATTACAGACTGACCCCCCATCACAGACCCCTCATCACAGACCGACCCCCCCCATCACAGACCGACCCCCCCCCCCCCCATCACAGACCGACCCCCCCCCCATCACAGACCGACCCCCCCATCACAAACTGACCCCCCCATCACAGACTGACCCCCCCCCCCCCCCATCAGTCCCCTCATCGAGGACTGACCCCCCCCCATCACAGTCCCCTCATCAAGGACTGACCCCCCATCACAGTCCCCTCATCAAGGACTGACCCCCCATCACAGTCCCCTCATCAGACTGACCCCCCCATCACAGACCCCTCATTACAGACTGACCCCTCATCACAGACTGACCCCCCTCATCACAGACCCCTCATCACAGACTGACCCCCCTCATCACAGACCCCTCATTACAGACTGACCCCCCCATCACAGACTGACCCCCATCACAGTCCCCTCATCGAGGACTGACCCCCCATCACAGTCCCCCCATCGAGGACTGACCCCCCATCACAGTCCCCTTATTACAGACTGACCCCCCATCACAGTCCCCTCATTACAGACTGACCCCCCCATCACAGACCCCTCATCACAGACTGACCCCCCATCACAGACCCCTCATCACAGACTGACCCCCCCATCACAGACCCCTCATCACAGACTGACCCCCCCCCCATCACAGACCCCTCATCACAGACTGACCCCCCCCCATCACAGACCCCTCATCACAGACTGACCCCCCATCACAGACTGACCCCCCATCACAGACTGACCCCCCCATCACAGACTGACCCCCCCATCACAGACTGACCCCCCCATCACAGACTGACCCCCCCATCACAGACTGACCCCCCCATCACAGACTGACCCCCCCCATCACAGACTGACCCCCCCCATCACAGACTGACCCCCCCATCACAGACCCCTCATCACAGACTGACCCCCCCCCCATCACAGACCCCTCATCACAGACTGACCCCCCCCATCACAGACCCCTCATCACAGACTGACCCCCCCATCACAGACCCCTCATCACAGACTGACCCCCCATCACAGTCCCCCCATCGAGGACTGACCCCCCCATCACAGTCCCCTCATCAGACTGACCCCCCATCACAGACCCCTTATTACAGACTGACCCCCCATCACAGTCCCCTCATTACAGACTGACCCCCCCCATCACAGACCCCTCATCACAGACTGACCCCCCATCACAGACTGACCCCCCATCACAGACCCCTCATCACAGACTGACCCCCCCATCACAGACCCCTCATCACAGACTGACCCCCCCCATCACAGACCCCTCATCACAGACTGACCCCCCATCACAGACTGACCCCCCATCACAGACTGACCCCCCCATCAGACCCCTCATCACAGACTGACCCCCCCCCCCATCACAGACCCCTCATCACAGACTGACCCCCCCCCCATCACAGACCCCTCATCACAGACTGACCCCCCATCACAGACCCCTCATCACAGACTGACCCCCCATCACAGACCCACCCCCCCCCATCACAGACCCCTCATCACAGACTGACCCCCCATCACAGACCCCTTATTACAGACTGACCCCCCCATCACAGACCTCTCTCGATATCAAAAACCACTGTCCTTTACAGCACAGCACAGCACTCCTCCCCTCCCCACAAAACCCTACCTTTTTCACACAGGACATGAAGCGTGGGCGCTCTGGACAATGGGCGGGACTTTTCACGTTAAAAGTGAGTGATTTATTGCTGGGACCGCCCCGCTGCCTAGCAACCAATCACCCACTTTTTAACTTAAAAGTCCCGCCCTTTGTCCAGAGCGGCTGCGCTTCATGTTTTGTGTGATTTTAGACCGGCAGTATGGGGAGGGGCAGTGCAGAGATATTAAAGAAGGCACGGACCCGCCGCGCCTGCCATGCTGTGTATATAGCAGCATCGGCAGCGGCAGGCGGGCGAGCCGGCGACAGGGAGAGGACGCTACTTGGCGAGGCTGCGGTCCGGACAGAATGGCCACTGGGGCCGGATCCGGCCCGCGGTCCGCCATTTAGTGACGCCCGCACTATACCAAAACCAGAATATCTTCTGATAAACTCTGGACATGTTAGATGTGATTAAGAAAATTATGCAGAGCAAGCACTGTTATAGAGATTATTTTGTTCAATGGCACCTAGGTCCCGATAATATAATGTAAAAAGAGAGCCCTTTTGAGGCAATATGTGTGGGACTTTGAAGGTACTCATTGAAAGTGTTACCAAATCAATAGTACAAAAAGGAGAAAATACAGAAAAAGTACTAAAAAACATCTGTATTTAATGAATGATTTTCATAATATAAAAACAATGAGGAAGGAGAGTACAACGCAGTGTATTCATTCCTTATACGTCACATATTTATCGTCCTGGATGATAAATATGTGACGTATAAGGAATGAATACACTGTGTTGTACTCTCCTTCCTCATTGATTTTCATAATATAAAAACATTCATTAAATACAGATGTTTTTTAGTACTTTTTCTGTATTTTCTCCTTTTGTACTATTGATTTGGTAACACTTTCAATGAGCTTCAAAGTCCCACACATCTTGCCTCAAAGGGGCTCTCTTTATACATGTTAGATGTGATGTTAATACTTCACTTTATTCTTATTCTGTAGATTAGGTTAGGGCACAGCAGATCTATGGCCCCTTGTCTGCACTGGGACTTTTACAAGCAGAACCTCTCTGAAGTGCAGTGAAAGGGTGTGCAACAGTTGCTCTAAAAAGGTAGAAGGTTTTTTTTTTATCTTAATGCATTCTATGCATTAAAGTGATTGTAAAAAGTATTTTTTTTTTTAAATAACAATCATGTTATACTTACCTCCTCTGTGCAGTTTGTTTTGCACAGAGCAGCCCCGTTCCTCTTTTTCTCAGGTCCCTCGCCGGCACTCCTGGCTCCACCCTCCTGCCGGGTGCCCCCCACAGCAAGCAATGGGGGCAGCCGCGCTCCCGGTCAGCGGCTCAGAGTGTCCATTCACACATGGAGTTGTGATGTGGCCCCGCCCCCTCAGTCTCCTGATTGGCTCGCTGGCTGCGATTGACAGCCAATGGCTCCCACTGCTGCCAAAAGCAATCAGGAGTGTGAGTCCCGGGAGAGGCAAGGCTGTCGTGGACATCGATCGAGAAGGGGCTCAGGTAAGCATTAGGGGGGGCTGCTGCACGCAGAAGGTTTTTTACCTTCATGTATAGCATGAAGGTAAAAACCTTGTGCCTTTACAACCACTTTAAAAAAGGTAAAAAAACAACTTCTGGGTGCAGCTCCCAACGATAGATTAGATAGATAGATCTGTAAAGTGAAAAGAGCCTTGGATGTAAATGCTGTATAAACAAAGGAAAGCTAATCATCTTTGACTCCGCCTACACCATATTAAATGCACAAAAAAAAGAATAAAAAATACACATTTGATGTTCAATAAAAGGTTTATGGGGAGCTGTAAAAAATTTTTTAGAATTTATAAATTTACATTTTAATTGCTCTTCTGCATTTTTTTTTCAGTCATGTAACTGGCACAGCACCAATCAGGGCTGTGCAGACACAGATTCACACTGCAGAGCGCATACAACAGCAATAATCAGTCCCTCCCAAAGATCTTTCCCTGAAAATCCCAAAGAGCAGAAAAAGATCATGTGACCACACAACTGTCCTGCAAGAATAAGGTACTTGGAGTTTAAAGACCGCCTACCGCATATATATGGGGGCAAGTCGGCTCTATTGCATGAAATGACATACCTGTAGGCAATTTTGTGCGATACTGTGGGCACGCACCCACTGGACAGAGGGGAAGCCAATCAGCAGGTCCGGCAGACCCGATGTCCGCAGGCCACCCGAGATTGTTCCCCAGAGAAGTAGAACGGTAAACAAGGCAGATCGCCATTCTGACAGGGGAGGACACAGATCTTCTGTTCCAGGAACAAGGCTCTCGGTGTTCACCCAGGGAGTCCATCCCCCACACAGTAAACACCTCCTAGGGACACACTTAACCCTTTGATCCCCCTGGTGTTAACCCTTTCCCTGCCAGTGTCATTAGCACAGTAACAGTGTACATTTTTAGCACTGATCACTGTAATAATGTCACTGGTTCCCAAAAAAAGTGTCAGTTAGGTGTCCAATTTGTCCACCGCAATGTCGCAGTCCCGCTAAAAATCCCTAATCGCTGCCATTACTAGTAAAAAAGAAATAGATAAAAATATCAGTTTGTAGACGCTATAACTTTTGTGCAAACCAAATTAATATACACTTATTGGGATTTTTTTTAACCAAAAATATGTAGCAGAATACAAATTGGCCTAAACTGATGAAGAAATTAGATTTTTTACATTTTTTTATTG
The DNA here is from genome assembly GCA_029206835.1 of Rana muscosa. Lineage (NCBI taxonomy): Eukaryota > Metazoa > Chordata > Amphibia > Anura > Ranidae > Rana > Rana muscosa. The sequence goes on from CM055117.1 coordinate 149,471,587, forward strand.
GGTGTGTTTAAGGGCTTGTTCACATTTGATTAAATTTCTAACGCTCAAATGTTCCTATAGCGTTTGTATGGCGTTAGTATAGGCGTCAACGACCTTTAGTATGGGCATTACAGACGTTTTACAAGCATTAATGAGGAGTTAAAAACGCACCCCAAACACCCTATGGGCAGATTTAAAGCGTTTGACGAGCGTTAAAACTGCTCCACAAATGCCTATTCCATTACAGTAAATGAACGAATCTTAACGCCCCGCAACCGCCTGGCAGAGCATTTGCGAGGCGTTACCATAGAGTTGAATGGGAGGCGTCAAAAGGCTTCAAACGCCTCCCGACTCGACATGAAGCTTCAATTTTGCTTTGTGTGAATAGCACCATGTGCTGTCTATTGTATCTTGTACATAGGCATTTTAGGGGCCCTAACGCCTCTCAAATGCCTGCTCTTAATGCCAATGTAAACTCGGCCTTATAGCAGAAAGTAAAAAAAAAAAAAAAAAAAAAAAAAAAAGTTTCCCCCCCTTTCAAAAATTGTCGCTCTTTTTTGTTTATAGTGCAAAAAATAAAAATCACAGGAGGTGATCAGATACCACCCAAAGAAATCTCTATTTGTGGGGAGGGGAAAAAGGACATCAATCTTATATGGATACAGCGTCGCACGACTGCGCAATGGTCAGTTAAAATAAAGCAGTTCCGCTGTCCGGACATGTCTAATCCAGGTATTTGCTCCCACTTCAGAGCATAGATTGCTGCAGTATCCGCGGCGATCTACGCCATGTCCGCCCCCCCCCCCCCCCGCTGTCTTCTGGGAGACACACAGGTCCAGAAGACAGCAGGGACCAGTGAGGACGCGCAGCGCAACTCACGCATGCGCAATAGGGAACCAGGAAGTGAAGCCGCAAGGCTTCACTTCCTGATTCCCTTACCGAAGATGGCGGTGGCAGCACCCGAGAGCCGAGGGACAGATCGGCTTTGGGTGCTGACATCGCGGACTCCCTGGACAAATAAGTGTCCTAATATTAAAAGTCAGCAGCTGCAGCATTTGTAGCTGCTGACTTTAAAAAAATAAAATGAAAAAAATAATAATTTGGCGGAACTCCACTTTAAAAGTGGTTGTAAACCAAAGCTCGACAATCCCCGGGCGCCAGGTCGCCATTGCGACTAGAATTAGTGACCTGGCGCCTGGGGCAGCACAGCTGGGGTATCCTGTGTCTCCGTGAAACCCCCCCCGCGCGATCGCGTCAGGCCGGCCGGTAATTGAGGCCGCGGCTTTGCGGGCCTATGCTTCTCTGTAGGCCTATGCTTCCTTCTGTGATCAGGCGCCATCTTGTGGTGGCCATTGGTATGACATACAACCAGCAATGCTAATGGAGCTTCCTGTCTGTCTCCACTGCCATCTCCTTCCCTCTAATTAGAACCCCCAAACATTATATATATTTTTTATTCTAACACCCTAGAGAATAAAATGGCAGTCATTGCAATACTTTCTGTCACACCATATTTGCGCAGCGGTCTTACAAGCGCACTTTTTTGGGGAAAAATACACTTTTTTTTTTTTTTTTTTATTAAAAAATAAGACAACAGTAAAGTTAGCCCAATTTTTATTTTTCATACCCAACATGTCACGCTTAAAAATTGCATCCGCTCGTGGAATGGCGACAAACTTTTACCCTTTAAATCTCCATAGGCGACGTTTAAAAAATTCTACAGGTTGCATGTTTTGAGTTAGAGGAGGTCTAGGGCTAGAATTATTGCTCTCGATCTACCAATCGCGGCGATACCTCACGTGTGGTTTGAACACTGCTTTCATATGCGGGCGCTACTCATGTATGCGTTCGCTTCTACGCGCAAGCTCGGTGGTACGGTGCGCGTTCCTGGCTGCTAACTTTTTTAGCTGGCTCCTAGATTCCAAGCAAATTTGTCAAGCCCTGTTGTAAACTTATGCCTCGTTTCAACTGAGCAGATCGGTTCGGGTTTGTTCGGTACAGTACACTATTTTGAGTGTTTCCATTAGGAAAGCGGCCCATACAACCGAACCATACCGCACCATTCTGGGTCCTGCTTCAGATGTAGGGCCATAGAAAATGGTACGGTTCGGTTAGGGCAGAGCTACTGGCTTCACACAATACATTCCACTGATTGGTGGACACGCTAGGCATTTTTTCTAAACCCTGTATGGCCCCTGACGGTCCGACTTGCAGTGGAAACGCTCACCTGAATAGGCCGGACCATTCTAACCCTTCCAAACTGTACCGAACCAAACCGTTCTGCTCAGTGGAAATGAGGCAGTAGTTACACCACTTGTACCTACAGGTAAGCCTATAATAAGGCTTACCTGTAGGTACTATAAATATCTCCTAAACCTGCACGATTTAGGAGATATTTACCATATACGCTTGGGCCATCATTGGCGCATGCGCACTGAAGAAACGCCCCGCTTGGGCCGTCTCTGCAGCAGCCGTGCCATGACCGGCAGCTCCCGTGCGCATAACATCAGCGCAGCTCTGGCCAATCACAGCGCCAGAGCACCCAAACCCGGAAATAACTCCGGGAGACATGTCGCCGGTCACAGCGGTCTGCGGGGCCGCTGCAACAGCTTCGATCTAAGTATTTCATAATGAGCTAGTATGTGATGCATACTAGCTCATTATGCCTTTGTCGTGCAGGGTTTTTTTTGGGGGGGGTTTACAACCACTTTAAGGGGCTAAAACCTTTCTGGGGCTAAAGTGGTGTAGTGATTAGCACTTTCACCTAGCAGCAAAAGGGTCGCTGGTTCGAATCCCGACCACAACACCATCTGCCTGGAGTTTGCATGTTCTCCCTGTGCCTGCGTGGGTTTCCTCCGGGTACTCCGGTTTCCTCCCACACTCCAAAGACATGCTGGTAGGTTAATTGGATCTTGTCCAAATTGGCCCAGTATATATGTGTACGAATGTGTGTCCCAAGCGCTTCGAGATCCTACGGGGTAAATGACCGCACAAGCCAAGCAGACCCTGGTTGCAAAAAGCACCTAGAGGCGATTCAGTTCGCATTTTTAGCGCTATACAAGTCATTCATTCAAAGTGGTTAAAAAAAAAAAAAAAAAAAAAAAAAAAAAAAAAAGGTCAGGATATACGAATTATGTTAATGAATTGTGGCATTCTTTATTTAGTATCATTTTATCCCTTCCCCAATACACCCACAAAAAAGTAAAATAAAATTTGTCTGGAATTCCACTTTTATTTGCAAATTCAGACAAATACTTTACTTCTCTGGACTTGTTACTTTCCGACCCCAGGGATCTTGTAATAAAGAACAATGCTGTTAAAGAACAAAATTAATAGCCAGGAGGTGAAATTCCTTCCCGAGATAAGATACAGTATTCCCCAGGCCTCATCCCAAATGCTTCATCCAACAAAGCCTCCACTATTCTAAAGGTTAAAGCTGGAGCCTGTGCATGGAACTTGGGGTTTTATTTAGTAGTTCCACCAAATGACAACCAAGGGTGGCTGGGGCTGCATCTCATTGCTAACAGATCTTATTCTTAGCTCCACTCCGACCAGACAAAGGTCTTATACACAATATGGAGATGGGCGATTTAGCTGTATTCCAGATTAGCAAAATACTGGATACATTGTTTCCATGAACTCCATGTTGCTATTTTAGGGTTCCCCACAAATCTCACAGTTGGAGGCCCCATTCACACTTTAGCAGCTTTCAGCTGGTTCCCCTACACCTTTCTAATTGTGCCTATAGTCACCCTACACTCAAAAAGTACATACATTTTTATTTTTTTTGCATATTTAGTACAGAACTCCTCTTCTTGCCCAGACCAGGACACCTGCGGTCCGTGTGCAGTTCCAGAACTGCAAAATGCACTGCCGTTGCGATCTGCAGCAGGTTTCCATATTCATTTTATGAAACCCCAAATGCAGGTCGCAAACGCACTGCACAGAACTGCATGTAAAAAACAGTGCGTTGCCGTGCGATTCCCAATGTCAGCCAGCCTTAGGAAAAAAAAAAAAATTTGCTTCAAAATCACCAGGAATATGCTCTGCTCAGGGGTGAATGCACGCTCAGCCATAATCGGTGTAATCCAACTGTCACATTCAGGTAATGAACGGCCATTCAGGGGGTACAGGGCTTTTATAACAGATATTTTCCAGATCACTGGAAAGTCTGAGTGACCCTGCCAATCCATCCCTCTGCCCACCGAGAACAGCGAAGGATGCAGTTGCCATGTAAAGAATTCTTCTTCTCATCCAGTGAGCCACAATATGATCAGCAGCAGGTCCTGGAACATTCAAGGACAACTGTCACCTGGCCCATCCCCCCAGCAGAAAAAATAAATAAAAATTATATATAAAATATTTTGGAGTAAAAATAATATCTCTAAAAGATAGTGTATCTAAAAAATAAAACTAATAATTTTGTTTATTTGGCATTAAATGGTGCCTGAGGCTGTATATTCTGCAATACAGTGGTACCTTGAATTACGGGCATAATTCGTTCCACAAGCATGTTTGTAATCCAAAGTGCTCGTATATCAAAGCGAGTTTCCCCATAGGAATCAATGGAAACTCAGATAATGCGTTCCAGTGGCACTGCTGGGGTATGCAGTACGGCTTGTGATCAGAGGTACGGGAGACGCTCTGGAACTTGGGCTTTTAAAAGTGGTTGTAAACCCTATAAAACAACTTTATGCTACAGGTAAGCCTATATTAAGGCTTACCTGTAGCTACCAAGGATATCTCCTAAACCTGCACGGTTTAGGAGATATCCCCAGTATGTGATGATATAAATCGGCATGCGCTCTGGGGGCAAACCTATGTGCCGTTGCTTCAGCCTGTGTGTCGTTACCGGCGGCTCCCACGCACATGCGTGGAAGTGACGTAATCGCGGCACCCGGACAATCACAGCGCCGGAGCCGCGATACCCAGAAGCAAGCCCCGGGTGACATGTCGGCGGCCGGAGGGCGAGACGAGGACCGCTGCGGGGGCTTGGATCTGAGGCAAGTAATACATAATGAGCTAGTATGCTATGCATACTAGCTCATTATGCCTTTGTCTTGCAGGGTTCCCCCCCCCCCCCCCTTTTCATTTTTTCAGTTGGCTTTACTTCCTCTTTAATCCAATATTCTAACCAGTGCTTCAGGCATAAATTTTGTAGATTTTAAAACAGGACAAAGAGTAGAGAGGGTAAATCTCCTTAACAGAGACACACACAGCAATAAAAACCTGACAGGTGTTCTAATCCTCTCTCCACTCCATCGGCCTCTTTCACACGGGCGATCCGATCAGGTCCACCTGTCCATTTTCTATGTATCCCTATGGACTGGTGGGTGTAAACAGACTTGTGTCTTTTTACACTTGCCTACTTCCAATCTGATCTAGTTCCCTAAAATAAAAAACACACAACACAAAGGGGGATTCTTCTGTCCTCAGTCTAAACCAGGGGTCTCCAAACTGCGGCCCGAGGGCCAGATGTGGCCCTTTGCTTGCCCTTATCCAGCTCTTGAGGCACTATTCCTTCCACTGATACCAACAAGGGGGCACCATTTATTCCACTGATACCAATGATGGGGTACTATTCCTCTTACTAAATAGGGACACTACTCCTCCTACTGACCATCAACCTTGAGGCCATATTTATTCTCACCGACCGCCCATAGAGAAGAGCGAGTTGTCATCCGCCCACTCTACTCTGCAGGACTGATCCCCTGCTGAGCAAATCGGATTCCGTCCCGTATAAAAAAAAGGGGCCTAAAACATATAATGCTTTTATTCATCTTTGAGCACCAGAATAAGCCCTTCTATAGTCCTATGCCATTCGTTCATTGCGGGATAAAATAAAAAACGAAAGAGACTATTGAATACAAGTATTCTCCTTTGATAATTCTTCAATAAAATCCTGATGACGTCTTTCTGAAGCAATAAAACTTTAAAGCACTGCTCCACCCTACAGCCATTCTCTGGCAGGTACGCTTTATAATTATAACCTATTCAGCTTTGTAAATAATATTTATGGGCTTCTTTCTTTATACATGTACAGAATCAGCTGTGCCCAATGTTAATGTTGTTCATTAGCCCTGAGATCCCGGGTTTACACCGTCTACATGGAGTTTGTTTGGCATCCCCACGTTTACATGAATAAAGCCAAGTAGTGACAAGGAAGTTACATTTTCAGGACAAAAGTAGATCGCAGGCATTGATTACCATAGTGTTAGTTTATAGCCTGGGCCAAAAACGGCCAATATAACAAGCACAGACAAACAACTGGAATGCTCACAATTACACAACAATAAAATGGAGCTTTAGGCCTAGTTTACACTTGTGGTTGGGGGGGGGGACAGGGAACCGCAGTTTTACCACCCATCTTAATCAACACAGTGTCTGGAGGGTACTGTACACATGCCATGGCCAAAATGATACCCCCGTTGAATTGGGTGGTCAGTTCAACAGTCAAATGCAACCCATTCAAGTGAATAAAGACACGCCCCAACTGCCCTGCAGCCACATGCACAGCGTCAGCTACGGTGCGGTGGGTGAGCTTTACAGGTTTAAAACAGGCCAAGAGGAGGTGACATATCAGACACCTGACAAACGCTCTCTGAAAAGTGATCCACTGCAGATTGCTTTTCAAAGAGCAACGCTAGTGTGAATGACCCCCAACATTTACAGAAAGTTGTCCGATCGGCGCCTGTTTGGAAATGCTACGTTCCTAAGCCTTTCCGAGATCAGCCGAGCTGTCCTCGGGCCTTTCCGGCTGTTTCCGAGGCTCTCTACGCCCCCTGCCTCTGGCCGCATGCGGTATTGCATGCCATTGAAGTCAAATGCAGAACTAATTATTTTAGTTTCCATTGACTTCAATGGGGAAACTCGCTTTGATATGCGAGTACTTTGGATTACAAGCATCCTCCTGGAACGGATTATGCTTGTAATCCGAGGTTCCACTGTATGTATGTATGTATGTATGTATGTATGTATGTATGTATATATATATATATATATATATATATATATGGCGGTTCTAAATACATTTTCTAGCAAAAAATACGGATTTTAAACTTGTAAAGAGGATTTTTTATCTTTTTCTTTCAACTTTCCATCTGATAAATCTTCTGCCCTTGTTGTTTTAACTTTGGATTGCAAAAAATATTAAATACCTTACAGCCCACTTCCTGTTTTTTGTCTGGTCATTAGCCTAGGCTTATGACAGGGCTTGACAAATTTGCTTGGAATCTAGGAGCCAGCTAAAAAAGTTAGGAGCCAGGAACGCGCCGCGTCCCGCCGAGCTCGCGCGCAGAAGCGAACGCATACGTGAGTAGTGCCCGCATATGAAAGCGGTGTTCAAACCAGACGTGAGCTATCGGTAGATCGAGAGCAATAATTCTAGCCCTAGACCTCCTCTGTAACTCAAAACATGCAACCTGTAGAATTTTTTAAACGTCGCCTATGGAGATTTTAAAGGGTAAAAGTTAGTCGCCATTCCACGAGCGGACGCAATTTTGAAGCGTGACATGTTGGGTATCAATTTACTCAGCGTAACATTATCTTTCACAATATTAAAAAAAATTGGGCTAACTTTACTGTTGTCTTAATTTATTAAAAAAAAAATTGTATTTTCCCCCAAAAAAGTGCGCTTGTAAGACCGCTGCGCAAATACGGTGTGACAGAAAGTATTGCAACGACCGCCATTTTATTCTCTAGGGTGTTAGAATAAAAAATATATATAATGTTTGGGGGTTCTAATTAGAGGGAAGGAGATGGCAGTGAAAACAGACAGGGAAACTCCATTAGCATTGCTGTTTGTCTTGTCATACCAACGGCCACCACAAGATGGCGCTAGATCACAGAAAGAAACATAGGCCTGCAGAAGGCCGCAAAGCCGCGGCCTCAATTACCGGCCGGCGCGGCCCGACGCGATCCCGCGGCGCGGAGGGGGGGGCACGGAGAGACATGATTCCCCAGCTGTGCTGTCCCAGGCGCCAGGTCGCTAATTCTAGTCGCAATGGCGACCTGGCGCCCGGGGTTTGTCGAGCCCTGGCTTATGACATTATGCACATCTCTCTCACTCTCCTGAGAGTTTGCCAGGAAGGGAGGGGGGGATGAGTCATAAGTTGGCCAATTAGAGCTGCAGGTGTGTCTGTGTAAATCCAGGAAGTAAACAGGCAGCAGCCCACAGTTAAAATGGATGCAGCAAGACTCAGTGGCGGGAGATTTCTGAAGCATATTTGGCAAGTACAGAATCACAGTATATATAAAATAACATGCAAAGTGGTTGGAGGGAAGCTTCAGAATGGCAAAGATGTTTTTATTACAAATTATGTGAGCAGACTGCAGTTCCTCCTTAAAGGGACACTAAAAGTTCCCGTTGTAAAAAAAATAAAAAAAAATAACAAAACATGTTATACTTACCTCCACTGTGCAGTTCGTTTTGCACAGAGTGGCCCTGGACCTGGTCTTCTGGGGTCCCTCGGCTCCTCCCCCCAAGAGCTAACCCCCTTCATGGGAAGCGCTTTCCCAAGGGGGTTAGCTTGCGGGCGCACTCCCGTGATACAGCTGGCGGCCATAGCCGTCGACTATCATACGGCCCCGCCGTATCATTGCATGTGATTGACAGCAGCGCGAGCCAATGGCTGCGCTGCTATCAATCTAGCCAATCGACGGCCAGACTCCAAGGAGAAGAGGACACCGGGGGACGCGCACAGCAGATTCGGGGCTCAGGTAAGTAAAACGGGGGGCCGTCATTGCCAGTTTTTTTTCACCTTAATGCATAGGATGCATTAAAAGGTGAAAAAATATGAACTTTTACAACCCCTTTAGGTGGTTAAAAGGGACACTAAGGGCCAGTTCACACCAGACGCAGTCCCGTACAGTTTTGTGCGCATTTTTTCTGCACTAAAAATGCATGCACAGTGTTTTCCATGTATTCCAATGGCTCTTGTTGGCTCTAGTTCACACCATGCAGTCAGTTTCCGGTGCAGAAACTGACCGGAAACTGACTGCATGGTGTGAACTACAGCCAAGAGCCATTGGAATACATGGAAAACACTGTGCATGCATTTTGTGCAGAAAAAAAAGCACACGGAACTGAACGGAACTGCGTCTGGTGTGAACTGGCCGTTAAGGTTCGTGTTTTTTCACCTTAATGCATCCTATGCATTAAGGTGAAAAAACATCGGACAATGCCGCCCCCCCCAGCCCCCCCGTTTTACTTACCTGAGCCCGTTCACCTGCTGCGCTCGCCCCCGACGTCGTCTTCGCCGCTCAGCCTGGGAGTTCATTGGCTAGAGTTGATGTCAATTACATCCAATGATGCGGCGCGCCGGGGCCGAGTGATACAGTGAGCGGCTATAGCCGCCGGCTGTATCACGGGAGCGTGCCCGCAAGAACTTACCACCATGCGAGAGAGCTCCCATGAAGGTGTTCAGTTCTTGTGGGCAGGAGCCGAGACAGCCGCCAAGGGACCCCAGAAGACCAGGTTCGGGGCCACTCTGTGCAAAACGAGCTGCACAGTGGAGGTAACTATAACATGTTTGTTATTTAAAAAAAGAAAAAAAAATCCCCTTTAAACTGCCCTCATTTACAGACCGAAGTTCATCCCTTTGATCTAAGAATGAAATGTTACTTTGTTTATAGTCATCTCCGATTTTGTGATAAACTTTGCAGGCAGCCTGGATCTTTTATTTATTTTTGGTCAGCTGTCACAAGTGAGCAGAGAATTCTCTGTACTTGTTATATAGAATCAGGAAATGCTGTTTTAGGATCGGGAGGGGGTTTAGAATCGCGATTTTGATTCTTTAATGATTAATCGTGAAGCTCTACACTCTCTAGGAGGTGCTGCTCAGACCTGCTACTATGAAAGACTGATGATGAATGCAGAAGAGACCAGTCAGATACAATGCAATACATTCCTGTGATTTTTCTGTAGCACTCTGGGATTTGTACTGAATCCTTACATCAGTCCAGCTTGGCACAGTGCAAGTATACATATCTCCTACCTCCTCTGGGGAAGCCAACAATCTATGCAATGGTCTGCACTACTGCAGTGATGGCCGGTATATTCCGGACCCTGCTCAGGTTTTCTGTGCAAGAGACTTCCCCTCAACACATTGACCACATGGGCATGCTCAATTGGCAAAGCTGCCATTTTTCTTTAAAAAAGGAGGAGTTCACCTTTGGTAATACGTTACACTCATATATAGGGTATAACATTACTGTGCTCCAGTCCCCACACTCCCTGATCCCTCATTGTGACAGCAACCAGGAGATCCTCTCCCTGCATCGACTGTCTCAATTAAAAAACAACGCGACTGTGCAGGGCTCGACCAGGGGGGTGGGGGGCTACTATTTTTGGGACAATTTTTTACCTTAAAGTGGGAGTAAACTTCCTTGCATGATTCATACCTAGCATCATTACCTTGCAGCACGTTTGGGGAGCTTAAGAAAAAAAAAAAAACCCTGCACAAAAAAAAAAAAAAAAAAATGCTACTACCAATTTGAAATTAATGGGAATCTCCTCAAAAACGCCCCCACTAAGCATTTTTGGTTCAGATTGTGAGTTGCGTGTCCTTTAAAAACCGCACTGCAAACGCTGTAAAAGTGCTCCATTAAAGCATAGGTGTTTGACTGGCAGTTTTGAAGTTAACAAGTGTTAAAGTGCCCTAATATCTCCTAAACGTGCACCATTTAGGAGAGATTTACTTTAGGTGCAGCCTGTGAAGTCACTGGCGCATGCGCGTTTTGAAGGAAAGGCATACCCGTGCCATCCCTTCAGAGCTGGGCCGTAAACAGTGACTCCCACTCGCATGCGCGGAAGTGACATCATCACCAGCTCAGCCATTCATATCGCTGAAGCCGGTGAACCCGTAAGAAAGACCGATTGAAGATGGAAGCACCTTCAGTGGTGACAGCAGTCCGCTGGAGAGTTTCGTTTTCAGGTAAGTCTGTAATAAGCGATGCATACTAGCACATGACCTAAACTGCCTGGTGCCCATTTTTTTATGCGGTTTACTACTGCTTTAATGCAGGGATTGAACCACTTACCCTCCGGGAAGATTTATGCCCTCTTCATGACCAGACCATTTTTTGGCAATACAGCACTGCGTTACTTTAACTGACAATTGTGCGGCAGTGCGACGCTGTACCTAAATTAAATTGATGTCCCCTTTTCCCCCCACAAATAGGACTTTCTTTTGATGGTATTTGATCACTTCAGCGGTTTTTATTTTTTGCACTGTAAACAAAAAAATAAGACTGACATTTTGAAAAAAAAAAAAATTAAAAAAAAAAAAAATCTATATTTTTTACTTTCTGCTATAAAGCACAGCCAATAAATTTTTTTTATAAATAATTAAAAAAAAAAAAAAAAACGAATTTCTTAATCAATTTAGGCCAATATGTATTCTGCTACGCGTCTTTGCTAGTGGGACTGCGATATTGTGGCGGACAAATTTGACACCCGACACTTTTTGGAGATCAATGCTAAAAAATATGCACTGTCCATAGGTGTGAACAGGAGGTGTGCATTTCCCATTCATTCACTGTCCAGTGCAGCTGAGGCTGCAGAGAAAGGCATGTGTGATTGAGCCTTGGGGTGCACACCCTAATGCAATATGCTGTGCAGACCTATGGCACTGTCACTGTACTAATGACACTGGCAGGGAATGGGGTTAACATCAGGGCCGAGCAAAGGGTAAAATGTGTGCCGGTGTTCTGCCCAGAAACGTCCCCCCAGCGGATTCTGCCCCCACCTGTACTGCGCAGGCGCAGCGCTTGCGCAGTACGAACGTGAATGAGCTTCCGAAAATAGCCCAATATGTAGAGCTGAGAGTCAGCTCTAGACGGCGCCTGCGTGGACCTAGCTGTAAGTGGCCAGTCGGCCTCACTTTGCTTCGCTCGCTCGGCCTCCTGGCTCTTTTTTTAACATCCTCCATGTCCACGGGGATGGTAAAGAAAGAGCCCTGATGTCAGAAGTGTAGCACAATTTGGTGTGCGCAGGCGCCATCTAGAGCTGACTCTCAGCTGTATATGTTCGGCTATTTTTGGAGGCAAGCGCCGCGCCTGCGCAGTACAGAGCAGGCAGAATCCACTGGGGGGCAATTCTCGGCAGGACACCGGTGTTTTCTTACTGTGGGGGAGGTGCTTGTACTAGGGTAAGGCATGGATCGCTGCCCTTGCTTTGCAGGAACTCAGGATCCATGCCTTCTGTACAGGGTTGCCAACTTTCAGTATATTTACAAACAGTTTGTAAAATCCATAATTGTTGCATCTGTCAATGAATGTCGGTTATGAACATGCAGCCTACATGTCCGTAATGGACAGATGCAAAAAGTACAGATTTTACAAACTGTTCATAAATTTACTGAAAGTTGGCAACCCTGCTTCTGTACTGACAGAACAGCGATCTGCCTTGTTTACATAGGAAGATCGCCGTTCTCCCTCTGTACCGAAGGGCCTGCGCACATCAAGTCTGCGTACCCCGCTGACCAGCAGGTCATTGGTGGCGTGTGTGCCCCAGAAGTGTCAGATCACAGACTAGGTACGTGATCCGGCTCAGCCGTGCCACCATATATCTAAGTTACACGGTCGACAAGTGGTTAATAAGGGTAAAAAAAAAAAAATCCTGCCTTTAGAACTACTCTACTTAGTCCTGATGCCGGCTTCACACTTCCAATGCGTTTTCCCCATGTGCGCCCATTGAAGTCTATTGGGGACAATAAAAAATGCACCCAAAGGCATCTATGCATTGCAATGGTGGGAATGGACCCCATAGCCAGTAAGGGGATTCCTCCTGTCCTACAATGGACAATGTGTGACAGATGGCTGTTTTATGAGTGCATGTTATACAGAGATCATTGGGGCCACAGCTATCTATGGGGGGTAATACACCCAGAGATCACACAGGTCTGTGTATGACAATCACAGAATAGGGGTGATAATAATAGGTGCAGGGACCAGAACTTCCTACAGGGTGCCCATCATTCCCCCATGACTCCTCTATGGTATGGGGGTGATGACGTCACAGTAGTGCTCTAGGTGTGTCCGGTGCCCCCCGGTATGAGGATATCTCCATGCTGGGATGGAAGTTCCCCGCGCTCTCTCTCTCTCTCACACACACACAAAGTACACAAGGAGTTGTCAGGAGTTTCCTATGTCCTTCCCACCGAGCCCACTCACCACCACGGCGGTCACCGGCTGTCCTGGGATGAAAGACATGACGACTCTGGACTCCGCTCAACTCGCCAACACCCTCACTGGACAAAGCGAACCCGGGCCTCACACACGCCCACCTCATGAATATGAATAGAGCAGGCGGGCCTCTACCTAGAAACCCCACCCACAACGTTACAATCCAGACTCAGCAAACCACGCCCATCTCACAGACCCGCCCGCCCCCCCCCCCCCCATTACTACCACACCCAACACTCCAGTTAGGCACAGAAGCCACGCCCCTACAAAGCAGCGTCTGTAGACGTGCTCATAGATTATTCAGAGCTGTGCCCGCCCCTTACAGAGACTTCACCTGTACAGGCAGAGGAGCGGGACTCCGCCCACTGAACTTTACATAACGGGGCACCGTGTCCTGGTAGTCAGTCTCCGCCCCCTTCCTGAGCAGATGGTGTCTGGAGAAATATGTACTATACAGGATCTGTATGGGAAGTGAACGCTGAGCGGGGTTCCCAACTTTCAGGAAATTTACAAAAAGTTTGTAACTTTTGCATCTGTTCATTACGGACATGTAAAGGCGTGGACAGGGGCAAAAATTGTAAAATGTACAGAAAGTTGGCAACCTGATGCTGTGAAAATCACTGAGCAGGCCTGAGAAGTGCTCACTAGATGTGATTGGATGATACAAGCCGACGCTGACTTTTTTTTTTTTTTTTAACAATTGTTAAGTTTGAAGATTTAAGCTGCTTTATATGATGTTTTTTGTTTAAATGGAATGGTTCAAAAATGTATAAATATTATAATAAAAAAAAAGCCAACACTGATTTAACCGTTTGACCTCCAGAAGATTTACCCCCCTTCATAACCAGGGCATTTTTTGCGATACGGCACTGCGTTATTTTGACAATTGTGCAATCATGTAACATTGGACCCAAATAAAATGTGTAATCCCCCCCAATAGAGCTTTCTTTTGGTGGTATTTTATTTTTAATTTTTTTTGCGCTATGAACAAAAAAAGGCTGACAATTTTGTTAAAAAAACAATATTTTTAACTTTTTGCTATAAAACAAATTATAAAATCAAAATTCTTTATCGATTTAAGTCAATATGTATTCTGCTACATGTTTTTGGTAAAAAATATCCCAAAAAAACATTGAATGGTTTGCGCTAAAGTTATCGCGTCTACAAACTATGGGATATATACTGGAATTGTTATTTATTTATTTTATACTAGTAATGGCGGCGATCAGCGACACTAACTGACACTTTTGACACTTTGTGGGAACCAGTGACCCTAATATCAGTGCTAAAAATATACACTGTAACGGTACTAATGAAGGGGTTAAACATCTAAGGCCATCAAAGGGTTAAAGGGGGATTCCACCCGCAATTTTTTTTTTTTTTTTTAGAAGTCAGCAGCTACTAACACTGTAGCTGCTGACTTTTAATAAGGACACTTACCTGTCCTTCTCGCCCGCGATGTCGGGCCCCCGACGGCGATCTCCCGGTTCTGGCAGGTCCCGGCGCCTCCATCCTGACTAAGGGAAACAGGCAGTGAAGCCTTACGGCTTCACTGCCCGTTTCCTACAGCGCATGCGCGACTCGCACGGCGCTTTGTGAATAGGCGGCTGTCTCCTGGGATACACACAGTTCCCAGAAGGCAGCGCGCCCCATTCACAAGAAGAATCTGAGTGTAGGACGAGGAAGAAGATCCACCGCGGAGGATAAAGAGGCAGATTAGGGACTTCCGCATAGCAACCGCTATTTCTGGTAAGTAAAAAAAAAAAAATTTTTTTCATTTTTTTATTTTTTATTTATTTGTAGATTTTTGGTGACATTTTTTTTTTCAGGGTGGAACTCCACTTTAAATGTGTGCCTAGCCAGTGTTTTTTTTGCAAACTGTGTGCTGCTTTTAATAAGGGAAGTGATGGATTTTATTACCTGCTCTGCAGGATCACACAATTCATCACTTTCCCCATGTCAGAATAGAGCTCCGTTCTGTGTCTCTGCCTGACGATCAGCGGGTGCTGGGGGACATCCTTTGCCCGACACCCGCAGATTGGCTTCTGCTGTAAGTAATCACAGCAGAAGCGGGCTGCCGGCGGCGTGCACGCGCGCCCTCTAGGCGGAAGTTCAGAATCCCGTATAAATACACGATTCAGCACAGAACGGTCCTGTAGCAGTATATCTGCTATGGGGCGGTCGGGAAGTGGTTAATTATCTTTCCCCGCGCCAACATGGCCGTATATATGCGGTAGTACTGCTCAACTCCACTAAAAAGTTTACAAATTTAACCCTTTATTTAATAGCGTTAAACACTAACTCCGGGAAAAGCAAATGCAATGGGGCTGTGCCAGCACTGTAAGGGTTAACTTCTCATTTCGGTCTGGGGATAATAAATGCAGTTTTACTTACCTGAGCCTTCACTCCCCTACACTCCGACAGTGGACTGTCCCTCTGCATTCTCACGTCCAATAGGGCTCTGCACATAGGCGTGTGCGCAGGGGGTGTGCCAGGGCACCCCCTAATCATTGTGTGAGGTGCCGATTCCCCCTATTGCCTGGGCTTTCCCCCGTGTTGTGTCCACCCCCCAGTCTACTACTGGATCAGCTGCATGGGTACTGACCAGTGTTGCCAACCGTACGTAGATTTACGTACGGTACGTGAATTTAACCCCTTTTTTGGGGTGTACGTTAATATCCGCTATGGGCACCGGCGCCCATAAAAAAGATGGCCACGAGCCGGCCATACAACTGCGTATGCGCCGTTCCGAAGCCGGCCGAGCGCAGGAAAACGTATTCACGCTCGGCCGGGCGGCGCACGCGCAGTAATGTGATGGCGCCGCTGGCGCCATTTTTGAATACACCGGCGTGACCACAGCGACTGGTGCGAGCCGCGCGACTCGAGTCCTCAGTCCTGCAGTAGCACTCATCATCATAGGTGCCGGTGGAGGAGCGAGCGGAGCACTGACAGGGTGGAGGACAGAGACAGACTCGAGGTGAGTGAAACTGGGGGGGTCAGTGAGTGAGCCTGGAGCGTGAAGCTGTGCCAATGGTGCCATGCAGGGGACACAGAGACTGATGTGCTCTCTGTCTACCGGCACCATATTACTTCTAGAAATCATCAGTGTGCTGTGTCCTCCTCTGGCTCCTGTGCACCTTTCCACAGGTCAGGGCAGCACAGTGCTGCCCTGACCTGTGGAGAGGTGAAAGGGGCACAGGAGGAGGACACAGCACACTGATGATGTGGAGAAATAATATGGTGGTGGACAGAGGAGGAGGCTACTGTGAGGGGGTGAGGAGGACACCATCATGTCCGCAGAGTGTCTCCGGCACCTCCAATAGTATGTCCGCAGTCTCTGTCCACCTCCTGTAGTATGTCCACAGTCTCTCCAGTGTCCACCTCCCTGTAGTATGTCCGCAGTCTCTCCAGTGTCCACCTCCCTGTAGTATGTCCGCAGTCTCTCCAGTGTCCACCTCCCTGTAGTATGTCCGCAGTCTCTGTCCACCTCCTGTAGTATGTCCGCAGTCTCTCCAGTGTCCACCTCCCTGTAGTATGTCCGCAGTCTCTGTCCACCTCCTGTAGTATGTCCGCAGTATGAGGGGGTTAGCTCGGCAGCGGGTGTGTGTGACCCCCGAGATGGGCTCCCCACACAAAAACAGGCCCAGCAAACGGAGGTTGTGGTTTTCAAAATCAAAAAGGTGCGGTTTATTTTCTATTTACAGTGACAAAACACAGCAAAGCAAAAGAAACATAAACAAAATAAATCCTGGTCAACTTGACCTCTGACTAAACATACAGGTTTCCTAACTAACAACTGGGATCAGCCTAGTGCTGTCCTAGTCCCTAAGTCCCTGGTTTTAAATGTCCAAGCAAATAGCCACACAGGCTTTGTCTCACCGCACAGGGGTTCACTCTCCCTAGACAGTCCACACAGGTCTGGTTCCAGGCATGAGCTAACATCTAATGAAGCTGGGAGTTCTTATAGAGGCCTAAATGAGCTGACAAGGTTCAGCTGGTCTCCTCATCTCTGTCTGCACGACGCCCCACACTCTCCCTAGAGGTATGAGTCATCCATGAGCCCACTAGCCTTATACAACTCTCCACCTAGTTGTATAAGTCGGCGTAAAGCCTGAATCTGGGCGAAATATATCTACCCCCCTGGATGCAACCAGGTGACTTTACCTTCCTGCTGTCACATACCCCCCCCTCTTGTTTTAACCTCGGGGTTGGAACACCAGCAATCAGGCATTCATGTACTCGAGACAAAGCATCCACATTCCCCATTTGAACGCCAGGGCGATGCTTTACTGTGAAGTTGAATTCCTGGAGGGCCAGGAACCACCTATTCACTCTTCTATTTGTTTCCTTGTTTTGAGCCATCCACTTTAACGGAGCGTGATCCGTAACCATGTCAAAGTGCCTACCTAGCAGGTAGTACCGAAGGGAATCTAGAGCCCACTTCACCGCTAAACACTCCTTTTCAACGGTGGCGTAATTTACCTCATGGGACTTCAACTTCCTGCTGAGGTAAATGACTGGGTGCTCTTCCCCGTTCCAGACCTGGGACAATACTGCTCCTAACCCCACATCTGACGCATCACTTTGTACGACAAAGTCTTTAGAGAAGTCGGGTGAGTACAACACTGGCTGGCTACATAAGGCTTGTTTCAAGAATTGGAATGCTGCCTCAGCCTCGGGGGTCCATTTAATCATGACCGACCCTTTCCCCTTCGTCAGGTTGGTTAGGGGCACAGCCTTAGAAGCAAAGTGGGGAATGAATCGCCGATAATACCCAGCGATTCCCAGAAAGGCTCGTACCTGCTTCTTGCTGTTGGGACATGGCCAACTCTGGATGGCCTCGACTTTGTTGAGTTGGGGTTTTATTACTCCCCTCCCAATGGTGTACCCAAGATATTTGGCCTCCTCCTGCCCAATGGTACACTTCTTGGGGTTAGCCGTAAACCCCGCTTCCCGAACAGAGTCCAGGACTGCTTGCACTTTTGGCAGATGTGAGGCCCAATCTGTGCTATGGACAATTATGTCATCCAGGTAAGCCGCAGCATACTTCCGATGGGGCCTCAGCATCTGGTCCATTTTCCGCTGGAATGTGGCCGGCGCATTCTGTAACCCGAACGGCATTCTTTTATATTGGAACGCCCCGTCTGGGGTTACAAATGCGGTTTTCTCTTTGGCCAACTTGGCCAGGGGGATTTGCCAATACCCTTTTGTGAGGTCAAGAGTCGTCATGTATCGGGCTGTTCCCAGCCGGTCGATCAACTCATCTATACGTGGCATGGGGTAGGTGTCAAATTTTGTAACTTTGTTCAACTGACGAAAATCGTTACAAAATCGCCAGCTCCCATCCGGTTTAGGCACCAACACAATGGGACTAGACCAATCACTTTGGGACTCCTCTATCACCCCTAAGTTCAGCATTTTCTGTACTTCCTCCCGTATTGCCTCCCGTCGGGCCTCTGGGATCCGATAGGGTTTTAACTTCACCCTTTCACCGGGCGGGGTAATGATGTCATGCTCTACCCCAGATGTTTGTCCCGGCAGCTCAGAGAATACCTCCTTGTTGCGAAGCACAAACTCCTTAACCTCCTGTTGTTGGGGTTGTGACAAGGTGGCTGCTATTCCAACCTCAGGAATCACGCAACCAGTTTGAGCTGGTGACCAAGTGTCTGCGACTAGGGACTCTCTATCCCTCCAGGCTTTCAACAGATTAACGTGATAGATCTGTTCGGGCTTTCGCCTTCCTGGTTGTCTGACCTTGTAATTCACTTCGCTCACTTTTTCCATTATCTCGTAGGGGCCTTGCCATTTGGCAAGGAATTTACTTTCAACCGTAGGGACAAGTACCAGTATCCTATCCCCCGGGGAAAAGGTACGGGTCTTGGCTCCACGGTTGTACACTCTCTGCTGTGCTAACTGCGCTTGGGCCAAATGTTCCTTCACGATGGGCATTACCTGTGCAATTCGGTCTTGCATCAGGGCGACATGCTCAATCACACTCCTGTGGGGAGAACTCTCACTTTCCCAAGTTTCCTTGGCAATATCCAACAGCCCTCTTGGGTGTCTCCCATACAGTAACTCAAAGGGGGAGAATCCCGTAGAGGATTGGGGCACCTCCCTAATAGCAAACATCAGATAAGGAAGTAGACAGTCCCAATCCTTTCCATCTCTATCCACCACTTTCTTCAACATTTGTTTTAGGGTTTTGTTGAACCTTTCAACCAGCCCATCGGTTTGGGGGTGATACACAGATGTACGTAATTGCGTCACTTTGAACAATTTACACAGCTCCTTCATAACCCGGGACATAAAGGGTGTACCTTGGTCCGTAAGCAGTTCTTTACAAATACCCACCCGGCTAAACACAAGAGATAGCTCTTTGGCTATGGTTTTGGCCGAGGTATTTCGGAGAGGGATCGCTTCTGGATAATGGGTGGCATAGTCCATTATAACTAATATGTACTGGTGCCCCCTAGCGGACTTGATTATAGGACCTACCAAATCCATGGCGATCCTCTCAAACGGGACCTCAATGATGGGTAGAGGGACCAGCGGGCTACGGAAATGTGGCATCGGGGCCGACCTCTGACACACAGGGCAGGAGGAACAATAATTTTCTATGTCCTTCATCACCCCCGGCCAATAGAATCTCTGTAATACCCTCTCTCGGGTTTTCTCTGTCCCCAGATGACCTCCAAGAATGTGCCCATGGGCCAACTCCAACACCAACTTCCTGTAAGGTTTGGGCACCACAAGCTGCTCAACGGTTTCTTCTGCCCTTTTTGCCACCCGATACAGTAGGTCCTTCTCTACGCTGAAGTATGGGTAAGTGCAGGTATTATCTGGGTTCACTAACTCGCCATCTATTTTCACTACGTTTTCCCGTGCCTTTATTAG
Source organism: Rana muscosa (assembly GCA_029206835.1). NCBI lineage: Eukaryota > Metazoa > Chordata > Amphibia > Anura > Ranidae > Rana > Rana muscosa. The sequence continues at coordinate 149,491,645 of CM055117.1, forward strand.
GGCGGGGTCTTTCAACTGTTCTGTGGCAAAGTTTTCCCTGTGAACCTCAAGATCAGAAAACTCCACAGACGGTAGGTTTTCGTCTGAGGAGGTGGGCTCCTCTCCAGTTTCTTGAGTCTCCCCTGCCAATACTGATAAGGGAAATTCCGGAGAGTCCTCACCACTCTCAGGGGAGTTCTGGCTATCACATTCCTGGTACATAGGGGCACCAGTGGGGGGCTCAGGATCATCCCACAGTTCCCAGAACTTCGGAAAATCCCTTCCCACAATGGCGTCATGCGGTAACTGAGATACTAAGCCCACTGGATGAGAGAGGGTACCTTTGGGGGTCTCGAAACACACTGTAGTCACTGGATACTCTCGGGTGTCCCCATGCACACAAATAACAGCTACCTTGCTATTCCCAGAGACCTCTGTTTTAACTAACTCAGCCTTTATCAGGGTCACAAGGCTACCTGAATCCAACAATACCACAACATTTCTACCATTAACACACATTTTGCATAAATGTTTCTCAGTTCCTCGAATGGCAGTGCATGCGACTGTCGCACACAGCGACTGACGTCTGCCCGTCAGAAAGTCACACTGCATGGGTTCCTCCACAACCGGGCAATTGGCTGCAATATGTCCCGCTTGCCGGCAGCGGTAGCAAACGATCCTTCTTGCGGCCTCTTGAGCCGCTGATTTCCCAGGCTGTTCTCGCCAAACTTGGGGTAGAGCTCCCACCCTCTCACTCTCTCCACCCTCACCCCTTGGAATCATCTTATCCGCCCCTGGGGATGGTCTGGTCTTAGGGTGGAAAGTCCGAGAGTCTCTGGAAGAGGCCGTCAGGTTCTCTGCAGCCAAGTATCTCTCTACACGATCCACAAGTTTACCGGCCGTTTCTGGGTCTCCATGGCTTACCCACTTTTGAATGGCGGTAGGAAGAGCTCTCAAGAAACGATCCATCACAACACGTTCCACAATCTCCGGTGCGGACAAAGTCTCTGGCTGTAGCCACTTCCTGCTCAGGTGAATGAGATCATACATTTGAGACCTGGGGGGTTTTCCAAGCTGGAAAGTCCAGTTATGCACACGCTGAGCCCGGACAGCCAGGGTGACACCCAGCCTTGCCAATATTTCAGCTTTTAGCATCACATAGTCTTTTGCTTGGTCAGGCTCTAGGTCATAGTAAGCTTTCTGCGATTCACCAGTTAACAGAGGAGCCAGCAGTCCAGCCCACTGCTCCTCAGGCCACTTTTCTCTTTCAGCAGTCCTTTCAAATGTGGTCAAAAATACCTCTGGATCATCCTCTCCAGTCATTTTTGTCAATAAACGACTCACCCCAAAGGACGCGGTATTAGTGGGACGGCTTTCCTCACTGGTCTGCGGACGTTGCTGCATTACTGCTTCCATCTGTTGTTGTAGTCTCTGCTCTTGCTTCTGCAACAGGTCTATGAAGCGGGCCTCAGATTGCTGCTGGGCTTGTTGCTGAGCCTCCAGACTCTGTTGCAAAGTTGCGTTTGTCTGCTGCTGGGCTGCAAGGCTCTGTTGATGAGCTTGCTGCTGGGCTGCGAAGTTCTTTTGCAAACCTGCATTTGTCTGCTGTTGATTGGCATTTGCTAGAGCCAGCTGCTTCAGTATCTCCTCCATGCTGGCTTAAAAAAAAAAACTGCCACTGGTTCTCCACCAACTGTGAGGGGGTTAGCTCGGCAGCGGGTGTGTGTGACCCCCGAGATGGGCTCCCCACACAAAAACAGGCCCAGCAAACGGAGGTTGTGGTTTTCAAAATCAAAAAGGTGCGGTTTATTTTCTATTTACAGTGACAAAACACAGCAAAGCAAAAGAAACATAAACAAAATAAATCCTGGTCAACTTGACCTCTGACTAAACATACAGGTTTCCTAACTAACAACTGGGATCAGCCTAGTGCTGTCCTAGTCCCTAAGTCCCTGGTTTTAAATGTCCAAGCAAATAGCCACACAGGCTTTGTCTCACCGCACAGGGGTTCACTCTCCCTAGACAGTCCACACAGGTCTGGTTCCAGGCATGAGCTAACATCTAATGAAGCTGGGAGTTCTTATAGAGGCCTAAATGAGCTGACAAGCTTCAGCTGGTCTCATCAACTCCCTGTCTGCACGACGCCCCACACTCTCCCTAGAGGTATGAGTCATCCATGAGCCCACTAGCCTTATACAACTCTCCACCTAGTTGTATAAGTCGGCGTAAAGCCTGAATCTGGGCGAAATATATCTACCCCCCTGGATGCAACCAGGTGACTTTACCTTCCTGCTGTCACAGCAGTCTCTCCAGTGTCCACCTCCCTGTAGTATGTCCGCAGTCTCTGTCCACCTCCTGTAGTATGTCCGCAGTCTCTCCAGTGTCCACCTCCCTGTAGTATGTCCGCAGTTTCTGTCCAGTGTCCACCTCCCTGTAGTATGTCTGCAGTCTCTGTCCACCTCCTGTAGTATGTCCGCAGTCTCTCCAGTGTCCACCTCCCTGTAGTATGTCCGCAGTCTCTCCAGTGTCCACCTCCCTGTAGTATGTCCGCAGTCTCTGTCCACCTCCTGTAGTATGTCCGCAGTCTCTGTCCAGTGTCCACCTCCCTGTAGTATGTCCGCAGTCTGTCCAGTGTCCACCTCCCTGTAGTATGTCCGCAGTCTCTGTCCACCTCCTGTAGTATGTCCGCAGTCTCTGTCCAGTGTCCACCTCCCTGTAGTATGTCTGCAGTCTCTGTCCACCTCCTGTAGTATGTCCGCAGTCTCTGTCCACCTCCTGTAGTATGTCCGCAGTCTCTGTCCAGTGTCCTCCTCCCTGTAGTATGTCCGCAGTCTCTGTCCACCTCCTATAGTGTGTCCGCAGTCTCTGTCCCCCTCCTGTAGTGTGTCCGCAGTCTCTGTCCCCCTCCTGTAGTGTGTCCACAGTCTCTGTCCCCCTCCTGTAGTGTGTCCGCAGCCTCTGTCCACCTCCTGTATCGTGTCTGCAGTCTCTGTCTACTTCCTGTATCGTGTACGCAGCCTCTGACCATCTCTTGTCATGTCTACAGTCTCTGAGGGGATCCTAGAAAGGAGTCAAGAGTGGAAGTGCTGCCGGGATGGGGGTTACGGCCCAGGAAGAAACAGACGTGTGGACTGAGAAGAGGAGATCAGAGCCACCAAGCTGGAGCCGTCTGACTGAGCCCCACACTGTGCACCTGAGAGGAGGTAAGTGACAGTGCCGCCAGGCCATTCTGAGGGGGGGGGGGTCACTGATGTAAGAAGGTGAATGAATACAATAATGTAAGGGGGCACTGATATAAAGGTTTCCCCCTTATATTAGTACCCCCCTTATCTTAGTGTATTCACTCTGTGGAAGGTGGTCTCTATTCACCAGAGCCCCCCTCCACATCAGAGTTCCCCCTTACATCATGATCTGCAGCGTTCCCCTTTACATAAGAGTTCCCTTGCACTGTAAGGGGGCATCCTGCAGACTCTGATGTAAGAGGAAACTCTGTGCTGGCTGGGTTATAGTAACCTGACCTTCATGTGAATTGAGAAATATGTTTTTTTACTTTTGTTTAACTTAAACACATTGATATTAGCATTAGCTGTGTGTTTATAGTTGAAATGTTGATATTTGCACTGTTTAGCACTAAAAACAGTAATTGTAGGTACTGTTTTTGCAGCGTCAGTAAAAAATGCGGCTCTGCCAGTAATCTTCATTATTTTTGCCAGTAAGAAATTGGTGCCGTACAGAAATTTTGGCATCCTTGCCAGTAAATTTCACTTCAGGGGGTTGGCAACACTGGTACTGACAGCTCAGCATTCCCAGAGGTAAGTACAGAGGTGACTGGGGGATGGGAAGGGTGTACTGTGTTAATTCAACTTTTTGCTATTTCTGAGGTAGTGAACACTTTAAAATGCATTGCTAGGCATGTACAAACAACTAATATGTACAGCCATGGACACATTTGTTGGTACCCTCACAGCTCATTGAAAAAAATGATCGACATTAAAAAAATTATCTCATGTATACCTATCAGGGGCATTTTATCAAATCCGTGGGCCTGTGTGCGTGAGCATAAGTGGGTGTGGCCAACTTGCTTTATCCACTCGACCTCTGGAAGGTTTTACTCCTTCATGACCCTGGCATTTGTTTTCTATTCAGAACTGCGCTACTCTAACTACCAATTGCTCAGTCATGCAACACTGTTCGCAAATACATTTATATAATTTTTTTTTTTTTAACACAAATAGAGCTTTCTTTTGGTGGTACTTAATCACCACTGAATTTTTTCTTATTTAACATATAAGTAAGTGGCGGCTGGTGCTCCATTTTGGGGGGGTGGGCGGCAAACAAACCACCCACCACCCCCCAGTTCAGTCAGTCTGTCAGTCAAACCCTCCCTTTCGATTGGTCGGTAAGTCAAAATCCCACACCGTCGCTCGGTCGAATCGCAATACAACACACAACCCCCCCCAGTCGCTCTCCCGTCCGTCTGCCCATCAGCCCCGCAACTTATGTCGCATGCAGCTTTGGTGGCTTTCCCCTGCGTCTCCTCCTCAGGGGCTTCCCACTGCGTCTCCTCCTTGGCAGCCAATACGGTCGCTTCTCCTCTCGGCTTCCTGATTAGGAGAATCAGGAGGACAATAGCAAATATTAATTCACTATTGTCACACAACTGGGTCGACTCAGGGCGCAGTGCTATGCCTCCTGAGCCCACCCTTTTTTGAAGCCAATTAGAGCCTCTGGCTCTAATCATGTGCTTCTAAAAAAAAAAAAGAACCGCAATTGGAACCCATGCGTCAGGCGCCCAGCATGTCGATTAGGGGCCGGGCGCATGGATTAGGGGGGAGTGGCGTCCCTGAGCCCCTAATGGAGCGGCCGCCACGGATATAAAAGAAAAAGACAGTTTTTTTTTTTTTTTAAAAGCCCATAATATTTCCTAACTTCTGTTATAAAATAAATCCAATAATATCAAGTTTCTTCATAAATTTATGCCAAATGTATTCTGCTACATGTCTTTGGTAAAATTAAATCCCAATAAGTGTATATTAATTGGTTTGACTGTTATAACGGTATATATACTGGAATTTACACAGCTAAAGACGCTAAACTGTAATGGCGGTGATCAGCGACCTATAGTAGGACTGTAATAGGGTGGCGGACAACCTGGCGCTAACAGACACTGGCTGGAAGGGTCACAAACTGACACCGCTAATGACACTAATACAGTAATCAGTGATAATACTGTACACAGACACTGTACTAATGACACTGACTGGGAACATCTTCTTTAACTAGTTGCAGACTTTGGGCATGCTGCACACACCCAAAGAAAGATCATTACTTTACACAGGGCATGTGTAGCACCTCCAGTTTTTCTGCCCTACTCCCCTCTCCCAGTGCACAGCAATTCGGCTCTAAATTAATCAAAGCCATATTGCAGTGTACACAGAGAAGGTGGACAGCTTCAGCTGTCAAAAAAATAAGTCTGACAGTGTTAATAAACAACACTGCTCAGACCCTACAGAAAGATACAATAGTACATATTGCAACATTTGTATCTTTCTGTTTATTCATCTGCAGATAAAGGGATGAACTTCCATCTGCAGATGAAGTCAGTTAAAGCAACCTGACAAGTAAAAAAATTGTATTTATTTTTTCCTCTCAATAAAATGTTTCTTTGTTTAACCCCTTATTAACCCTTAGTTTTCTCTAATCAGCCCAAATAATTCCTTATTCTCCTTATCTATTTAATTATTATTTTCCTACTGATATTTTTTTTTATTGTTTCTATTTTATTAACTTTTTATATTTAAACTTTTTTTGTTTGTTTTGTTCGTTAATATTGTTGTACGTTTACATATATTCACAGGTTTCACATTTTAGAAAAAAGCACAAAATTGAAAAAACTAAATCCATTTTACTTGTAAATAACTTTGCAATGCTTTGCACCAGGATCAAGATAGTGTCATTTTAAACAGGACAAATTACAAAATAAAATGTGCACTTTTTATCTGCAGTAACACTATTTATTTTTACACTAATGCCGCGTACACACGTTAGGAATTTCTGAAATAAATGTTCGGCGTGAGCTTGTCGGAAAATCCGACCGTGTGTATGCTCCATCGGACATTTGCTGCCGGAATTACCGACAACAAAAATTGTTGTCGGAAATTCCGAACGTGTGTACACAATTCAAAGCACAAAAATTCTACGCATGCTCGGAATCATTGAACTTCATTTTTCTCGGCTCGTCGTAGAGTTGTACGTCACGGCGTTCTTGACGTTCACAATTTCCGACAACATCTGTGTGACCATGTGTATGCAAGACAAGTTTGAGCCAACATCCGTTGGAAAAAAATCCACGGTTTTGATGTTGAAATGTCCAATCGTGTGTACGCGGCATAACACTGCTCAAAGTGCATTTTGTTTAGTTTTGTTCTGTTATATATATTGTTATATTGTTATATTAAGTGATAGTAAATGCAGTATTTTTTTTTTTTTTCAAATGAATATCTCCTAATCCTAAACATGCACTGTTTAGGAGATATTCTAGGGAGCAGCAGGTGGTGACTTCATCGATGCATGAGCTCTTAAAGTGGTTGTAAACCCTATATATTTTTTTTTTCCATAACCACCTGTAAGAGAAAGGCATAATGAGCTAATATGACTAGCATACTAGCTCATTATGCATCTCTTTCCTTAGATCGGGGCCCCCGAAGCCGTCCTCGTCTCCCTCTTCAGCCGCATCCATCGCTGCGGCGATAGCCGGAAGGTTACTTCCGGGTATCGCCGCACCAGCCAATCACAGCGCCGCTCCGGCCCTGTGATTGTCCGGAGCGGCGGAGGCGTCACTCTGCGCATGTGCGCGAGAGCCGTCACAATCGGCTACGCCCAGTTTGTGAATGGGATTAACCCCATGAATGTGCCGTTGTCTACGGCGCGCATGCGCCGTAGACAGCGGCGCCTGTCATTTATAGTAAATATCTCCTAAACCGTGTAGGTTTAGGAGATATTTCTTGCACCTACAGGTAAGCCTTAATCTAGGTTTACCTGTAGGTGCAAGTTGAAAAAGTGGGTTTACAACCACTTTAAAGTGATTGTACTGTAACGAGGAGGGAGTGCTAACTCATGCACTCTCGAAAACATACTCTCTACTTAACACCCCGACAACACAACCCGACCTGGTATTTCTACGGACTTGGGGACAAGACCTAGAACAGACTTTCACTGACGTGCAGATACAAAATATTCTTACATTTTCTCTGAAATCGTCCATCTGCACAAAAACCCAAGAAACAAACTATAAAATTCTAACCAGATGGTACTACACGCCCCAGTTCCTACATAAAGTTTTCCCTAACACGACAGATAGATGTTGGAGGTGTCTAGGAGATAGAGGAACGCTCAAACATATATTTTGGTCATGCCCACTGTTATTGCACTTCTGGACGACCGTAGAGACGATCACGCAAAAGTTCACTGATCACACAATTCTTAAAGATCCAGCTTTCTTTCTGCTTCACACTTCCGCAATTCTGGCGAGATCTTACAAGAAATCCATTGTGCGACACCTGTTTAATGCTGCAAAGTCTTGCATTCCCGGCTACCTGGAAGCAAACCACACCTCCATTCGTTGGATTGTGGCTGCGTAAAGTGGAAGAAATTAAACATCTGGAAGATTTGGTGCTTACGGCGCAAAATAAACAGGAGAAACACTCCAAGGCCTGGAGGCTGTGGAACTTATACATATTTTCTGATGAAGGGCAATCCTTGTTGAACTCCTAAGGGGCTCCCCGCTCTCAGCCCACAGAGAGCTGACAGGGGCACTGTATCTGTCACCCCCGTGCTGAACATACTCCCCCCCCCTTTTTTTTTTTCTCTTTCCCTTCCCTCCCCCCTCATTACTCCTTATCCCTCCTTATTTTTATTTTTTGCTTTCTTTCTCTTTCTACCTTTGGTTGCCTCAACTGTTGGGTTTATACTCAGTTATGTGGAGACATGGGTTTATGGGAGACGCGGGCGTTCCGGAGACGGTAGGCTCTCCACCTGACGAGAGATAGACTGCTGGCTAGCGTGACGGAGCAGAACTGTTAGTGGTCTAATTGTAGGAGCACTCTGGTACTGTACCTGTATGTTGCGATAGTCTAGATGTTTATATTGCTGATGGACTGTAGCTCTCTCTACTAGGGATGAGCTTCGAGTCGAACTCATGTTCGACTCGAACATTGCCTGTTCGCCCGTTCGCCGAACAGCGAACAAATTGGGGTGTTCGCGGCAAATTCGAAAAATCTATGGGAGAAATCTAAAGTGCTAATTATAAAGGCTTATATGCAAGTTATTGTCCTAAAAAGTGTTTGGGGACCCGGGTCCTGCCCCAGGGGACATGTATCAATGCAAAAATAAGTTTTAAAAACGGCCGTTTTTTCGGGAGCAGTGATTTTAATAATGCTTAAAATGAAAAAATAAAAGTGAAATATTCCTTTAAATTTCATACCTGGGGGGTGTGTATGATATGCATGTGAAGTGGCGCATGTTTCCCGTGCTTAGAACTGTCCCTGCAAAAAATTTCATTTTTGAAAGAAAAAAATGCATTTAAAACTGACTCGCGGCTATTAATGAATTGTCGGCTCCCGGCAATACATACAAAAGTCATTGATAAAAAAAAAAAAAAAAGCGTGGGGGTTCCCCAGAATTCAATTGCCAGGCCCTTCAGGTCTGGAATGGATATTAAGGGGAACCCCGCCGCAAATTAAAAAAAAAATTGACGTGGGGTTCCCCCAAATATCCATTCCAGGCCCTTCAGATCTGGCATGGATTTTAAGGGGAACTCCACCCCAAATTTAAAAAAAAAATGGCGTGGAGTCCCCCTAAAAATCCATACCAGACCCCTTATCCGAGCACGCAACCTGGCCGGCCGCAGGGGAAAAGGGGGGGACGAGAGAGCGGCCCCCCCTCCCTCCTGAACCGTACCAGGCCACATGCCCTCAACATGGGGAGGATGTCCCCATGTTGATGGGGACAAGGACCTCATCCCCACAACCCTTGCCCGGTGGTTGTGGGGGTCTGCGGGCGGGGGGCTTATCGGAATCTGGAAGACCCCTTTAACAAAGGGGACCCCCAGATCCCGGCCCCCCCTATGTGAATTGGTAAGGGGTACATTGTACCCCTACCATTTCACGAAGAAAGCGTAAAAAAATGTTTAAAAAAACACACAAACACCTTGAAAAAGTCCTTTATTTAAAAAAACAAAAAAAAACAAAACATTCCAGCGGTGAAATCCAGTGTCCCGCGGCGATCCCGATGTCCAGCGCTGTCCTTCATTGGTTGTGCCTGAGCGGACCTGATGGGGAACTCCCTCTCAGTATTTTAAATGTATAGACCCGCCCCTTCTAAAGTTCCCCATCAGGTCCGCTCAGCGGACCAGATGCGGAACATGAGAAGGGGCGGGTCTATACATGTATTACCAAAGTGAGAGCAGTTCCCCATCAGGTCCGCCCCCTCGGTATGTCGGACCCGCCTACGTCATTGGCTTGAGCGGGGAACTTCCTTCACTGTGTAAATTTAAATTACATAGTGAAGGAAGTTCCCCGCTCAAGCCAATGACGTAGGCGGGTCCGACATACCAAGGGGGCGGACCTGATGGGGGACTGCTCTCACTTTGGTAATACATGTATAGACCCGCCCCTTCTCATGTTCCGCATCTCGTCCGCTGAGCGGACCTGATGGGGAACTTTAGAAGGGGCGGGTCTATACATTTAAAATACTGAGAGGGAGTTCCCCATCAGGTCCGCTCAGGCACAACCAATGAAGGACAGCGCTGGACATCGGGATCGCCGCGGGATACTGGATTTCACCGCTGGAATGTTTTTTTTTTTTTAAATAAAGGACTTTTTCAAGGTGTTTGTGTGTTTTTTTAAACATTTTTTTGCGCTTTCTTCGTGAAATGGTAGGGGTACAATGTACCCCTTACCAATTCACATAGGGGGGGCCGGGATCTGGGGGTCCCCTTTGTTAAAGGGGTCTTCCAGATTCCGATAAGCCCCCCGCCCGCATATCCCCACAACCACCGGGCAAGGGTTTTTTTTTAAATTTGCGGCGGGGTTCCCCTTAATATCCATTCCAGACCTGAAGGGCCTGGTAATTGAATTCTGGGGAACCCCCACGCTTTTTTTTTTTTTTTTATCAATGACTTTTGTATGTATTGCCGGGAGCCGACAATTCATTAATAGCCGCGAGTCAGTTTTAAATGCATTTTTTTCTTTCAAAAATGACATTTTTGCAGGGACAGTTCTAAGCACGGGAAACATGCGCCACTTCACATGCATATCATACACACCCCCCAGGTACGAAATTTAAAGGAATATTTCACTTTTATTTTTTCATTTTAAGCATTATTAAAATCACTGCTCCCGAAAAAACGGCCGTTTTTAAAACTTATTTTTGCATTGATACATGTCCCCTGGGGCAGGACTCGGGTCCCCAAACACTTTTTAGGACAATAACTTGCATATTAGCCTTTATAATTAACACTTTAGATTTCGAACGTTCGAGTCCATTGTATTTAATAGGGTTCTAAAGTTTACACAAACATTTTGTCTGTTCGCAGGTTCTGGTGCGAACCGAACAGGGGGGTGTTCGGCTCATCCCTGCTCTCTACAGAGCCCACATGTTTGTGATAGGGTCTATGGCGACCACAGTTGTTCTAGGCTTTTCTGTACCTTTATGTAAATAAAGAAATGCTAATAAAATTTATATTTGAAAAAAAAAGTGATTGTTAGGCCTTCGTGTTTTTTTTATTTAAAATAACAAACATGTCATACTTAAGGCGGCCATACACGGTTCGAATTTTGAAATAATTTTCTTTTAAAAATCGTATCAAAGAATTTTTGTACGAATTTCGCACCGTTAGTGGGCTGCAGCAACAGCCGATTTTCGTGCGGCAATCAAATTTGAGGAATCCGACATGTTGGAAATTTTTTGAAAAACAAACGATTTTCTGATCAATGATGGGAGAATCGTGCGAGAAATGTAATAGAAAAAAAAATGCGCATGTGCAAGAAAAGAATATTCCCGGAGAGAAAAGAATGTTCCCGGCAACATGAAGGTTTGGTTGGCCAAATTTCGAAAATCAATGGTGGCATCATCTGATCATAAAAAAAAACTTTCTGATTTTGAAAAGAAAATTTGTTCAAAATTCGACCGTGTATGGCCTGCTTTACCCCAACTGTGCTGCTCATTTTGCACAGAGTGGCCCCGATTGTCCTCTTCTGGGGTCCCTCGGCGGCTCTCGCGGCTCCTCCTCGCATTAAATAACCCCCTAGGAGAAGAGCTCTCCTGGGGGGTTATCTTGTGGGCGCGCTCCCGAGTCAGCATTCGGCATCCATAGACACGAATGCCAGACTTGGCCCCGCCCCCGGCACCCGCATCATTGGATTTGACTGACAGCAGCAGGAGCCAATGGTTGCACTGCTATCAATCTATCCAATCAAGAGCCAGAACCCTGTGCAGAGAGGGGCATCGCGTCTCCGCCAAGGGAAATACGGGGCTCAAGTAAGTAAAACGGGGGACTGGGGTCCGGTCACTGACGGAAGTTTTTTCACCTTAATGCACACGAACCTTTACAACCCCTTTAAGGAAGACAAACTCATGCTGTTCCTTTAGAGCCCTGTGCCGCAGTCGTGACTTCCACGCACATGCGGGGGGGGGGGGGAGTGACATTATCGCAACTTGGCCATTCAAGTGGCCGTAGCCCACGAACCCAAAATGAAGACTGGATGAAGATGGAAGCCTCTGCAGTGGTAACAACGCACCACTGGAGGACTTCATTTCAAAGTAAGTCTTTTATATTGTGCTAGTATGCTATGCATACTAGCACATTATGTGTTTTTTTGCTTGCAGGTTTTTTTGTTTTTTTTACTACCGCTTTAAGTAAACAAAGTTATCACCAAATAAACAAGTCATATCAGAAATGTAAAAATTACTCTGGTCCATAGGGGTGAACAGGTGTGAAACACAAAGGTCCCCTATCTGTAAAGTATGTAAGTACTTTTTTCTCTCTACTATGCCACGTAACACTCTCTCCCAGGAGTTTGAAGAAGATCTAATAAACTTCATAATATTAGAAAGACATTTTTGACTGGTATGTGAAATGTAAAGGCCAAGCAGCTTGACCACTGACTGTAACTACAGTTGCAAAGAAGACTAACGTCCTTAGGAGTGTAGTCAACCTCTCTGGATGTGGCTGCGACAGGAAAATGTATCCGTTTGAACCAAAAAATAGTGCAAATTGTAGACAAGGAGCCAAGGAAAACTTCCAAAGGGATACACGCTGAACTGTAAGAACTGTACATAAGTGTCCCATCTGCTGCTTTTCGAGTGACGTGGACTGAAAGGAAAATGGTCCAGGATGACTTCACTGATGAATAAAATACATAAAGCCAGACCAGGATTTGCCTAAATGCATATTGACAAGCCAATAAGGGGGAATCCAGAAACAGGCACATAAAATGTATGGAGGAAATAGACGGTGCATAGAATTGAATTTACAGTACACTCAAACTTTCAAAACAAAGGACAGTTTATTGCCTTTCAGGCTTTAGGGGGGCCTGATGGTGGTCAGTGGAAATTGAAAAGCCTCAGTATCAGAGGGAGTAAATGAGTAAATGTATACCCTCTACTGAGTTATCTTAGGCTGTCCATACAACTGCATGGAATTTTATACAGCCAATGTGCGCACTCGCACTGTCATTTATTATTTGTTTTGGGAAATCCAAACATTCTAGATTGTCATCACAGCAAAAAGTGAAGAAAAATCCTTCATTTTTTTAAAGTAGGGAAAGGTTAAATTTGTGCTCTGTCATGGAGATTTCCCTTCACTGCACTTCCTGTCTGGGGGACACAAAAAGGAAGTGAGAGGGGAAGTTCCATCTTAGTAAAGTGATTTGGATGGCTATAAAGCTGCCGGATCTCTTTCTCAAGCACCAGAAAGTATTGTCCCCTCGCCATGTATCCTCGGCTTTGCTGTCCCACCTAAAGGCCTAGGAGGGGCAGGGTGAGTGTCACTCGCTGGAGCTTCTTCTATTATTATATAAATATTATATCACTTCTGGGTTCAAAGCTGCTATTCCCTGACAGTACTGGCTAGGGGTAAAGCTTATTAAGCATGATCTGTGCTTGCTCAGCTTTTTTGGAGTCCATAGGTGACATTAAAGTGTTACAAAACCCAGGAACCTGCATTCACTATATCTGGTCTCCCACAGTACACATGTAGCACTTAGTCCCATTTTAGACCACTTTCACACTGAGGCGCTTTTCAGGCGCTTTCACGCTAAAAAAAAGCGCCTGAAAACGTATTTCCATTCAAATCAATGAATGCTTTCACACTGAGGCAGTGTGCTGAAAAAACGCCCCTCCCCATTGGAATGAATTGAAAGCGCTTCAAAAGTGCCTGAAAAGCGCTTCAAAAGCGCTCAGTGTTTTACTGGCAGTTTTTTAAGCGCCTCAGTGTGAAAGTGGCCTGAGGGACCGGCTGTTTTTTTTTGTTTTGGGTCTGCAGCAATTACCTCTCCAGAGTGGATCCTTTAGCTCCGTTGTCTAGGCCAGTGTTTTTCAACCGTTTTTTAACCAAGGCACCCTTTAAAATCTGTCAGAATCTCGAGGCACACCAAACCAAAAATGTGGAAAACTCCATTGGATTGTTTCTCACGCAAGACAGGGGAAGGGGGGGACATCCCCTCCCGCCGCTTTTGAAAGCTTTCCAGTGGCTCAAGAGCCGCTCGGAACGCTTTCATGAGAAAGCCAGTCACTGGCTGTAAAAAACAATTCCAAGGTTATGGCTGAAATCTTTAGCCCCGGCAAACCATTCCAAATCTGTAACTACGAATTGTGGTCTTGTGGGAAAAAAAAAAAAAAAACCTACATAACACTTGTTACAATTAGGGCACTTTCACATTGACTCATTCCATTTTTTTTATATAATATACATGTTCTATGTGGGTTACAGGGATGAGCCGAACACCCCCCTGTTCGGTTCGCACCAGAACCTGCGAACAGACAAAATGTTCGTGTGAACTTTAGAACCCTATTAAATACAATGGACTCGAACGTTCGAAATCTAAAGTGTTAATTATAAAGGCTAATATGCAAGTTATTGTCCTAAAAAGTGTTTGGGGACCCGGGTCCTGCCCCAGGGGACATGTATCAATGCAAAAAGAAGTTTTAAAAACAGCCGTTTTTTCGGGAGCAGTGATTTAAATAATGCTTAAAATGAAAAAATAAAAGTGAAATATTCCTTTAAATTTCGTACCTGGGGGGTGTGTATGATATGCATGTGAAGTGGCGCATGTTTCCCATGCTTAGAACTGTCCCTGCAAAAAATGTCATTTTTGAAAGAAAAAAATGCATTTAAAACTCACTCGCGGCTATTAATGAATTGTCGGCTCCCGGCAATACATTCAAAAGTCATTGATAAAAAAAAAAAAAAGCGTGGGGGTTCCCCAGAATTCAATAACCAGGCCCTTCAGGTCTGGAATGGATATTAAGGGGAACCCTGACGCAAATTTAAAAAACAATTGACGTGGGGTTCCCCCAAATATCCATTCCAGGCCCTTCAGATCTGGCATGGATTTTAAGGGGAACTCCACCCCAAATTTAAAAAAAATGGCGTGGAGTCCCCCTAAAAATCCATACCAGACCCCTTATCCGAGCACGCAACCTGGCCGGCCGCAGGGGAAAAGGGGGGGACGAGAGAGCGGCCCCCCTCCCTCCTGAACCGTACCAGGCCACATGCCCTCAACATGGGGAGGATGTCCCCATGTTGATGGGGACAAGGGCCTCATCCCCACAACCCTTGCCCGGTGGTTGTGGGGGTCTGCGGGCGGGGGGCTTATCGGAATCTGGAAGACCCCTTTAACAAAGGGGACCCCCAGATCCCGCCCCCCCCCTATGTGAATTGGTAAGGGGTACATTGTACCCCTACCATTTCACGAAGAAAGCGTAAAAATATGTTTAAAAAAAACACACAAACACCTTGAAAAAGTCCTTTATTTAAAAAAAAAAAAAACATTCCAGCGGTGAAATCCAGTGTCCCGCGGCGATCCCGATGTCCAGCGCTGTCCTTCATTGGTTGTGCCTGAGCGGACCTGATGGGGAACTCCCTCTCAGTATTTTAAATGTATAGACCCGCCCCTTCTGAAGTTCCCCATCAGGTCCGCTCAGCGGACGAGATGCGGAACATGAGAAGGGGCGGGTCTATACATGTATTACCAAAGTGAGAGCAGCTCCCCATCAGGTCCGCCCCCTCGGTATGTCGGACCCGCCTACGTCATTGGCTTGAGCGGGGAACTTCCTTCACTATGTAAATTTAAATTACACAGTGAAGGAAGTTCCCCGCTCAAGACAATGACGTAGGCGGGTCCGACATACCGAGGGGGCGGACCTGATGGGGAACTGCTCTCACTTTGGTAATACATGTTCCGCATCTGGTCCGCTTAGCGGACCTGATGGGGAACTTTAGAAGGGGCGGGTCTATACATTTAAAATACTGAGAGGGAGTTCCCCATCAGGTCCACTCAGGCACAACCAATGAAGGACAGCGCTGGACATCGGGATCGCCTCGGGACACTGGATTTCACCGCTGGAATGTTTTTTTGTTTTTTTTAAATAAAGGACTTTTTCAAGGTGTTTGTGTGTTTTTTTAAACATTTTTTTACGCTTTCTTCGTGAAATGGTAGGGGTACAATGTACCCCTTACCAATTCACATAGGGGGGGCCAGGATCTGGGGGTCCCCTTTGTTAAAGGGGTCTTCCAGATTCCGATAAGCCCCCCGCCCGCAGACCCCCACAACCACCGGGCAAGGGTTGTGGGGATGAGGCCCTTGTCCCCATCAACATGGGGACATCCTCCCCATGTTGAGGGCATGTGGCTTGGTACGGTTCAGGAGGGAGGGGGGGCCGCTCTCTCGTCCCCCCCTTTTCCCCTGCGGCCGGCCAGGTTGCGTGCTCGGATAAGGGGTCTGGTATGGATTTTTAGGGGGACTCCACGCCATTTTTTTTTTAAATTTGGGGTGGAGTTCCCCTTAAAATCCATGCCAGATCTGAAGGGCCTGGAATAGATATTTGGGGGAACCCCACGTCAATTTTTTTTTAAATTTGCGGCGGGGTTCCCCTTAATATCCATTCCAGACCTGAAGGGCCTGGTAATGGAATTCTGGGGAACCCCCACGCTTTTTTTTTTTTTTTTTTTATCAATGACTTTTGTATGTATTGCCGGGAGCCGACAATTCATTAATAGCCGCAAATCAGTTTTAAATGACTTTTTTTCTTTCAAAAATGACATTTTTTGCAGGGACAGTTCTAAGCACGGGAAACATGCGCCACTTTACATGCATATCATACACACCCCCCAGGTACGAAATTTAAAGGAATATTTCACTTTTATTTTTTCATTTTAAGCATTATTAAAATCACTGCTCCCGAAAAATTGGCCGTTTTTAAAACTTATTTTTGCATTGATACATGTCCCCTGGGGCAGGACCCCGGTCCCCAAACACTTTTTAGGACAATAACTTGCATATAAGCCTTTATACTTAACACTTTAGATTTCTCCCATAGATTTTTCGAATTTGCCGCGAACACCCCAATTTGTTCGCTGTTCGGCGAACGGGCGAACAGGCAATGTTCGAGTCGAACATGAGTTCGACTCGAACTCGAAGCTCATCCCTAGTGGGTTATTATTGATAATGATAACTGTATTCTTCAATACTGCAGTTTGGCCGCAGCGCAGGTGTAGCGCAGTGTACCTGCGGTTTTCGTGTGGTTTCTCATAGACTTCTATTATGTAGTACATTTTTGGTACATTTTCTAAAAGCACACCAAAAATGAGGGACATAAAGAAATCTATGAGAAAACACATGAAAACCGCAAGTACACTGCGCTACACCTGCGCTGCGGCCAAACTGCAGTATTGAAGTATACAGTTATCATTATCACTAATAACCCACATAGCTCATGTATATTATATTACATTTTAAAAAAAAAATCACCATGCCTGCAATGAAAAGTGAGGCAATGAAAGTGCCAACAAGTGTTATGTATTTTTTTTTATAAACACCATGCCTGCAATAAAACTATCATACATTAAAAATGACAGGTACAAGTACTGAACCTGTGTCTCCTCACTGTTTTGTTTCCTCACTGTTCTTTCACCTCTACTCGTGTTGTTGTTGTTGTTCTTCTCCTCTCCTCAGGGAAACGCGCGCCAGTCAGCATTTATTCTGGCACCCGCGGCTCACACGTCACACATCACAGATAGCAGTGCGTGCGCCCGACACTCCCATAGAAACCGATGACGTAATCGGTTGGCAAGGCAGCTTCCCGAGTGCCTGTGGCAGCGGGAAGTGAGCTTTACACAGCGGACCGGCACTACTGTAATAGCAAAAATTAACCAAGTGGCCAGCAGTAGTTAAAACATCAGATAGCTGCCTATATTGGGGGTCATTTTGCCGCGGCACACCTGGGGACTCTTCACGGCACACCAGTGTGCCGCGGCACACTGGTTGAGAAACGTTGGTCTAGGCAAACAAAAATCTCCAGGAATAAGGCCAATGTTCACACATGAGTAAAACCTAATCAGCAAGGCTTTATTCTTT
Organism: Rana muscosa; assembly: GCA_029206835.1. Classification (NCBI taxonomy): domain Eukaryota; kingdom Metazoa; phylum Chordata; class Amphibia; order Anura; family Ranidae; genus Rana; species Rana muscosa. The sequence continues at coordinate 149,509,260 of CM055117.1, forward strand.
TTTTCTCTTTGAGTCAACTTGAAGAGAGAGAGCAGGAAGTTGAAAGAAAGCAGGGGAAGGTTCAGGCACGCAACACCTAAGTTCAGTATCTACACTCGTCGCCACTTAAGCCTGAGTGGGCATTGCTCACCCGGATAGTCCCTATGAGAGCAGTCCTAGCAGCCAGGATGGAGCACGGATATCAGAGATGATAAATCCTCCTTTAGGCAAGTCTCCAGGCTTCTCCCTGAGACAGCAGTACCATCGCTAATCTCCGCCGGGACTGATCTTCCCCTGGACCACTTTCCTAAAGATGGGCCCCCTACATTCGGGCAGCCTAGGATCCGTCTCTGAAGCGTAGGCCCTAGTCAGCGGAGCTGGGCCCACGATGCAGCAACAGAACCTCAGGCTGAAGGTGCCTGGGGCCTAAACACACTCCCGCACCTCGTGCCATGCGGGCCACGAGGCACACTCACTGGACCAGAGGTCCCCCTGAACGCCTTGGGGTCCCCCTGGAATCGCCTTGTGCCAAATGGCGTCTGCCCCTTTTGTACCCTCTCCCAGCATGCACAGCGGGTAGACCACGCCCACTGCACGGCTGCCGAGAGAGGACACCCAAGGTGCTGAAATACCCCTCGTAGCTCAACCCATGCCGGCAGTGACAGTGCCACCTACAGGCGAAGGAGAACACTACTGCCAGGCAGTATCACACCCAGAACAGAGCAGAATTGAATCATAAATTGGTCTGAGCCCAACTACTGGCTCAGACTGCCCCTAAATTTACACATAGCGCCCCCAAATATTGGGGGGTGGGGGCGCTACACACAGAACATGGAAATGCAATTATTTTAGTAAATATAAACTGCTAAATACCTTTTCTCATCAGCAGTATATAGCAGTCTTGTGACTTCTATCAGTGTCCAGATAAGCACCGATTAAAACTGGTAGGATGAGCTTTCATTCTCCCCTGAGAACCCTGACCCCCTGTCTGGACAGTGCTGATTGGCCCTGTGCTGATCACATGCACTCTCCCAAGAAAAAAGCAATACACACCAAACTGAGCATGTGCAGAGTGACTCCAAAGGCTCTATCAGGAGATGGATTGGGGACTGTGGAAGAAGAAGATTAGAGAATACAGGATCAAACAGCCTTTTTACACAATGCTGAGGATTAACCCCTTAGGTTCCGCAGTGAGTATAACAAGCATGCTTTACTGCATATATAGACTGATTTTACTGTTGTGGGTTTAGTAACTCTTTCATGCCCATTTGCCCCTCATTTTGGTCTGATCTATATAGTTGTACATGAAACACATTTTTTATCTTTCAAAAACCATTTCCCAGTGCTAACATTATAAATTGCTGCATTTACAAATTCCAAAAGCCAATATAAAGGAATAATAGTAGTAAAAAAGCACTTGTGGGTTTCACCAATCAAGGGGTGTGGCAGGGGGTGTGTCCTATGCCTACATACTTTTCTAAATGGGCGTCCCTTGTAACCATCTCAAAAAGTTGGGAAGTTTGCAGTCAGTGATCATCTGTGATGCCAATCTGTGCCCATCACCAGTGATGCCAGTCAGTGCTCATTAGTGCCACCTATCATTGCCCATCAGTGTGGCATATCAGTGCGGTCTCATAAGCGCACATCAGTGAAGGAGAAAAATGACTAAAGCCCCATACACACGGTCGGACTTCCATCGGACTTTTCCGTGTTTTTTTGTCCGAACGGAGTTGGCCGGGCACACCCATCGCATACACACCACAGGACTTTTCTGCAAACTTTCCCAAAACTTTTTACAACATCACGTGGTTTTTCTGCTCTTTACCGCCACCCTTTGGTCAACTTCTGCTATTGTTGGTTGATTTAACATTAGTTGTTTTGTCCATCGGACAAAAGTCCGATGGTTTTCTGTACACGGTCGGACTTTGCTCCATCTGACTTTTGTTGGGCAAAAGTTTGTCCGTTTGCAGACCCAACTTTTGTCCGATGAAAACAAGAAAAAAGCAAAAAAAGTTTGTCCGATGGAACGTACACACGGTCGGATTGTTTTGGTCCAACTTGCTCAAAATGAAGTTTGTTGGCCAAAAGTCTGACCGTGTGTACGGGGCTTTATTTACAACATTTTCGGACAGAAACTAAAAAAAAATAAAAAAAATATATTTTGCATAAAAAAACACCAGCAGTTAAATAAATACCACCAAAAGAAATCTATATTTGTGTAAAAAAAAAAAATGATAAACATGTCGTCTGGGTACAGTGTTCCACGACCGCGCAATTGTCATTTAAAATGCGAAAGCGCTGAAAGCTGAAAATTGGCCTGGCCAGGAAGGGGGTAAAAGTTTACAATTTAGGAAGTGGAAATTCCAAACAGAATTATAACGGTGAGGAGTCTGATCACAGAACTGTTCACAGGTGTATAACACGCTCCCAAACTCCTCCCCCGGCACGCCCACATGTCACGTGATGTAGTAGACGCTGCCCCAACTAAGATGGCCGCCGCCTCCTCCCGCCCACATGGAATAGGGTTCTCTTCCGCTATACTAATAGAGGTGAAAGGTCACTTCCTGCCTGTAGTCAAGATGGCGGCGGTCTACCTGTAGGATCCGGCCGGTGGTCTCGGATTAGAAGAAGGATTGGGGCTGCCGGGTTGTCAGCGGGGAAGAGTCCTTCACAGAGGTGAGAGGGGCGTGTGGGTGTTATTGGGGGTGACCTGTCAGTGTACAGTACGGGAGGGAGGGGGTTCAATGCCGGTGACCGGCTCAGGGACTGAACACCCGATCCTGCCATTGTCAGCGCTGAATGATTACCCTCCCCCATTTCTCCATGTACATTGCACTGTCATATGGTGGGAATACACTATAATGTCTGTACATGTATGATCACATCCAGTACAATCCATACTCCATCCGTACATGACACACACAGGGGGGTCATCAATAATGGCAGCCAGTCAGGTGACACCCCATACACTGCTGTGATTGGCCCTGATGTTGTACAGGACTGTCATTGGAGGAGACGAGGAAAGTTGAGAGATACAGGCAGCCAATTACTGAATTGCATAATGAATCCATGGGCTATGAGAGCGCTCACCAGAAACATTGCAGTTCATTGAGTACTACTGATGGTAGTTCATTCACAAAACTTTTTGAATGAATAAGACAGCTGGGGGGGGGGGAGCCCTGGATACCTGTGCTGTTTTTTTTTTTTTTTTTTAAATAGTGACAGCGGGTGAACTTGGCCTTTAACCTGGCTGACATTTCAGTTTTTCCAATCATGGAGGCTCGGTATTAGACCCCATTCACACTGGGGCACTTATCAGGCATTTTAGCGCTAAAAATAGTGCCTGAAAGGCGCCTCTCATGCCTCCCCAGAGTAAAAGTCTGAGTGCTTTCACACTAGGGCGGTGCGCTTGCAGGATGGGGGAAAAAAAAGTCCTGCAAGCAGTATCTTTTGGGGCGGTGGTATACACTGCTCCTCCACCACCCCTGCCCATTGAAATGAATGGGCAGTGCTGCTGAAGCACCGCAACATGGGCACTTTTAACTAGGGATGCACCAAAATTTCGTCCGCGGAAACATATCGGCCGAAAATTGCCCTTTCGGCAAAATGCCGAAAGAGAAATTTGGCCGATAATGGGGCAGGGCGGGTCTCCGCCCCTGGTGCCGACCATTACGGGGTAGTCGTTGTGGGAGAGGAGAGCCGCTGCTGCCTGGTGATTAGAGCGCCGGGAACATAACTGCTTTAATTTCAATAGCTGTGTGTTCCCTGCAGCGCGCCGTCACATACAGCCCCTCCCCCTTGTCCGGGGAACTTTGATAGACAGATCACCCGTCCCAGAATTGGACGGGTGATCTGTCTATCAAAGTGCCTGGACAAAGAGGAGAGGGGCAGTATGTGATGGCGCGCAGCAGGGAACACAGCTATTGAAATTAAACCTGTTATGTTCCCGGCGCTCTAATCACCAGGCGGCGGCGGCTCTCCTCTCTTCCCCTGCACGGGCTGCTGCACTGGGGACACGGGCAGGCTGCTGCACTGGGAACACGGGCGGGCTGCTGCACAACGGGCGGCCCTGTATTGATCTTCTGTACCATGTCCCCAGTCTCTCACCATCTCCTGTATAAAATAATATTTAAAAACTGTAAATTTAGGTTTCGGTGCGGTTTCGGGGATCAAGGAAGATTTATTTTTGGTATCGGTACCAAAAAACCCATTCAGCGCATCCCTACTTTTAACCATTTCTTCGCTAGCGGGGGTTAAAAGCACCCTGCTAGCGGGCGAAAGGCGCCGCTAAAACGAGCATCGCTTTACCACTAATGCCCGCACCGCCCCAGTGTGAAAGTACCCTTATGTGTGAATGTTACCCAGGGTGGTCCGCATGTAATTACAATCTGCCTAGGACCTCCCACTCCTCCACGCTGACATCCACCTATCAAGGCATTTTAATATTTGCACAACTCTTCCCAAGAGCCAGCCCACTGCTTGTCGAGGCTGAAAGCTCTTGGGATGAGTACTGAGGCAGGTGCTGTCATGTTTTCAGGAAGCTATGTACAGCACCCTACAGGCCCCTCCCAGCAACCACGATCTGCCTGCATTGCATAGGGAAGTGCGGAGATCAAATGATGTCACTGGGTCTAAAATAAATTTATGTAATTAAACAGGTTTTATTTAACCACTTCAATACTGGGCACTTTTACCCCCTTTCTGCCAGGCCAATTTTCAGCTTGGCAATTACACGGTCATTCAACACTGTACCCAAATTACTTTTGGTCGTATTTAATCACCGCCAGATTAAAAAAAATTTTGCAAAAAAAAAAAAAGAAAAGTCTGAAAAACTTGAAGGAAGAAAAAAAAAGCCTGTCTTTGTCAAAACTTTGTAAATAAGTAATTTTTCTCCTTCACTGGGCTGCACTGATGAACAGGCACTGACTGGCATTACTGATGGGCATTGTTGGGGCTGTACTGATGATCAGTGCCCTGATTATCTGTACAGGTCTCTTCTGTGAGGAAATGCCGCTGATCGGCTCTGTCCGTGTGAGGCAAGGAGAGCCGATAAACGGCACTTCCATGTTTACATGTGATTGGACACAGCCAGTCGCAGGGGTACAGAGCCACGTTATCGGCTCTTTACCGAGATCAGGGTTGCTGCCGCCATCTTGGCACGGCACGCAAGACTGAGTTGATGTCATATGACGTCGTCCCAGAATGAGAGGGGATCCCACCTGCCGTCATTTGTCTATATGGCAGGAGGTTTGTGTGGTTCTAAAGGCAGAGTTTTTTTTTTTTTTAATCTTAAAGCGGAGGTCCACACAAAAATGGAACCTCCGCTGTCTGGATTCCTCCCCTCCCCCCTCTAGTGTCACATTTGGCACCTTTCAGGGGGGTGCCGATACCTGTCTAAGACAGGTATTTGCACCCACTTCCGGGCATAAATCCCTGCATTATCTGCGGGAGTCTACGCCACGCCCACGACACACGGGTCCAAGAAGACAGCAGGGACCAGTGGTGTTGTGCAGCGCGAGTCGCATATGCGCAGTAGGGAACCAGGAAGTGAAGCCGCAAGACTTTACTTCCTGATTCCCTTACCGAAGATGGCGGCAGCATCCGAGAGCCGAGGCAGAGATCGGCTTCGGGTGCCGACATCGCGGGCGTGCTGGACAGATAAGTGTCCTTATTTTAAAAATACTGCAGCTGCTGACTTTTAAAAAAAATCAAATATCGGCGGACCTCCGCTTTAATGCATTAATATAAAAACCTTCTGTGTGTAGCAACCCCCCTAATACATACCTGAGCCCATCTCAATCCAGCGATGTTGCACGAGAGTCTTGGCTGTCCAGGACTCTCCCTCCTCATTGGCCGAGACAGCAGTGGACTCCCATTGGCTTCTGCTGCTGTCAAAGTCCAGTGAGCCAATGAGGAGAGAGAGGGGGTGGTGCCAAGCCACGGCTCCGTAACTGAATGGACACAGAGCAGCAGTTTGGCTTGGGTTGCTCTGGGGGCATTTGGCAAAGGGGAGAGGCCAGGAGTGCTGGCAAGGGATCCGGGCTGTTCTGTGCAAAACAATTACACAGAGCAGTTTACATGTTGGTTATTTTTAAACAAAAAACAAGACTTTTTAATATCCCTTTCCAAGTTTCATTAGTAGGTTGATGGGGAGGGATAAAAGGAGGAACCAGGGAAGGCAAAATAGAAGCAGATAAAACTTTAAGAAAGGGGTGAAAATAAAAAATTTAAAAAATGAAAGTACTGTGACAAACTATTCACTAATCAATGAAATGCTGCACACCAGAGCAGCCTTTAGATAATTCCGTTTTGGTGAATCAATCGCCCTGCTGAACTATTGTGTTCTGACAGCGGGGAGAGCTTGAGAAATTGGGCTGAACTGGGCGAATATTGATCCAAGGCCAGCTTAAGTGGCATGCCAAAAAAACCTTGTACACTATACTGCCATGGGAAGGGGATGCGATGCATGTAGGAATATGTAACACTGTGATATCTTTTCAGTGTGCTCACATATGAAAGCTGATGCTTAAAGGGTTCGTTCATCTTTACAAAAAAAAGAAAAAGGGTGAACTAACACCCTACACCTTCCCTACCCCAGTACTCTCTGTACTTACCTGTGTGGGTGATACAGTTTTACAGTCCATGCAGCCAAGTGCCACGGATCTGTTCCTTTATTTTTTACCCTAGGGGTGCTGGGGTGGATAAGCGCGCTTCTGATTGGTCAGCGCTAGTAAGTGGCCACACTGACCAATCAGAACCTCTTTGATCTCCTAGGGAAAGAAGAGGAAGAATAGCACCGTTTTGAAACCCCCAGGACTGCTGCGCCAGGCTGAGTAGATGGAGAAACTGAATCGCCCCCAGCAGGGACTGGGGATGGTGTGTAGGGTTTTAGTTCACTTGTTTATCTTTTCCTTAAAAGGTGAGCTTACACTTTAAACCTCTGTGCATACGCACAAAGACTCCCCTTTGTCCACAGCTCCTTGAAGCCTTCTTTTTTTTTTTTTTTTTAAATGTCTCCTTTGATGATAAATGATGAAGTATCTCCACAATGTAAAAAACCTTATTAAATTCTCCAGGTGACCAAAGAGCATGTAACACTCAGTTCTGTTCATGTCCTTCTTTGGTTGTTGAGCAGCATGGTTGGTCAGCTCGCCTCGTCCACCCAAACCCCCTCTGCCTGGGAGACACCACATTCAGTCCCACTTCCATCAGCTTGTCAAAGTCTATGAGAGGCTGAAGTATGCAGCAGACAAGAGGTACTCGTGTTTAGGGCCGGATGTGTTCCTCGGACACAGAATCCTTGCATTCGGGGCAGATGTCCCTGTACACAAAGGGCACTAAATATGAATACCTCTTGGGTACAGCATCCAGCGTCTGAGCATTTTAGCCTCTCCTAGATTGTAGAAGGGGCTGGATGCTGAACCCATGACTTCTAGGCTCCCTAAAATGCTAGGATGGGATGCTGACAGGACAACTATGCCCACACTTTCTCCCCCCTCTCTTCCATTCAAAGAAACTGTACTATAGCTTCCATGAATGAAAAGTGCTTTATGAATGGAGGAGGCAGACAATTCATTCATCTGTCAATCCTCCACTTATAGATCACTTTTCATTTCTGAAAGCTATAGTACAGCTTTTATGAACATGGAGGGGTAGAAATCATGGGCATATTTGGTACTCATCAGACTTCTTTCTTTAACTAGGACAGCCATCACAAAGGACACCTCTCATTAAATGTGAGTACTGCCCTGCCCCCTGTGCTTGTAGAGATATATTCTCACAAAAGTGGGCACACCCCTCAGATTTTTGTAAATATTTTATTATATCTTTTTATGTGACAACACTGAAGAAATTACACTTTGCTACAAAGTAAAGTAGTGAGTGTACAGCTTGTATAACAGTGTGAATTTGCTGTCCACTCAAAACACAGCCATTCATGTCGTTTGCAAGTAAGTGCCACATAATGGGCTAGTATGCTATGCATACTAGCCCATTATGCTTTTACCTTGCAGGGGGGAAAAAAGAGGAAGTCAAAACCTTTAGGCTCCATGTACACAGAAGCTCAAAAACGGCCGTTTTTAAAACAGCAGAAAAAGCTAGCTTTTATCAGCGTTTTTTTTACTAGCTTTTATCAGCGTTTTTCAGTGTAGCGTTTTTTAGTTTTAAAAAAAAAAAAAAAATTTTCAATGGACCAAAAACGCTAAAAACCGTTCGCGGCCAGCGTTTTTGAGCGTTTTTCGGCGTTTTGCGTTTTTTTTCTGCTGAAAACGGCACTTTGAACGCAAGTTTCCTGCGTTCAGAAAAAAGCCCATTAACTCCACTGCTCATTAAAGCTAAAAAATGTTGTGTACATGAACACATAGGCTAACATAGAGTGCAGTTAATGGGCTTTTAAAAAAACCGCCAAAACGCCCATTAACTGCAGTTTATCAGCTTCTGTGTACATGGAGCCTTAGGGTTTACTTCCTCTTTAAAGTCCAACTCCAGGTCAAGAAAAAAAAATACCCTTGCAGTTCCCTCCCCCAACCCACACTGCAAAGGTTAAATACCCCTTTAGTCTAGAGCAGGGGTCTCAAACTGGTGGCCCTCCAGCTGTTGGGAAACTACAAGTCCCATGAGGCATTGCAAGGCTGACAGTTACAAGCAGGACTCCCAAAGGCAGAGGCATGATGGGACTTGTAGTTTCGCAACAACTGGAGGGCCGCAAGTTTGAGACCCCTGGTCTAGAGGTAGAGTAATACCATATAATACTTGCCTCATTCATCACTTCCTTTGGCTCCCTCCATCTATGTGACTGGTCTCCTGAAGCCTCTGTTGTGGGTGGCTATTGCACACTGATGTCATCAAGTACCAAGCAGGGCCAATAAAATGACATTTTAAGGAACTGCCCACAACCCAGAGTGTCAGGAATGAGAGGAGTGCACCAGAGCCTGCTGGAGTGAGGAAAAAAAATAGTAAAACAACCTTTTCCTATTCCCCCCAAAGCAAACGAGCATTTCCCCCCTGTGGTGTGGAAGGACCCAACTTCAGGTTTTTTTTTTTGTTTTGTTTTTTCCCCATGTGGAATTGAGGTTTAAAAGCAAAACTACGAATACAGGCAGTCCCCGACTTACAAACGACTCCTACTTACGAACGGCCTCAATCCCTTCTGCTTGTGCTCCACGCTGGTCCTGGATATCTCTGAGCAGCTATCTTGCCACATTCCACACTGCAGTACTTCATGTACTGCATGGCCAGAAGCTCTCAGGACATCCCACATCCGGACGCCGGAACATCCCATATTCCTGCGCAGGCGAAAGTTACACTTACAAACAGTGTTTCCCGACTTGCTAACAGATTTCACTTACGAACAAACCTACAGTCCTTAGCGTGTTCGTAACCCGGGGACTGCCTGTAGTCTCTTTTTTTTTTTCTTTAAAAGATGAATTCTGATAGGTGACCATTATTTCCTGCGTATCAGAATGCTTTGCTCAATTATTCTCAGAGTGGTTAGATAACCTTTACCTGATTATTCTTTTCTGTCCTATAGCTGTATCAGGAATCCATATTCTTGCAGCGATGGCTGCCATAGTATTGAAGAGAGAAGGACCACAGTTCATCAGTGAATCTGCAGTTCGAGGGAACGCCGCTGTCCTTGATTACTGCAGGACATCTGTCTCGGCCCTGTCTGGGGCCACAGCTGGGATCCTTGGATTGACGGCCTTGTACGGCTTCGTTTTTTATTTCCTTGCCTCATTCCTTCTCTCCCTGCTCCTGGTATTAAAGTCCGGACGACGATGGAATAAATATTTCAAATCACGGAGGCCGCTGTTCACTGGTGGGCTTGTTGGCGGCTTGTTTACCTATGTCCTGTTCTGGACCTTCTTGTATGGCATGGTGCATGTATACTGAGACACTGCCTTCCACAAACACTCTCTTTTTAATGGAAACCATGGACTTCCTCCCGCCCAATGGTTCATCAACTAGTCAGGTTTAGTTTTTAAATTAATAAAGTTATTGCTTGGTTAAAAGTAACTTAAAAACAATGTTTTTCCTTAATTAAACCCTTCTATCTCCCTTGTATTTTGTTATGTAAATGATTCACAAGAATACTATAAATGAAAGTCTATGAAACATGCAGTAGTTTGTTTATCAGCACACAGACTTTTATTCTTACTTCATTGCCATTGTCCTCATTGCTCAGTAAAAGAAATCTTCTGCTATTTATGTGCGTTGTCTTACATTCTTTGTATCCTTTTAATCTATTTTATATGGCAAAAACATCCTTCTGAGAAATTTATAAGGATGAAAGGGCTGCTGAAGATTTCCGTGACCTACAAAAACGCAGAGCCTGAGTTGTCCTATTGTCCCTTCTATACAGGAGGTGGTTATAATTTTTGTTGTTATGCTACGCCATTAAGTGCTATCATACCATTCTATCGTGCCATGCTAGTATTATGATACAATTATTAGCACTATAATATGCCAGTACACATTAGCAAAATATACTTCAAGGTCATTCTAGGAATCTGTAAAATCGGGACATATTTTATAAGCAGATGCCAACTTTTCAACAAGTCACTGTGTAAACCAGGGGTGCCCAACCAGTGGCCCGTGACCTCCTGCTCTGGGATGGAATAGAATACTGTTATTAAAGGTCAATTTATTACTAAAATCAGAGTATATATGGGCAAATATGTTCTGCAGTGGTTACTGGACTGCTTTTAAACTGATCTGCAGTTGCAAAGCAGTTTTCCTGCACTGAGCCACAGACTTCTGTTATTACTGCAAGTTTGGTGAGCTTTCTGAAAGTGCACCAAACCTGCAGAATATAATGGAAGTCTATTGCAAAGTGCAGGAAAGCCAAAGATGCACTGCGTTGCACCCGCGGTGCAGGTAAAACGCAATGCTTTGGAGTGAAAGCAGCCATGGGCCCCTTTCACACAGTCAGTCCAACTAATTTGACCCTCCATTCACCAAGTAGTGGCAGACATAAACCGACTTGTGTCCTACCTCCAATCTGATCCGCAAAAAAAGAGTATAGTGGGCTGTGTCCATGTCCGCTCTGCATATGCAGAGCAGATACGGACATGCCATCCCCCCCTCTCTGTTCATTGTGGCCCGTGACCAGTTACAATGTCGCTTAAGTGGCCCTCGCTCTTCAAAAGGTTGGGCACCCCTGGCTTAACCACTTGACTACAGGGCACTCTTGCCCCCTTCCTGCCCAGGCCAATTTTCAGCTTTCAACGCTGTCGCACTTTGAATGACAATTGCGCACTTATGCAACACTGTACCCAAATGACCTTTTTTTTTTTTTATCATGATTTGTGACGAATAGAGTGGTTGCATTTTAATCACCACTGGGGTTTTTGTTGTTTAGAAAAAAAAAGCAAAAAAGGAACGAAAATTTTTCTTATTTGCTAAATTTTATAACAGAAACTAATTTTTCTCCTTCTCTGGAGACTACACTGGTGGGCACCGATAATTGGGGCACATGTGACAGCAGGTGAGGCAAGGAATGCTAATTGGCAAGTGTGTTTACATGTGATACAGCTGATCACATGATAAAGGGATGTTGTGATTGGATTGGCCCTATACCGCAATCTGTGATCAGCTGTGTCTAAAGTGATCACAGAGCGTGCTGGATGCGCACCCTAGGGGGCACAGTTCTGGGAGGATGTCCATGGATGCCCTCCCAGAATGAGAGCCGTGCTGTAGCCATCTTTTTTGACTATAGCATAGTTTTGAAGGGGTTAAAGCTAAAGTATAATCTTTTTATGTTTCTTTATCTGCCCCATCCCTCCCCTTGCCCTAATAAGATGCTAAAGAAATCTATAAATAAAACTTTTCTGTTTTCATTACATACCTTGTTTTAGACTGAGTGATATAATTAGTTAATTACTCTGTCCTTCTGCTTCTCTATGCAATGCAGGCTGATCATGGGTGGTGGGAGGGACAGGCAGGGTGCTGTATATGGCATCCTGAAAACATCCTTACAGCCCTCTCGGTACTCCTCAGCCCTAATGCAAGGAATGGGCTGACTCTTGGGAGGAATTATGCAAATATAAAAAATGCCTTGATGGTGGTGGCTGGAGGAGCGGACATTTCTAGGCAGGTTTCATTTGCATGTCGACCTGCTTAGGGTGACACCCACATGTGATGCTGAGCGTAACTGAAAGCCATTGATTGGGATAGGATGGGCTGGGGATAGTCAGGTTAGGGAGGAAAAGGTGCTAGATGATGCTGGAGGTCCTCCAGCCAGGATATGAGGTGGGCTCTCTCTGACCTGCTGCAGCTTCTACTGCACACTGAGAATCTCATAGTGTTCAGCGAATCAGATTGTGCAATATTGGTACAGAAGAGGAGCCTGTACAGCTAAACTGAAGGTAAGGCTGGAGTTTTGCGCCAAGCTCGCCCCCCTGCACCCTGCAGTTGACCATTAACGTCTCTCTGGAAATTGTTGAGAAAGGAATGTACTGGCTTCTAATGGCTCCATAGTAACTAGGTTAAAAGAAAACTATCTGCAGCTGTTGCCAGTTTCCCACAAGTGCAGTTATTTTTGTTTAGTCCTTGGGATTAAAAAATAATCTGCTGATCCCTATTCTGTCCTTTTGGTTAGTTCTGAATTTTTCAATATATCCAATCTGCATATTTGCATCAGGCAATCAGCATTTTGCGAACAATTCAATGAGAGCACGATTATTCTCTCAGTCCCTGTTACCTGTGATGTTTTTGAATCCTTGATTTTATGTATATGAGAATATTTTGTTTTGTAGTGGTACAGAGTGTGTTCTGCTGCTGTTTCTCTCAATGTAAATCAAGGAGTTGACTGCCCCATTGAGAATAATATATTAATCTATGACTCCCTGTATTTAATAATTTACAAATAAACATTAATGATCAAGCTGCTTCTACTATGAATGTCATTTTAGTTACCAATACACAATGAAGCATTTTCAGTGTTTGTTTGGATGAGGAGGTGACAATCCTAAGAGCCAACCTTGATGCAGGCTAAAAAAAAAAAAAAAAAAAAAAAAAGTAGACTGTCTTTTTTAGGGGTCACAGCTGCATATGGGCCTTTGGAGGCTTCTGACATAAATTGTGGGCGCATTTCTCTTATAGTCATTGAGGAACACAGCTCTTCCATAATCTTCCTCGTAGGGTTTATAGCGCCACCTTCAGGAGTAGAACCTAGGTAGAAAAGAAACATGGTACTGCCTATGGGCAGTCCTAGCTGATCCCCTACTCTGCTATAGGCAACTCCGTTCTTTCTGCCTGGTGTCAGGAGAAAGACCTCGTTCCCTTGTGGGACTTGTGGTTTCATAGCTTTTTTTTTTCTTTTTGTCCTGCGGAGATCTTCAACAGCCAGGCTGGGTATCGGGCTAGGTGAGCTTAGGCAAGCTTAGCATATAGTCGCATACAGCCATTCATTACTATGGCAGGTGTATGTTGCAGTCGTCTCTCCCGGGTGTTGAAATATGCCTGCGAGTTGCATCATAAGCCTCAAACAGGCCGTGTCCACGAGGCCATAGAAGTGGTTAAAGTGTAAGTTTACCTATTCAGAATAAATTAAAAAGGTGATCAAACACGCCTTACACCCTCCTTAACTTAGATACATTTCAGCTGTACATTGGGCAGGCCACATGTGTATGTAGAATACAGCATCAGCATTCACTTTATTTGATCTTTCTGGTTCACTTCTATGTCAAAAAGAGCTGTACAACTTTTGTGCACAAAGATTTAAATATATGTTCGGCACATCACGGATCTGGTGGACAGATCACTGGGAGGGGCTGGGGAAGACCCAGCTGTCATGGTGTACGTTGGCACCAATGGCAAAGTCAGAGGCAGATGGAATGTCCTAAAGAACGATTTTAGGGACTTGGGAGCTAAATTGAGGAACACGACCTCCAAGGTAGTATTCTCAGTAATACTACCGGTACATCGAGCCACACCAGAAAGGCAGAGGGAGATTAGGGAAGTGAACAAGTGGCTGAAGAGCTGGTGTCGTAAAGAGGGGTTTGGGTTCCTGGAGGACTGGGCTGACTTCTCAGTCAATAACCAGTACTATAGAAGGGACGGACTGCACCTAAATGAGGAGGGTGCAGATCAGCTGGGAATAAGGATGGCCAAAAAGTTAGAGGGGATTTTAAACTAGGCGACGGGGGGAGAGATAGTGAGAGTCAGCGTGGAACATATTCCAGAGGGTAGTATTAGGGGCATTAGTAGTAGGGTAACCAAAGAACACAAGCCCAAGGTAAGTATAGTAGCAAGTCCTAGTTGCAATCTCGGAACACGCAAGAGGATAGTATGTGACCGGTCAAAATATATTAATGCATTAAAGTGTTTGATCACCAATTGAAGTCTGCCAAGCAAAATAGGCGAGTTGGAAGCTCTGGTGCATGAGGAGAGCTATGATGTAATCGGTATTGCTGAAACTTTGCTTCATTCCTCACATGACTGGGCTATTAATATTCCTGGCTATGCACTCTTTCGGAAAGACAGGGTAAAGAGGAAAGGTGGATGGGTCTGTCTCTACGTGAGAAGTGATCTCAAAGCGAATGTGAAAGAGGACCTGCTGGATGGAGAGTGGGATGAGTCTGAAGCATTATGGGTGGAACTGCATACAGATGTGCGTAGTTCAAAGTTAATCATTGGAGTTTGTTATAGACCACCCAATGTTAATGAGGAGTTGGAGACTCAGCTCCTTGCACAGATGGAAAGGGCTGCAAGGGCTGGGATGGTGATAATAATGGGGGATTTTAACTACCCAGAAATTGACTGGATTAATGGCACTGCTGGGACAGTTAAAGGGCAAAAATTTATAAACCTATTGCAGGACAATTTTATGGTCCAGTTTATTGAGGCCCCAGCTAGGAATGATGCTCTGTTGGACCTGGTAATCTCAAACCATGCAGAGTGTATTACTAATGTTCAGATAAAGGAACACCTGGGTAGTGGTGACCATAACATGATTTCATTTGATGTTGGCTGTAAGCAAAAATCGCATACGGGAAAGATAAAAACGGTTTCCAAAGCAAGCAAAGTCCTTTCTTGTATTAAGAGAGGTATGGACTCCAGAGAGAGAGATATCATTTTGCCCCTGTACAAATCATTAGTAAGGCCTCATCTGGAATATGCAGTTCAGTTTTGGGCCCCAGTTCCCAAAAAGGATATTGGGGAACTGGAGAAAGTGCAGAGAAGTGCAACCAAACTGATAAGAGGCATGGAGGAGCTCAACTATGAGGAAAGATTAGAGGAACTGAATTTATTCACTCTTGAGAAGAGGAGAATAAGGGGGATATGATCAACATGTACAAATATATAAGGGGGCCATATAGTGAACTTGGTGTTGTTATTCACTTTACGGTCAACACAAAGGACAAGGGGGCACTCTTTGCATCTAGAGGAAAAGAGATTTCACCTCCAAATACGGAAAGGTTTCTTCACAGTAAGCTGTGAAAATGTGGAACAGACTCCCTGCAGAGGTGGTTCTGGCCAGCTCAGTAGATTGCTTTAAGAAGGGCCTGGATTCTTTCTTAAATGTACACAATATAACTGAGTACTAACATTTATAGGTAAAGTTGATCCAGGGTAAATCTGATTGCCTCTCGGGGGATCAGGAAGGAATTTTTTCCCCTGCTGTAGCAAATTGGATCATGCTCTGCTGGGGTTTTTCGTCTTCCTCTGGATCAACTGTGGGTATAGAATTGGGTATATGGGATTGTATGATATTATTATTTTATTTTTTTATGGTTGAACTGGATGGACTCTTTTTTCAACCTGACTAACTATGTAACTATGTAAGTTGCTGACATTTTTAGGTATAGGAATTATGCATACGATAGATCAACTTTGTTATGCTTAAACCACTTCAATACCGGGCACTTTTACCCCCTTCCTGCCCAGGCCAATTTTCTGCTTTCACCGCTTTTGCACTTTGCAAAAGACAATTGCACGGTCATGCAACACTGTTACCCATATGACATGTTTTATAATCTTTCTTTTAGTGGTATTTAATCACCACAGTTTATTTTAATTTTTTTTCTAAATAAACAAAAAAAGACCAAAATTAAAAAAAAAAAAATTTTTCTACGTTTCTGTTATAAAATTTTGCAAATGAATAATCGTTATTCATAAATGTAAGCCAATTGTATTCTGCTACACGTCTCTGGTGAAAAAAACCCGATCAGTGTTTATTATTTAGTCTGTAGGAATGTTAAAGAGTCCACAAAGTATGGTGTGTGTGTATATATATATATATATATATATATATATATATATATATATATATATATATATACAGTTGCGATAAAAAGTATGTGAACCCCTTGGAATGATATGGATTTCTGCACAAATTGGTCATAAAATGTGATCTGATCTTCATCTAAGTCACAACAATAGACAATCACAGTCTGCTTAAACTAATAACACACAAAGAATTAAATTTTACCATGTTTTTATTGAACACATCATGTAAACATTCACAGTGCAGGTTGAAAAAGTATGTGAACCCCTGGAATTAATAACTGGTTGAACCTCCTTTGGCAGCAATAACTTCAACCAAACGTTTCCTGTAGTTGCAGATCAGACGGGCACAACTGTCAGGAGTAATTCTTGACCATTCCTCTTTACAGAACTGTTTTAGTTCAGCAATATTCTTGGGATGTCTGGTGTGAATCGCTTTCTTGAGGTCATGCCACAGCATCTCAATGGGGTTGAGGTCAGGACTCTGACTGGGCCACTCCAGAAGGCGTATTTTCTTCTGTTTAAGCCATTTTGTTGTTGATTTACTTTTATGCTTTGGGTCGTTGTCCTGTTGCAACACCCATCTTCTGTTGAGCTTCAGCTGGTGGACAGATGGCCTTAAGTTCTCCTGCAAAATCTCTTGATAAACTTGGGAATTCATTATTCCTTCGATGATAGCAATCTGTCCAGGCCCTGATGCAGCAAAGCAGCTCCAAACCATGATGCCCCCACCACCATACTTCACAGTTGGGATGAGGTTTTGAGGTTGGTGTGCTGTGCCTCTTTTTCTCCACACATAGTGCTGTGTGTTTCTTCCAAACAACTCAACTTTGGTTTCATCTGTCCACAGAATATTTTGCCAGTACTGCTGTGGAACATCCAGGTGCTCTTCTGCAAACTGTAAACGTGCAGCAATGTTTTTTTTGGACAGCAGTGGCTTCCTCTGTGGTATCCTCCCATGAAATCCATTCTTGTTTAACGTTTTACGTATCGTAGATTTGCTAACAGGGATATTAGCATATGCCAGAGACTTTTGTAAGTCTTTAGCTGACACTCTAGGATTCTTCTTCACCTCATTGAGCAGTCTGCGCTGTGCTCTTGCAGTCATCTTTACAGGACACCCACTCCTAGGGAGAGTAGCAGCAGTGCTGAACTTTCTCCATTTATAGATAATTTGTCTTACCGTGGACTGATGAACAGCAAGGCTTTTGGAGATACTTTTATAACCTTTTCCAGCTTTATGCAAGTCAACAATTCTTAATCGTAGAACGTCTTCTGAGCGCTCTTTCGTGCGAGGCATTATTCACATCAGGCAATGCTTCTTGTGAAAAGCAAACCCTGAACTGGTGTGTGTTTTTTAGAGGGCAAGGCAGCTGTAACCAACACCTCCAATCTCATCTCATTGATTGGACTCCAGTTGGCTGACACCTCACTCCAATTAGCTCTTGGAGATCTCATTAGTCTAGGGGTTCACATACTTGTTCCACCTGCACTGTGAATGTTTACATGGTGTGTTCAATAAAAACATGGTAACATGTAATTATTTGTGTGTTATTAGTTTAAGCAGACTGTGATTGTCTATTGTTGTGACTTAGATGAAGATCAGATCACATTTTATGACCAATTTGTGCAGAAATCCATATCATTCCAAGGGGTTCACATACTTTTTATTGCAACTGTATATACATACACGCCTTACCCACAAAGTGGCACATAATTGTGAAGTGGAATGGAAATGATAAATGGTTTTCCAATTTTTTTACAAATATCTGAAAAGTGTGGCGTGTATTTGTATTTAGCCCCCCTGAGTCAATACTTTTGTAGAACCGCCTTTCACTGCAATTACAGCTGCAAGTCTTTTTGAGGATGTCTCTACTAACTGCTCATCTAGAGTGACATTTTTACCCATTCTTCTTTGCAAGATAGCTCAAACTCTGTCAGATTGGATGAAGAGCGTCTTAACAGCAATTTTCAAGTCTTGCCACAGATTCTTAATTGGATTTAGGTCTGGATTTTGACTGTGCAATTCTAACACATGAATATGCTTTGATCTAAACCATTCCATTGTACCTCTGGCTGTATTTTTAGGGTCATTGTCCTGCTGGAAGATTGCCCTGTATTTGGCTCCAGCCATCTTCCAATCAACTCTGACCAACTTCCCTGTCCCTGCTGAAGAAATGCATCCCCATAAGACGATGCTGCCACCACCATGTTTCAAGGTGGGTATGATGTGTTCAGGGTGATGTGCAGTGTTAGTTTTCTGCCACACATAGCGTTTTGCTTTTAGGCAAAAAAGTTAAATTTTGGTCTCATCTGACCAGAGCACCTTCTCCCACATGTTTGCTGTGTCCTCCACATTGCTTCTCACAAACTGCAAACATGACTTCTTATGGCTTTCTTTCAACAATGTCTTTCTTCTTGCTACTCTTCCATAAAGGCCAGATTTGTGAAGTGCGTGACTAATAGTTGTCCTGTGGACAGATTCTCCCATCTGAGCTGTGGATCTCTGCAGCTCCTCCAAAGTTATCACCTCTTTGCTGCTTCTCTGATTAATGCTCTCCTTGCCTGGCCTATCAGTTAGGTTGATGGCCATGTCTTGGTAGGTTTGAAGTTGTGCCATACTCTTTCCAATGCTGCAGCTGTCACACGCTGGCTCTTAGACTTAGACCACTTTCACACTGAGGCGCTTTTCAGGCACTTTCACGCTAAAAGCAGCACCTAAAAAGCTCACGAAAACTTATTTCCATTAAAATCAATGAATACTTTCACACTGGGGCAGTGTGCTGGCAGGGCTGTGAAAAACTTCCCTCTCCACTGAAATGAATGAAAAGCTCTCAGTGTTTTTACTGGCAGTTTAGAAGCGCCTCATTGTGAAAGTGGCCTAAGAAATGAACGATTAGATGACTGCTGATCGCTCACGTCTCAGTCTTCACTGAGCAGAGAGCAGTGACTGTCAGTCACTGGCTTTCTGCTCTGCCCTCCATTGCTCACTAGAGCGCAAGCTGTGCAGGAGGCATGATTGACTTGCTCAGGCTCTCAGCGATACACTGAAAGGCTGAGCCATCTTCCCGTCAGGTATCTGGGTGGATCTCCACAAAAAAGTCGGGACCTTTGTGGAGCCTGGACCGCCTCTGTGATGTTATGCAACAGCGAGCTTTAGCCCATTGTTGTCTGAATCTGGGTCATAGGAGTGTAGAGGTGCACTCCCATACTGTACATGAGTACAGTATGACCAAAAAAGCTTCAGTCATACTTCTCTTTTAAGACCCAACTCCAGGAAAGGTAAAATATTCACCTTTTGCAGCATAAGGAAAAATTTCACTTTTACATCACACATTTACTGGTAATTATCTGACTACACTCAAGTTAGGCATATTCAAAAACAATAGGTGATTACTCATAAGATAATTTTTAAGTCAGATAATTTCGAGCCTCCTCTGTCGAATTATCAATGAGTTATGTTAGAATGAAAAGAATTTATGATCTGATCCTAGGTGTGAAGACAAACACGAACAATGTGACCTGGCTCAGAGGGAGCCAAACCTCCAGCTACCTCATTATATTTGTACAATCCCAGTGAGGCCACTATGAGTTGCTATAAATGACAATGCAATACACACTGATTGCAGAATGAGTTGCCATGTCACAAGAACTAAAACTGCCACTAGACACTTCAAAGCCAGCAATGAACTAGAAGCGGTTTGGACTCTGAAGCCTCGTACACACAGCCAAGAATCTCGTCAGGAAAAAACACGTTGTTTTTCCTGACGAGATTCTTGACAAGAATCTTGTCCCGGCCGAGTGTACACACGCTCGATTCAAAAGAACCGCCGTTCTTTTGAATGGAACGAACGCGGTGACGTCATCGACTACGACGAGCGTGTGCTCGTCACATTCGATGCCGCCGTCGCCATCTTGCTACACCCTACCTATGCCTAGGAAGCTACAGCGCATGCGTCAAAGTCATTTCGAGCATGTGCGGGTTTCCACAGCGACAGGTAAGTGTACACCCTTTCGGGTTTCTCGTTGGGAAACAGGCCGACGAGAATGTTGACGAGAAAATAGAGAGCAGGTTCTCTATTTTTCTCGTCGAGATTCTGGCCAGTTTTCTTGACGAGAAACCTGAAAGCCTCGTACACACGGCCGGTTTTCTCTGCAAGAAAGCTCTGCCAGCTATTTTCTTGATGAGAAAACCGGCCGTGTGTACGAGGCTTTATACAGTAAGATGGGAACACATTAACTAGACAATATTTTTTTCAATTTGGTCAGGATTCAGCAAACAGCCAACACTTTATTTTTAATATTCCCTGAACAGGTTATTTAGCACAGCCTTTCTTAATCTTTTAACATTAAGAAACACTTGAAATACCTTTCAGATGTCAGGGAACCCCTGTTAATGATTACTTTATCTACAGCTCACAGTGCATTAGGGTAAACATTAAGTTGTAGGTATAAGAATAAAAAAAAAAGAATAAGGAAAATGGTGTTATTAGCATCTTTGACATTCCTTACAGGACCAAAATTATTTTCAGTATCAATAATTAAATGAAACAAATTATGGTAGCCAAAAAAGGAACCGAGAAACCGTGCAAATTTCTGAATTTTTTCTCACATCATGATCAGTGAAGAAATACCTGCTTACTTTGATGGTCAGTGACTTCTCCTCCTTCCCTACTCTGGTGGTCATAATGAAGGGTCTTCCTAAACTGGTCACTACTGAAAATGTTCTTTACACTGTCAGGTGGTGGGGATGGGCCTTCTTAGATTGGTCGTCAGTTGAGAAAGATTCTCTTAGCTTGGTGGGCAGTTCATAACGGCCTTCTTAGATTGGCGGTTAGTTTATAAGGTTCTTTTTAGACTGGCGGTCAGTGGAGAAGGGCCTTCGTAGATTTGTGGCCAGTGGGATGTATACCCCCTTACAGATAACCAGGGCTTTTTTTCAGGTGGAACTCCGTTCCACCACCTCTGGCTAAGACCCTTTGGTGCCTGCTCACCACAATCACTTGTAAACACAGAAGTCCGGTTTCTGTGTTTACAAGTGACAGCTCTGCACTCTCTGTGTAAACCCCCCTGAACTCTGCACGCTGTATGTAATGCAATCCTGGTATTTAATGCCCCTTTAAGACCTTCTACACCCACTTATTGATATGATTTGGAGGGTGTGTGTGTAGGGGGAGGAGTTTTGGAGGGTCGTGATCGAGTTCCAGCACCTATTGTTTGAGAAAAAAAAGCCCTGCAGATAACTAAAAAGATATTTGGTGTCAATGGTTACTTATTTAAAAGGCTGAATCCGCTCAAGTACCCCCTAGTAAACTCTAGAGCAGTAATGGCGAACCTTGGCACCCCAGCTGTTTTGGAACTACATTTCCCATGATGCTCGTGCACTGTGCAATGTAGTTGAGCATCATGGGAAATGTATTTCCAAAACATCTGGGGTGTCAACATTTGCCATCATTGCTATAGAGGAACCCTCACTGAAAAAAGGCCTAATCTAGCTTTTATAAATATAAAGATGGCATCAGGTTCAGTCTATAGTGGTCTCACCACCTCCAGCTGATCAGGATGGTCGCTATGTCACTCTCACTTCCTGTCCTGACGTCACATCCGGTTGCTGCGTAACTGTCAAGACAGGAAGTGGAAGTGAAGTAGCGGCCATCCAGATCAGCTGGAGGTGGTGATGCTATAGACCAGGGATATGCAATTAGTGGACCTGCAGCTGTTTCAGAACTACAAGTCCCATGAGGCATAGCAAGACTCTGACAGCCACAAGCATGATACCCAGAGGCATGATGGGACTTGTAGTTTTGCAACAGCTGGAGGTCCGCTAATTGCATATCCCTGATATAGACTGAACCTGACGCCAACTTTATGTTATGAGCTATTCTATTATGATTTTAAATGTGAGAGATTTCTTTTAATAAAAAATGTTAATTGGAGTTATTACAGCATTGGAGGTGTTTCTCTTTTTCTTCTACATGTGTTTAATAACATGAGAGCTGGATAAAGGAGTTGGAGATTGTGTTTGAACTCCTGAAGTGGAATGTTATCATCATTATATGCTACTGCCAGTCATGAGAACGAGTGAAAATTGGGTCCGGTGAGTGATATGCTGAAGGGAGTGGGATCCAGTGAATTTATGTTTTATTGTCTTTTTTGAGAACGCATGATGCAAAAATGTTTTGGCACTTTATGGACGTTTGTTTGAAGGACTTTATTTATTTTATTCATGTTATTAATTTTCTGTTTTTTCGTTTGGTACAATTGCGCTACTGTGCAATATTATTGGGTTAACACTGATGATATTTCACCTTTGTGGGTCTCCAAGGCTTTTTTTCAGGGGGAACTTGGTGGAACTCAGTTTCACCACCTCTGGCTCAGACCCTTGGGGGGGGGGGGGGGCTGCTCACCACAATCACTTGTAAACATAGAAGTTTGGTTTCTGTGTTTACAAGTGATAGCTCTGCACTCTGTATGTAATGCAATCCTGGTATTTAATGCCCCTTTAAGACCCTCCTACTGTTCGTGAAATTTGACTGACCACACCCACTATTTGATGTGATTTGGAGGGTGTGTGTGGGGGAGGGGTTTTGTGGGTGATGGTTAAGTTCCAGCACCTATTGTTTAAGAAAAAAAGCCCTTTTACATCCCTAAAATTAACCTAGAATTTTTTTCCTTAATGCTTTCAGTTTGTCAGTGGACTGATATGAATGGATCTATGCAAGTGCTAGATAATATTGTAGAACTATATAAATTATGATCACTTCACCTGTTTTCTTTAGAAAAAAAAGACTACCCACAATTGTTTATTCCATTTAGGGTAGCGCGCTGCATTCTGTGGGGATGTTATGTAGTCTGAACAAGAGATCTCTGTCCGCTCTCCTCAAGTGGTCTGGTTCAGGCCTTCACTTATCCCTATAGCCTCATACACACGATCGGATTATCCGACGGGAATTGTGTGATGACAGGCTGTTAGCGGAAAATCTGACCGTTTGTATGCTCCATGACAATTGTTGTCGAATTTTCCACAGACAAATGTGGGATAGCATGCTTTAAAATTGTCTGCCAACAATTGTGTGTAGTCAGATTTTCCGATCGTGTGTACACAAGTCCGTCGGACAAAACTCCAAAGTACAAACATGCATGCTTAGAAGCAATGCTCACGCCAACGCCTTTCGGACAAAAGTCCTACACTTTGTCTGATGAAAATCCGATCGTGTGTACGAGGCTTATGAGAAATAAAAAAAGGGGATGCAAACAGTGCTGTCATAGGGCTACATGGACAGTAGTGGAAGGCCAGGTGTCATTGTTACTCAGCCTAGTGACAGGCGTGTTTACAGTACTTGATGCCCTACTCTAGAACTCCAAAGCTACCCAAAGAAACTCCAAACCTTTAGATCACCAAAGTGGAACTGTCTTCTAGATCTAGACGAAGGGTAGAGAGCAGGCGCATTATCAGAATTAATATACAGGTATCCCCCTGCCATTGGAGGAAAACAAATCTGCTTCTCTTTGTATGCCATCCTACAGAAAAGCAGCAATGACACAATAAAACGTTTGGGTTCTGTACACGTTTTTTTTCCCAGCGCTCTTTCACATGCAAGCTCATATAATAAATATTGTGAAGTTACATTCCCATGAATAGTCCTTCTTCTTCACATCACAGAGCTTCTGATTAGCATAGTCATGTAGAGTCCAATCCATGGTTTAAGAAAATTAACATAATCAGTCATTACAAAATATGGTGTGGTGCAAAGCCTAGAAAACAACACTGCACCCTAATGACAAACCAGCAAGGTGGGTAAGTCCCTGAATTGCTTGCAGTGGATTTATCAAATGCATTAGAGTGCCTGTAGAGTTCTGCCAGATTGTTGCATTGGATGAACGAGACTCTAATGTCCCCATAAATAAATAGGTGTTACTGTTTGGGGTGCAGCAAATCTTTACACAGAACAGCCGCTGAAGGAAGCTATGGATGGAACAGTTCATGAAAACACCCAACAATGGAGCAGAATTCAGCATGTCCTGTCTTCTTATACTTCCTCATAGGCACTTTATCTGGATCCTCAGAGTCATCCAGTGCGTTACGCCTCCACGCTCTGCAACTGTCTCAACTGATCTATGTCGTCGTGGCTTTTTGATTTCTTTTGTCCATTTACCTGTAGGGTTTTCTTGACTGATCTGTAAATAGAAATATGCTGTATTAGAATGTGTTAAAAAATAAGTTATAAATGATCTATTTACCGTATTTATCGGTGTATAACACGCACCCCAAGTTTAGGAGGTAAGTTAAGGAAAAAAACTTTTAGGAGGGAAGTTTAAAGGAAAAAAACTTACATTTTAAATGCCCATCAATGCAGCCTTATCAGTGTCCATCTGCAGCCTTGCCCAAAATTGCAGCATGATCAATGATGGGTTTTAAATTGTTACTGGTACTCAATTTTTCACTTTGCATCGTGAAGTGTTTAGTTGAATAGGCAGATAAATCCAGCTGCTGTGAACAACACATAAACCTTCCTTTTGCCTGCCGAGGAGGGAACGAGCGCTGCCGAGATAGACAGAGCCGGATGTCCTGTGTACTCGGCTCCTCTCGGCTCGTCTTGCAGTCCCGCCCCTTGGCCCAACTTCTATGATGGACATAACACCGGTCCAATGGCGGGACGTGAACGTAAATGCTAGGAGGCGGGACTGGACGTGACTGCGAGCGGAGCCGAGTACATAGTAAACTCGGCTCTGTCTATTTGGGCAGCGCTCGTTCCCTCCTTCCCCTCCGAGGCAGCGGTTCGGCGTATAACACGCACCCGCGATTTCCCCCTGATTTTAAGGGGGAAAAAGTGTGTGTTATACGCCGATAAATACGGTATCTATCACTTTTTTTATTTGAACAGCATGTCTTACTATAGCTACTGACAGTAACTGAAAAGTATTTCCCAATAAAACCCATTAGAATTAGATTGTTCTATAAAACCCCAGAAACTGATTGTGGGACTAGGAATGGGGTACTGACCCACAGGATGCACACCTAGGGGATGATTAATCATACGTTATTAGTACCTAAAAAAAAAATACAATGGCATAGGCATATCCAATCATTATCATTACCATCATTATTATTGGCATCATTATTATTGCCGTAGTAGCAGTTTAATATGGCCGTTATGACGATCAGGCATCCATCGTTCCATTATCATCTCATCGTTCTCTTTTTCTTCACAAGTAAACTGCATAAACATCTTAACTATTTCCCTACAGCTGGGTATGCTTAAAGTGGTTGTAAACCCTCACATATATCCAGTGAAGTGACTGGCCTCAGATGATTCACAGAGATGAAGCAAATACTTCTACTTACGTTGTACCTGTTTATCTGCAGCCCTTTCTTCTCTACATCCGTTCAAAGTGTTGAAGGCGCCTTGTCTGCGTCTATTGACATAGACAGGGTGGCTCAGCCCCATCCCCTACATGCTCGTCACAGAATTTGATCAATCTGTGCAGTGAGGTGGGACAGAGCCGGGAGGGCCATGGCTCTCATGCACATCGCTGGATCAGGATCCGGCTTGGGTAAGTATAAGAGGGGGCTGGGAAAACACATGCAGCAGCCAGCAGAGAAGTTTTTTTTTTTACCTTAATGCATGATCAGTGATGGAAGGGAGGCTTTTTTGGTTTCTTGACCTCACTATAACTTGTCTGGTTGTTCCAATGTGGTTCAGAAACATTATGGACGTCTGTTATACTTACTTCACTTCTTCAAATTTCTTGTCCCTGTAGAAGTTACTCCTTTTAAGCACATACAGTAAGACCAAGTCACAGAAGAAGGCCCCCTGAAAGAGTAATAGAACACATAATATACTTCCAGACATAACAAAAGTAAATGGAGGATAAAATAATCAAAACGGGAAGGTACCCTCAGAAATTAATAACGGCAGACCTATTAAACAACTTCAAAGGGAACTTATTGGTCCAATGAATTTCCATTAATTGAAACCTAACAAGTAGCTGACAACATAAGCTGTCAATGGGTAGTTTAGCTCTACACCTCTGTTTCCCCAGAGCCGTTTGCATCCCTACTAACTGTGCTATGTGCATATTGACATTCTCAAAGTCACTATTTGAATAATCCTCCCATTAGTGCCTCCTTCATAGCCACCAGATACTGCCCTGAGCCACTATCTTCTGGCGCTGTGGGAATTAACATCCACCGCTGCTAATCTGAAAAGTTGTGCCACTCACCTGCCCCCTGTTAATGGGCGGTAGGGATCCTGTCATTCCACTGTTCCTCCTGTATTCACAGAATGCAATGCATTATGGGAGAATAGTATTATACGTTTTGTGAATAGCGAAGAGGGCAAAAGGGGGCAGGTGAATGATGTAAGTTTTCAGAAGACCAACGGCAGCTTTTACCTCATACAGTGCCAGGAGATAGCCACTCAGGGCAGTACCTGGTAGCTATGAAGGAGGCATTGAAGAGAAGATTTAACCAAGAAGTTGCTGAATTCAGGTAATGGGATACACACCATCAGTGGCGGCTGGTGTTCAAATTTATGGGGGGGGCAGCAAACAAACCTGGCCCTCTCACCCCTTCCCCCTCGCTTGATTGATTTATTGCCCGCTCGCCCGTGCGCCTGCCAGCCCCAGACTTACCCTATTCAGGTTGCGGCTTTGGCGGCTTCCCCCTGCATCTCTTCCTGAGTCCCTGGCCAATCGGGTCTTAGGATTCCCGGCCAATTGGGTCTTAGGACTCCCGGCCAATTGGGTCTTAGGACTCCCGGCCAATTGGGTCTTAGGACTCCCGGCCAATCAGGTCTCAGAACCCGCTTCCTGATTGGACAGGAAGAGAAGCAGGAAGACATTAAACAAATTTTTATTTGCTAATGTCACACAAGTGGGTGGGCTTGGGGCGCAGTGCTCTGCGCCCCGAGCCCACCCTATTTGAACCCAATTAGAGCCTCAGGCTTTCATTGAAATCCATGCGTCCTGTGTCCTACATGGAGATTAGGGTCCGGGCGCATGGATTGGGTCCCTGCGCCCCTTATGAGCAGCCGCCACTGCCCACCATTATATATAACTAATAAGTTTGGTGTTTTATCCCTAAAAAAGCTATTTTAGATCAGTCAATAGGTGAGTCTGCAGGGGACAGAGCCAAAGATAAGTTGAGTTTTACAGCTGAAGCTGTTTTTTTTTTTACTTTGTACTCATACCGGAGAGGGATTTTTTTTCTATTATTTTTGCCTAAGATGAAGTTGGGATTTGAGCTCTGTAGACAAGGTAATAGCTATGATAAGGAGATCACTGTCTATGGACCTGTGAGGTCAAATGGCCTAGCAATGGCTGTCGCTGCCCCTACTCTGTACATTACTTTCTGTATATTGTAAAGTAGTATTTCCTTTTCCCTGACATCTGTTTTATTCCTTCTGTTATCTGTTGTTTAAAGGATAACCACACATTTATACTAAAGACATCCCTTTCACCACCATTGTATTCAAGAATAATACATATAAATATGGACCTCAGATAGAGGCTTCTCCATTTAACACAGCCATGGCCTGCACTAAGTTGGACAAGTGATCAAGTCTAGGGGCCTCTGCAGTAATGTGCATCACATAGGGGTGACCATAGTAATGGCTGTAACTATTTCCCTGCACCAGAGGGGAGATGGTCACACCAATTACTATGTATACTCAGAGGACCTATTTCAATTATGCTTATTACAAATTCTCCTTAGATTTACCAGTCTTTATAAGTCTTTATAAGGATGTCTGATTTACCATAAATTGGGTGGAACATTTAGGATGACTCTCATACTACATAGTTATTGGTTGATCTAAAAGAAACTACACGGATTGTATAATCAGATTGTAAAATGTGTTGTCAATTTAATAACTAAAGACTTTTAAGACTAAAGCCTCGTACACACGATCGGATTTTCTGACGGGAATTGTGTGATGACAGGCTGACCGTTTGTGTGCTCCATTGGACAATTTTTGTCGGATTTTCCGCCAACAAATGTTGGATAGCATGCTTTACAATTTTCCGACAACAAATGTGTGTTGTTGGATTATCCAAAGTACAAACATGCATGCTCAGAAGCAATGCTAGCCATAACAGAACATTAGCAGAAGTTGCCCAAAAGGTAGCGCTAGAGAGCTGAAAAACTACGTAGTTTTGTGTTTGTTCACCAACAATTGTGTGCCGTTTGTATGCAAGACAAATTCCTGGCCAACGCCCTTCGGACAAAAGTCCTACGCTTTGTCCACTGAAAATCCGATCGTGTGTTCCAGGCTTAAGAGACTGTGAGGTGTAGGGCCAATCTGCTTGGATCCAATAAAAAACATCACCAACTCATCCAATCGCTGTTTAATGAAACTTTGTTGAAAAGTTATGAATCTGCTGGATTTTGTGAGCCCAAACACTTTTAGATTTCTACAATTCTGCCTACATTTAGTAGATTGTACAGTAGTATTGTAGCCAGCTTAAGAGCTAATTTGAAACATTTCAGATCTGCTTACCGCACCCATTAGAGCCAGGCCTGAGCCTATATTGACGATTGTTGGGATGATATTGAACTTTCCAGCCTGTCAAAATAAACAGAAAATGCACATTTTTGGTGCACATTTTATATTGTGTTCTCCAACACAGACAAATGAATATATATGGCTAATGATAAGCAGAAGTTTGCACATAGAGAACTGACCATACCTGGTAAGATTTGGGTCACCTGATTCAGGCCCAGAAAGGCATATGACTGGGTAAAATAAAAATTAAAACAGAGGCAATAGATCTTTAAAATACATACACATTTCCCAATGTTTTATCCCTTTAACTACTTCAGTCCCGGAAGAATTTATCCCCTTTCTGACCAGGGCAATTTTTGCGATACGGCACTGTGTTGCGTTTTTTTTTTTTTTGCAAAATCTTTTTTATTGAAATTTATATGAGCATGTAAATTTACCCACGCAGGGGCTTAACATTTGGCAGTTTCTCCGTTGTGGCAACTCGCCGCAACAGGGCACAACACATAATACCAACATCCTAGCTTAGCTTACACTATAACCCCAATTGTGGGGAGAGGGTTAGGTCAAGATAATCTGTGCTCAAAATGATATTGACAGGATAAGGCTACATGAGAAAAGTTGGGTCAATAAATTAACAAAAAACAAAAACAACATTGTCAATCTAGGTATTGGTCACTGCATCATTTGCCGTGGTACTATCATCTAGCCAACAACTCCATACCTTCTCAAATTTTTGTGGGCATCCCCTGTCCGAGTAGGTGGCTTTATATAGGGGCAAACTGGCATTCACTAGGCTTTTCCAGAACCTGACAGAGGGGGGAGACGATTGTTTCCAGTTCATTGTAATGGCTTTGCGAGCATAGTATAGTAACAGGGATATGAGTATTTTCCTGGCTCTGATCATCGACATTTGTCGAACCAGCCCTAGCAGACAATATATAGGTTCATAAGAAACACTAGTCTTAGTGACCTTAGTAATCACCAGGAGTACTTCTTTCCAATAATGTGCGATTGCTGGGCAAACCCAGAAAATGTGGAAAAGTCCCCCGGTTGATAGGAGCAGCGCAAGCACGCCGGAGAATGTGCCGGCGACATCTGGTGCAGCCTATGAGGTGTGTAGTGCGCTCTATGTACAATTTTGTATTGGACCAATTTGTCTCTTGCTGAGACCAGAGGGGAGAAGGGAAAGTCCCAAATCTCCCTCCAGTCGTCCT
Source organism: Rana muscosa (assembly GCA_029206835.1). Lineage (NCBI taxonomy): Eukaryota > Metazoa > Chordata > Amphibia > Anura > Ranidae > Rana > Rana muscosa. Next base: position 149,539,186 of record CM055117.1, read on the forward strand.
CATCCAGCCCCGGTATGTCCTCCATCCATTTCCTGCGGAGGGAGGACAGCTCGGGGACGGCTGCCACCAACAGGGATCCATAGAGCTGAGACGTGGGTTTCTCCAGGTCCTTTACTCGAGGGGGGGGGGGGGGCTTCTAATGGGGCACTGCGTTGCTTTAACTGACAATTGCGTGGTCATGCAATGTTGCACCCAAACAAAATTGATGTCCTTTTTTTCCCCACAAATAGAGCTTTCTTTTGGTGGTATTAGAACACCTCTGCGGGTTTTATTTTTTGCGCTATAAACAAAAGAAGAGCGACAATTTTGAAAAAAAAGCAATATTTTTTACTTTTTGCTATAATAAATATCCCCAAAAGAATATCTAAAAAAACAATTTTTTCCCTCAGTTTAGGCTGATACGTATTCTACATATTTTTGGTAAAAAAAAATCGCAATAAGTGTATATTGATTGGTTTGCGCAAACGTTATAGCGTCTACAAAATGCGGGATAGATTTATGACATTTTTATTAATATTTTTTTTTTACTAGTAATGGTGGCGATCTGCAATTTTTATCGGGACTGCGACATTATGGCGGACACATCGGACACTTCTGACAATATTTTGGGACCATTGTCATTTATACAGCGATCAGTGCTATAAAAATGCAGTGATTGCTGTGTAAATGACACTGGCAGGGAAGGGGTTAAACACTAGGGGGTGATCAAGGGGTTAAGTGATTCTAACTGTGGGGGAGATGGGCTACCACTGACATGACAGCGATCACTGCTCCTGATGACAGGGAGCAGTAGATCCCTGTCATGTCACTAGGCAGAACAGGGAAATGCCTTGTTTACATAGGCATCTCCCCGCTCTGCCTTTCCGTGTCACGATCACGGGAAACCGGCGGACATCGAGTTCACCGCTCCCGCTGGCATGCTCACGGAGTATGTGGCGGGCGCGCGTCCGTTAGCAGACAAATTAAAGGGGACGTATCTGTACACCCATTTGCCCACCGCTGCTATTGTGCCGACATATATCGGCATGCAGCGGTCGGCAAGTGGTTAAAAATTCTGCAATTACAAAAAAATAACTTGATCTGCGTGTAGGCTGGTGCAGTTTTTTTTCTCCACTGTTGGTGGTGCTCATCCGCAGCGGCATTGCAGTTGGAGAGGAAGTCAAGCGGAACACGGTTCCTCTATAGTTTTCTTGGGTCACAGGGAAAGCTATCTGATTGGATGCTGCTGCCCCATGTGACTCTGGAAGCCATCTTGGGTCAGGCAGAGCCTATATAGGGCCCTGGCTCCCAGGCTTGTTGCGTTTTTCGCATGTGAGTAGTGTAGGGACAGGTCAACCATCTGGTAGGAACAGTGACTAGCAGTAGGAGGAGGTTCCAGAAGAGTAGGGAGAGGCTAGGAACATGCCATCTTTCCTGGAGACCTTCCACATTTGGGGACAGACCGTCCAGGCCGCATTCCACCTCTCAAGACAGACTCTGTTGACACATCTGAGACCTGCTCTGCTTTACACTGCTGTTACATTCTATGAGTGTTTCTGGTCAGCCACTTTCCCACCGGGCTTGTTGTGAGTTATTTAGGAAGTTGCACCTATGTATGAACAGGTGAATAATATCATTATATTTACTATTTCGAATATTGGTACCTTTCCATTCACCATGATGTCAAAACGAATGCCGTAAGCTTTTATCAACGTTCTGTAGTCCGTCTCATTCACATCACGATAATACTTGGCATATCTTAAAAGAAATATGTTATTAAAAACACATAATGGGCAGCCACCTAGAACTCAGATTCTGCAAACATTTCTGATATGAAAATGTACCAATTTAAAGTTAGTATAGCAGCACTAAGGTCTAATAATAGTTGTAATTAAAGTACAGTTACAGTATCTCACAAAAGTGAGTACACCCCTCACATGTTTGTAAATCTTTTATTATATCTTTTAATGGGACAACACTAAAGAAATGACACTTTGCTACAATGTAAAGTAGTGAGTGCACAGCTTGTATAGCAGTGTAAATTTGTTGTCCCCTCAAAATAACTCAACACATAGCTATTAAAGAGGAAGTAAACCCTGGCCAATTTTTCTTTTTTATTCAATATTAACATTCAATAGCTCATTGCAATGGATAATCGATTGAAATCGGCCCTAAATGAGGTCTGTAAATACCTTATTTAGGGTGTTTGTCTTCCCTGCATTTCCAGGTATTGGCCACGCCATTGGTAGTGCTGTTTGCTGACTCTTTTCATTATGTCACTTCCGCCCTTACTCTGTTTCCCTTACGAAATCTCGCACATGCGCCATAGCGCCGTAACAAGCCTCAAGGGGGAGTATCAGAAAGGAGAGAATCATTGCAGCATCGCGAGACTTCTCCTCTGTGCCGTTCAGAGGGGAAGCTTGTTCACAGTTATTTCCCGACATGCAGGGAATTCAGAAACGGCATGTTTTTGGTGCCGTTAATGAGTGATCCTAATGCGCGATCGCGCATGATGTCATCTACAAGTAAAAGACGATTTACAATGAAAATACAGCAGTGAATACACTTTCACAGGCAGCGATCAGTTGCCTGTGTTATCTACTATCTAAACAGATTACGTTGTCTCTGAGGGTTTACAACCACTTTAATGTCTAAACCGCTGGCAACAAAAGTGAGTACACCCCTAAGTGCCCAATTAGTCATTTTCCCTTCCCGTTGTCATGTGACTCGTTAGTGTTATAAGGTGTCAGGTGTGAATGGGGAGCAGGTGTGTTAAATTTGGTGTTATCGCTCTCACTCTCTTATACTGGTCACTGGAAGTTCAATATGGCACCTCATGGCAAGGAGCTCTCTGAGGATCTGAAAAAAAGAATTGTTGCTCTACATAAAGATGACCTAGGCTATAAGAAGATTGCCAAGACCCTGAAACTGAGCTGCAGCACGGTGGCTAAGAACATACAGTGGTTTAACAGGACCCAGTTCCACGCGGAACAGGCTTCGCCATGATTGACCAAAGAAATTGAGTGCACGTGCTCAACGTCATATCCAGAGGTTGTCTTTGGGAAATAGACATATGAGTGCTCCCAGCATTGCTGCAGAGGTTGAACGGGTGGGGATTCAGCCTGTCAGTGCTCAGACCATACGCCTCACAATGCATCAAATTGGTCTGCATGGCTGTCATCCCAGATAGAAGCCTCTTCTAAAGATGATGCACAAGAAAGCCCGCAAACAGTTTGCTGAAGACAAGCAGACTAAGGACATGGATTACTGGAACCATGTCCTGTGGTCTGATGAGACCAAGATAACCTTATTAGGTTCAGATGGTGTAAAGTGCGTGTGGTGGAGACCAGGTTAGGAGTACAAAGTCAAGTGTGTCTTGCCTACAGTCAAGCATGGTGGTGGGAGTGTCATGGTCTGGGGCTGCATGAGTGCTGCCGGCACTGGGGGGTTCATTGAGGGGACCGTGAATGCCAACATGTACTGCGACATACTGAAGCAGAGCATGATCACCTCCCTTCGGAGACTGGGCCGCAGGGCAGAATTCCAAAATGATAACGACCCCAAACACACCTCCAAGATGACCACTGCCTTGCAAAAGAAGCTGAGGGTAAAGGTGATGGACTGGCCAAGCATGTCTCTAGACTTAAACCCTATTGAGGATCTGTGGGGCATCCTCAAACAGAAGGTGGAGGAGCGCAAGGTCTCTAACATCCACCAGCTCCATGATGTTGTCATGATAGAGTGGAAGAGGACTCCAGTGGCAATCTGTGAAGCTCTGGTGAACTTCATGCCCAAGAGGGTTAAGGCAGTGCTGGAAAATAATGGTGGCCACACAAAATATTGCCACTTTGGGCCCAATTTGGACATTTTCAGTTAGGGGTGTACTCACTTTTGTTGCCAGCGGTTTAGACATTAATGGCTGTGTGTTGAGTTATTTTGAGGGGATAGAAAATTGACACTGTTATACAAGCTGTATACTCACTACTTTACATTGTAGCAAAGTGTCATTTCTTCAGTGTTGTCACATGAAAAGATATAATAAATTACTGTATATACTCGAGTATAAGCCGAGTTTTTCAGCACTTTTTTTTGTGCTGAAAATGCCGCTTATACACGAGTCACCTTTTTGCGCCTGATCTCCCGGACTTTGGGGACCTGGTACCGGCTCACACAAGTAGTCCCACCCTTCCTATATAAGTGTGCAAAGTTTGTTGTCCGGGGGACCTACGGCCGGGGAGCACCGATTTTTCAAAGCCGAGCAGCCCTTCCATAGACTCCCACGTTAAATGGTAATTTCTCTGGTGATTTGGGGACCTGGTACCAGCCAGTCGTAGGTCCTCAGGATCCGGAACTTGGCAAACATGTAGCCCCATTTCTCCTCTACAAGTGTGCAAAATTTGTTGTCTAAGGGACCTACGGCCGGGGAGCACCGATTTTTCAAAGACTCCCATGTTAAACGTCAGTCTAGTCATGGACACAGTGAGGCATGGACACAGTGAGGCATAGACACAGTGAGGCATGGGCACAGTGAGGCATGGGCACAGTGAGGCATGCACATGGACACAGTGAGGCATGCACATGGACACAGTGAGGCAAAGTGAGGCATGCAGATGGACACCCTAGGCTTATACTCGAGTCAATAAATTTCCCCAGCTTTTTGTGGTAAAATTAGGTGCCTCCGCTTATATTCGGGTCGGCTTATACTCGAGTATATGCGGTATTTACAAAAATGTGAGGGGTGTACTCACTTTTGTGAAATACTGTATCTATTGTGTTTAAGTAGAGTGCAGCTATTCTTCAATTAAAATTCCTATAAAAGTGTTATTAACAATGAATGTGGATTTAACTAGCATAATAAGAAACTTTTCTGTTTGTTAAAAAGCAGTTATAGGTATATATATTAATGTATGTTTTATGATGATAAAACGACCACGTTTCCAAAAAATGTTTTACTCAAGTGTCCTGATTCTTCCTTTGTCTAAACCTGCTATGTTTAGAAAATGTTCACATCGGCTCAGACTGATGATGATGATAAACTTTGCATTCACAGAAGACTATGGGGAGGGACCACAGAAGAGGAGGATCGGGACCACTCTGTGCAAAACCAACTGCACAGCTGAGGTAAGTATGACATGTTTATTATTATTTATTTTTTTAAAACCGAACCTTTACAACCACTTTAAGGTTAAACCACTTCTCCTCCAATCTAAGGATGAGCCGAACACCCCCCGGTTCGGGTCGCACCAGAACTTGCGAACAGGCAAAAAATTTGTTCAAACACGCGAACAACGTTAAAGTCTATGGAACAGGAACATGAAAAACCTGAAAGTGCTCATTTTAAAGGCTTATATGCATGGTATTGTCATAAAAAGTGTTTGGGGATCGGGTCCTGCCCCAGGGGACGTGTATCAATGCAAATTTTTTTTAAAAACGTCAGTTTTTTCGGGAGCAGTGATTTTAATAATGCTTAAAGTGAAACAATAAAAGTGAAATGTTTCTTGAAATTTCGTGCCTGGGGGGTGTCTATAGTATGCCTGTAAAGTGGCACATTTTTCCCGTGTTTAGAACAGTCCCGCAGCAAAATGACATTTCTAAAGGAAAAAAAGTAGTTTAAAACTGATCGGTTGTAATGAATTGTCGGGTTTCGGCAATATAGATAAAACTCATTGAAAAGAACGGCATGGGTTCCCCCCCCCCCCCCAGTCCATTACCAGGCCCTTTGGGTCTGGTATGAATATTAAGGGGAACCCCGAACCAAAATGTAAAAAAAAATTGCGTGGGGGTCCCCCCAAATTCCATACCAGGCCCTTCAGGTCTGGTATGAATATTAAGGGGAACCCTGCGCCAATTTAAAAAAAAAATGGCGTAGGGGTCCCCCTCAAAATTAAAACCAGACCCTTCAGGTCTGGTATTGATTTTAAGGGGAACCCTGTGCCAAAATTAAAAAAAATAATGGCATAGGGGTCCCCCCAAAAATCCATACCAGACCCTTATCTGAGCACGCAACCTGGCATGCTGCAGGAAAAGAGGGGGGGACGAGAGAGCGCCCCCCCCGAACTGTACCAGGTCATTTGCCCTTAACATGGGGAGGATGCTTTGAGGACCCCAAAGCACCTTGTCCCCATGTTAATAGGGACAAGGGCCTCATCCCCACAACCCTTGCCTGGTAGTTGTGGGGGTCTGTGGGCAGGGGGGGCTTATCGGAATATGGAAGCCCCCTTTAACAAGGGGACCCCCAGATCCTGCCCCCCCTATGTGAATTGGTAACGGGTACATTGTACCCCTACCATTTCACAAAAAAAAAGTGTAAAAAATTGTAAAAAAGACAAGAGACAGCTTGGGACAAGTCCTTTATTAAAAAATAAAAAAATAAAAATGTCCAGCGAAGTAAATCCACACCGCCCGACACACAAAAAAAAAAGCCACAACAGTTCCACCTCCATGGGAGGCGGCCACCGAGTGACGCTTCTCCGGCTGTGACAGCTGTTATATAGCTGAGGGCAGGGCCACTCGGTTACTTTAACAGGTGACCCCGCCCCCTCTGAAACCCCGTGGCATCAGAGAGGGGCGGGGTCACCCGTTTACGTCTCCAGATGGCCCTGCCCTCAGCTATATAACAGCTGTCACCAGTGGGAGAAGCATCACTCGGCGGAGCCTCCCATGGAGGCGTAACTATTGCGCCAATTTTAGATAATAGACAATTTTATATGTCAATCATTCATTTGCTAAAGTGATACACTGAGGCAATCCAAATGCCCCACATACCTAAAATTAAAGAATATAATGTATTTATCCTCACATCAAATGTAGATACAACTAGGTTCACACTAGTGCAGCTGCGACATAACCCCATTTTCAGTGCTATTTTGTAGTGCCACACTGCATGTTTTTAATGCACCTTTCATGCTACATGCGTTTTTTGGAGAGGAGGGAGACTAGGGGGTTTTCTGCAGCACAGGGATGCTGGTCGTTAAGGAACCGGCATCCGCCAGCATCCTAGCAACCAGTGACTGACCCCTGCTATCAGCCGGGGATAAATAAAGAAGCCTGTCATTAGCAAAAAAAAAAGCTTGCCCCCCCCCCCCAAAATACATACCAGGCTCTTTGGGTTTGGTATGGAGTTTAAGGTGGACCCTACACTCAAAAAAAAACATAGCATGAGGTCCCCCCCCCCCCAAAGAAAACAAAATCAAATTCCAGACCCGGAGAGCCTGGTTTGAAATGTGGGGAATCCCCACACCATTTTGTAATGATTGGCTCTTATGTTTACACAAGCATACCCCTCCATGTTGAGGGCATATGGCTCGGTATGCTGCAGAAGTTTAGGGAACAGTAAGCTCATCCCTTTCCCTTTCCTGGCCTGCCAGGCTGTGTGCTCGGATAAGGGTCTGGTATGGATTTTGGGGGGACCTCACGCCATTTTTTGGGGGTTCATACCAGACCGGAAAGGCCTGGTATGGAGTGTGGGGGGACCCCCCACACCGTTTTTTAATTCTTATCGAGGGCTCTTCTAGTTACTTTCTGCTGTCCGTCAGGAATCCCGAACTGACAGCAGGGATGAGTCACTGGTTGTTAGGATGACGGAGGGTGCTATTTCCTTACCAACCTACACAAATCTTGCAAAAACGCATGAACATTCATTTGACAAGTGTTTTTGGTGAATTTCTGTTAAAGTCGATGTGGCCAAAATCATGCAGCAACCACAATAAAGTAGCACTTACACCTTTTCCAAAAATTCACCTTGCTGGACTGCATTGATGTGAAAGGGCACCATGGATAATAATGTGATTTCCATTGTACTGGGATTCTGTGCGACACAAGTTGCATCTGAAGTCGCACAAGTGTGAATAAGGCCTACAAGTGCAGTAATTTGTATATAGTAATACCTGAAATTGTAGCCAGAGGAGACAGATTTCTCTGAGAATTTATTATCCAGCCGCGTGAAAGAGTAGCGTGGGTGACATTCAGAAGTATCCTTGTCCAGGTTACAATCCCATTCTATCTGAATTCCAATAACACCACCCTGACACAAGATATTTACAATGTTATCAGTTTTCTAACAACTTGTGCATATATATTCTATAATACAATTACAATACTTTGGAGATAAAATAAGACAAGCAATAAAAGTAATGTCAAAAACAGAAAATGTTAGCATCTTAGCACAAAGATGAAGTACAATTCCTACACTGACCACAAGAGGGCAAAGAAATCCTATGGCTAATGGCACTCAGTGTACAGATTAAAGGGGGTTGTAAGCACTTTTTAAAATGTATTTTTAATAACAAACATGTCATACTTACCTCCACTGTGCAATTCGTTTTGCACAGAGTGGCCCAGATCCACCTGTTCTGGGGTCCCCCGGCGGTGCTATCAGCTCCTCCCCGCATCGGAAACCACATAGGAGAAGCGCTCTCCTAGGGGGTTACCATGCGGGCACGCTCCCTAGTCCGGCTTTTGCGTCCATAGACACAGAATGCCGGACTTGGCCCCTGCCCCCGGCGCCCGCTTCATTGGATTTGATTGACAGAAGCAGGAGCCAATGGCTGCAATCAATCAAGGCAGCTGGCAGGTCCAGACTTGGAAGTTGGGATGACGCGCTGCCTCGACTGATTGCAGTGACGTCAGTGGAGAGCGGACTTCAGGCTGCTCTCCACTGAAAACGGGTCACAGGAGTGCAAAATGAATTGCACTCCTGTGACCCAGAGGAGAAGCACAGCCTAAAAAGCTCAGGCTGGACTTCTCCTTTTAATGTGTTCAATACATGCAAAAAATACTTGTTGATTCTGAAATCTAGTGAGCTTGTAAGTTCCTGTGCTGTCTGTCACTGCTGCACTTATATGAATTAACATTATTCCCAGTTTAGTTCTGTTGACTAGAGAACACCTGCCCCCATGTTATAAAAATAAGGAAAGAGGGAGGTGTTATGTAGTTATGACCTTCCTTGAGAATGGGTTCACCCTTGTCCGGCAAACGCTCCGACTTTGGGAGCTCATGTCGCATGACGTGTGAAAATCAATGTTTCCCTATGAGAGCCGTCTTAACTGGTCCGACACAAGTCGGTCCGACTTTGAGAATGCTCCCTGTACTACTTTGGTCCGACTTTGATCCGACTTCAGCCCATTGAATATCATTGAAGTCGGATCAAAGTCGGAGCCTTGTCCTAACCATCCGACTTTTGACATCAGACATGGTGATCACAGCAGCAGTAAAAGGAATTTATCTCACACTGGGATTGTTTTGATTGGTCAAAGGACAAGTCAGACTAGCACAATGTCGGATCAAAGTAGTATCCTGTTCATGAAAGTCGGATGGATGTCGGACCAATGTAGGATCAATGTAGGACTGATGTCGCAAAGCAAAGTAGGATGAAAGTTGTATGTCGTGTCGTATCAGTGTGAACCCAGCCTTATGCCATAAGATGTCAACACTGCTCATCCACAGATATAGTACACTGGGGGTTTATTTACTAAAACCGGAGAGTGCAAAATATGGTGCAGCTGTGTCTGGTAGCCAATCAGCTTCTAACTTCAGCTTGTTCAATTAAGCTTTGGCAAAAAAAAATCTGGAAGCTGATTGGTTTCTTTGCAGAGCTGCACCAGATTTTGCACTCTACTGTTTTAGTAAATCAACCTCAATGAGTGAGTGTTGTCACCCTAGGACAGGAAATTATGTTACTGGCAGGCACACCAGGTGAAAATAAAGGAAAAATTCTGAAAAGAGAAAACGAATGCAGTCACCACATTTGGTAAGCTACAAGGACTGGAAAGCTACAATAAATTAAATTTTTATTCTTGATTTTAATGAAAAAGTATAAACAAGAAGGTTATAGAGCTGTCAGAGTAGTGTAAATATTGCATTGTTTACATTCAACAAGTCTGTAACTGCACCACCATACAGCATCACATTAGGCCCCTTTCACACCAGCGGACTGATCGGGTCCAGAACTACGAAGCTGAACCAGAGGAAGCCCTCTTATGGTAGCGCCTTCTCACCATTACCTTCTGGGTTATACTTTTTTGTTGGTCCCAAAATGTTACTCTGTTGAAGCCATGGTTTGCATACACTGCACTGGTGATGGCCAACAAACCTTCCTTGTTTTAGGTCTGTCTGGCAGAATATTAAATATATAGAAAAACAAAATAATAAAAATTCACCTTTAGGCCCCTTTCAGATGGAACGGAATCTGTTTAAGCGGATCCGCCTGCTCAGCGGGGGATCACTCAGTTGATCCCTGCTGAGCAGGCGGATGACAGGTCAGTGTCTGCTCCGCTATGCAGAGCGGACATGGACACAGCCCTCTGTTCTCCTTTTGAGCCGTCAGATGGAAATGGACTGCCAGTCTTTTTTTAGCAGACCGGATGCCGGCGGGTGACAGCGGGCACATGTCCGTTGACATCCGCCGCCCCATAGAGAACAATGAGTAGTCCGTTTTTCACGTGGACCCGATCAGTCCACTGGTGTGAAAGGGGCCTAATGTGATGCTGTATGGCGGGGCAGTTACAGACTCCTTGAATGTAAACAATTCAATATTTACACTACTCTGACAACTCTCATAGTACAGAGAGGCAGAGGTAAGGAGGTTTATTTAAAAAGCTGTTGGGTAGCCATGGATATATGGAAAAAGCTAGTTGTCTTAAAAGTACTGTTATTCATTAATTCTATTTGTGAAAATAAAACTGTTGTAAGTATGAAAACGTCTGATCCATTTTTACTATTTTATAGGATTATATCTGATTTACCTCCAGTGCTATATCCTGAAAGTCACTTCCAGACCAAGAGACAATTTTCCCTAGGTGGAAGATGGGGCAATAATGATCCTCTTTACTGTGTCGACAGGTCTTCAGGAAGGAGCCATCCTTTGTATCACGAACATTCGTTCTGTGAAATATAACAATGCCAATACATCACATCACTGTATTTACTAGGAAGATTCCTTTATTTTTCCTGAAATATGAAATACATAGAAAAACAAAATAATAAAACTCCACCTCTTGACTAATGTGATGCTGTATGGCAATACAGTAACATTGTCATGTTTATTAATAGTATTTATTTTCTCTCAAGTTCCATTAGGTTGGTAACTGCATATGAATTATTAAAAGTCATCTCCAGGCAGAAAATAAACACTTATTTTCAAGCAATTACAATGATGGCTTTCTACTGGAAATATGTTTTTTTTTTTTTTTTTTTGTATAGGTAATCTTTGCTTCTGTCAGTGTCCTCAAAAAACTGCCATGAGAGAAATATACAGTACATAGGGCTTGATTTACTAAAATAAAAAGAGCAGGGAGAAATCGACATAAAGGTAAAAGGTGCGTTTGTAATGGAGGCTCACATGAACTTGATTATACACGCACGTGCACCCAGCAGTCATGATTCCGATCGTGTTACACATGCATTGTTGTTTGTTTGCCTTTAAATACAGTGCATCCGGAAAGTATTCACAGCACTTCAACTTTTACACATTTTGTTATGTTACAGCCTTATTCAAAGTTGGATTCAATTCATTATTTTCCTAAAAATTCTACAAACAATACCCCATAATGCCAACGTGAAAATAGGATTTTTATAACAGCTTACCTGTAAAATCCTTTTCTTGGAGTACATCACGGGACACAGAGCGGCATAGTCATTACTATGTGGGTTATATAGATACCTTCAGGTGCTGGCACTGGCAACTTCCAAAACCGGAAGTACCCTCCCCTATATAAGCCCCTCCCATCCGGGAGTACCTCAGTTTTGTAGCAAAGCAATAAGTGTCCCCAAAAGAGGGGTGGGAGCTCTGTGTCCCGTGATGTACTCCAAGAAAAGGATTTTACAGGTAAGCTGTTATAAAAATCCTATTTTCTTTCTCGTACATCACGGGACACAGAGCGGCATAGTCATTACTATGTGGGATGTCCTAAAGCAATGCCCAATGAGGGGGGGGATACACCATACATAAGCTGAGCGCTATCAGACATGAGGATCTTTTGCGGCCTACAACACACTGCGCCCAAAGGCGACATCCTCCTGACTTCTAACGTCCACCTGGTAGAACCTAGTAAACGTGTGTACTGAAGACCACGTTGCGGCCTTACAGATTTGAGCCAGGGAGGCCTGGTGATGCACTGCCCATGAAGTTCCAACTGCTCTCGTGGAGTGCGCCCTAACTTTGAACGGAGGCGGTCTCCTTCTCAAGCCATAGGCCTGCATTATGACCTGTCGAATCCACTTGGCTAAAGTAGATTTTGACGCTGCCTGACCCTTTCTGGGGCTTTCCGGCAGAATAAACAAAGTATCCGTTCTGCGAATCTGAGCAGTGGCTTTTAGATAAGCTTTAACTGCTCTTACTACATCCAAAGAATGCAATAACTTCTCCTCTACCGAACTAGGTTTGGGGAAAAAAGAAGGAAGAACCACATCTTGGTTCAAATGAAACCTCGATACCACCTTAGGAAGAAAGGCTGGATGAGGACGTAACACTACTCTGTCCTTATGGATAACCAGATATGGCTCTTTACAGGACATAGCTGCTAATTCCGACACACTTTTAGCCGAACAAATGGCTACTAGAAAAATCAATTTCCTGGTGAGAAGAACCAAGGAAATATGCTGTAATGGTTCAAATGGTTGTTTCTGTAGAACCGACAGAACCAGGTTTAGATCCCATGGACATATGGGAATATTAACCGGAGGACTAATACGCATCACCCCTTGTATAAAGGCTTTGACTAGTGAATGCGAAGCCAAGGGCCTTTGAAAAAATATTGACAAGGCCGAAATCTGACCCTTGATAGTACTCAAGGCAAGCTTCCTATCTACAGCCCACTGTAGGAAGTCCAGAATCCTACCTATTACGTACTTACGTGGATGCCATTTCTTGGCCTCACACCAGGCGATGTACGCCTTCCAGATTCTATAGTAGATCTGCCTGGATACCGGCTTCCTGGCATTGATCATGGTAGATACCACAGGATTAGAGAGCCCTCTCTTTTTTAGAATGTGGGCTTCAATAGCCAGGCCGTTAAACCTAGGGCTGGTAAGGAAGGGTGGTATATCGGTCCTTGCGAAAGCAGGTCCGGACGATGTGGGAGAGTCCAAGGACTCCCCACTGACATTTTTACAATCTTCGCGTACCATGCTCTTCGGGGCCACGCTGGAGCCACCAGAATCACTGGTTTCTTTTCTACCCTGATTCTGCGGAGTAATCGAGGTAACAATTGTGGCGGTGGGAATGCATATATCAGCTTGAACTGATCCCAAGGGAACACTAGGGCATCCGAGCCGCAAGCTAGGGGATCCCTTGTCCAAGAGACAAACCTGTCCACCTTTGCGTTGAATCTGGATGCTAGCAGATCTACATCCGGTGTTCCCCACCGCTGACATATTGTCCGAAAAACCTCGGGGTGAAGGGACCATTCCCCTGGGCATAATTGTTGGCGACTTAGAAAGTCCGCCTTCCAATTCTCCACTCCTGGAATGAATACCGCGGATATGGCTGGGACATATCTTTCTGCTCATTTCAGGATGCAATTTACTTCCCTCTGGGCTGCACGACTCCTGGTGCCACCCTGATGATTGATATATGCCACTGCCGTGGCATTGTCTGATTGAATTCTGACAGGGGACCCTTGGAGTTTGGATGTCCATGCTACTAGGGCATACCGGGCTGCTCGTATCTCTAAGAGATTGATGGGCAGGGCCTTTTCCGCATCCGACCATCTGCCCTGGAGAGACCATTGCTCCAGTACTGCTCCCCAGCCTATAAGGCTGGCATCTGTAGTGACCACCTTCCAAGAAATCGGACTGAAGGATTTCCCTTTTTCCAGATTCTGGGGAACCAACCACCAACGGAGGCTCTTGCGAACGGAAGGGGACAAGGAAATTGGTAAGTCTAGGGCCTGAACTTTCTTGTTCCAGGCTGACAGTATGGCCCTTTGCAAATTCCTTGAATGGAATTGACCGTAGGGTACTGCTTCGAATGATGCCATCATTTTTCCCAGCAGCCTCATGCACAGGCGTATGGACGGCTGTCTTTTTGTACCCACTAAGTGGATCAAATCTCTCAAAGACAACACCTTTTTTCGAGGCAAGAATATTTTCTTCTGGCCTGAATCTAGCCTTAGCCCCAAGTACTCCAGACTTTTGACTGGTTTTAGGGCCGACTTCTCGGTTGATAATCCAACCGTGAGATTCCAGATACTTGATTGTCTTGTGAACGACCACTTCTAGTTTTTTCACTGAGTGGTCTATCAGCAACAAGTCGTCTAGATATGCCATTATCGTTACACCTTGCGTTCTTAGATTGGCCAATAATGGGGCCAGAATTTTTGTGAACACTCGTGGTGCTGTGGCCAGACCGAAGGGTAAGGCTCTGAACTGAAAATGGCGCCCTTCTACTGCAAAGCGTAGAAATTTTTGGTGGACTGGAAAGATGGGAATGTGCAAATAAGCATCTTTGATGTCGATCGAGGCTAACCATTCCTCCCCTTGTAGGGCAGTGGCCACCGATCGGATCGACTCCATCCGGAAAGTCCTGATATGCAGGAATTTGTTTAGCCCTTTTAGATTTAATATGGGCCTCACGTCCCTGTTTGGCTTCGGGACTGTAAAGAGGTTTGAGTAAAACCCAAACCCCCATTCTTCCAGGGGAACCTCCATAATTACTCCTTGGAGCAATAGTTGTTCTAGTGCCAACAGGAGGGACTCTCTCTTCCGGGGATCCCTTGGCACGTTTGACCTCATAAAATGGGAAGGAGGAGAGTCTTTTAACTCCAATCTGTATCCCAGACTTACTGCGGAGAACACCCATCTGTCTCTGATCGTGTCCCGCCAGGTCTCTGCGAACAACTGGAGTCTTCCCCCCACCCGATTGAGTGGGGGCAACCCTTCATGCATTTGACTTTGGGGGAGGTTTTGTACCTCTCCTGACCCAGGGTTTTTTATAACCCTGCGATTGTCCCTGATTTTTACCCCCGGGATTTGACCGAGGAGGCCGTCGGAACTGTTTCACAGCCGATGCCCCAGGGACTGGAGAAGCAGGCCTCTTAAAAGAGGGACCTCTAACTCTGTTTTTAACCGGCAAAAGTGTACTTTTACCGTTGGAAATTTTCTGGATATATTTGTCCAGGTCTTCCCCAAATAAGCGTTCCCCATGAAATGGGAAGCTAACCAGCAATTTTTTACAGGGAGCTTCAGCAGACCAGTTTTTGAGCCATAGAAGCCTGCGCATATGTACTACAGACAGCGTAAGGCGGGAGGCCTGATGGATTGAATCCTTTATGGCGTCAACCGCAAAGCATAAGGCTCTAGGTAGATCAGCTAGGGCAAGGGTCTGCTGATCTGGCAAGTCCCTTAAGACTTGTTTCAACTGATCCTTCACTGCTTGGCAGACCCCAATAGCTGCCACTGCTGGTTGTGTCACCAAGCCTGCTGTAGAAAAAGCAGATTTTAATAAGGACTCCAATTTTTTATCTATTGGGTCCTTGAACATTTGGACATTATCCACTGGACATGTCAGTGATTTATTCACACAAGAGATGGCTGCGTCCACTGTAGGGACCCTCCATTTTTTGATGAACTTATCCTCCATGGGATAGACCACCGGAAATCTCTTGGGGGGAGTAAATATTTTATCAGGATGTTCCCAATCCTGGTACATGAGCCCTTCCAATAAAGGGTGAAGTGGAAAAGAACAGACAGTCTGGGGAGCTTTTAGCGACCCCAGCGAGGAGACAGTAGTGGTTGATGGTTCCGCAAGGTGCATTTTAAATGCTGATCGGACCATGTTAGTCAAAGACTGAACCCATAATCTTTCAGCTTGAGATGCTGAGAAAGGTTCCTCCACAGTTGATTCCTCTATAACAGAATCAACCTCCTCCTGATCCCCTTCAGGCAGGTCGATCCCTGTATGGGACTGTTGCTCCGCTAACAGGTACTCTGAAGGAGGAGACGGAGATCGGGCGTGCTTTCCCTGTGACAGGGAGGCAGCGATTAATGTTGACAATCTCTCTTCTAATCCTCCCAGAGCTGAGGAAAAAACCTCCTCTGTTACATACACAGGAGCAGGTGAACTGAGGACAGCCACAGTACCAGGTACTCCTGCAGGGTCTCTACGGTCACTAACCTCTGAATTTTCAGGGGAGACTGGTGCAGCAGAAGCATGCCCAAGATCCTCAGAGCCCGATGGAGACCCCTTTCGCTTCCTGGAAGATTTAGTTCCGGAGCTTCTGGACGGCATATTCCTAAGCCCAAAGCTGAGGTATTCCAGCCGTAATACACCCCTTTTACTGAGAATAGTCTAGCACAATTGCTGCTATATATCAGTTGGTGTCTACTAAAGTGCCTTTCTAGGGGATGCCTGCATCAACCGCCTCTGTGTGCCTTTTTACTGTTGCTAGCTCTGTTTGTGCACTTCAATAGCCAGCTTGATTGCCTTTAAACATGCTGGACGCCCGCACATGCGCAGTAGCGCCGCGGCGCACACCGAGCGTCATCCACCCGCTCCGTCCCTTTTTCCAGATCGCCTCTATATAGAGAGGCGCGTGCTCGCGCACGCGCGCGGGCACATGCGCCTTCGGCGCCTTTTAAAAAAAAACAAGGAGCTAGATGGGAGCCAGGGTCCCTGCCGCAGGGCCCGGGGATGGATGAGCGCAGCAACAGGGCAGAGGAGACAGCTTCCCAACAGAGAACTTACCAACTGCCTGGATTTGACTTCGGAAGAAAAAAATCCATATTACAAGAAAAAAGAACCATAGCGGCCTCTAGTGTTTAACACAGGTACCGCGGTCTTACATTTTTTTTTTTTTTTTCTTGCCTACTATAAAAAAAATTACATTTTCTCAGTAGTAACAGGCATGCACAGAATATTTAGCGGGAATACCTTAGGTAACAGGCAGAAAGACAAAATAGGCTTGGGGGTCCCCCAATAGAACCAAGTTCCTGAGGGCCCCCACTTACCTTTTCCTCGCCGCAGGACTCTGTTTGGTCCACAGAAGCCCAAACTTCACCTATCACGGCAGGCATTGTAATCAAACCTTCAGGGACCGGGTTCCCAAGGATTCCACTCCCCTGGACCTGTATAGCACCCTGCACAGAAAACATCTTGGTCGTGGGTATGACCAGAGCTCTGGATCCCAGGGTCCAGCCCTCCTAAGAGAGGCATTACAGGCAAAACCTTGCTCTTCTCTTGCAAGGCCCGGGTACCGACCGTTTAGCTATGAAGCTTTTTTGGTCGGATCCAGAATAGCTTACTGAGGCCTATAAAAGAACCTGTACGCAAGCTCAGTGAAACACATGTTACTTCTTGGCCAACACCTTAGACCCTGGCAAAAAACTGAGGTACTCCCGGATGGGAGGGGCTTATATAGGGGAGGGTACTTCCGGTTTTGGAAGTTGCCAGTGCCAGCACCTGAAGGCATCTATATAACCCACATAGTAATGACTATGCCGCTCTGTGTCCCGTGATGTACGAGAAAGAAAGAAGTTTGTTTGAAATCTTTGCAAATTTATTAAACATAACAAAATCGTAAAAATCCCATGTACATACAGTATCTCACGAAGGTGAGTACACCCCTCACATTTTTGCAAATATTTTATTATATCTAAACCTGAAGAAAATAAATTTTGCTACAATTTAAAGTATTGAGTGTACAGCTTGTATAACAGTGTAAATTTGCTGTCCCCTCAAAATAACTCAACACATAGCCAATAATGTCTAAACCGCTGGCAACAAAAGTGAGTACACCCCTAAGTGAAAATGTCCAAATTGGGCCCAAAGTGGCAATATTTTGCGTGGCCACCATTATTTTCCAGCACTGCCTTAACCCTCTTGGGCATGGAGTTCACCAGAGCTTCACAGGTTGCCACTGGAGTCCTCTTTCACTCCTCCATGATAACATCATGGAGCTGGTGGATGTGAGAGACCTTGCGCTCCTCCACCTTCCATTTGAGGAGGCCTTACAGATGCTCAATAGGGTTTAGGTCTAGAGACAGGCTTGGCCAGTCCATCACCTTTACCCTTCGCTTCTTTAGCAAGGCATGGGTCGTCTTGGAGATGTGTTTGGGATCGTTATCTTGTTGGAATTCTGCCCTGCGGCCCAGTCTCCGAAGGGAGGGGGATCATGCTCTGCTTCAGTATGTCACAGTACATGTTGGCATTCATTGTTCCCTCAATAAACTGTAGCTCCCCAGTGCCGGCAGCGCTCATGCAGCCCCAGACCATGACACTCCCACCACCATGCTTGACTGTAGGCAGACACACTTGTCTTTGTACTCCTCACCTGGTTGCCACCACACACGCTTGACACCATCTGAACCAAATAATTTTATCTTGGTCTCATCAGACCACAGGACATGGTTCCAGTAATCCATGTCCTTAGTCTGCTTGTTTTCAGTAAGCTGTTTGCAGGCTTTCTTGTGCATCATCTTTAGAAGAGGCTTCCTTCTGAGATGACAGCCATGCAGACCAATTTTATGCAGTGTGCGTCGTATGGTCTGAGCACTGACAGGCTGACCCCTCACCTCTTCAACCTCTGCAGCAATGCTGACAGCACTCATACGTCTATTTCCCAAAGACAACCTCTGGGTATGACGCTGAGCACATGCACTCACCTTCTTTGGTCGACCATGGCGAGGCCTGTTCTGAGTGAAACCTGTCCTGTTAAACCGCTGTATGGACTTTGCCACCATGCTGCAGCTGAGTTTCAGTGTCTTGTCAATCTTCTTATAGCCTATGCCATTTTTATGTAGAGCAACAATTCTTTTTTTCAGATACTCAGAGAGTTCTTTGCCATGAGGTGCCATATTGAACTTCCAGTGACCAGTATGAGAGAGTGAAAGCGATAACACCAAATTTAGAACACCTGCTTCCCATTCAAACCTGAGACCTTGTAACACTAACAAGTCACATGACACCGGGGAGGGAAAATGGCTAATTGGGCCCAATTTGGACATTTTATCTTAGGGATGTACTCACTTTTGTTGCCAGCGGTTTGGAAATTAATGGCTGTGTGTTGAGTTATTTTGAGGGGACTTTAAGCTTTAAGTTATTTTAACCACTTAACGACCGCTCACTGTATATATACGTCGGCAGAATGGCACCGACAGGCACAACCACGTAGAGTGTACGTGATTGCCTTTGTATAGTTGGGGGGTCCAATCGGACCCCCCTCCTATACAGTGAGCGGTGGCTAAGTGTCCGGGAGCGTTCCGGGATGAGGGGGCAGCCATTAGTTTCTGGCCACCCCCTCGCGATCGCTCCCGGCGAATGGAAATGCCCCCTCTGTCTGTGTCAGACAGAGGGAGCAGGAGGAAGTGATGTCATCTCTGGTGCGGCGCTCACATATACCGAGCGCCGTACAAGAGAAGACATCAGGTCAGTGCACACAACACTACACTGACACCAGGACACATAGGGACATAAATCGCCCCCCCAGGCCCCCCCAGACACCCCAGATCACCCCCCAGATCACCCCCCCCAGCCCCCAGTCACAGTGTCACTGATTGCAGTGACCATTTATTTAGTGATCACTGCAATCAGTGACATTTGTGACTGTAAAAGTGTCACCAAAGTTTAGTCTTAGGTCCAGTGTAGCCCCCTAACCCCCCCTAATAAAGGTTTAACCCCCTGATCACCCCCCAGATAACCCTTTCACCCCCTATCACCACTGTCGCTAAGCGATCATTTTTCTGATCGCTGTGTTAGCGTCAGTGATGCCGATCGGCAGCCAGTAATTTTTTTTAGGTTCGCCGCATGTTTTTATAGCGTCAGGTACCCCAATATATTATCTAATAAAGGTTTAACCCCCTTGATCGCCCCCCAGGTAACCCTTTCACCCCCTATCACCACTGTCACTAAGCAATCGTTTTTCTAAACGCTGTCTTAGTGTCTGTGATGCAGATCGGTAGCCGGTAATTTTTTTTAGGTTCGCCGCAGGTTTTTATAGCGTCAGGTACCCCAATATATTATCTAATAAAGGTTTAACCCCCTTGATCGCCCCCCAGGTAACCCTTTCACCCCCTATCACCACTGTCGCTAAGCAATTGTTTTTCTAAATCTAAACGCTGTCTTAGTGTCGGTGATGCAGATCGGTAGCCAGTATTTTTTTTTAGGTTCGCCGCATGTTTTTATAGCGTCGGGTACCCCAATATATTATCTAATAAAGGTTTAACCCCCTTGATCGCCCCCCAGGTAACCCTTTCACCCCCATCACCACTGTCGCTAAGCGATCGTTTTTCTAAACGCTGTCTTAGTGTCGGTGATGCAGATCGGTAGCTGGTAATTTTTTTTAGGTTCGCCGCAGGTTTTTATAGCGTCAGGTACCCCAATATATTATCTAATAAAGGTTTAACCCCCTTGATCGCCCCCCAGGTAACCCTTTCACCCCCTATCACCACTGTCGCTAAGCGATCGTTTTTCTAAACGCTGTCTTAGTGTCGGTGATGCAGATCGGTAGCCAGTAATTTTTTTTAGGTTCGCCGCATGTTTTTATAGTGTCAGGTACCCCAATATATTATCTAATAAAGGTTTAACCCCCTTGATCGCCCCCCAGGTAACCCTTTCACCCCCATCACTACTGTCGCTAAGCGATCGTTTTTCTAAACGCTGTCTTAGTGTCGGTGATGCAGATCGGTAGCTGGTAATTTTTTTTAGGTTCGCCGCAGGTTTTTATAGCGTCAGGTACCCCCATATATTATCTAATAAAGGTTTTAACCCCCCTGATTGCCCCTAGTTAACCCTTTCACCAGTGATCACCATATAAGTGTTACGGGTGACGCTGGTTAGTTAGTTTGCTTTTTATAGTGTCAGGGCACCCGCCGTGTATATAACCCAATAAAGGTTTAACCCCCTGATCGCCCGGCGGGTGATATCAATTAGGTTTTAGCGTCAGAGAGGGTCTGAGTCACCCCCGAGGCAGCGTCAGGTTAGTGCCAGTAACACTAACACCCACGCGTGAAGCATACACCCCCCTTAGTGGTATAGTATCTGAACAGATCAATATCTGATCTGATCAGATCTATACTAGCGTCCCCAGCAGTTTAGGGTTCCCAAAAACGCAGTGTTAGCGGGATCAGCCCAGATACCTGCTGGCACCTGCGTTTTGCCCCTCCGTCCAGCCCAGGCCACCCAAGTGCAGTATCGATCGATCACTGTCACTTACAAAACAAAAACACACATAACTGCAGCGTTCGCAGAGACAGGCCTGATCCCTGCGACTCCAGTGCTGTAGGAGGTGATTTCACCACCACAGTTAAAAAAAAAAAGCAAATATGCCGAAGCATTGGGGCAGCAGGGGCGGAGGAGCGATTTTGCTCCTAATGCCGCGAACATATGGTCGAAATTCCGATGGAGGCTTGCCCGTGGAAAAGTCCGACCATGTGTGTGCGGCATAACTTTTTTGCGGGAGGATGCCCCCATGCTTCGGCATATATAAATGGTGCGTGTATGCCCATCATTGGAAGTAAGTGGATGAAGGGCGGTATTCTTTTTTTTTTTTTTTTTTTATATAATCTTTATTTTATAAAAGAAAAATATACAACCAGACAAGTCCAACAGTTTGCTTAAAAAAAATAAAATAAAATAAATAAATAAATAAATCAAAAATAATAAGTAAAATAAAATAGGAAAAGCACAGACCCGTCTGGTGTGCATAACCAGCATATAAACAAGTTGAACAAAGAAATAGAGTACATCAATAATAGCAGTATCTTGTATGCCTTATGTGGGGCGGCCGATGGGCCACACTAGTTAGTAGAGTAAGGGTGCCACCATAGGAACAGTGGGTGCACAACTGTGGTAGGCGTGGAGGGCACATGGAATGTGGGGGCCTCACATATTACCGTCCCACCACTGATAACAAGCCGGGGGTGTTGTCCATGTGACTATAATTAAGACATGGTCCCCCGACCCGCGGCCGGGGCGGGGGGAGGGGGGCTCAATAGCCTCCATCTGACCTCTCCCCGCTCCCCGCACGCAGCGTGGGGCACCGATATGCTACGGTGCACGCTCTGGCGGGACACCCTGTGCCCCCTGTAAAGGGGGGCCCATCCCGCGAGCGCGGAGGCTCATGGTAATTACAACACCCGCCAGCATAACAGACATTTCTTTAACTGGCATAAATGCATACCATTGCAAAACATATATAAGAAGAGAAAAAAAAAAGGGGGGGGGAAAGAGGGGAAGGAAAAGGACAAGGAAAGGAAAGGAGGAAAGGAAGGAGTGATCCGAGCGTACCTGTCTTTCTGTAGGAGGCCTCATTCCAGGCCGCACCGAGCACACCCTCAAGCGTAGCCATCAAACCAGGTAAACTCCATTAGTCTCACTATGTCAGAGGGTAGCTCTCAGTCTTCTAAGCTCTCGACAGCCTGCGGTTTTTAAGAGAAGGTTCTGCCAGTTCCAATAAAGCTATGTCTAGGCTAGATGGCACGTATCCAGGATCTGTGACGTAATCGGTCCAGGGTGTCCAGATACCGGCAAACCGGTCTCGGGAGTCCCTACAGGTCGCTATCCAGTCTTCAGCCTCTCGGACTGCATTTACCCCACCGATCCACTCCTCCCGGGTAGGGACTCTGGGCTGCTTCCAAAAAGGAAGGGCGGTATTCTAATGGTGGGCATACCCACCGATCAATCTCTTTTTTCGTTCAGCCAACTGGCTGCATGAAAAAAAAAGATTACAATACATGTCCAACAAGGACCAGCAACGTACTGGTATGTTGCTGGACTTTGAATGTTTATACCAGAATGATGCCTGCGGGTTTAGGTATCATCTTGGTATCATTCTTTTCAGCCTGCGGCCGGCTTTCATGTAAAAGCAATCCTAGCGGCTAATTAGCCTCTGGACTGCTTTTACAAGCAGTGGGAGGGAATGCCCCCCCCCGGATATAAAAAGCGCCATTGGGAAATTGGGAAAGCATTTTATCACACCGATCTTGGTGTGGTCAGATGCTTTGAGGGCAGAGGAAAAATCTAGGGTCTAGAAGACCCCAGTTTTTTCAAAAAAAGAGTACCTGTCACTACCTATTGCTATCATAGGGGATATTTACATTCCCTGAGATAACAATAAAAATGATTAAAAAAAAAAATACTTGGAAGGAACAATTTAAAAATAAAATAAAAAAGCAAAATTAATAATAAGAAAAAAAAGAAAAAAAAAAAAGCACCCCTGTCCTGCCCTGCTCTTGCCCAATGGCGAACGCAAGCGTCGGTCTGGCGTCATATGTAAACAGCAATTGCACCATGCATGTGAGGTATCACCGCGAAGGTCAGATCGAGGGCAATCATTTTAGCAGTAGACCTCCTCTGTAAATCTACTGGGGTAACCTGTAAAGGCTTTTAAAGGCTTTTAAAAATGTATGTAGTTTGTCGCCAATGCGCGTTTGTGCGAAATTTTAAAGCATGCTTTGATACAGCATTTGATACAGATCATCTTTTTTATTTCATCAAACATTTGGGCAATATAGTGTGTTTTAGTGCATTAAAATTAAAAAAAGTGTATTTTTTAACCCAAAAAATGCGTTTGAAAAATCGCTGCGCAAATACTGTGTAGAAAAAAAAAATGCAACACCCACCATTTTAATCTGTAGGGCCTTTGCTTTAAAAATATATATAATGTTTGGGGGTTCAACATAATTTTCTTGCAAAAAAAAAAATGTTTTCATGTAAACAAAAAGTGTCAAAAAGGGCTTTGTCTTCAAGTGGTTAGAAGAGTGGATGTAAGCTTCCTAATGTTGTGTATAAAATGCCAGAACAGTTCAAAACCCCCCCAAATGACCCCATTTTGGAAAGTAGACACCCCAAGCTATATACTGAGAGGCATGTCGAGTCCATGGAATATTTTATATGTTGACACAAGTTGCGGAAAAATGACAATTTTTTATTTATTTTTTTGCACAAAGTTGTCACTAAATGATATATTGCTCAAACATGCCATGGGCATATGTGGAATTACACCCCAAAATACATTCTGTTGCTTCTCCTGAGTACGGGGATATCACATGTGTGAGACTTTTTGGGAGCCTAGCCACGTACGGGACCCCAAAAACCAAGCACCGCCTTCAGGCTTTCTAAGGGTGTAAATTTTTGATTTCACTTCTCACTGCCATTCACAGTTTCGGAGGCCATGGAATGCCCAGATGGCACAAACCCCCCCAAATGACCCCATTTTGGAAAGTAGACACCCAAGCTATTTGCTGAGAGGTATTGTGAGTATTTTGCAGATCTCGCTTTTTGTCACAAAGTTTTGAAAATTGAAAAAAAAAATATATATATATATATATATATATTTTCTTTCTTCATTTTCAAAAACAAATGAGAGCTGTAAAATACTCGCCATTCCTCTCAGCCAATAGCTTGGGGTGTCTATATTCCAAAATGGGGTCATTTGGGGGGGGGTTTTGTGCGATTTTGGCATTTTATGGCCTTCGAAACTGTGATAGGTAGTGAGGAGTGAAATCAAAAATTTGTGCCTAGAAATCCTGAAGGCGGTGCTTGGTTTTCGGGGTCCCGTACGCGGCTAGGCTCCTAAAAAGTCCCACACATGTGGTATCCCCGTACTCAGGAGAAGCAGAAAAATGTATTTTGGGGTGTAATTCCACATATAACCATGGCATGTGTGAGCAATATATCATTTAGTGACAACTTTTTGTATTTTTTTTTTTTTGTCATTATTCAATCACTTGGGACAAAAAAAAATATATTCAATGGGCTCAACAGGCCTCTCAGCAATTTCCTTGGGGTGTCTACTTTCTAAAATGGGGTAATTTGGGGGGGTTTTGTGCTATTTTGGCATTTTATGGCCTTCGAAACTGTGATAGGTAGTGAGGAGTGAAATCAAAAATTTGCGCCCTTAGAAATCCTGAAGGCGGTGCTTGGTTTCCGGGGTCCCGTACGCGGCTAGGCTCCCAAAAAGTCCCACACATGTGGTATCCCCGTACTCAGGAGAAGCAGCAAAATGTATTTTGGGGTGAAATTCCACATATAACCATGGCATGTGTGAGCAATATGTCATTTAGTGACAACTTTTTGTAATTTTTTTTTTTTTTAGTCATTATTCAATCACTTGGGACAAAAAAAAAATAATTCAATGGGCTCAACATGCCTCTCAGCAATTTCCTTGGGGTGTCTACTTTCCAAAATGGGGTCATTTGGGGGGGTTTTGTACTGCCCTGTCATTTTAGCACCTCAAGAAATGAGATAGGCAGTCATAAATTTAAAGCTGTGTAAATTTCAGAAAATGTACCCTAGTTTGTAAACTCTATAACTTTTGCGCAAACCAATAAATATACGCTTATTGACATTTTTTTTACTAAAAACATGTGGCTGAATACATTTTGGCCTAAATGTATGACTACAATTGAGTTTATTCGATTTTTCTTATAACAAAAAGTAGAAAATATCTTTTTTTTCAAAATTTTCGGTCTTTTTCCGTTTATATCGCAAAAAATAAAAATCGCAGAGGCAATCAAATACCATTAAAAGAAAGCTCTATTTGTGGGAAGAAAAGGACGCAAATTTCGTTTGGGTACAACATTGCATGTCCGCACAATTTACAGTTAAAGCAGCGCAGTGCAAAATTCTGAATTCACCTCTGGTCCTTTAGCTACCAAATGGTCCGGGGCTTAAGTGGTTAAGCTATATCCCCACAACTCGATCAGTTACAGAGATCAAACTTTTACTTTCAGTGCTTAGATGTGGAAGCAGAACAATCAAAAAATCATCTCCTGCCCTGGAATACACAGTGAAATGTGATATCACCCTGGGTATACAGCAGCTTAGGGCAGCAAAGCCATTGTCAAACATGGCCGGATATAGGGGGGTGCTGGGTGGAATGCGCATCCCCCCCCCCAGATTTCAGATCTCACCACAACTGGTTGAGTTATAGAGATCTCACTTTCAGTGCTTAGATGTAGAAGCAGAACAGTTCCCCTACTGATCTCACATATCATGTACATATGTTCAGTCTCAATGTGTGGTGTCTATAAAACATATGTAGCGGACCCCCCAAAATTGGGGTTGCTATGTTCTAAATTTAAGGGCAGCCTGAGCAATAGTTTGGCTCAGGTTCTCCAATTCTGTTAGTTTGGACTCTGCTCTGCTGTAATGTTGCCTGGAGTGTAGTTTCCCTTGACCTGTGGTTGGTGCTGTTGCCCAGGTCTTGGGTTGAACCACAGGTGGCGTTGTGGGATGATTGGGTATCCTCTCTCGGCTACCATGCGGTGGGCGGGTTTTGCCTGCTGTGTAGGCCGGGAGAGGGTACATAAAGGGCAGACGCCATGATCTGGGGTGGTGTGCCGGGGGGATTACAAGGAGGACCCCTGGTGGTGAAGTCGTGCCCTTTGGCCCTGCTGGCGGGGGGTGCGTGAACTGGTCGAGGAGTCTCGGGGCACCTTTAGCCCGAGACTACAGAGTTCCAGGTTGGCCCAGTACCTTCAACTGGGTCTACAACCAACCACTGGAGCCCCAGGGAGCCCAGGTGAGGGTGGCCCACTCTGAAAAAGAGGAAACCGGGGGAGGACCTGTCCGATGGATCTGTGAAGGAAGACACGGTCTCGGGGAGGCCTGGTTGCCTATCAGAGGGAAGGATTCATGAGTTGCAAGATAGCTCCTGTAGTGTGCCCCATTGGCACCTATGGTCTCTAATAATCTACAGACGTTAGGAAGTTCTAAATTCAGGAACTAAAGGATTCTGTGGCAGAGGATCTCCTGAACTTGTCTTTGAAGGGGACTAAATCTGAAGTGACTGTTCGTGCTTCACTCCGGCTGCTAGAACTGTGAGAGGGATCTATCCAGGTGAGCAATACCCACTCGGGCTTGAGTGGAGAATAGGGTGACTGGGTGCCGCGTGCCTGAACCTATCTCCCTACCTAATCTTATTGCTGTCTTCAACCTTTTTCCCCAATTTGTTTCAAGCAAGATAAACTCATCTGTTGGAGTTTAAATACTGTCTGGACATTGGCCTTCTTTCGGGGGAAAGAATAGACTTTTCCCTATATCCTAGGGACGAGAAGCAACTGGGGGAGGTAACTCGCTGCAGGACCCAAAATTGTAAGAACACTGCTCAACCTCTTATACCTGGAGGATACGGGCATGTGGCATGGTGTGCCTTTACCCCTCCAAGTGAAGGTAGGCAGGAAAAAAGGGTCTGTGTGCTACACCAGGGTTCGACAAAACCCGGGCGCCAGGTCGCAAATGCGACTAGAATTAGCGACCTGGCGCCTGAGGCAGCACAGCTGAGGTTTCCTGTGTCTCCATTGAAACTGGGAGCCATATTCATCCAGTATAGCAGCCTTAGCCATAGGGAGGAATCTATATCTGTACATCCGTCTCCTGCCGCCAGTGGATTTGTTTAATGATATCTGGTAAGGAGACTACTTGTGAGGTGGCGGTTCACTTCGTGGTGGATTTTTACCCTTTTTATTATATCGATTAAGGCTTGTAATCACCTCTGTCTGGTAAGGAGATTACTTATAAGGTGGTGGCTCACTCCTAGTAAATAGCACACACTTGGTGTTGTTATGTCTTCTTTACTACATAGCACTTATCCATTCTAGGATTACTTTATGTGGCAGGATTACGCTATGTTTTTTTCTTTCTTTTGTTAAAACATTTTGGATACATATACCTACCCATACTGTGGAGTCGTCCTTCTATTGCTACAGTTTATCATCATCAAGGAAATTAGCACTGGTGTGTTAACCAAAGGCCTAGGCTGGGTTATAGCCATCTGCTTGTTTGGCTTACTATCTGGTAAGCACATATCCACATAAGTTCATATAGGATTTTCGTGTGTTTTTTTGGCATTTGTCTACTCCAGCACTTCCAATTGGAATTTTCTGGACTTTGGGAAATTCCAACAATTTCTTTCCTTTATTTTGGACTCATTAGCGCAATTTTGTATTCCAATAAGGTGCACAAAACAAAGTGCACCGGTACCCAGACTATGGACATTACATTTTAATATACAACAAAAAAGGCTTTAAAACAAGCCCCCCCTGACCTCTCTAGTTGCTTTTACTGTGAACTAATGCATCCACAAATATCCTCAAAGATCACAACAAAGACTCTAAATTGTATTTCAGTCACTTCATAACTGCTCAGATCCCTGGTGCACAACACACGGCCATTGGATCCCTGTGTCTGGTTTACAGTGTCTGGGGGTGAGTTCACCACCTGTCGGGCACCTGCTGACTTTATAGAGCTGCAGGGGGTTGGGGTTCAAAAACACTGCCCCTGATCACCAATAAGGGGATGTTAAAAAAACAAAACACTGCACTGACCACCAATGCTAGAGGAGTGAGGGGGTAAAAAATCACTGGCACTGATAACCAATGGGAAGGGTGTGGCTTAAAAAACACTGCCATTGTAGGGGCGGTGGTGTTAAAAAAAGAACACACAGACCACCAATATCGTGGAGGATGGGGGGGAGGTTAGCACAGTAAATAACAGTGCCACTGAAGACCAATGCAGGGGGAAGAAGTGGTAAAAACACTGCATTGACCACCAATGCCAATGACCATCAATTTTAGAGGCTAATAGTACTATCATGGACATCATTGCTGGGTGGTTTGATTGCAGCCACTGACCCCAATGATAACCCCAATTTTCTCTTCAATTTAGTAGGAAAAATTCAGGTGTATTACAGTCCGTTCATTTTGAGTTGGCCAACAAACTCAATGAACCTCAATGTACTGTTATTGTGCCTCCCCTATAATTGACTACCAAATTTACCACCACTGGATTAGAAACACCTGCTATGTGTTTACATCAGATAACTATCAGGCTGTGATTTTATTGCTTCTCTTGTGAAATTTGAGATCAATTTCCCCACAGTACCTATAGCAACAGAGGCAAATAAGGCTCTGTTTCAATGTTTGTTTAGAATATACAAACACTTTAGTATGCATAATCTTGGCACAGGTTTGTGGGCAGGGCTTAAGGTGCCCTAGCAGGGACACTGATACTGCACTCACTAATGACTGTAACACAGGCTGGAGCCGCGGTCATGTGAACTCAACAACATTAAGGCAGAGCTCCAAGCTTAGAAGAAAGTAGTACATTTGTACAGTTAATGCCTTGTAATCCGTGGCTGTACATCTTACACTGGTAAGTAACACTAAGCACTTCAGACACAACTTCTGTTAGAGAAGTGCAGCATTTCTGAGCTGGTACCGTAGAACATGTATACGTTTCCACCAATTCAGTAGTCCCAGTACCTCACTCCCTGTGACAATATTCTATATGTTGCTACTGGACACAGGAAACACAGCTCTCCATAACTTTCATAAAGCTCGTTCTCCTTCCTGGGGCCCCTTTACATCTCTCTAACATTCTATCTTAACTTCAGTCCCCTTGCTGTAAACCATGATCTTTTGATATGTCATGCATGCACCCCTTTAAGGACTTTAGAAAAGGCAGTTAAATAGAACTTACTTTACTAAAGTAGTTGAAACA
The DNA here is from genome assembly GCA_029206835.1 of Rana muscosa. Classification (NCBI taxonomy): domain Eukaryota; kingdom Metazoa; phylum Chordata; class Amphibia; order Anura; family Ranidae; genus Rana; species Rana muscosa. The sequence continues at coordinate 149,568,599 of CM055117.1, forward strand.
CTTCAGTAGAAACAGTTCTCCAAGACATCCTCAGCACAAAGTGACTGTACCCTAAGCAGCTGGCACTATCCATAAACAGGAAAGAGTCCATAGAATAGGGTGACCAGACAACCCCGGTTTCAGGGGACAGTCCCTGGATTGAGGACACTGTCCCCAGGCCAAGTCTGTCCCCAGATTTGTCCCCGGATTGGATTTGAACAGGGGCTGGGGCAATTTCAAGGACAGTCAGTGCAGAATTAATAAAATAAATCTGATTTACACACACCCGCTCCGCCGCTCCTTCTAGCTTAGAAGGGTGTATTTTTTTCCATTATCTGTGCCCCTTTCTGATGATCATATGCTGGTCGGAGCGGAGGGAATATTTCTTCAGTTTCGGGCGCATGCCCATTCAGCTCCGCTCGCATGTTCTTCTGCCTTGTCTCAAGTCCCGGCCAGCCGCCTGCCTGCTTATCTCCTTGCCTTCCCTGGTGGAGTGATCTTCCTCCGCTCCCCACCCAGTAGTAGCCGGGGCCCAGAGAGTAAGACGTGACAGGCTGTGAGGCGGGCGTTGGCGCAGACGGGCAGAGAGTCGCTGATTGCCGCCATTGCTAGTAAAAAAATAAATATGTCCCCGGATTTCATTTTAAAAATCTGGTCACCTTACCATAGAAGCAGTAAAGCTACAAAGCCAATAATTAATCCACAAACAGCAGAAAGTCCATAACTGGCAGCTATAAGTCCATAAAGATCCAAACTCCTTGGAACATTAACCGCTGGCCGACCATGTCACGGACATTTACGTTGGCAGAATGGCACAGCTGCGCAAAGCAACATATATTTACCTGCCACGAGCTCCGTGACAGTGCCCGCGGGACCCGCGGACTCGATGTATGCCGGTGTCCCGCGATCGTGTCATGGAGCTGCAGAACGGGGGGATGCCTATGTAAACAAGGCATCTCCCTGTTCTGCCTTGTGACAGGACACTGATCTTCTGCTCCCCGTCATCGGGAGCAGCGATCAATGTTGTGTCACAGGTAGCCCAGCCCCCACACAGTTAGAATCACTCCCTAGGACACACGTAACCCTTTCCTTGCCCCCTAGTGGTTACCCCTTCCCTGCCAGTGTCATTTACACAGTAATCAGTGCATTTTTATAGCACTGATCGCTGTATAAATGACAATGGTCCCAAAATAGCGTCAAAAGTGTCCGATGTGTCCGCCATAATGTCACAGTCACGATAAAAATCGCTAATCGCCGCCATTACTAGTAAAAAAAAAAATATTAATAAAAATGCCATAAAACTATTCCCTATGGCACGGACAGGCAAATGGGCGTATAGGTACGTCCCATAAAATTTTCCGCGGGGTGTGGTTGCGTGCAGGCGCGCGCAACCCTGCCGCGAGTTTCGTAATCATGCCCGCGGGACCCGCGGATTCGATGTCCACCGGTGTTCCGCGATTGTGTCACGGAGCTGAAGAACAGGGAGATGTCAGTGTAAACACAACATCTCCCCATTCTTCCTAGTGACAGGTCACTGATCGTCTGCTCCCTCTCATCGGGAGCAGCGATCAGAGTCATGTCACTCGTAGCCACACCCCCTAACAGTTAGAACACATCCCTAGGACACACTTAACCCCTTCCTAGCCCCCTAGTTGTTAACCCCTTCACTGCCCGTCACATTTACACAGTAATCAGTGCATTTTTATAGCACTGATCGCTGTATAAATGTGAATGGTCCCAAAATGGCGCCAAAAGTGTCCGATGTGTCCGCCACAATGTCGCAGTCACGATAAAAATCGCTGATCGCAGCCATTACTAGTAAAAAATAAAATATTGATAAAAATGCCATAAAACTATCCCCTATTTTGTAGACGCTAAAACTTTTGCGCAAACCAATCAATAAACGCTTATTGCGATTTTTTTTACCAAAAATATGTAGAAGAATACGTATCGGCCTAAACTGAGGAAATTTTTTTTTTTATATATATATTTTTTGGGGATATTTATTATAGCAAAAAGTAAAAAATATTGCTTTTTTTTTCAAAATTGTTGCTCTATTTTTGTTTATAGCGCAAAATTAAAAACCACAGAGGTGATCAAATACCACCAAAAGAAAGCTCTACTTGTAGGAAAAAAAGGACGTCAATTTGGTTTGGCCGCGTAATTGTCAGTTAAAGCGACCCAGTGCCGAATTGCAAAAAGTGCTCTGGTCATTTGGCAGCTAAATCCTCCGGGGCTGAAGTGGCTGAATGGGTTCCTACCAACGGGGCAAACTAAGGTTTGGGCACTGATGTCAACATCCTTAGGAAATCACATCTGTTAGTGAATGTTTCATATATACATGTTAACATACAGCATGTGCACATGCCCATGAGCATTGGCAATACATAGTAGGTACTATTAGAATACAACTGTGATTCCCACCATGCTTCACATGGCATTGGTATGTCCATATTGTCAAGTAAATCAGTAAAATCAGTATGCCATTGCTGACCTCTTTCTAAAATTCCCAGTTGCCTAGCTATAATTCTTATCCTCTGGCTTCAGTAATATTGCTGGTAATTTGGTTGCATGTTTTTAGAGTCGTCTGTCATATTACAAATACATAAGACATTTCCATTCGAATGATCTTACAATTCAAAAAGTCCCAAAACCCACACATTAAGATTAAATTTCCAGACTTGTGCAGAAACCTTCACTTTCATGTAAATAAACAAATTAAACATTAATCAAAGTCAACTCTAAAGCCGTGTACACACGATCAGTTTTACCGATGAAAACAGTCCGATGGACTTTTGTCATCGGACAAACAGATCGTGTATGGCCCCTGTAACGGGAAGGCCCGGGGAACTCAGAATCGCTTAGAAAGTATGAGATACCCTTGCTTCAGCTTCCCCAATGCCTCTTATGTGTCAACCACCCTGTGTCTCTATTAGGGGCACAGGGTGAATGAAAACCCCAATATGGTCTATGATAGCCATATTCAATCCTGCACAGACATTGTATCTAGATTGGATGTGTACTGTGATGGGGGGGGGGGGGGGGTTGTGTAATCATTGCTGTGAGGAATTAAGGGGATTTACATGCTATTGTTCCTTGTGGCTTGGCTTGCTTGAAATTGAAATAGTAGTATTAGTCCACAATATTGTTTTATTCTGAACTTACCAGGTTAATTGAGAGATGTGTTACCTGCCAGTGTGATGTAAATGAATCTAGAAGGGCGTCTGAAGTCCCTTTTAGTGTGAATAGGAATAATTAAGTCTATACTGATGGGTAATTGTACTCAGGCAGACGGAGCGTCTGCCAACCCTTTCATGAGAAGATGTGTATTGAAGATCGTTATGTCTATTGTGCAAAGTCTGTTGTCTCCTAACGGACGTCAAAAGAATGTGTTGAGTCTTTTATGTGTGGGTGGAGCTGGGCCACTGTTCATGTTAAACTAATGTGTGTTGGATGTATATAAAAGTTACAATGTTTTTCTCAATAAATTCATTCGAACCTGGAAGAGACAGAGTACGTCTCGTTTCTTCTGGAAGGATTAATCTTATGGGAAAGGGTCGCCTGGCTGTGGAAGATTGGTAGCGAGTGGGTGTCCAGGAGAGGGAACATCTTATACGGCGTTAACCCCCTTCGTATTTGGGGTGCCGTTACAGCCCCATCGGTGAGAAAAAATAGAACATGTTTTAAATTTATCCGATGGAAAAAAAAAACGATAGCAAATTCCGATCGTCTGTGTGGAACTCCATCGGACAAAAAACCCACGCATGCTCAGAATCAAGTCGACGCATGCTCAGAAGCATTGAACTTCATTTTTCTCGGCTTGTCGGAGCGTCACAGCATTTTGGACGATTGGTTTTTTGACTGATGGTGTGTAGGCAAGACTGATGGAAGTCAGCTTCATCGGATTTCCAATGGAAAAATCCATCGGATTAGAATCCATAGGAAAACCGATCGTGTGTACGGGGCTTAACTGTTTTATTGCAAACCACATTGTAATTGTTTAATTGCCTTCTAGAAGAACACTTACTTGGAAAAATTAAACTTTGGAAAACGGATGGAATTTTTAATGTAGACTGTGAAATTCTCTGCTTTTCCTAGAAGTGGAGCTCTACAAATAAATACAAGAAGAATACAAAGGAAACAGATAAAGTAAATGAAATAGATTCCGATATGTAATCAAAATAATTGTGTTCAGCAATAACACAGATCTGGTGTTCTAGTGGAAATTCATGGAGTGCCATTTTGTACAGATATTGGTGGGCTGATTTATAAAAGCTGTAAAAACAAACAAACTGGAAAAACAGAGGTGCAATTGGGCATAAAATTCAAACATAGGCTTAATTTTTCCTCCTAAAATTTAAAAAGATGAAACAAATATTTTTTTGTCGTTTTTTTACAAATCAGCTCTGGAGACAAATATTGTCTAAATACTGGAGGCGTGTGTATTTTTACTTGAATTTTGTTGTTCTTTGTGTATTTCTTTCAGATCTGTGTAGTACTTCAGCAAGAACAACTCTTTTACTTTGCCTCTGTGCAGTAGCTTCCTGTAATAAAGACCGGTCACCGCCGCTCTCTCTTCTTGTGTAAGGGTGACTGGTCTTCTACACGCCTACATGTTTTTTGCAGGCAGTACTGCTATCTGCAAGGGGATGAAAAGCATTTGGTGCATGGAAAAAGAATGTATACCCTTTGTGGCTACCAAGGAATATATTTAAAGTGTGGGTTCACCTGTACTATAAAATTCTCAGTACATCCTCAGTACATTTAAAAAACACTGCTCAGGATTTGAATAAGCAGCTGCTTTCTTAAAGCAGAACTTTACCCATTTTGATAAGTTCCACCTGCTCCAACCCTCCTCCTCCCTCCACAAATACGGAGGTTTTTTTAAAAACTTTTTTTGTAACAGCAAACAGCTGGGCCCTGCCCCTCAATGCATGTTATTGCCTAGACCAGCCTTTCTCAACCTTTTCAACACAGAGGAACCCTTGAAATAGTTCTCCGGTCTTGGGGGAACCCCTGCTAAAAGTTAGAAATCTACAAATTATGATACCTTTGTGTGATGGTCAGTGGGAAGGATGGTCCTTACACTTGTGGTCATTGGGAAGAATTACCTCCTTACAGATAGCTAAAAAGATCAATGGTGTAGTAGGAAATTATCTGAGAGGCAGAAATTGCCCAATGCTGAAGGAACCCCTAGCAACCTCTGGAGGAACCCTAGGGTTCCACGAAACCCTGGTTGAGAATCACTGGCCTAGACGAATGATGTGCACTGTGCTCATCCAGTATGTTGGAAGCATTCCAATCTAGTGGCAGGTCATCGCGAGGCACCGCCGGCTGAACCCAAAAGAGCTGGTGGGCAACGCAATGATGTCACGAGCAAGATGGCAGCGCGTGACCAAGAGGTGTTTGTTGACAGAAGGATGTCAGTGGGACAATGCTGGAACCATGGGCTGGGTAAGAATCCAAATTGTGTTTATAACGCCACCTGGTAAGTGGGGGCGGATAAAAAAAATGGAGGGTGGGTAAGCTGAAGGTCCTCTTTAAGGTCATACCTGTGTAGTGCCCCCCAAACTCCAGAGGCCTGGTGGTGACCCCCAGAGACAGGGAGGGCTGACGTTCCTCCTCAGGATGCAGGTTACTAGGCAGCCTCCGTTCCCAGTAGAATCCTTATACGGGGAAACATGTAGGGTGTAGCTACAAGTCTCTGACGTCATCATGTTCCAGCCAGCTGGTGCTAACCGCGGCTGTTTTTGAAAAATTTGTCTCTGTTCCATGGATGTCAGTGTTTTATAAAGCCTGTGCAATAAATACTTTTTATGAAGAAATACTGCACCATGAGGATTTTTTCTTCTTCCTTCTCTTTGGCAATTGACTGCTGACCTCTGGATGTTAATCTCTGCTTGCTGTATGTGGAAAAAGTGAGTTATATAATTTACAACACTCACCTCACGGCAATTGAAAGACTATGGAAGTGTCTGCAGTATGTGGGATTCAGCTTTATAGTGACCGCCTCCGGAATTTTAACCGATCCATGTGTGGTGAACACAGAGGATAGACCGTTGAAGGCAGGACGGCCTAATCCTGAGCCCAATATCATCTTATATCTGGTAAGCAAGCCATTTACTTATCAATAGTCCATTGGATGTGAAGCTTATACTATCAACCTGTCTGAGTATCATGTCTTCTGCCGCATAAGAACACCTTTACGGCAACAATCCCATATGTTTCATCTAGGGAACATTCCCCTATAGATATAACATCATATGGACTTTTTGAGAGTTTACATGTTATAAGTTTTATTTGTTTTTATCACTTAATTTTCACATTTTTGGTTCATTTTTTGTTTCACTTATATTCCAACCTCGTGATACCGTTGGGATATCAGTTGGGATTCCACAGTCACATTGTGTCTGTGATTTTTCACTGATATTAATCTTATTGGGTTGCGCTTTTTTTTATTTCTTTTTTCCATGGTGGGTGGTGTACAAGGTAGAAAGATGGGTGCCAGTCACTTTTATGCTTGAACAAAGAGAAGTTTATTTATCACAACAGGAAAAATTTAGGAGAGTGCGGCAGGGCACAGGAAACCTTTAGTCAAATACAACAGTAGACTGACAGACTCCTTAGACAAAAATGTAGAAAAAGGTAGACAGCAGTACAGAAAAATAGCCTTTAAGCTGGAACCAGCAATCTGTACTTTGTAGCATAACAAGCTGTCTCCTATAGCAACAAACTCAACTCACAGCATTATACGAAATTCTCTTGGATGAGTTCTCTCCTGAAGTTTTCCCAGCCACTTCATAGTCCTCAGCTCATGAAGAGTCATCTCTGGTACTTCCTCAGAACTCCATCCCTCTCAGCATTGCCTTCAGTAGTAAGCAGGCTCTCCCTTGCTGAGCCCTGTGCACATGGTTAGGCCTCAGGCCCATCCAGCAGCAGCTGTTCCTCACACACCCACCCAGACCGCAGTCTGGGTGGAAAGGACTCAAATCACCTGACTTCTTCAAAATAAATACCTTCTTTCAGCATTCTCAGCGGCCAAAGAAACACCTACTGATTGGCTGAGAAAAGTGTGTATATACAGTATATAACCTGAATTCACTGTAGCCCATTATACTAATGCCAAAGGTAACAGTGCCACCTATATACAAAAGGGAGAAACCACAATTTGATCAAAAAGACTACAAATTAGCAAGGCTAGCTACTATAGCGAGGTCCTCAATTTAGGGGTAGTGTTTGAGTGGTAGTTATGCTCAAACACCTAAATTGTTAGGACATTGTCAACCATTTTTATCTGCAGGAAGAGTATCTGTGTATTATTCCCTGTGGTCTGCAGGTGGCGCTGCCATAGTAGGCTAGGGTTAAACTGCTGATACAGTGCTGTGCCTTGTGTGTCCCCTCTTGGTAACCATACAGTGGGAGTGGTCGGCCTGCTGTGTATGCTGGGAGAGGATATAAAAGGGGCAGACGCTGCCTTTGGGAGGGGTTCGTGGTCGGGAATCCTACTTCCAGGGAGTGTGTGTTCCTGTCAGCCCTGGGCACCTTTGGCCCAGGGGTTGAGGTCGGTGAATCAGTCCCAGGCACCTTTAGCCCTGGGGCTGCAACTAAAGGCCTTGGGCCCAGCACCTTCGGCTGGGGCCCGTCAAGGATCGAGGAATCTCAGGGTGCCGCCTTGCGAGGGGACCCGCATCTTAGACAAGGAGGCCGGGGAGGACCGTTCTGAGGGACTGGTGAGAAGTCACAGTGAAGGAAGGGGCCCGGTAACTCTCTGGAGGGATGTCTTCTCCTTACAAAGAGGCCAAGCTTTAAAGGAACCAAGTTCACCAGGTCTGTGGCAGAGACCAAGTTCACCAGGTCTGTGGCAGAGACTAAGTGTACCAGTTTGGGTGGTGATTGTGCGGTTAGTTCGAGTACCACTTTGGCTGCTAGTCCCTACCTAGGGAGACTATCCAAATGGGCTAAGTCTGCTTGAGAAGCCAAGCAGTGAAGTCTATTGCGTTTGTGCCTGGACCTCTCCCACACCTTATACTGTCCTGTTCTCTCTCCAACCTTTCCTATCAGAGACTGTCGTTTAAGAGAAATAAACTCTACGTTGGAGTTACAGCTGGTGTGGACATTGGAGTCATTGGGGGAAATAGAGACTTGTCTTTATTGGCTATAGAGATAAGAACCATTCTGTGGGAGAATCTGGCTGCGGAGACCCATCATAACACTGCTCAACCTCCTTACACAGGAGGGTACGGGCTTATAGAGCTGGGTGTGCCCTTTCCTCCTGCGAGGAGCCGAAGTACAAGGAGGAGAGGGTGGTAAGCGCTATACTACCACCCAGCGCAGCTAAATTTACTTGTAGCCCTGTTTAAGACAAGGACGCTACACCTGTATGCCATGTGTGACTGTCTGGGGAGTGATACTCACAGTGGGAGTGATGGAGCACTTGTGGTGACGGATTTGAGTGTGGTATTCACACTATTAACCCTCTACACTATTGACGCACTGGTGAACTATTGGGGGCTTTTATGTAAGACACTTTTGGGGCTATCATTTGGATGTTCATTCATTATTTAGCACTTCCTGAATCTATAGACATTTGACTCTTTTTTTATTTCATGTTTGACACTTGACCCTTCAAAAGGATCATCCATACTGTATCCAGAGAACAGTTTTGTACAGCAAACAGCATTTGCTGTTCATGCAGAAAACTTACCTCAACTTCTGCTTCTTTTCCAAGGGACACCATGCAAATATTTCACAGGTTCCAGTTGTGTTTTCTTTTATGTTTAGGCAGCGGCCAGTCTTCACCCCTGCAATGATAGTCAATGTGTGCAGATAAACGCTCAAGACCTGTAAAGATTTACTATAAACTGTACGTATACAGCGAAAGGTTTGATTGTTACCTATAGCTTATAAAAAATAGATCAGCTAGAAGTGGACCTGAACTGAAAAAGTGAAGATTTTTTATGTTATAGTAAACATTTAAAAATGTTACCTGGGCCTAGTACCCTGAAAACATTTACCTTTGGCCTGGAATTCCTCCTGAAAAACAACAATACACTTTTTGGTAGTTGAGGTTGTCTAGGCCACATAGCTGTCTATTTGCAGTGTGAGATCCAGGGCACTTCTTTCTTCTGACAGACAGTTTTAAGTGATTTGGAGTGATAAATTATGATACCATCACTGTGATGCTCACTGTTCTCCTTGCTGGAGGCTTTGATATGAGCAAAGGCCCTGCCTCTACCAAGATGGCCACCTCTACAGAGACAGTACAGACCATTGCTTGGTAAGTCAGTAATGTGAAAAGATCACTGCAGGGAGACCGAATGCAATAATGGTAAATAGTCCTTTGCTTTTTGCCTTTCATTTTCTTGGGCACAGCTTTCAGAGTTTAGTTAATCTTTAATGAAAATAATGTTATTAATGTAGAAAATGAAGATAAATGGCCACACTCCTAGTCCGGATGTTGCTTTCTTTTTTGATGCATATCAAAGAAACAAAGAAAAAATATCACAACACAAGGAGCATAGAGCACAGATGAGAATAGATGTTGATGCGTTTCACACTAGCACTAGATAGCGCTTACTCATAACACCAACAACTATAAAGAAATCGACATCCAGGCGGAATGTGGGGTCATTCATCTTAATTTTCTGCTGTTCTTGGAGGCGAGCACTTTTGTGAGTGGACATGCTATATGGGCGCTGTATACACACACTTTGAGCGATGTTTACCACCAATGAATATTATTAATGTGTCTTAATGTTTAAAAGAAACCTGTTGTTTGAATTGCAGAAAGTACAGGGTTCTGGAGTGCCTAATGCACAGAATTCAGAGGTCAGGAGTGCGTAATGCAGAGCGTGCAACTCAGAGTGCCACTGGTATACAAACAAAAATGACCCCCTCCACCCTGTACAAATCCCGATAAAACCCATATCTCCCACAGTACAGATCTCCATCAACAGCCTCAACCTCCTGCCCAGTACGGACCACCTTTAAAATCTCCCCCCCCCGCACTCCTAGTCAACATGTGCAGCAGCAATTCACAGACCTAAAAAAAAACAGCAGTTCAGCATGAGGGGGAGTCCTTCCACAGTTGTACCATGAGACTGGAATAGAGAAGAAGCCTCCTGTTGGCTCTAACTGCAACTGTCAGGCAGGCAGAAGTGATGCAGGGCCATGCATCATACAAAAAAAATTGTCAGGGAGCCACAACACTCCCAAAGTTTTCGGCACCCAGTGCAGACTGCACCCCCACCCCAAATACGCCAATGGACATACCAACATGCTTCAGCAACTGAAGCAGAAGAGGAGAACTGATTGCCTGCTTACCAATAGAGAAAGAGAAACTTTATTTTTAAAAGACAATCGTCTTCCCTGAATACAAAATTATCTTGGCTGCTAAACTTCTACCATCATGGACAGGCAATGTGCCATCTTCGGCTCTATGCTTCGTTAGGCATTTACAGCTAAATATAGTCAAACCAAAATAAATTATTTTTCTTACCATTTACTTTCCCATTTTATTCTGCCAATAAAGAACAGCTCAAGAACTCTACGTTGCCAACTTTGCTGTCCTTGAGCCATCATTGTACCTTGTACTGTACATTATGCACTTTTTTAATTTCTTCTAAATATCCATTCCATGCTCACTCAATTACTGACCATGAGAACGTCCTATTGCTGTTTCCTATCCATCCAACACCATGTACCAATGACTTCTAGGGCTTCCTGAACCCACCAATACAAATTTGGCATTCCGTCTATACAAATCTTTCATGTACACTGGATACATTTGGAATGCATTGGGCAGCTATTTCAGCGCAGTCCTACTGCATGACAAGATAAAATGCCATGTTCCCTGTGTGCCCAGTTCACAAAGCCACGGTGGTATGTGGCAGTGTGCGCTAAAAAAAAGAACTGCACTTGTAATGCAGTGGCTGGTGTGAATTGGCCCCTAGGCTCGGTTCAGTCCATTTAACAGGTTTCCTATGGGACACATTCACATCTTTTTTTTTAACAAGGTTGGTCTTTATTAATGAATGAATGGTACATGACACAATCCAGGTATCAAAAGATACAAAATAAACTATGCATAAACATATGAGACAAGCTGAGGGTTACAAGAGCAAATAAAGTAAGATATGTTTTGAAAAGAAGAATCAATCCCAAAAGGAACTCCAGATGTCCAAGTAGAGAAAATGGAAGGAGGGAGGTGGAGGGGGGGGGAGGAGGAAGGGATAGGAGGAGGGGGAAGGGCAGGGAGAGGGAAGAGGGGAGGGAGGGGGGGCAGAGGAGGGAGGAAGGGGACGGGGGAGGGAGGAGAGAAGGGGGGAGGGAAGCGCACCCAGTCAATTAAGGGATACATCAGTAAGCACAATGTTAAACGGGGTTAGTCCACGGGCCCCACACACGTTCATACTTCATAGGACACCCTCTATTAATATATGTTAGTTTGTAGAGAGGCAACACAGTATTGATCAGATCCATCCACGCCCCTATCGTAGGAGGCGCCCTAGAGGTCCATTTTAACAAAATCAATTTTTTTGCATAAAACAGCAGCATTGAGAGCAGGAGTTTAGTGTAACAAGGCCTCTGGTCATCATCTTGTATCCCCAGTAGAGCCAATTCAGCAGATACTGGGAGATCCAAGTAGAGACGTATGTTAATGAACTCGAATATGGCGGACCAATATCACATTCACATCTTTGCTCTTTTCAGCCACTGCGTTTTTGGGACGTTTTTCAGGGACTTTTTAAAACGCAAAACAATGCGTTTTTTGATTTTTTAGTTCAATAAACATCAATGGAGAAGCTGCAGAAAAGCATTAAGTGCGATCTTACCGCGATTTTGCCACAATTTGCGTTTTTAATTTGCCCTACAACAAATTAGCAAAAAAAACATAAAAAATGCAAATCACGGCAAAATCGTGGTAAAATTGCGTGTGCTAAAACGCAAAAAGCACTGCAGAAACAACCAAAAGCAAATTGAATAGATGTGAACCAAGCCTAAATCATTCTTGAACCACTGTTCTTAAAGGGGTTGTAAAGGTTCATCTTTTATTTTCTAAATAGGTTCCTTTAAGCTAGTGCATTGTTGGTTCACTTACCTTTTCCTTTAATTTCCCTTCTAAATGGTTTTTTTCTTTGTCTGAATTTCTCACTTCCTGTTTCTCCAACAATGCACTAGCTTAAAGGAACCTATTTAGAAAATAAAAAACAAACCTTTACAACCCCTTTAACTCAGATCCAGCTAACTTCTTTAACTATGTTATTTGCAGAACCACTGTTTTCATTTTGTCAAACCTTGATGGTTTGGAAACCTTTATACTCTCTTTAGTAATGTAATCCATTTAAGAAAAGCTCTACACCTTTGTTCACCCCAAAGAGGACCTGTATTAGGGAGGCTGTACCAAAAAAAAAAGGCAAGCAGACAGCAAGTCACAAGTGATGCCTATAGCCTTTCTGCAGCTGATCTTTTCCCTATTAATACATTACCATGTTCAACACTGTGGAAATAACATGATTCCAAAGGTTGCAAAAAAAAAAAAAGTTATACTTACCTGCTTTGTGCAGTGTTACGCTGCCGGCAGTCCTGGCTCCCCCCTGTTGAGTGTCCCCAATAGCAAGCCTCTTGCTATGGGGGCACTTGAGCAGGCTTGCTCCAGAGCCACACTCCTGTGAGTGGACATTGTCCATTCAAACACAGAGCGGGGCTCGTTCTCGCCCCCTGCTTTCTCCTCATTGGCTCACTGGCTGTAATCAACAGTAGCAGAAGCCAATGGCTCCCGCTACTGTGTGGGCCAGTGAGGAGAGAGAGACCCAAGAGAGCTGCTGCTTGGGTTGAGATGGAGCTCAGGTAAGTAAAAGGGGGGCTGGGGGGGGGGGGGTAGCTGCACACAGAAGGTTTTTAATTTTAATGCATAGAATGCATTATGGTAAAAAAAAAAAAAAAACTTCTGTCTTTAGAACCACTTTAAGACAGTTCCACACATCTTGGTAGAAACAGTAATTCATTATGTCATACATTCCCTCAAAGACTGGGGATCTGATGACTTGGGGGAATAATCAAGAAGCAGCAGCAGAGGTGCAGAAACCACCGATCCACTGAGTGAAGCAGAAGCAGAAAGATTCTTGCACTGCAGGTCCTCAGGTACATCTTTCTCTTTAACAAGTGAGCAGCACAGTATTGTCATCATCACCAAATCGTTCTAGCATTTAGAGTCAGCAGTGGCTTAGATGATCTCACACTCTATATATACTGCTATGAAGCATCTAGGCACAGGAAGTTTAGTGCTATTGTTCAGGAAGAATGCAAGCAAAAATGTAGATTTTCAGAGTACTGCTTAGGTACAATAAACCCTATATGATATATACGTATAACACCGTAAATAATCAATTTTTTAGTTTGGGTCTACTTTAATAATCTTAGTCCCATTTCAAGTAAAATGTAATTTTGACCTCAATGTGATCTTTCAAGACATCTAAAGCAGGGGTGTCAAACTCAATTTCATCGAGGGCTGCATCAGCATTATGATTGCCCTCAAAAGGGCCAGTTGTATCTGTAAGAATAGATGTCCAGCGCATCCCCTCCCCTTACATTAGATGTTAAGAGCCAACCCACCGTCAGAAGTTGAGTCCCCCACTCTCCCTTACATCACAGTGCACCCCCCTTTCCTTAGACTGCTGCTGGGAAGAAGCTGAATGCATTGCTTAAAGCAGAAAGTAAGGGTCTTGAGCAGGACCAGAGGAGGGCGAGGGCTACATGAAATGGCCTGGAGGGCCGGATTCGGCCCGTGGGCCTTGTGTTTGACACCTGTGATCTAAAGCCTTCACAAAACTAGGAGATGCATTTTTAAATTGTTTTCGCAGTGGCCAGCTTCACAGACAGCACAACAGACCCCCACCAAAGTCCCCCAAATACAAGCTCTTGAAGTGGATGTAAATCCGATTCATAAAATTTGAGCTGGGCACATATATCTGCAGTGGTTTATTATCTCTCTTCAAAGCACTATGTCCTGTAGCTGTCTCCTGCTCTGTTGTCCTGTTATCAGCCTGATAACTCCTGACAAATTCTCTGTCACATATGATAAAAGCAGCCAGAGTTTTCTGTTAGGGAGGATGCTATAAATAGATTAGCAGAGCCCTCAACTATTCAACGATCAGCTCTGAAAGTCTCTACCTATGAGGAGATGGGGTGTGTACCTTTCCTCCAATCAGTTGTCTTGGCTGTATGCCCAGACTTCACTGAAGTGTTTAACAGGAAGAGAAAATCTTCTAACACGATCTGAACTTTCTAAACATTTTTATAAAGCTGAAGACCGCAGATATACATGTAAAAACTTATGTAGGGAGATTTGTTTCATCTTTGTGTATCATCGGAGGCTGTTCACTTCACAGGGTATATGTGAGGGGTTTAGGGCTGCAACTAACGATTATTTTCATAATAGATTAGTTGGCCGATTATTGTTTCGATTAATCGATTAATCGGTTAATAACCGTTAAAAAAAATTTGTTGTTGGGCAGACTAAAAAACACAAATTGCTGCAAAAACACATTATTACATGCTTTTCTGCAGCTTCTCTATTGAAGTATATTGAACCAAAAAAACAAAATAGCACAGTTTTGCATTAAAAAAAGTACTTGCCCTTTCCAAATGCGCAGCAGCTGAAAAAATCACGGATGTGAACGTGTCCCATAGGAAACCATGTAAATGACCTGTAGTGTGTTTCTGCAAAAAGTACCAAAAAAAAAAGAGGAGTGACCCAGGCTTGAAATGTTTAGTAACATAATGGTATTAAAAAAAAAAAAAATTGTACAAAAAGAGCAAATAATTGCTGTAAGGGGTTAATTTTTTACTGTGGGACAGTGAAAGTAATATTTACAGTAGCGATTTGCTCTTTTTGTACTGTAAAGGGCTCATTTTTTTTTTAACCCCATTATGTTACTGGCCGATTAATCGATTATGAAAATAGTAATCGATTAATTTCATAATCGATTAGTTGTCGATTAATTGATTAGTTGTTTCGGCCCTAGAGGGTTTACATCCACTTTAAGGGTTTTCTATGTATTTTGGGGGACTTGGAGGAGTCTGTGTGCATTTTTTTTAAAATTTGTATCTTTTAAATCTGCATGATATTCAGCTTTGGCACAATTAAAAGCTATATTAAAAAGAAAAATTTTTTTTTTCCTCTAGTAAGTATTGTGTTAAAAAAAATGTTCTTCGGTATAATATTCGTTAAATTGCTCATCTTTTTTCTATACTTCAGTTCGTCACATTCTCTGCTTTACTGCTTCATTAATGAATGCAATCTCCTCTCCAGATTTATGTCTTCTACACTTTTAGTAATGTAATTTGTGCAGTGAACAAAAGCATATTAGCAAGCTTTGTTAAAATGTGATCACATTATACCATTGCCGGCAATGACCGGTTCACCCTCCGGGCAGTCACTGTCCTTTGTACATACTGCGTCTGGAATTCCAGCATTCTGCACAAAAACAAGAGTGGAAAGTAATTTATTTCATATTGCTGGCTCTTTATAGTGATAACATTTAAGCAAGAACTGTCTGCATTACCCAGAATTACCAATCAGATCCATCCTTGACAAAGTATCACTAATGCTAGTCATACAAGCATAGATCTCTCTCATGAATGCAGGCAGAACGAGAGAAATATAATTCATCCATCCATGCTAAACAGCATAGGCGTGCGCACAGGGTGTGCCAGGTGTGCCTGGGCACACCTTAATCACTGTGGGTGTAGCAGATTCCCCCTGTTTAGACCCCTGATATTTCACCCAAGCCCCCTAATGGGCTCCTAATTTAAAAAAAAATAATAATAATAATCATAAAAGAACAACAATAAAAGAGATAAAACTGTAAAAAATAATAAAAAAATAAATAAAATTAAAAACTACTGACACCAGCCACTGCCTTGCTGACACCAATCTCTGCCCTACTCACACAATCCATTGCACTACTGACACCGTCAGTATATACACGCATGTGTGTTTGAGCTTTGGGGTGCACACCTATGCTAAACAGTAATGATGGAGGTATCTATTGTATTCAATGCCTGCAGCTGCTTGAATACCCAAACAGTGACTGCATATGATAGAATGCAGTCACTAATCAGTTGCCAGTTTTCCACCTGGCTTCTTCAGTCAAAGTTTAGCAAGATGGTTGGTGCTGACAAGGCCACCCACAACTTGAATTTTGTCCGTTTCAACAGGAATCAGTCAAAATTCAAGCTGTGTATGGCCAACTTGACTGATTTTCCAAAGCAACAGATGTGCATTTTTCAGAAGAAGACTTTGTACATTGAGAGCTGGGTTATTTTATGGGAGGAACACTTCTCTCTGTCGATGTTCATATGGATTACAGGTAAGAGAATTTAGCTGTGTGGTGTGCTTGTGCTTGGGCTCTGTGGTGGCTTGTGCATTCCCCTATCTTCACCATTTTTACATAGATAGTCAGTGAAGAACCCCTTCTTTTATTGGTGGTCAGTGAAGCACCCCTTTACATTGTTGGCCAGTGAAGTGTTTTCCCTATATTGGTAGTCAATAAAGTGCCCCCTTACATTTATGGTTAATGTAGTGCCCCCTTACAATAGTGCTCAGTGTAGTTTCCTCCTTCATTGTTGGTCAGTTGGAGACATGCGCATGTGCATGGGTTGTTATAGTGCTACCCTGTTTCCCAGAAAATAAGACAGTGTCTTATATTCATTTTTGCTCCCAAAGGTGTGCTAGGTCTTATTTTCAGGCAATGTCTTATTTTTCCATGAAGAAGAATACAGTACACATTTATTGTTGAACAAAAAAAAAAGGAAATTTATTACTTGTATATGGTACGGTAGTAGTTGTCTCTCCCCCCTCCCACCTTCACCAGACACCCCCCCCCTTTACCAGACATCCCCCCACCCCTTTATCAGACATCCCCCCCACCTCAGTCACCCCTGTGTGTCTGTGCCGGCCAGATTCCACACAATGTGCCCGACTCCTGCCCCACGCGACTCACTCACTGTCTAATTGTGAGTCAGCCAGACTCCGTCAGGGCATAGCGAGCAGCAGGCAGCAGCTTGTCCTGGCGATGGCGCGGGCTCTCTGATTTAAAGAGACCTTGCACTGCCTGAACAGCTCCGGCTGCGCTGCGGCCAATCAGTGAGCTGCGCGGCGGCGCCCGCCGCTACGGTCCAGAGGAGTCAGACGCTTTACGGTAGCTTCGGGGGCCTTATGTTCTGGGGAGGCCTTATGTTCGGGGGAGGCCTCATTATCGGGGGGATGCCTTATATTATAGCGAGAGGCAAAGCTGGAAGTAGGTCTTTCGGGGAAAGACGGTAGTTCTGCCCTTGCTATCTTCTTATGTTAAAGTGCTAAAATGGTATCAAATGAGATTCTGCACAACAAGACCTAAATGATTCTTTGCTTATAGGGAAATTGTTCATATGATGAGACCCCACAGTCCAAATTTGGCA
Source organism: Rana muscosa (assembly GCA_029206835.1). Taxonomy (NCBI): domain Eukaryota; kingdom Metazoa; phylum Chordata; class Amphibia; order Anura; family Ranidae; genus Rana; species Rana muscosa. The sequence continues at coordinate 149,586,041 of CM055117.1, forward strand.
GCATATCCATATAGTACTGCTTTCTCTGTAAATCTAGTCCAGGTCAATTATTTCTCTATAAATCTAGTCCAGGTCATGTCTTCAGTTAGACATGGGCCTAAAGTCCTCTCCATTCTGTGTACAGGCAGCCCCCGAGTTACAAACATCCAACTTACATACAACTTATAACGGAGGGAGACAACAGGAAGTGAGAGGAAATCTACCTCTAGGAAGGTTAATTCCCTCCTGTTGAGGCCCCCACAGACGATCGGATTTTCCGACGGAAATTGTGTGATGGCAGGCTGTTGTCGGAAAATCCGACCGTCTGTATGCTCCATCGGGCAAATGTTGTCGGATTTTCCACCAACAAATGTTGGACAAAAATCCAAAGTACAAGCACGCATGCTCAGAAGCAATGCTAACCATAACACAACATTAGCAGAAGTTGCCCAAAGGGTGGCGGTAAAGAGCTAAAAAACCACGTTGTTTTGTGTTTGTTGGCCGACAATTCTTTGCCGTTTGTATGCAATACAAGTTCATGGCCAACGCCCTTCGGACAAAAGTCCTACGCTTTGTCCGCAGAAAGTCAGATCGTGTGTACGAGGCTTGAGGCCTCGTACACACGGCCGAGATTCTCGTTGAAAAAAACATGTCGTTTTTTTCGACGAGATTCTTGGACAAGAAACTTGTCCCGGCCGAGTGTACACACGCTCGTTTCAAAGAACCCGCGGTTCTTTGAAAGGAGCGTACGCGGTGACGTCATCGACTGCGTCGAGCATGCGCTCGTCACATTCGATGCCGTCGCCGCCATCTTGGTATACCCTACGTATGCCTAGGAAGCTACCGCGCATGCGTCTAATTCATTTCGAACATGCACGGGCTTCCGGGAGGACAGGTAAGTGTACACACACTCACTTTTCTCGTCGAGAAACATGCCGACGAGAATCTCGACGAGAAAATAGAGAGCAGGTTCTCTATTTTCTCGTCGAGGTTTCTTGTCGGTTTTCTCGATGAGAAACCCGATAGCAGCGTACACACGACCGATTTACTCGGCAAGACCTCTCTGCCAGCAAGTTTCTTGCTGGTTCTTGCCGAGAAAATCGGTCGTGTGTACGAGGCCTAAGAGTTATCATGGAAAAAAATTGTCTCCACTAAGGCCCCTTTCACACTGAGGCGTTGAAAAAACGCTCAAAAATTATGGGATTTTGTACCTCTATTTTACCGCGATTTTACCGCGATTTTACCGCGATCGCGGTAAAAATAGCGCTAACGCGTATGCGGTTTTACCGCGGTAAAAACGCATAGGCGTTAGCGCTATTTTTTAACATAACGCTTATGCCTATGCGTTTTTACCGCGTTTTTACTGCGAATCCCATTCATTTCAATGGGGATAGGCGTTTTTACAGCGCTATTTTATGCGCCCTAAAGTTGCTCTAAAAAAGCTGTTTGCAGGATTTTTTTCAACGCCCAGCCAGCAAAACGCCTCAATGTGAAAGCCCTCAGAGATTTCACATTGAGAATGTTGGGGCAGGATTATTTCAGGCGTTATTACAGCGCTATTTTTACCGCGAAAACGCGGTAAAAACGCCTCAGTGTGAAAGGGGCCTTAAGCTTTATAATCCTTGTTTCCAAGAGACAGTTGGGAAGGGTAAGGGTTATAATTTTGTTTGAAATTTTAGAAAAAAAAATTCTTGAGTCGTTTCCATAATTGGGCTGCTTTCTCTTGTTCGCCCCGATTTTGGGTTTGAACACGTTTCAATTAAGAATAGTCCATACAATTTGTGTATCCATCCACTGGCTGATAGCTTATCATTGGAAATCCCCATCGTTACCAATTTCCCAATTGAAAATTAGAATAAACGACATTTACCTTATTGAAATTTTTTTGCATACCTTGCATAATACCATGCACCTACTGGATAAAAAATGGAGCCTATGGTTCAAATATTCAGACTACCTTTTAGACCCATATTAGAATCCCCTTTTCACATCCAATTCTTTTATACACGAAAATAACCCCACATTTCAAAATACTACTGAATCATTTATTTTCTATATGTAATAGATGTAGTCATAAATAAATAAAGGCGGTTTCTCTGTCATAAATCATCATAATTATTGATTGAAAATACAGCAATTCTCTGATGTCATGACATAATGTTTGTACCATTATTTTGTACACAATAAAAAAGTTTGTAAACAAAAAATAAATAAAATAAATAATCCTTGTTTCCCCAACAACCTCAAAATCCAATTGTTACAGGGACAGAAAGTGAGGTGAAATCTTCTGAGCAGGGTCACAGACAGCAAAACAAATGTTACAGGGGTGTTAACCCTTCCCTATGCTATCCAAAAAAACTAAAAATTATTTTTAAATTAAAAAATGTACCTGTTCCAACTTACATACAAATTCAACTTAAGAACAAACCTACAGAACCTTGTTTGTAACCTGGGAACTGCCTGTACTTAGTATTACATTTTTTGTTTCTGTCCTACTTATCTAAAAAAGCACTGCACGGCTCCTAATCTGAATTTGAAGATTAAAAACATAGCCTCTCTGTGAGGAGCAATATAAATCTAAGCAGTCCAGCTGACCTACCAAACTTCTCACTTCAGCAGTGGGCTAGATATCTGTATGTATCTATTAAATAAGAAGGTGGCAACTTTAGCTTGACTACATTACAAGATGAAATCCTGGGACAAATAAGCTTTATATAAAATTACCTGGATCCCAGCCGACCCAATCCTGAAATTGCAGAATTCAGACAGTTTTGTATTTATTTTGAAATTTGGCCGTCAGATTCTGGACAGTTTCAGATTGTTTGGGTTCGTAGTAAGACAAGGTCTAGAATTGTACAATTTTATGATTCACAGTAAAACAGACAATATAAACAAGAATTCCATGTGTTTTTGACTTGTGATATGGCCTTGACTGTGGGTGACTGTTTTTCAATTTTCTAGACAAACCATAGACATGAATTTGTGGTTGAATCTTCACAAATGTTCTATAGAAAACTCTGGTATAAGTACGCACGATCATTTGGTCTAAACATTTGTTTTATTTTAGGAGAGCAATTGTATGGGAAAATCCATTCCAGATAAATGATATTCCACCAAAACAAGAGAGTCTGCAGAGGGACCATAGGCAATTACTTGTTTCCTGATCTGCTCTGAGTTTGGGCAGGCTTAGTCAACTCTTTTCCAAAGGGCCACAAGAGTACCTGTCCCCATAAAACAAACAACAGCGTGAGCCTCAATAAAACAATATACTCCAAAAGCTTACTCTTGGATTTCCACTTTGTACCTTGGGTGCAGACACAGCTCCCAAATCCATCTCCGCTCACGGTTCATCAAACAAGGTTCAATCAAAACTAGGGTTGCACCGATACCAATACTAGTGTCGGTATTGGTGCCGATTTCAAGCCTCAGTGGTGATTGGTGCGGTGGTGGTGGGGGGGGGGGGGGTTTACAAGCACGGATCTCCCTGTATAGCTTTTCTGACAGCCGCTTCTCCTCCTCTCCCTCTCGCAACTGTGAAGCCCCGTACACACGATCGGTTTGACTGATGAAAACCGTCCGATGGATGGTTTTCATCAGACCAACCGATCGTGTATGGTACCCATCGGTCTTTTTTCCATCGGTTGTAAAAAATAGAACTTGTTTTAAAATTTTCCGATTGATAAAAAACCGATGGGAATTTCCGATCGTCTATGGGCAAGTCCATCGGTTAAAAAACCCACGCATGATTAGAATCAAGTCGACGCATGCTCAGAAGCATTAAACTTCATTTTTCTCTGCTCATCGGAGTGTTTTACGTCACCGCGTTTGGAACGGTCGGTTTTTAGACTGATGGTGTGTGGCCAAGACTGATGAAAAACAGTTTCATCGGATTTCCGATGGACAAATCCATCGGACGAAAATCCATAGGTTATCCGATCGTGTGTACGGGGCTTTAGGGAGATCAGTGCTTGTAACCCCCCCCCCCCACCGCCGCACCGATCACCCCTGGCTGTCCCCCTCTGTGCTCCCTGTGTCCTCCTGCATCCTCACTGGCTCTCCGCTGTGTCATGCTCCAGGTCCCCCTGAGTCCTTCCCGACTCTCCGGCTCCTCCTCTGATCCCCCTATGTCCTCCTTCAGTACCCCCCTGGTCCCCCTGTGTCCTCTCCATCTCCTCCACCGGTCTCCCTCTGCTCTGGATCTGTCCGGATTGAGAGCGGAGAAAGGAGCCGTTAAATCTGTCATTTACCGGCTCCTTCTTTTTCCGAATGCACAGAGTCAGTGATCACTGACTCTGTCCATTCATCATAACCAAAACATTGTAACCTTTGTTTCCGATGCTTCAGTTTATGAATGGAGAGGAGCCCCTGTCTCCTGTTCATTCATTTTCAGTGCAGCTGAGGCTGCAGAGAAAGGGACTGGGGAATCTCTGTCCTCAATCCCTTTGCCTGTCTCAAAGGGGAGATGTCAGGGGTCTGTTTAGTCAAATCTGCCCACAATTCAAAATGCTGAAGTGTGAATGCAGCCTTACTGTTCCACTGATGTTTCATACTTGAGGGTGCTAATCTTTAGGCACATAATAAAGCTCATATCCAACCAAAACTTTTTTCTTTTTTTAGCTTTGTGGAGAGTTGAAAGGGGTAGAACGTCTAAAAGTTTTTCTGTCTGTACCCTTTTTGGAGAGATTTGCCCTCAATTCCTGCCCAGGTGACACTCCATTGCAACATGTCATACAGTGTGCCAGGAAGCGAGGGGAATATTTCACTTTGCATGGAGTTGGGTTGTAAATTATACACATCACAGTATGTAAATAAATGGTTGGGACCTCTAACCACCTGTGAAAGTGTTTGTCTGGCCAAAATATAATTTCTTAGTTTTGGATAGAGTGGGGAAGGGTTAGAACCACTGTCAACTTTTTACTGGTATCTGGGGCTCTGTTAGAGAGATTTAATCTCACTTCCTGTACTGTTGACATTTTACCAGAAATAAAGGTAGGCTAGAACCCATGTCAGATTTTCTATTGCTGCCTGTGTCCTTGCTGCACATTTCCCCTCATTTCCTTTGTAGTGAAACAGGACAGGAAGTGAAGGTAAATCTCTATAACAAGAAGAGCATAGTTATTATAAGGTTGTTCAGTGTAGTACTTTTTTTATTCTATAAGTGAATTTATGTCTTCCTTACCTCACTGCATTTACCTTGCCTCTGGTTAGGGGTGACAATCAGGTTTGTTACCACAAAAAAAATATTTTCACCCTGAAGGAAGAATAAAAAAAGACAATTAGATATGTCTTTTGTAGAGATATTTTATACATGCAATGAAGAGATCTACTGACCTGTGGCGGTATGACATAATCTACCACATCCCAGAGTCTTGGCCCCAGTTCTGTAGTGTTGGTGAAGGCAACTCCCTTTAACTTGGTAATGACAGAGCTCTGTATGGACGTGTCGGTGTCTTGATAACCTTTTTTAGTCACAAACACCCACCTGCACAAGCAAAATGGAACATCAGATAAGCTTGTCACTTATTTTTTTATTTGTGTTCTAAATGAAGATACCTATTTCAAACAGATGCCCACAATAAATTCCTGAATATAGTCTTAATTTTTTTTGTCTCACACACTCCCAGACAACCCAGCTCACAGTGGGAGACTATCAGGAACAGGGGTAGTGCTGTCAATCCAGAAAGCAGTGTGAAGGGCTACATGTGGCTATGTGCTAATTGACAAGCTACCAGCTTTAAACTACACCGTGCACCGTGTGTGTGTATGTATGTATGTATGTGTATATTGTGACAGCAGGAAGGTAAAGTCACCTGGTTGCATCCAGGGGGGTAGATATATTTCGCCCAGATTCAGGCTTTACGCCGACTTATACAACTAGGTGGAGAGTTGTATAAGGCTAGTGGGCTCATGGATGACTCATACCTCTAGGGAGAGTGTGGGGCGTCGTACAGACAGGGAGTTGATGAGACCAGCTGAAGCTTGTCAGCTCATTTAGGCCTCTATAAGAACTCCCAGCTTCATTAGATGTTAGCTCATGCCTGGAACCAGACCTGTGTGGACTGTCTAGGGAGAGTGAACCCCTGTGCGGTGAGACAAAGCCTGTGTGGCTATTTGCTTGGACATTTAAAACCAGGGACTTAGGGACTAGGACAGCACTAGGCTGATCCCAGTTGTTAGTTAGGAAACCTGTATGTTTAGTCAGAGGTCAAGTTGACCAGGATTTATTTTGTTTATGTTTCTTTTGCTTTGCTGTGTTTTGTCACTGTAAATAGAAAATAAACCGCACCTTTTTGATTTTGAAAACCACAACCACCGTTTGCTGGGCCTGTTTTTGTGTGGGGAGCCCATCTCGGGGGTCACACACACCCGCTGCCGAGCTAACCCCCTCACAGTTGGTGGAGAATGCGGGCAGTTTTTTTTTAAGCCAGCATGGAGGAGATACTGAAGCAGCTGGCTCTAGCAAATGCCAATCAACAGCAGACAAATGCAGGTTTGCAAAAGAGCCTTGCAGCTCAACAACAGAACTTCGCAGCCCAGCAGCAAGCTCATCAACAGAGCCTTGCAGCCCAGCAGCAGACAAACGCAACTTTGCAACAGAGTCTGGAGGCTCAGCAACAAGCCCAGCAGCAATCTGAGGCCCGCTTCATAGACCTGTTACAGAAGCAAGAGCAGAGACTACAACAACAGATGGAAGCAGCAATGCAGCAACGTCCGCAGACCAGTGAGGAAAGCCGTCCCACTAATACCGCGTCCTTTGGGGTGAGTCGTTTATTGACAAAAATGACTGGAGAGGATGATCCAGAGGTATTTTTGACCACATTTGAAAGGACCGCTGAAAGAGAAAAGTGGCCTGAGGAGCAGTGGGCTGGACTGGTGGCTCCTCTGTTAACTGGTGAATCGCAGAAAGCTTACTATGACCTAGAGCCTAACCAAGCAAAAGACTATGCGATGCTAAAAGCTGAAATATTGGCAAGGCTGGGTGTCACCCAGGCTGTCCGGGCTCAGCGTGTGCATAACTGGACTTTCCAGCTTGGAAAACCCCCCAGGTCTCAAATGTATGATCTCATTCACCTGAGCAGAAAGTGGCTACAGCCAGAGACTTTGTCCGCACCAAAGATTGTGGAACGTGTTGTAATGGATCGGTTTTTGAGAGCTCTTCCTACTGCCATCCAAAAGTGGGTAAGCCATGGAGACCCAGAGACGGCCGATGGTCTTGTGGATCGTGTGGAGAAATACTTGGCTACAGAGAACCTGGCGGCCTCTTCCAGAGACACTCGGACTTTCCACCCTAAGACCAGACCATCCCCAGGGGCGGATAAGAGGATTCCAAGGGGTGAGGGTGGAGAGAGTGAGAGGGTGGGAGCTCTACCCCAAGTTTGGCGAGAACAGCCTGGGAAATCAGCGGCTCAAGAGGCCGCAAGAAGGATCGTTTGCTACCGCTGCCGGCAAGCGGGACATATTGCAGCCAATTGCCCGGTTGTGGAGGAACCCATGCAGTGTGACTTTCTGACGGGCAGACGTCAGTCGCTGTGTGCGACAGTCGCATGCACTGCCATTCGAGGAACTGAGAAACATTTATGCAAAATGTGTGTTAATGGTAGAAATGTTGTGGTATTGCTGGATTCAGGTAGCCTTGTGACCCTGATAAAGGCTGAGTTAGTTAAAACAGAGGTCTCTGGGAATAGCAAGGTAGCTGTTATTTGTGTGCATGGGGACACCCGAGAGTATCCAGAGACTACAGTGTGTTTCGAGACCCCCAAAGGTACCCTCTCTCATCCAGTGGGCTTAGTATCTCAGTTACCGCATGACGCCATTGTGGGAAGGGATTTTCCGAAGTTCTGGGAACTGTGGGATGATCCTGAGCCCCCCACTGGTGCCCCTATGTACCAGGAATGTGATAGCCAGAACTCCCCTGAGAGTGGTGAGGACTCTCCAGAATTTCCCTTATCAGTATTGGCAGGGGAGACTCAAGAAACTGGAGAGGAGCCCACCTCCTCAGACGAAAACCTACCGTCTGTGGAGTTTTCTGATCTTGAGGTTCACAGGGAAAACTTTGCCACAGAACAGTTGAAAGACCCCGCCCTAATAAAGGCACGGGAAAACGTAGTGAAAATAGATGGCGAGTTAGTGAACCCAGATAATACCTGCACTTACCCATACTTCAGCGTAGAGAAGGACCTACTGTATCGGGTGGCAAAAAGGGCAGAAGAAACCGTTGAGCAGCTTGTGGTGCCCAAACCTTACAGGAAGTTGGTGTTGGAGTTGGCCCATGGGCACATTCTTGGAGGTCATCTGGGGACAGAGAAAACCCGAGAGAGGGTATTACAGAGATTCTATTGGCCGGGGGTGATGAAGGACATAGAAAATTACTGTTCCTCCTGCCCTGTGTGTCAGAGGTCGGCCCCGATGCCACATTTCCGTAGCCCGCTGGTCCCTCTACCCATCATTGAGGTCCCGTTTGAGAGGATCGCCATGGATTTGGTAGGTCCTATAATCAAGTCCGCTAGGGGGCACCAGTACATATTAGTTATAATGGACTATGCCACCCGTTATCCAGAAGCGATCCCTCTCCGAAATACCTCGGCCAAAACCATAGCCAAAGAGCTATCTCTTGTGTTTAGCCGGGTGGGTATTTGTAAAGAACTGCTTACGGACCAAGGTACACCCTTTATGTCCCGGGTTATGAAGGAGCTGTGTAAATTGTTCAAAGTGACGCAATTACGTACATCTGTGTATCACCCCCAAACCGATGGGCTGGTTGAAAGGTTCAACAAAACCCTAAAACAAATGTTGAAGAAAGTGGTGGATAGAGATGGAAAGGATTGGGACTGTCTACTTCCTTATCTGATGTTTGCTATTAGGGAGGTGCCCCAATCCTCTACGGGATTCTCCCCCTTTGAGTTACTGTATGGGAGACACCCAAGAGGGCTGTTGGATATTGCCAAGGAAACTTGGGAAAGTGAGAGTTCTCCCCACAGGAGTGTGATTGAGCATGTCGCCCTGATGCAAGACCGAATTGCACAGGTAATGCCCATCGTGAAGGAACATTTGGCCCAAGCGCAGTTAGCACAGCAGAGAGTGTACAACCGTGGAGCCAAGACCCGTACCTTTTCCCCGGGGGATAGGATATTGGTACTTGTCCCTACGGTTGAAAGTAAATTCCTTGCCAAATGGCAAGGCCCCTACGAGATAATGGAAAAAGTGAGCGAAGTGAATTACAAGGTCAGACAACCAGGAAGGCGAAAGCCCGAACAGATCTATCACGTTAATCTGTTGAAAGCCTGGAGGGATAGAGAGTCCCTAGTCGCAGAAACTTGGTCACCAGCTCAAACTGGTTGCGTGATTCCGGAGGTTGGAATAGCAGCCACCTTGTCACAACCCCAACAACAGGAGGTTAAGGAGTTTGTGCTTCGCAACAAGGAGGTGTTCTCTGAGCTGCCGGGACAAACATCTGGGGTAGAGCATGATATTATTACCCCGCCCGGTGAAAGGGTGAAGTTAAAACCCTATCGGATCTCAGAGGCCCGACGGGAGGCAATACGGGAGGAAGTACAGAAAATGCTGAACTTAGGGGTGATAGAGGAGTCCCAAAGTGATTGGTCTAGTCCCATTGTGCTGGTGCCTAAACCGGATGGGAGCTGGCGATTTTGTAACGATTTTCGTCAGTTGAACAAAGTTACAAAATTTGACACCTACCCCATGCCACGTATAGATGAGTTGATCGACCGGCTGGGAACAGCCGGATACATGACGACTCTTGACCTCACAAAAGGGTATTGGCAAATTCCCCTGGCCAAGTCGGCCAAAGAGAAAACCGCATTTGTAACCCCAGACGGGGCGTTCCAATATAAGAGAATGCCGTTCGGGTTACAGAATGCGCCGGTCACATTCCAGCGGAAAATGGACCAGATACTGAGGCCCCATCGGAAGTATGCTGCGGCTTACCTGGATGACGTAATTTTCCATAGCACAGATTGGGCCTCACATCTGCCAAAAGTGCAAGCAGTCCTAGACTCTATCCGGGAAGCGGGGTTTACGGCTAACCCCAAGAAGTGTACCATTGGGCAGGAGGAGGCCAAATATCTTGGGTACACCATTGGGAGGGGAGTAATAAAACCCCAACTCAACAAAGTCGAGGCCATCCAGAGTTGGCCACGTCCCAACAGCAAGAAGCAGGTACGAGCCTTTCTGGGAATAGCGGGGTATTATCGGCGCTTCATTCCCCACTTTGCTTCTAAGGCTGTGCCCCTAACCAACCTGACGAAAGGGAAAGGGTCGGTCATGATTAAATGGACCCCCGAGGCTGAGGCAGCATTCCAATTCTTGAAACAAGCCTTATGTAGCCAGCCAGTGTTGTACTCACCCGACTTCTCTAAAGACTTTGTCGTACAAAGTGATGCGTCAGATGTGGGGTTAGGAGCAGTATTGTCCCAGGTCTGGAACGGCGAAGAGCACCCAGTCATTTACCTCAGCAGGAAGTTGAAGTCCCATGAGGTAAATTACGCCACGGTTGAAAAGGAGTGTTTAGTGGTGAAGTGGGCTCTAGATTCCCTTCGGTACTATCTGCTAGGTAGGCACTTTGACATGGTTACGGATCACGCTCCGTTAAAGTGGATGGCTCAAAACAAGGAGACAAATAGAAGAGTGAATAGGTGGTTCCTGGCCCTACAGGAATTCAACTTCACAGTAAAGCATCGCCCTGGCGTTCAAATGGGGAATGTGGATGCTTTGTCTCGAGTACATGAATGCCTGATTGCTGGTGTTCCAACCCCAAGGTTAAAACAAGAGGGGGGGGTATGTGACAGCAGGAAGGTAAAGTCACCTGGTTGCATCCAGGGGGGTAGGTATATTTCTCCCAGATTCAGGCTTTATGCCGACTTATACAACTAGGGAGAGAGTTGATGAAGCCCAGCTGAGGCTAGTGGGCTCATGGATGATTCATACCTCTAGGGAGAGTGCTGGGCGTCGTGCAGGCAGGGAGTTGATGAGACCAGCTGAAGCTTGTCAGCTCGTTTAAGGCCTCTATAAAAACTCCCAGCTTCATTAGGTGTTTGCTCATGCCTGGAACCAGACCTGTGTGGACTGTCTAGGGGGAGTGAACCCCTGTGCGGTGAGACAAAGCCTGTGTGGCTATTTGTTTGGACATTTACTAAACCAGGGACTTAGGGACTAGGACAGCACCAGGCTGATCCCAGTTGTTAGTTAGGAAACCTGCATGTTTAGTCAGAGGTCAAGCTGACCAGGGTTTATTTTGTTTATGTTTCTTTTTGCTTTGCTGTGTTTTTTGTCACTGTAAATAGAGAAATAAACCGCACCTTTTTGATCTTGAAAACCACAACCTCCGTCTGCTGGGCCTGTTTTTGTGTGGGGAGCCCATCCAGGGGATCACACACACCCGCTGCCGAGCTAACCCCCCCCACAATATACATACATATATATATATATACAGTATATATACACATACATATTTCAAACTTTTCTGTAATTGGTGAACTACACAGATAAAATATATCAGATGCGGGGGCGTGGCCTGCTGCGGACCGGAATTGCTGCCTGAACCCAGCGCTCCGTTCCACGGCCTGGATTACAGCAACAATCCGCAACCTTCCTTCCCCCCTATCGCACATCCTGCAAAGGGGAAGGACTGAGGACACTCCGGGGCATGTCCAGGAGGAGAAATAAGCCGCCTGCACCACGCCGCCTTACATACTACTATCCCTCCACCGCGGCTATGCAGACAGCCCAAGATGGCGCCGGCCCTGGAGGCTCGCAACACGCGGACACAAACAATCTGCCTGTCTGTGTCCAGATGCCTCTACCACACTCGGGAGACACCTCCAGTAACAGCTCTCAAAGGGACAGCATGGACACCCTGCCACCTCCAAATGATGCCCTAGGGGGAAAGCATATGGACAGGGGTAAACGACTGGCAACCTCCCCTGCTAACTCCCCTTATAAACAGCCCCAAGCTAAAAAGCAGCTGTGCTCAGATGTGGCTGCAGGCACAAACAACACAGAGCAAGCTCCCTCCCTTGCCTCTGTCCCTGTCACGGCCAATACAGTATCTGAGGCAACACTTAAATCCATGCTGTTGACTTTGCAAAAAGACCTGCATAGGGAGCTGCAAATCTCCATATCCCAGATGCATGACAAGATAGACTGCCTTGAAGAAAGAGCAGACGCTATGGAAGAAAACATGCAGGATTATTCTAAAGCGCACAATGAGCTATTGGATGCACATAAGCATCACACTGAAGAAATTCACCACATAAAAATTAAGTTAGCAGACTTAGAAGATCGCTCCAGGTGCAATAATATAAAATTCAGAGGAATTCCAGAATCAATCAAATCGACTGAAATAACTCCCTCTCTGCAGCAACTTATCTCAACTTTGCTCCCTCGCCTCAACACCCGTGATATTCTGATCGACCGGGCCCATATAATCTCTAAACCATCACATTTACCAGATGACATTCCAAGAGATATCCTTGCTCGGATCCACTTTTTCCACATCAAGGAGCAGATCCTCTCTGCCGCCAGAGCCTCAAGACCCCTACCGGCCCCATATACCAAAGTCAAGCTGTTCACTGACCTATCTCCTGCTACAATGGAAATGCGCAGAGCCTTCACACCCATCACTTCTATTCTCCAACAGAAGAAAATAGTCTATAGATGAGGTTTCCCAACAAAATTGCTAGTCACACATCAACAACAGATTGTCTCCATCCTCACTCCTAAGGATGGATACAAAAAGCTGACAAATTGGGGTTTCCTCCCCATTGCCGCTAGGGACACTGGACAGTCCAGCACCCCTCCCAGATCATCCGCCTCCGGTAAACCGATACCCATTTCGGACTGAGATGACCAGATCATAACAAAGCCCAGTCCTCTTATCCACTTCAATCCACCATGGACGGTATTTACTCTGTTGTTTTATTTTTTTTCTCGTTTCTTTCTCTCCACCCCCAGGTTATAGTGTGCTAAGCACACCAACTTGCATTATTTGTTGTTTATACGGTTTACTCAAACACTGTTTAGAACCATTTCACTGTGTTCTAACTGCTACACTATACACCGTGTACATTTTTCTATTGCATAACTTGCTTTACTCTTTATATAGTAATTGTTTGATATAGCCAGAAGGTATAGTCTCTATCCTTCCGCCTACTACCCCACACACAAATTGCCATTATGGCCCTTACGATCACTTCCTTAAATGCCAAAGGCCTAAATTCCCCCTTTAAACGCAATCTTCTTTGGAAAGAAGCTTTGGCTCTCCACACTGATGTTCTCTGTGTGCAGGAGACCCATTTCTCAAAGCTTAAACCACCTTCCTGCAGTCACAAACGTTACCCTCATTGTTTTTTCGCTAATGCTCCCCAAAAAAATAGAGGTGTAATGATCGCCATTAGCACAGCAGTAAACTTTGTACTGCATCATAGCGAAACCGATGAGGAGGGCAGATATTTAATCCTCTCAGCCACAATTGATAACCGCCCCCTCACCATAGTAAACATATACGCCCCCAACACAGCACAGAGAAAGTTTTACTCCTACCTCATTTCTAAACTGGCCCCCTATAGATCCTCACCCTTGATCATATGCAGAGATTTTAACAAAATTGTTGACCCTTCACTGGACACATCTAATCCAACAAAACGCAGACCCTCAGCACTTGCTGCTTTACTCAAAAGAGAAGACCTCTATGACTCCTGGAGGTGTTTACATGACATGGAGAGAGACTATACCTTCTCCTCCCCACACCAATCTTACTCACGGATTGATCTAATTATCACTGATAAACACCTACTACAGTCTATAACCGATTCACGTATAGGAACAATATCATGGTCCGATCATGCTCCAGTCACAATCAAATTATCCCCACTTTCCCACTCGCCCAGAAATACTATTTGGAGATTAAACCCTTCCCTTCTCAACAACCCCTTGTTTGAATCACAAATACAATCTGAGATAACAAATTATTTCCTAAACAATGAAAACTCCACGGATGATCATGCCATCTTGTGGAATGCCCACAAAGCTTGCCTGCGAGGTCTTTTTATAAAACTAGGCGCGTACACAAAAAAACTTTAGTCTTCCATCACTGAGTCCCTGTTAAAACAAATTCGCACCCTAGAATTCGCAAATAAACAGTGCCCATCTGCTACCACATCCTCACGCCTAAAAAACCTCATACCAACTCAGCGAACATCTTTGAGACAGATTTGATTACTACATTAAACGTCTCAGATTACAATATTACTCCTCAGCCAACAAGCCTGGTGCTTTCATGGCTAAACAATTCAAGAGACAACTATCCCACAAAAAAATCTCATTCCTCACAAACCCTCAAGGCAAACGTATAACCAATCCACTTGATATCGCAAACGAATTTAGTCATTTCTACTCCAAACTCTATAATCTTACAGAAACAGGCCCCCAGCCCCCTCCCAATCAGGAAGACATTAAGAGTTTCTTATCATCTATTCGCCTACCTTCCATTTCACCTGAGCAACTTGACCTTCTTTCTACACCCTTTTTACCCGAAGAGGTTCATAAGCTCATTAAACAACTCCCTCTACATAAAGCCCCGGGTCCCGATGGCCTTCCCAATGAATATTACAAAAATTTTGCCAAGCAACTTGTCCCTTATCTGTGTAATACCTACAATAAATTTGCTTCCACTGGCGATATCCCTAAAGAATCCCTTGAAGCACTAGTAGTTACTATCCCGAAACCGGGACAACCCCGCCAATTACCGCCCAATCTCGCTCCTCAACACGGACACAAAAATATATGCCAAACTCCTAGCTCAACGTCATTCGACAGTCATTCCCCAAATCATCCACCCAGACCAAGTAGGCTTTGTCCCGGACAAGCATCAGATGGCACCAGACGCTTCAGCAATCTCATACAGTGGACGGAGAACACTCGAACGCCTTCTCTCTTCCTTTCTTTGGATGCAGAGAAGGCATTCGATAGAGTACATTGGCCATATATGGAAGAAGTTCTCTGCAAATTTGGAATATCAGGATCTTTCCTGTCAGCTGTATTAGGCCTTTACACTCGTCCAAGTGCACGTGTCTGGACCTCTGGTATTGTATCAAGCCCCTTTAAAATCACCAACGGCACGAGACAGGGTTGCCTGTTATCTCCCCTGATATTTGCCATGATAATGTAACCACTAGCGTAATCCATAAGGTCTGACCCAGTAATTTCAGGAATCAAAATTGGAGACACGGAGCACAAAATAGGCCTTTATGCAGATGATGTAATCATAGCACTCACAAATCCCACAATATCTCTTCCAGCGGTCCAACGCATCTTGGACTTATTCAGTGCAATTTCCCTCTATAAACTAAATCACAGCAAATCCCTTATGCTTAACCTAGGTTTAGACCGCCAAACTATTACTTCTATATCGGCCGAAACCCTCTTTGCATGGGCACACAATTCCTTCCTACCCTACTTGGGAATTCAATTGACATTCCCAAGCAGTATCTTACTACGAACTAACTTTGAAGACCTTGTAGGCAAACTAATGCGTCAGTCCAAAGAGATACTTTGCATCCCAACCTCTTGGGCAGGCAGAATTGCTCAGGCTAAAATGTATTTGCTTCCACATATCCTGTATATTTTTGAACAATTCCTCTTCCCATGGTACAAGCCCAATTAAGAAAACTCCAGGGAATTATCAATACCTTTATCTGGCAACTGAAGCGCCCTAGGGTAAAGAGATCTATTCTCACAACCTCTGTACAACATGGTGGTCTGGGAGCACCCGACATCCAAGCATACTACCGTGCAACAATCCTAGATCAACTAAAAGCCTGGTGGTCAACAGACCAATATACCACTTGGAAACAAATAGAATCTACCGCCCTCTCTTTGAACCCCAAACTCTTCCTAGCCGCCACCTGGCTCAATCTCAAACCAACACAACATCCACTTGGCTCTATCACTGCTTCTCTAAGGGTGTGGAAGGCAATTTCACAAATTGACAATGGCCTGTCATCCAACATATTGTCGCTAATGCCTATTGAAGCTATACAACTCCTAGCACCTGACTTATCTCTCTCGGATTGGATAAACGCCGGTATCTCCAACCTAGGAATGTTGTTCTCATCTTCGGAGCTACACTCCTTCTCCTACCTGCAACAAAAGTTCAACTTATCCTCTAAAAATTTCCTCCTTTACCTCCGAATAAGATCCATTTTATCCAAAATACCCTGGGCAGCGGCAAACTCTATCTCACAATCTCTACAGAACTTTTACAACTCAAACCATACTAAAACCAAGGGAATATCTCTAGTCTATAAACTGCTTACCACACCATCCCGGGAATCGCTTTCCTCATCCATCAGTTACTGGTCCATGTATGTGGAACACCCTCCTCCAGCTGAACTTTGGCAAAAAGCCCTTAGAACTCCCCTTTGATTGTCCCATTGCATCTCCCATTGGGAATCCTTACTGAAAATATTCCACAGATGGTACTACACTCCAGATAGACTCACAAAGATCTACCCATCTGCCTCACCTGACTGTTGGAGAGGCTGTGACAGTAGGGGATCTCTACAACACATTTGGTAGGACTGTCCACACATCAAAAACTACTGGAAGAAAGTAATAAATCTAATCTTCTCTATATGTGACATTTCCATCCCAATGTCCCCATTAGACCTTCTCCTGGGTCTATCAATCCCCTCTTGGCCTAAGCATCTACAAACCTTAGTGACACACATACTGATAGCAGCCCAACTAGCTTTGGCTAAAAAATGGAAATCAAGTCAACCTCCTGTCTTGAAAGACACCATTTGTCTGCTCAATCTACACTTCCAAATGGAATTCTCGTTCGCCAAGGCTAATCTAACCACAAAATCTTTTTACACTTCCTGGGAAAAATGGATCATCGACCGGAGAAGTGCACCCCTACTCTAAATAATATACACTGAGCCAACCTCTAGATGCTAACAAAATCTGGTCTAAAGCCCCACCATCAGTTTCACTTCTCAGACCAACTTTCCACCCACTCTTCTTAAGTTGCTCTACCAGGACTTGCCCTTCCTAACTCATCAATCCCAACAAAGAACTTATGCGGTACTTTCTTTTTTTTTTTCTTTTTTTCTTTCACTTAGTTACATGTTATCCCTCGACCATTAACTGAGTTGGATCTTAGAGAAGGAGAGAGTTACCGCTCAGATGTGACTGGTGACTCATTCACAAGATCCAGAGCCGTGGGTGCAGGCAATGCATATGACAATGCAAAAAATCTGAGGAAAACGCTTGGACAGCCGCACTCCAAAAAAGGTTCTTTTATTTAAAACAAAAGCACAAACAACATGCCACAGCAAAAAAACAGCAAGTATGAGCTGACGTTTCGCACTGCGATTCAGTGCTGAATTTTTTGCAGAGTTGGATCTTAGTTCCAATGTACACGATCATGATAGGAGCTCAAACCTTATCTTTATATTTACTTGCTTAGTTTGTTATAACATTTCAACCGATTAACAAAATGTTGAAGTCTAGTAACTCTTTGTATCTACAACATGCCGGGGTATGCCCATTTGGCAATGTTTTGTAAGTAAACTCTTGATAATAATAATAAAAATTGAAAGTTTAAAAAAAAATATATCACATACAAAAGCAGAATCTGACCCCACAGTCCAAAATACACAAACAGGGATGCAGGGGTCAGGGTGGGGGGGGGGGGGGTATGCTGGGATAAGAGAGCGATGGGCTAGAGGCCCAGAAATAGAAAGGGTAAGAGGAGGTGGGAAAAGGAAGGTCCTCCAGGCTGGGGATGGGGTCAAGTTAGTTTGAGAGGCCTAGACTGGTCGGGTGCAGAGTAGGAAATGCTTAGGACCACCACAGGGCCCATACTTTGAGAAATTTGGCATGGGAGTGGTGGAGGATACTGGACATTTTTTCATGGATCATGAGGGTCGTCAAAATGTTTTTCACCCCTGAAAATTATACAGCCTGCTTTTTCCAGGCCCTTGCTATTGTGTACTTAGCTGCGATAAACCGATATGTGGCTAGTTTCTACTGGTGAGAGAAGGGGCCCGGAATCAGACAATGGAGCAATGCAAGTTTGGGGTTCTTGTGGAAAGGTAAGTGGATAACTGTAGTTAGGAGTCCAAAGACCCTTGACCAAAATCTCATGAGGCAGAGGCAGGACCACCATCTGCGCATTTTATCTCCTTGCTGACCACACCCCCGGAAGCATCTATCACTGTAGGATGGGTTTGACTTGGCAATGCGGGCTGGAACTCAGTACCAGCGTAGGAGAACCTTTAAGGCTGACTCCAATGTGACTGTGTTAAATGTATGTGTTTTTGATATGCTTCCATTGAAGTCTATGGATCTTGCTTGTAAAAAAGTGAAGTGGATGGTCTTGCTTGTAAAAAAAAAAAAAAAAACATTGCAGGAAACTGCATGAATGTGAATAGGACCCATAGGAAATAATGGTAAATAGATTATTGTGTGCTTCTGTGGTTCAGCAAATGCACTAAAAATGCGTAGATGTGAACCTAGCCTAAGGCTCCATTCACATCTCTGCGTTACAGATCGCTGGCGGAATTGCCGCGATGCTGCCCGCAATTCGCAATAGCAGCAAATCGCGGGACACCCGTGTGTTGCCCGTCAATTTCAATAGCACCCCAAATGCGGCGCAATTTTCCTGCGACAATTGTTGTAAAAACGCATGAAAAGAAAAGCCTGATGCCCAAAAGAAGTACATAAGCTTATTTTGGGCGACAAGCGTCCCGCAATTCTCTTTACTTGTTTTTACCGTGATTGTCGCCCCCATACGCCAAGATGTGAATAGAGCCTAAAAGACCAAGCTTTGGACAGCACGCCTCTTCTCAGGCTGGGTACAATGCTCAATAAAGCTACAAAGTTTCAGTTATTAAAAATAAATACAAGGGAACCAGATTCAAAGTAAATAATTATCATCACTCAGAAGTAGAGCCTTCTGCACAAGTTAAAGAGACATTAAACCCAAAACATCAGATACTATTTAACCACTTCAGCCCCGGACCATTTGACTGGTCAAAGACCAGGCCACTTTTTGCGATTCGGCACTGCGTCGCTTTAACTGACAATTGCACGGTCGTGCAACTTGGCTCCCAAACAAAATTGACATCCTTTTTTCCCCCAAAACATAGAGCTTTCTTTTGGTGGTATTTGATCCCCTTTGCGTTTTTTTTTTTTTTGCACTATAAACAAAAATAGAGCGACAGTTTAGAAAAAAATGCAATATTTTTAACTTTTTGCTATAATAAATATCCCCCAAAAAATATAAAAAAACGAATTTTTTCCTCAGTTTAGGCCGATAGGTATTCTTCTACATATTTTTGGTAAAAAAAATCGCAATAAGCGTATATTGATTGGTTTCCGCAAAAGTTATAGTGTCTACAAAATAAGGGATAGATTTATGGCGTTTTTAGTATTATTTTTTTTTATTAGTAATGGCGGCGATCTGCGATTTTTATCGTGACTGCAACATTGCGGCGGACACATCAGACACTTTTGACACTATTTTGGGACCATTGTTATTTATACAGCGATCAGTGCTATAAAAATGCACTGATTACTATGTAAATGAGAAAAAGGGGGGGGGGGGGTTTGCCTGGTAAAGAACAGGCAGAGGGGTTACCTAAAGCAACAAATAATTTAACCAGTGGCACCTTTTTATTGTTTGACAGCACTCTGGTTTTGTATATAATTTTGATATCAATAAAACTAGCCAATTAACTCCAACTACTTGGCTATTGGTCAAATTATTTGTTGCTTTAGGTAACCCCTGTGCCTGTTCTTAACCAGGCAAACCCCCCCCCCCCCTTTTTCTTATAGTAAACTATGGTTACAGCAACAACACCCCATTAAGGTGTATTGACCAAAACCAGGTATTCACACCGAATCCCTGTGAACCAGTGGAAAAGCTTGCTTCCCCTCCCCCATCCCAATCTTTTCCCCCCAATTTTCCCTTGTATACTATGTAAATTACACTGGCAGGGAAGGGGTTAAACACTAGGGGGCGATCAAGGGGTTAAGTGTGTCCTAGGGAGTGATTCTAACTGTAGGCTGGATGGTCTCATAACAACATGACAGAGATCACTGCTCCCGATGAAAGGGAGCAGTAGATCTCTGTCATGTTGCTAGGCAGAACAGGGAAACCCCTTGTTTACATAGGCATCTCCCCGTTCTGCTTCTCCGTGCCACGATCGCAGCACACTGGCGGACATCGAGTCCGCGAAACCCGCAGGCACGGTCACGCCCATTTGCCCACCGCTGCCATTCTGCCGACGTATATCGGCGTGCAGCGGTCGGCAAGTGTTTAAGGAATGGAAAAATACTAGATTCCTTACTCCCTGAAATTCCAAGGGTCACCTACAGGGGTGCCCCTCCACTTAGGCTTCAGATAGCTCCTAATATAGTTAGATCTCCGGCTAAACATCGTTTTTTTGGAGAACTCAAAGGTTTTTATTTATGCAGGAGATGTGAGGTTTGCAAAAACAATTGCCCCAGGGAGAGCAAATATCTTTCTTTTAGTTCTAATATCACAGGCAAAACATATGATATCAACTCTTTCATCACATATTCGACCAAGAATGTGGTCTATTTGATCACATGCCCTTGTGGGCTACATTATGTAGGCCGCACTGTTCGTAAATGAGAGGTTAGGCTTAAAGAACATTAGGCGAATATACGTAAAGGCTTTTTGAATCATAGCCTGTCTAAACATTATGCGTTGTGCCATAATAAAAGCCTTAAGGGTACTTCATTTATGGCCATTGATAAGTTCAACTCCCATTGTAGAGGAAGTCACATCAGGAGAGAGATTTCCAGGACGGAAACCTGGTGGATTTTCTCTTTAAAGTCTTATAGACCTCATGGTTTGAATATCGAATTGGATGTTAACGCTTTTATCAATAATAACTGAATCTCCAGGTTGTTTAAATTTTTTGTGCTATTCTTCTTTTTTTGAGTTTCATGATTTATTGTAATGAATTAATGTTATTATTGTTGTATTTGTTTTCCACCACAAGATGGCAGCATTATCCAACTCTTTTTTTAGATCCCTTGATTTTGGATCTTTTTTATGGGAATTGATTGCATCTAATGCCTATTTATAGGCGTTTTTAAAGTTAGTAGTTTTTATGTTTTGTGTACATTTGGCCAAGTCTTCTATTTTAGCCCAGTTTCAGGAATCGAGACAGTGAGATCGGTATTATCCCTATTTTTGGGCTCCATTAATATGGCCGCCACTATTTATATAGGTTATGGGTGTCTTGGCTGTGATGTTTTCATCCGGTTATGACGTAATTTACGATTTCGGAGGTGGAAACTAAGGCTTGGAGCGCAATAGAGAGTAGGCGTTTTTAGCCCGCCTCCTCCCTATATATAGAGGAAGTGCCGATTGCCAGTCACGCCCCTGACAACGTTCCTCATTGGACGAAGCGCGTAGGGTGGAGCCTGAGATCTGGTGTCACGGCGCTACATGCGTGGACTGCGGCAATCTTGTGGGTTGGAAACATCTGCTTGTTCTTACCATATGACACGCTCGTTTTTAACATTTTAAATGTGAGTATTCTGAAATTCTTTTAGAATAAGCTTTACACTGTCTTGATATACTGCACCATGAGGAGTCATATTCTCTTATTTTTATGCATGATACCTGTGGACTCACCACCTGTGAGGGTTTTTACAAGATCAAGTTTCATGTTGTTGCCCTAGTGAAGACGTGGCCAGCTTGTGGATAAACATTATGCTTGTTTGACTACCTATAACCCAATGGTCCATACTTTGGGGTAAGAGGCCCGGTGTGTTGATGTTTGGTGGAGGATATCATTCACTTCAGTCTGTCTGATTATACACCTCAGGTGACTTCAATAAGAAATATGGACTTTTGTGCCAGTGTTTATGGACCCTTTTTAATTTTATTTTCTTCTAGTGCTGCATATACCCTTTCTTTTATTACCAAAAACCAGGTCACACACAACACATCAACAAGTCATCACATTTACAACACAAGTAAAGATCTGTATTTTTTGCTAGAAAATTACTTAGAACCCCCAAACATTATATATTTTTTTTTAGCAGAGGCCCTAAAGAATTAATGGCAGTTGTTGCTATTTTTATATGTCACACGGTTTTGCGCATTGTTTTTTCATATGCAATTTTTTGGGAGAATATACACTTAATAATAATAATAATAAGAAGAAGAAGACTGCAGCCCCGGAAGGATTTTCCCCTTAATGAGCAGGCCATTTTTGCGATACAGCACTTCGTCGCTTTAACTGACAATTGCGCGGTTGTCCGACGCTGTACTCAAACAAAATTTACCCACACATAGAGCTTTCTTTTGGTGGTATTTGATCACCTCTGTGGTTTTTATTTTTTGCGATATAAACAAAAAAAGACCAACAATTTTGAAAAAAAAATATTTTTTTTTACTTTCTGCTATAATACATATCCCAAAAAAATACATTAAAAAAATGTATTCATCAGTTCATTGTTTTTACTGGTAATGATGGCAATCTGCGATTTTTAGCAGGACTGCGACATTGCGGCGGACAAATCTGACCCCAAATGACCCTTTTTGGGGACCAGCGACATTATTACATTGATCAGTGCTATAAAAATGCACTGATCAATTTAAGAATGACACTGGCGGGGAAGGGGTTAACACTAGGGGGCGATCAAGGGGTTAAGTGTGTTCCCTGGGTGTGTTCTAACCAGGGCTTTTTTTCTCAAACAATAGGTGCTGGAACTCAACCACGACCCCTCCACCCACACACACCCTCCAAATCACATCAAATAGTAGGTGTGGTCAG
This sequence comes from Rana muscosa, assembly GCA_029206835.1. Classification (NCBI taxonomy): domain Eukaryota; kingdom Metazoa; phylum Chordata; class Amphibia; order Anura; family Ranidae; genus Rana; species Rana muscosa. Next base: position 149,608,861 of record CM055117.1, read on the forward strand.
TAAAATTTCACGAACAGTAGGAGGGTCTTAACGGGACATTGAATACCAGGATTGCATTACATACAGAGTACAGAGTTCAGGTGGGTTACACACAGAGGGCAGAGCTGGCCCTCTTAAACACATAAAATGGACTTCTGTGTTTACAAGCGATTGTGGTGAGCAAGCCCCCCCCAAGGGTCTGAGCCAGAGGTGGTGGAACTGAGTTCCACCAAGTTCCCCCTGAAAAAAAAGCCCTGGTTCTAACTGTAGAGGGGATGGGCTTACTAGAACATGACAGAGATCACTGTTCCTGATCACTGGGAACACTAGATCTCTGTCATGTCATCTGGCAGAACGGGGAATTGCCTTGTTTACATAGACAGTTCCCCGTTCTGCCTCTCCTTCCGCGAATGCGGGTCGCCGGCAGACATTGAGTCCGCGGGCACGCTCCCAAGGTACACGGCGCGTGTGCTACCCTTCTTGCACGAAAGCAGACCTGCCGCAGTATATTTATGTAGCGGGTGTTTGAATTATGTGAGGACTCTGGTGGTGTGGGGTTCCTTGGGGCCTGCGGGTGGCGTTGTTGCCTTGGGCCGGAGTTGAACTCACATCACAAACTGTGCCTTTTTGTCCTCCCCTGGAGCTGGTACAGCGGGGCGGGGAACCCGCTGTGACGCAAAGGGAGAGGTCATAAAAGGGGCGGACTCCCTGATTTCAGGGAGAGAATCGGAGGACGCGGCCGCACCCAGGCACCTTCAGCTTGGGTGCTGGCGTTACGGTGTTTCAGGCCTAGGCGCCCTAGGCCTAGCTGGAGCAGGGATGGAGTCCATCTCAGGCACCTTTACCCTGGGGTGAGGTACTATGGCGGATGCCTGGGGCTCAGTACCTTCGACTGAGTTCCACGAGGGTGAAGGAATCCGAGGGGGCCCTAACTCCTTGGGTGCCCGTGTCTGAGTTCGTGAGGACTGGTGCGCAGTAACTTCTCTGAAGAGCCCGGCGCAGCATCGCTGGTGACGGAGAGGCCTCCACTTCTCCCTTGGATGGATTTCTTCCTCTGACAGGGGCAAAGTGAGCGAAGGTAATTCACGTTCTATATTACCTAGTCAGTGGCAGTGACTATTCACCACTGGTGACAGCACAGTGGGCAGCAGCAAGAAGGGAAAGGATTGTGCCTCGATCTGTCCCCCATTTTCCAAAGGAGAAAGATTGTTTTATTGCTTGGCAAGAAGAATAAAACTGAGTTGTACCTATTCACTGTGTGGAACTTGGGTTACTAAAGCAAAGGAGTCAGGGACGAAGGACTGGACTTGACTCTAGGACACCTACACAAAAGCCCAATCTTCTGGCCTTCACCTCTTAGTTACGGAGGACATGGGCCGTGGTGTGTTTTTACTCTCTCTCCCAGGTACCCCTAGACAACAGCCATATAACCGATAAAGAAAGGGAGAGAGGTGAGGCCGCTACACGTGGGGGCATCGTATCCGGGATATGTGTATGGTGTCTGAAATTGAACTTTGCTGCCCGGAGGAGTTCCGAGTAGGTCGGCCATATTGGCCAACGCGCCACGAGGCAACCCATAACTGTGTAGTTCGTGGGCGGGGCAAGGGAAAAGCCCGCGAACATGTGCAGAAGGTAGGAGGAGTCTGGCCACGTGGAGGTACGCACATGGAGATTCCAGCGCAGGTGGGTCAGTGCGCAATGGAGCAGCAAAGAGAGAGGATGGCTTCAAGTGCTCCGTGGATTTCTGTTCCTTCCTTCGCGGATATGTCTTCTCTGGCTGCTCCGATTATGGATACGGGGATAAGACTAAGGCCCCGAGGGCGATTGGCTCTCTTTACCTGTAGAGACATGGAAGCCCTCGGTGTGATCTGTCCCGGCTGTTCGGGACTGGTGGTCCAGCTGAAGCCGTTTGGGCGCTGTGAGGTCTTCAAAGAATTCCTCTTCGAGGTGGAACCATCCACAGAAAAGCCTCAGGCTTTCCACCTCAACTACCTCACAGGGACTGCCACTCCAGAGGGAGAGATCGATGCTGGTGCGTTCCCTGTGCGCACTGATCCGGGCGAAGGGACTGCCCAAGCGGAAGTGAAAAGAGAGAAATCCGAGGATGCTGCCTTGGTCACCAGCAGCTCCCTGCTCCGGCCACCGAAGAGAAAAGTCGGCCTGGTGATGGCCTCGTGTGGCCGTGGAAGAGCTTCGCCCCACTGCTTGCCTGACCTGGATGGATTCGGTAGACAACGTCCTGGACATCCCTGCTCGTTTAAAGGTCCAGGTGAGCCCGGGGTTGGGACTGTCTGTGTGGTAGAAAGTGGCGGTAGTCCACAGTCGGTAGAGGCCGTCAAGGGGGATAGTTCCGTGACTGGGAATTATCTGCCCGCTGAGTGCTACGACACCTCTGACCTGGATTCATTGTCTGACAATGGCGATGATGCGGAGATAGATGAAATCTTCCAGCAGAAGGGATGGGACAAGATGAAGCTACACTTGGCCCGTGTCACGAGGGACCTACCCATGTCTACTGGAGAAAGTACACCCCGGGTAGAGGCCCCGGCGCCGGGGGGTGAAGCTGATCCTCTGTCTGAAGTTCCCCTTCTGGATTCAACATCCATTTCACCTGCTCCTGTTGCGGGAGTGCAACGTCAATCACTGCAGGCTTCTAGGCCCAGGTCCACCGAGTTGGTGAACGCACCTCGCCACCCAGAAGCGATTGTTCCACCTGGAGAGGGAGACCGAGCTACTATGCCACCTTTGTCAAGGCTGCAGCATCTCTTTGGCCAGAAGGTTGCTCAGGAATATGGGTGGGAATACCCGTATCTGCCTTGGGAACTGCTCTATGAGGTGGAGGTCTTTCGGCAAAGATGGTATGATACCTTTGTATGGGACAAACTGAAAGTACAGCAAGCACGGCGGTATCTTTCCTGTTCACCAACGGTCACCCAGAAGATTCAGGACTGTAAAGCTAAATGGATGCTGGGAAGACACATTCATGCGGACAAAGTGGTGATCTGCCGCAAAGAAGGAAAAAGTATTGAGTACCATGTGGAGACTTTTGATGATCGTTTGAAGCCTATATCACTGCCTCATCCAAGGTTTTACCTGTAAGGGAAAAAAGAGACTCCCGTGTGCTTTCTTTCTATTCCCGGTTGAACTTTCCGGAGTGTCTTCTCTTGAACACAGGGACTGTGCCCTATTTTTTTTTGTATTTGGGCAGTTCTACTCGTTGGAGATATGGGAGCTGTTTTTGTTTGTTCTCCCTCCTTCTCCTGACACTTAAGAAGAAATCAGTGACTTTGGGTTTTAGATAGTGTAGGGTCACAGAGAAAATGTTCAAGGGGAAAGTTTGTCTGGAAGTGATGAGTGTCTTGACCGCGGCACTGTCACCAGGTGGCAGTGTTGCGCAACGATTGTTTTTTTTTTTTTTTTACATTATGCAGCACTTATTGGAGTGAGTGGGTTTCTTCTAGGATAGACCCATTCATTCCAAGCAAACACACATGTTGGTAGGATGTATGTTTCTTTTCTTTCCCTCTGCAGGAGACTCGTCTGTCAAGACTACTGAGAGTGGGTGGTTCTTAGATAGCCAGAGGGAGGAATGTAAATGTGTGAGATATTTAAAGTGTTTTATTTGAAAATTTTATAGTTATATTGTTTTAAGTTTTCCCTTCCCCATACAGGTCTTGGCACAATTCAGGGCTAAATTGTGTAGTTGGTTTTTGGGCTGAACTTATGTCATCACACTTGTGGGATGTGAGTTTGTACCAGACACTGGGGACCAGTGTCAAATCACCAGGGGGAGAGTGTAGCGGGTGTTTGAATTATGTGAGGACCCTGGTGGTGTGGGGTTCCTTGGGGCCTGCAGGTGGCGTTGTTGCCTTGGGCCGGAGTTGAACTCACATCACAAACTGTGCCTTTTTGTCCTCCCCTGGAGCTGGTACAGCGGGGCGGGGAACCCGCTGTGACGCAAAGGGAGAGGTCATAAAAGGGGCGGACACCCTGATTTCAGGGAGAGAATCGGAAGACGCGGCCGCACCCAGGCACCTTCAGCTTGGGTGCTGGCGTTCCGGTGTTTCAGGCCTAGGCGCCCTTGGCCTAGCTGGAGCAGGGATGGAGTCCATCTCAGGCACCTTTACCCTGGGGTGAGGTACTATGGCGGATGCCTGGGGCTCAGTACCTTCGACTGAGTTCCGCGAGGGTGAAGGAATCCGAGGGGGCCCTAACTCCTTGGGTGCCCGTGTCTGAGTTTGTGAGGACTGGTGCGCAGTAACTTCTCTGAAGAGCCCGGCGCAGCATCGCTGGTGACGGAGAGGCCTCCACTTCTCCCTTGGACGGATTTCTTCCTCTGACAGGGGCAAAGTGAGTGAAGGTAATTCACGTTCTATATTACCTAGTCAGTGGCAGTGACTATTCACCACTGGTGACAGCACAGTGGGCAGCAGCAAGAAGGGAAAGGATTGTGCCTCGATCTGTCCCCCATTTTCCAAAGGAGAAAGATTGTTTTATTGCTTGGCAAGAAGAATAAAACTGAGTTGTACCTATTCACTGTGTGGAACTTGGGTTACTAAAGCAAAGGAGTCAGGGACGAAGGACTGGACTTGACTCTAGGACACCTACACAAAAGCCAAATCTTCTGGCCTTCACCTCTTAGTTACGGAGGACATGGGCCGTGGTATGTTTTATCTCTCTCTCCCAGGTACCCCTAGACAACAGCCATATAACTGATAAAGAAAGGGAGAGAGGTGAGGCTGCTACATTTACGTGAGCTGGTCGGCAAGTGGTTAAAAATAATTTGCACCATCAAAATGTAAAGTATATAAATCGGATGGTAAACTTCTAATTAAATCCATTTAACTCTTGGTAATAATACAAATAAAAAAAAGTGGAAAGGTCCAATAGAGAGTGAATATTTGTGCAAATCATGGTATAGCTAAAATTTATACATAGTGAAAGAATGCAAACTGGAATTAGAATAGATAATAGTTACTAATAACAAAGATAATAGGAACGATCTATGCCAAAATAGTAATACGCTTGGAATAATAATTTCCTTTAAACCATGAAAAAATATGAATATGCCTTAATAAATGACTTGATCAGAGCCCACAAAATGTCATCGTTAAATATGGTCCTGGCATTGGAAATAAATAAATTAGGAATCTGCAGTCTTAGCAGCTTTAGATTTTACTTATTGCAGTAGGGTTTTGGACTCATCTTGTAATGAGTTAGAATCCAATAGTGACAAATACAGTATAGGGAACAGTAAAAGCAGTGTATAAGAATCATCAACATTAATTGGCTTAATTGGCTTATCTCTATATAACCAATCAATACCTTGCAACAACAACATTAAAGAAATACGTTTAAGGAAGTTCTCCAGAATTTTGCCTTTTTTCAACAATTACATGCAGACCCTCCTCAAAAGGCTGTTAAGGTGTCTCATACCTAGAAGCATCAGCTACCTCAAAAAGCGTCATTGGCTAACTTTACAAGATAATTAAAGTGTTACTTAACCCACAACAGTAAAATCAGTCTGTTAATGCAGAATAGCATGCTTGTTATACTCAATGTGGAACTTAAAGGGTTAATCCTCTGCATTGTGTAAAAAGGCTCTTTGATCCCGTATGGACAGATCCTCCCCCTCCTGCAGGCTCTCTCTCAAGGCCAGATAATACACAGTCAGAGTAGTAAAGCTGCACATGCTCAGTTTGGTCTCTATTGCTGAAGAGAACATTTCCTTTGTTTAGCTGAGCTTTTCAGGTCACATGATATTGACATCACACATTTGGGGCGTGTATACAGCAGTTGCGGCCCGTCCATAGGGGGTGCCCGGGCGCGCCCCCCCCCCCCCCAGGCAGTAAAAAAAAAATATTAAAAAAAATATATAAAAAAAAAAATATATATATTTAAAAATGTCCCTTTAAGAAAAAAAAAAAAGAAAAAGTCCTTATGTGCACTATGTCCGGGCGCCGAGCGCCGGGCACAGTGCTATATGGGAAACGCCACGTCAATGCAATCACGAGATTGCAGACGAGGCGCTTCATTTGCGGCCAAAAACTTGTTCTGTGGCGCGTTCGAGCGCGCCACTAGCTTCCGGACTAGCTTGCGATGGACTGGCCACTGCAGTAGCTTTAAAATTCACCGCCCTGGGACATGGGCGGTGCTTTGTGTTCTAGTACCGACGTCACTCAAAGTACAGGAAGTGACGTCGGCACTCGGCAGCTCCGCAGAACGTGCAGCCTGAGAGGATCTCGCCAGGAGGTAAGCGGAAGCTCGCCTGGCTATTGCAATGTAATGTAATGTTTTGAACATCACCTGGCCGGCGGGAGCAGCGGAACCCCCCCTCCCCCCCCCACCGATTAGATGACACGGCCGGCGGGAGCAGCAGAATCCCCCCCCCGCTTATTATAACTTTTTTTGTAAACTACAAGGCTGGTGGGATCAGCGGGATATTTTAACATTATAAAATAAAAAGCATATGCCTTCATAACATCAAATAATACAAGTAATATATTTATTTTTTTGATACATATGTAATTGTATAGTTTTCGCCAAGTGCATACATATTGATTTGTCACATCAATCTCTGGATTGTTTGTACTTGACATTTTAGCACATACCATTTGCCATTTTTTTTTCACCCCCCCCCCCCCCCCGGATTATAATTTTTTTTTGTAAACTGCATGGCCGGCGGGGGGCTGATTACTTTTTTTTCTTTAAATGACACGGTCGGCGGGAGCAGCGTCCCCCCGCCCCTATTACAGGTCCTTCTCAAAAAATTAGCATATTGTGATAAAGTTCATTATTTTCTGTAATGTACTGATAAACATTAGACTTCCATATATTTTAGATTCATTACACACAACTGAAGTAGTTCAAGCCTTTTCTTGTTTTAATATTGATGATTTTGGCATACAGCTCATGAAAACCCAAAAATCCTATCTCAAAAAATTAGCATATTTCATCCGACCAATAAAAGAAAAGTGTTTTTAATACAAAAAAAGTCAACCTTCAAATAATTATGTTCAGTTATGCACTCAATACTTGGTCGGGAATCCTTTTGCAGAAATGACTGCTTCAATGCGGCGTGGCATGGAGGCAACCAGCCTGTGGCACTGCTGAGGTGTTATGGAGGCCCAGGATGCTTCGATAGCGGCCTTAAGCTCATCCAGAGTGTTGGGTCTTGCGTCTCTCAACTTTCTCTTCCCAATATCCCACAGATTCTCTATGGGGTTCAGGTCAGGAGAGTTGGTAGGCCAATTGAGCACAGTAATACCATGGTCAGTAAACCATTTACCAGTGGTTTTGGCACTGTGAGCAGGTGCCAGGTCGTGCTGAAAAATGAAATCTTCATCTCCATAAAGCTTTTCAGCAGATGGAAGCATGAAGTGCTCCAAAATCTCCTGATAGCTAGCTGCATTGACCCTGCCCTTGATAAAACACAGTGGACCAACACCAGCAGCTGACATGGCACCCCAGACCATCACTGACTGTGGGTACTTGACACTGGACTTCAGGCATTTTGGCATTTCCCTCTCCCCAGTCTTCCTCCAGACTCTGGCACCTTGATTTCCGAATGACATGCAAAATTTGCTTTCATCCGAAAAAAGTACTTTGGACCACTGAGCAACAGTCCAGTGCTGCTTCTCTGTAGCCCAGGTCAGGCGCTTCTGCCGCTGTTTCTGGTTCAAAAGTGGCTTGACCTGGGGAATGCGGCACCTGTAGCCCATTTCCTGCACACGCCTGTTCACGGTGGCTCTGGATGTTTCTACTCCAGACTCAGTCCACTGCTTCCGCAGGTCCTCCAAGGTCTGGAATCGGTCCTTCTCCACAATCTTCTTCAGGGTCCCGTCACCTCTTCTCGTTGTGCAGCGTTTTCTGCCACACTTTTTCCTTCCCACAGACTTCCCACTGAGGTGCCTTGATACAGCACTCTGGGAACAGCCTATTCGTTCAGAAATTTATTTCTGTGTCTTACCCTCTTGCTTGAGGGTGTCAATGATGGCCTTCTGGACAGCAGTCAGGTCGGCAGTCTTACCCATGATTGCGGTTTTGAGTAATGAACCAGGCTGGGAGTTTTTAAAAGCCTCAGGAATCTTTTGCAGGTGTTTAGAGTTAATTAGTTGATTCAGATGATTAGGTTAATAGCTCATTTAGAGAACCTTTTCATGATATGCTAATTTTTTGAGATAGGAATTTTGGGTTGTCATGAGCTGTATGCCAAAATCATCAATATTTAAACAAGAAAAGGCTTGAACTACTTCAGTTGTGTGTAATGAATCTAAAATATATGAAAGTCTAATGTTTATCAGTACATTACAGAAAATAATGAACTTTATCACAATATGCTAATTTTTTGAGAAGGACCTGTATAACTTTTTTTAAGCTACATGGCCGGCGGGAGCATCGTTCCCCCCCCCCTTATTACGTTTTTTGTAAACTACACCCCCCCGCTTATTATATATATTTTTTAATTACATGGCTGGCGGGGCCAGCGGCACACCCCTCCCCCCCCGCATTTTACTTTTTTTTTATTTTTAACATTACATGGCCAGGGGATACACTGAAGGGTGGGTCTGTGTAACATGCAGGGGGTCCAGAGTTTCAGGGTGATGTGTAATGTAAAGGGGCCCAGAGGTGCAGGGCGCTGTGTAATGTAAAGGGGTCCAGTGATGCAGGGTGCTGTGTAATGTAAAGGGGTCCAGTGATGCAGGGTGCTGTGTAATGTAAAGGGGTCCAGTGATGCAGGGTGCTGTGTAATGTAAAGGGGTCCAGTGATGCAGGGTGCTGTGTAATGTAAAGGGGTCCAGTGATGCAGGGTGCTGTGTATTGTAAAGGGGTCCAGTGATGCAGGGTGCTGTGTAATGTAAAGGGGTCCAGAGTTTCAGGGTGATGTGTAATGTAAAGGGGTCCAGAGTTTCAGGGTGATGTGTAATGTAAAGGGGGCCAGTGATGCAGGGTGCTGTGTAATGTAAAGGGGGTCAGTGATGCAGGGTGCTGTGTAATGTAAAGGGGTCCAGTGATGCAGGGTGCTGTGTAATGTAAAGGGGTCCAGTGATGCAGCGTGCTGTGTAATGTAAAGGGGTCCAGAGGTGTAGGGTGCTGTGTAATGTAAAGGGGCCCAGAGGCGAAGGGGACTGTGTAATGTAAAGGGGTCCAGAGGTGCAGTTGTGGAGAGGGGGTACACAGTAGTGACAAAGAGATATTAAAGGATGCAGAGGTATGCCGGGGGCACAGTGGGGTGTTTTTACATTTTAATGTGGGGGGTGCCAGATATAGGATCCGCCCCGGGTGCCAAATGCTCTAGGTACGCCCCTGGTATGCATGGATTTATTAAAAATAGACATGTATTCGTGGAGGGGAATAGAGTGATGGATAAAAAACCTTCACATCTATTCAGCCAAGCACTCAACACCCTTCCCCCTTATTATTTTTATTTTTTTAACATTAACTGCTGGCCGGCAATAACCATCTGCTACAAGAAATGGTACCACACATCAGCATTAACCACATTACAACCCCAAGGGAGAGCTCACACTATTCTATGGGTGGTCAACGGCAGCAGCGAATAAGCCCCCCCGCTTATCAACTTACCTTTAACATTAGGTGGTCAGCGCCAGCAGCGGGCCCCCCCCACCCCGCTTATTATTATTTTTTAACGCCAGGTGGTCAGCGGCAGCAGCGGATCCCCCCCCCCGCTTATTAATTTTTTTTGACATTCGATGGCCGGCGGCAGCAGCGGATCCTGATGCTGGGGCTATATACTCTGTCCTGTGATGCTGGGGCTATATACTCTGTCCTGTGATGCTGGGGCTATATACTCTGTCCTGTGATGCTGGGGCTATATACTCTGTCCTGTGATGCTAGGGCTATATACTCTGTCCTGTGATGCTGGGGCTATATATTATGTCCTGTGATGCTGGGGCTATATACTATGTCCTGTGATGCTGGGGCTATATACTCTGTCCTGTGATGCTGGGGCTATATACTCTGTCCTGTGATGCTGGGGCTATATACTCTGTCCTGTGATGCTGGGGCTATATACTCTGTCCTGTGATGCTGGGGCTATATACTCTGTCCTGTGATGCTGGGGCTATATAATCTGTCCTGTGATGCTGGGGCTGTATACTACTGACACTATGAGTGGAAGCAAGTGGAATACAGGGGACGGTGTGGGTGGATTCTATAAGGGGTGTGGCTTATGAGAAGTGGGAGGGGCCAAACATGGAGGGCGGGGTCTTGCGCCCCCCCATCCTAAAACTTCACCAGTCGCCACTGGTATACAGATCCTACATGACCAGCCCAGTCCCTACCTCCTCCTCCATTCCCAGTAATTAAAAAAGAGCACAGTGGGTGGGATGTCACATCTTGATTCATGGAAGATCCGCCTCCCATAACAGCATGAGGACACAGGCTGTAGTGGAAATCTCCTCCTACCTGGACTCTCAGCACTCAGGCAGATCCTGCAGTTTATCACATGACCCTGGTATACAGATCAGCTAAAAAGGTATATAGTGGCAGCATTTTAATGTGAAAAAAGAAGATGTACTGTATAAGCTGTGGGCACTGTGGATGGGTGGGTTTAGTGACACTTTAATTATAAAACCAATTATAAAACCAAAACAGAATGTGTTGTTTTATTGATCTATCCAAACATACAGTAACTCAGATTATTTACTAAATCTTTCAAGTTATTTTCACTTATTTTCAGATTCCTCCTAACATTAATATGATAACACGTGCAGAGAGATATGTTAAAGGGATTGTCTGCTTTTGGAATAGTTTGCTAAGACACAAACATAACACTACCAACTTTCATCATCAGCTAGTATATCCTACAAGTCCTAACTTTAAGATTTGTTCTGATGAATTCACAAGTCCTGCTGAATGTGAAAACCAGCGCATTATCAGATGTAGACAGCACTAAGTGGCAAGCGTTTAGTAGATTTTGGAATTGAGGTAGCGTCAAATGGTGCCTCATTTAAAACTGGGATGCTCAATATTAACAATAAAGGGATTTTTTTATGTTCAGACATTTTCTTTTACAGGTCTAATGTTCGAAATTCTGTATATAGCCCTACAGAACAGTCAGTGCACAGTCCACTTGGGCTTTGCAGCTTAACTGCAGACAGGAAACAGGAACATTATTCAGGAAAAAGACATAGAGTATAGTTGTAGCACCCTGGTGTTTAGGCAGGGTTGCTATTAAATTTGTTTGCCAAGTGATAGTTGCCTTGGCCAATTGTTAGGACGTCAATTGATTTCACCCTAATTATGGAATTGCTGCACTTCTCTCTTCTGTCACTAGATGGTCGGGTATCTGGTGACATTAGATAAGACAAGGGCATTGCAAGGACAGATTACGAATGAATGGGGTTTCTCAGCCAATGGCCTGCTGGGAGAACCTATTTATTTGGGTGGAGTCAGGTGATCGGTGTTCTGTGCCACCTGGATGGCTGTCTGGGTGGACGTGTGTTGTATTGCCCCAGGCTGCTAGGCCAGAAACCTAAGGCCTATCCCAGGGACATCTGGCTTCTAGGCTATCTGAGGGCCTATCCAGAAGTAGTGCAGGGTCTTGTAGTCCAACCAGAAGTAACGGTTCCTCCGGCCGGAGAACCAGTCGTGGTTGGAGGTAGAGGGAAAAGCTGTTGCCACCAAGGGACCATCCACCTTGTTACTGGAGACCACTGTGAGTAAAGCTGAGGCCAGTACCAGAGCAAACTTCTCGCCAACTGGGGACGGTGAAGAAGTGGGAAAGCATCAGCAAGTGCCAAGTCAGGAGCCCAGTGAGACAGCAGAGGTGACGCTTGTGGAGTGCCAAGCCAGGGACCTAACGTGTCAGCAAGGGTGAAGCTTGGGAGTATCTGTGAGTGCCAAGCCAGGGACCCAGCAGTGAAGTGGGGTTGACGCTTGATGAAGATACTGAGTGCTAGATTGGAAGAGCTCAGGGGATCCAGTGGCAATGGATCAGGAAGTCTAGTGAAAGACTGAGAGATCGGCAGAGTGAAGTTCTACAATAGGAGATTGTAGAAGAAGTGAAAGTGTTCATTGCAACCTTTGTTAGAAACTGTTACAAGACTGTTGCCATAGGAGACAGAATTCCTACTCATGCAGATGTGGTGTCTGAATGGATACCTTTCCCTGCATGGCTGTCTACCTGTAGAAGTCTCAGAGTCTGCCAATTAACATTGCATCTACTTAAGGCTGTCATGGCCCAACCCTGTCTCCCATAGTTCTTTTTAAGAGACAATAAATCTCTTTGCATTCAAGAAGTGTCTGGCGCCCATCAATCCACCTTGCATTACACCCACCATGCCTCGTAACCCACTATACACAGAAGAATGTCGGATGTCCTGACTCTGAATGTCACCATTGGGCCGAGAGAGGCCCGGGACTTTTCTACATAGTCATAGATGCAGCTAAAAACGTATAAACACTGCCATCTACTGGCTGAAGAAATAAACCTGTAGTTGTACAAAACAATGTATTCCAACATTGGTCACTGCATGTGCAATTTTTCATACCTCATACCTTTATAGTGCCTTACTGTGTAATGCAGGCCACAGACAGAACAACATTTTCACCATATCTTTTATATCATACAAGGCCATATATATTAATTATCATATGGGGGTTGCGTAGCTCAGATGATGGTGCTCACAGACTCCTTCAGTCCCCTGGACTCGCCTAATTGCCTCAGCTTTCTCAGTCTCCCAGACTCGCTTAGCTGTCCCAATGTTCCCAGTCCTGTGGGCATTATAGTGAACAGGGCCAGCGTATTTAGCCGCTAAAACCGCTGAGAGTCGCAGCAGGAACTGACGCTACAATTTGCACTGGCCTTAGTCACCAGTGTAAATGTAGTCTAAGGCAGTCTTTCTCAACTTTTTTTACCACAGAGGAGCCCTTGAAATATATTTCAGATCTCAGGGAATCCCTGCTAAAAATATTTCTCTGGGGGTCATTGGAAAAATGCCCCTTACATTGGTGGTCAGACTTGCAGACAGAAATAGGTCCCTTGAACTATGCAGACACCATTAAAAGGGAGGTCAAACAGCCACAGCTCAGGGAACCCCTAGCAATCTCTGGAGGTATCCCAGTTGAGAATGGCTCAATATAAAGTTGGTAGAGTAGGGAAGAGTTCAAATGTATTTATTTTGTATTTTTACAAATTTTTGTGCCCTCATTGTGGAGATTTTCTCCGATATCCAGCCAAGTAAGGGAAGTAAAGGGAAGATCACCACAATGTACACATAATAAACAATACAAGCTCTGTTTCTTACCTATTTTATGCAACAACAAAAAAGGTTCTACCTTGGGCTTTTCTTAAAATGTGTGAAAGGTACAGTATATTACTTTGCTACAATGTAACGTAGTAAGTGTAAATTTGCTGTCCAATCAAAATAATTCAACACACATCCATTAATGTCTAAGCCGCTGGCAACAAAAGTGAGTACACCCCTAAGTGAAAATGTCCAAATTGGGCCCAATTAACCAGCTCTATATAAGGATGGCTTAGGCTATAAGAAGATTGCCAAGACCCTGAAACTTAGCTGCAGCATGGTGGCCAAGACCATATAGCGGTTTAACAGGACAGGTTTGCATGGCTGTCATCCCAGGAGGAAGCCTCTTCTAAAGGTGATGCACAAGAAGGCCCGCAAACAGTTTGCTGAAGACAAGTAGACTAAGGACATGGATTACTGGAACCATGTCCTGTGGTCTGATGAGACCAAGATAAACTATTTTGTTCAGATGGTGTCAAGCAGGTGAGGAGTACAAAGACAAGTGTGTCTTGCCTACAGTCAAGCATGGCAGTGGCATCACTAAGGGGGAGCCAGGGGGGCCCTGACCCCCCCCCAACATTATACTGTGCCCCACCATGTGCCCCCCCCCAATTAAAACACCTTTTGTTTCTATATGTATTGGGTGTCCCGCATCTTGTTTGGGTCGCGGCCGAGTTGACACAGGCTCTCCTGAGAGGCTGAGAGGCAGAGCGTCCCTGACAGCTCCTGTGGGGGATTTCTCCCCCTTCCTTTGCTCGCTGACACTCTGCAATATGCGAGAGCCGCTCGCACAACCACGGCTGCCCGATCTGCTCCCTCTGCCTGCATCCTCGTTGGAAGGGGGAAAAGCGACTTCAGGAAGGACTCCACCAGCATGGGGGGGGGGGCGGGCAAGCCTCCCATTACTGTATCTCAGTGACAGTGAAAAAGCAGACTGATTTCTCCCATCCGTAGGACAGGAGAATCAGCCTATAAATTCTGAGACTTCACTGGTCGCTGCAGCTCTGTAAGAGTGTCTATGACACTCTTACACACAGCCCGGTGAACACACCCACCCCCCTCACTGAAGGGAGATCAGAGAGGAATACAGCTCTCCTCCTCCCACCTCTGCTCCTCCTCTGTCTTCCCATCCAGCCCACACTAACCCCGGCATGCAGATGTATCTGAGGAGAGGGGGATGTGTGGGCGGGAAATATGAAAATCAGCAGCTGCAGAATGCAGATTCCTCTGTGTGTGTCAATGATGCCTGAGCTCCCAGCCTGTGGGTGAGTGCACACTGCAGTACACTGTAATCACTGAACTGTCCTTATCTCCATCTCCCTCCCTTCTCTCCCCCATCTGTCTCCCTCCCCCCCTCCTGTTCTTTCAAGACATTCACAAACTTAGAATTTCTTTCCTGCAACCACAGATTGCAGGAAAGAAATGTGCATGATTCCCCCATCAACACAGACAGTGGTGACAGGGGAATCCCTGCTGCCCAGCAATTGTATTCTCCCAACAAACAGTGATTATCACTAGCAGCTATAGCAACCACTAGCGATAATCATAAGAGTATCCGGCAGGCTGATTGTACCCAATTTGATCGATCAACTTGGTACATTCAGCCTGCCATTAATGGTTTAAATCTCAGCCAGTTCCTGATGAACCAGCCGATATTAAGAGCCCTTTCATACTGTCAGCTGGCAAAAAATGCTGGTAAAGTGCCGTCAAAACTAGCGGCGCTTTACCAGCGTTTTTCTAGTGCTAGTGGGGAGCTTTTAACCCCCACTAGTGGCCGGATAAAGAGTTAAAAGCGCCCACAAAGCGCTGCTGCCAAGTCGCTTTGCAGGCACTTCCTATTGATTTCAATGGGAAGGGGCACTTTAGGAGCGGTGTATTTACTGCTCCTAAAGCGCTGCAAAGAAGCTGCTTGCAGGACTTTTTTTGACGCCCTGCCAGCGCAGCGCCTCAGTGTGAAAGCACTCGGGCTTTCACATTGGGATTGCAGATGCCAGCTAAAGCGCCTGAAAAATGCCCCAGTGTGAAAGGGGTCTTAAACTGTCTATGGCTGGTCTAAGCTCTAAGACCCCTTTCACACTGGAAGCACTTTTTCAGGCGCTTTAGCGCTAAAAGTAGCGCCTGTAAAGCATCTGAAAAAAGCCTAATCTGCAATCCCAGTGTGAAAGCCAGAGAGCTTTCACACTGGAGCGCTGCGCTGGCAGGACATCAAAAAAAGTCCTGCAAGCAGCTTCTTTGCAGCACTTTAGGAGCGATGAATACACCGCTCCTAAAGTGCCCCTTCCCATTGAAATCAATGGGCAGCGCTGCCAATCCGCCGGCAAAGCGCCGCTTTTAACTCTTTTTCGGCCACTGGTGGGGTACAAAAGTGCCCCGCTAGCGGCCAAAAATCGCCACAAAAACGATGGTAATGCGCCGTTAAAAATAGCAGCGTTTTACCGCCAACGCCCGGGCGCTTTCAGTGTGAAAGCACTTTTAGGCAGCCCATACATTGATCACATTATTCATTCAACTATTAGGTTGAATGAAAAAAAAAAAATGTTCTACACATCCCAGGTGGATGGGGGAATTCTCCCAATGTGCACCTGCAGCAGAACTACCAGGGTTGTTTTCCTGTCCATTGACAGCATGGTCTCTGTCTTCATGGCAGCAGCACATTAGGACCCAGTGCTGGTTACTTTATGGGGCTGATGGCTCATGCACAGGAGGGCCAGCACAATTGGCTGTTAGAGATGGGCTCAGGTTCCCGACAATGCACACCGCTAATCACAGGCAGGGAGACATTTCCTGGTTCACAGCTGCACAGATCAGGAAATGTCTCCGTGCCTGTGATTAGCTGTGTGCAGTGTCAGCTTCCTGGCGGGATCGGGCATGTGGGATTTCAAACACGTCCGAGACCATTTCTATTGGTTGTAGACATTTGAGCTCCCTGCAGGTTGCTAAGCAGCAGTGGAGCCTTCTCTGATATGCTGATTGGGATGCAATCCAGGTGATGCTCCTAGTCAAATCTAATGTTAAATATGATAGTGATTTTATTGATCAAAGCCCACACCTTACAGGCATGGAGCCCACATGGCTGCTAAACATACGGTTGCTTTTATATATATATGTGTATGTATATATAGAAACTTGTACTGTTGATTCTAATAAATACTGTGTTTATTAGATCTGTCTGGGGGCATCACCTGAATCACATCCAGATCAGCATGTCAACAGAGAAGGTTATACAGCATTACTGCTGCTAAGTTACCAGCTGCGGGCTCGGATCTCTACAACCAATAGTGCCAGCCTTCCCCTGCATGTACCCACAATGTCATCAGCACTAGGTCCTAATAGAATGCTGCCGCTGCCAAGGAGATAGACGCCAGACCAGCACTGTCAAAAGCAGGGGCAGGACAGCAAGAGGAGGCTGGGGAACCCCACAGTGGCAGAACACCAGGGCTCGGTCACAAGTGCAACCTTTGCAACCCTGGTAGTTCTTCCACTGCATTGAACCCTTATATTTTCCTGGTGTTCTGGTGACATACCTCTTGTTTTCTGCCACCCTAGGGGGCCCCAATACAGTAGGAAGGGGGCTCACTGCAAACCATGTGAAAGGGTCTTGTTGTGGGATCGTAATAAAGGGCCCCACAACAGAAGTAAAGGGCCCCAGGATATATATATAATTGCATTTTATAGTTGGCCCCCCTACTTTTGTCCCTGTCCCCCCATCTGCCCCCCTAAATATGAAAGCTAGAGACGCCACTGAAGCATGGTGGTGGAGTGTCATGGTCTGGGGCTGCATGAGTGCTGCCGGCACTGGGGAGCTACAGTTCATTGAGGGAACCATGAATGCCAACATGTACTGTGACATACTGAAGCAGAGCATGATCCCCTTCCTTCGGAGACTGGGCCGCAGGGCAGTATTCCAATATGATAACGACCCCAAACACAGATCCAGGACGACCACTGCCTTGCTAAAGAAGCTGAGGGCAAAGGTGATGGACTGGCCAAGCATGTCTCCAGACCTAAACCCTATTGAGCATCTGTGGGGCATCCTCCAACGGAAGGTGGAGAAACATAAGGTCTCTAACATCCACCAGCTCTGTGATGTTGTCATGGAGGAGTGGAAGAGGACTCCAGTGGCAACCTGTGAAGCTCTGGTGAACTCCATGCCCAAGAGGGTTAAAGTGGTTGTAAACCCACTTTTTCAACTTGCACCTACAGGTAAGCCTAGATTAAGGCTTACCTGTAGGTGCAAGAAATATCTCCTAAACCTACACGGTTTAGGAGATATTTACTAAAAAGACAGGCGCCGCTGTCTACAGCGCATGCACGCCGTAGACAATGGCGCATTCATGGGGTTAATCCCATTCACAAAATCGGCTACTTCCCAGCAATCGCTGGGCGTAGCCGAATGAAAACGCTCTCGCGCGCATGCGCAGAGTGACGTCTCCGCCGCTCCGGCCAATCACAGCGCCGGAGCGGCGCTGTGATTGGCTGGTGCGGCGATAGCCAGAAGTAACATTACGGCTATCGCCGCAGTGATGTCTGCGGCTGGACAGAGGGACGCGGACTGCCTCGGGGGCCTCGATCTAAGGTAAGTGGTACATAATGAGCTTTTATGCTAGTCATAATAGCTCATTATGCTTTTCTCTTACAGGTTGGCCAAAAAGAAAAAAAAAAAAAAGTGGGTTTACAACCACTTTAAGGCAGCACTGGAAAATAATGGTGTCCACACAAAATATTGACACTTTGGGGCCAATTTGGACATTTTCACTTAGGGGTGTACTCACTTTTGTTGCCAGTGGTTTAGACATTAATGGCTGTGTGCTGAGTTATTTTGAGGGGACAGCAAATTTACACTGTTATACAAGCTGTACACTCACTACTTTACATTGTAGCAAAGTGTAATTTCTTCAGTGTTATCACATGAAAAGATAGAATTCAATATTTTCAAAAATGTGAGGGGTGTACTCACTTTTGTGAGATACTGTATATAGCATTGGGAAGAGCAGCTAAAGAATGCTAAATAACAACTCTGAATGCTCAACAACATTACTATGTTAACTCCACATCAGCTTCTGCAACTGAGATTTACCGGTAGCGCTGCTCTAACTATGGATCTTAACTAAAGATTTACTCAGTTCCAGCTCCAAGCTATACCAGATACTGTATATGTTTTTCCCAAAGCCTATATTTCTTTTGAAATGGGCAAGACATCAGAGATAAAAACATCACACCATAATGAGGCACTCATGATTATACACATTTTTGTCCATATTCGAACATTTTAAAACGTCTTGTTGGTTGAATGGTTTCTATTATATTGATTATGTAGTAACAGTCCAAGTTTATGAAAGGTTTCCTAATGGTTTCTGTAAATGTGATTGGTATCTAATGAATTGGCAGATAAGGTTTATTTTTAGAGTATGATATAGGGACATACATTTTATATTGCCATCTTTAATGGCTTTTGGATATCAAGTGCTTCCTATCACATTCATAGACTATTTTTGCCTTTTTATCTGCTCATTTTTTCACAGTGGGATTTATTATCTAAAATACTTCAGAGTAATTTTTATTTTTTCGTAATAATTTGAATAGTAAACACGCAATAAATTATATTTAAAATGACTCCAGTACTTCCTCTATCACTTAGGTATTTTATGTTTTTAACCTATTGGATTCCTGCTTGGGATTCTGCATTAAAGTTTTTTGCAGCAATGGTGTCCATACATGGTAATATTAAAGAACTATAAGCATTTTACTATCAAAAAGGCCAATTAAATGAACCATCTTAAAACAAATGGAAACCTTCACTTGCTATTTTGCCTGCATACCAGAAATCATGCAGAGAGGTTTCATAATCAGATTTCAGTTATACTTTTTTTAAATTATATAGCATACATAACAAAATCAAGTAAAATCCACCCTGCAAGCTGTTAACCAAGAAAAACAGCCACATTAAAAAGGAACTGAACTGTGTTAGTTGTGCCAAAAAAGGCTGAGGCCAAAGAACTAGTCATCAGTAGTGCCCGTGGCTCTGTGCTGCAATGTGTCTCTTTGTAAAGGTAGACATCTTAGTAATGACAGGGCACCCCCTCATGTCAGAGCCTCCAGCAAGAATGGAGAGTAGCACAGTAGTGATATCACCCAATCTCACTCCAAAACATGTGACACTAGCAGTCAGAGACAGCAGTGCCTTAGATCTCACATTGCAGGTATACAGCTATGAGACTAGGCAAAGGAGTGACTGGGTCTCCTCCCATACTACGGTACATTCTGTAGGCACAGTTAACATTTCTAGATTTTACCTATAACATAGCATACATTTTTGCTCAGTTCCACTGACTATATCACCCAAAGGAAACATAACAAAAACAGGTAACACAATTACAGTATGTAAGCTCCTACTCCATCTAGATCTCCGAAGGTAAATTATAGTACAAGACGGTTAGCAACCTTGGGAAATCAACAGCTAAGCATTTTGTATATGTGGGACCTCTGTCTAATCACTTCCCACTCTAGATAAGATATAGTTTATGTGTAATGCCGCGTACACACGATTGGAATTTCCGTTGGAAAAACCTTGGATGGTTTTTCCGACAGAATTCTGCTCAAGCTTGGCTTGCATACACACAGTCACACAAAAGTTCTCTGAACTTTCGACAGTCAAGAACACGGTGACGTACAACACTACGACGAGCCGAGAAAATTAAGTTCAATGCTCCTGAGCATGCGGCAAATTGTTTCCGAGCATACGTAGGAATTTTGCGCGTCGGAATTGCTACAGACGATCGGAATTTGCCATAGGAACTTTTTCCATCTCTCAATCTTTTGTTGGTGGAAATTCCGACAGCAAAAGTCTGATGGAGCATACACACAGTCGGAATTTCCGACCAAAAGCTCACATCGGACTTTTCTTGTCAGAATTCCCGACCCTGTGTACGCGGCATCAGAATATAAGAAACATTTACACTGAGGGTGGTTTCTGGGCTCGCAATAGTAGGAGAGAGACTGCATTATCCCAACCTAAAAATTAATAGATTGAGGGGTCTTAAAAGGGGGTGTCATAGGGCCTTAAGTCACTCATTACCTGTGTACTTAAAGTATTTATGTCTCTTGTGGGTTGTTTTTTCAGCTATTGAGGCCATATCTGCCAAAACTTTCTAAGTGAACTTTGCTTTTGGTAAGTAACTCTCACAAAGTCAGTAGTCAGACACACATTTCTCAGCCATATAGCTAGATTATGTGGAATAGGCAATGTCCATTTTCTAACAATCGGTTTCCCTTACTACAAACAAGGCTCTAGCTACATGAGTGTGAATTGGGGTGTCCTAATACATGTACCTAGGAAAAAAGGTGAGAAGGTTGCAGGTCAAGTGTATATTCAAGATCGTATGGATCGTATGGATGGTGTGGCTTTAGTGGGATTAGGGTTAGCACTGACAGCCTGCACTGTAGATGCCATTTCTGGTGCCTGTCAGGTCTGACACAGGCAACTGGAGCTCAGAGCAAGGGAAATGTTCCTTATCTCTACCTTGACTCTCCAGTCACATGACAGAGCCAAGGGAGATTCAAGATTTTGGATATCTTTTTATATTTTCTATTTCCATCTTTGTAAAGTTTCATTACCTTATTACGCAGGTCTTTTGACTGTTCCTTTCTTCCTCCTCATGGCTCAGTGTCTAGCCTGCTTAGTGCATCCATGTGAGAGCTAACAAACTCATTGACTATTTATACACAGACACTAATTGTGATTTAAACAGCCACAAATGTGGGAAATTAACCTTTAATTGCCATTTTAACCTGTGTGTGCCACCTTCTGTATCTGTACCAAGGCCAAACATTCCAGGGTATGTAAACTTTTTATCAGGGCCATTTGGGTGATTTCTGTTATCTTTATGTTTTAAAAAGGATCCAAAAAACTATGTGATAATAAATGGCTTCACGTGGTTGTTATCTATAAAAAAAGACAGTTTTTTGGCATGATCAGTCATATTTTCAATATTAACCACTTAAGCCCCGGACCATTTTGTAGCTAAAGGACCAGAGCTGTTTTCAGAATTTTGCACTGCGCTGCTTTAACTGTAAATTGTGCAGACATGCAATGTTGTACCGAAACAAAATTTGCGTCCTTTTCTTCCCACAAATAGAGCTTTCTTTTAATGGTATTTGATTGCCTCTGCGATTTTTATTTTTTGCGATATAAACGGAAAAAGACCGAAAATTTTGAAAAAAAAAAGATATTTTCTACTTTTTTTTTATAAGAAAAATTGAATAAACTTTAGTCATACATTTAGGCCAAAATGTATTCAGCCACATGTCTTTAGTAAAAAAAATGTCAATAAGCGTATATTTATTGGTTTGCGCGAAAGTTATAGCGTCTACAAACAAGGGTACATTTTCCGGAATTTACACAGCTTTTAATTTATGACTGCCTATCTCAATTCTTGAGGTGCTAAAATGGCAGGGCAGTACAAACCCCCCCCCCAAATGACCCAATTTTGGAAAGTAGACACCCCAAGGAAATTGCTGAGAGGCATGTTGAGCCCATTGAATATTTTTTTTTTGTCTCAAGTGATTGAATAATGACTAAAAAAAAAAAAAAAATACAAAAAGTTGTCACTAAATGATATATTGCTCACACATGCCATGGTTATATGTGGACTTACACCCCAAAATACATTCTGTTGCTTCTCCTGAGTACGGGGATACCACATGTGTGGGACTTTTTGGGAGCCTAGCCACGTACGGGACCCCGGAAACCAAGCACCGCCTTCAGGATTTCTAAGGGCGCAAATTTTTGATTTCACTCCTCACTACCTATCACAGTTTCGAAGGCCATAAAATGCCAAAATAGCACAAAACCCCCCCAAATGACCCCATTTTAGAAAGTAGACACCCCAAGGAAATTGCTGAGAGGCCTGTTGAGCCCATTGAATATTTTTTTTTGTCCTAAGTGATTGAATAATGCCAAAAAAAAAATTACAAAAAGTTGTCACTAAATGATATATTGCTCACACATGCCATGGTTATATATGGAATTACACCCCAAAATACATTTTGCTGCTTCTTCTGAGTACGGGGATACCACATGTGTGGGACTTTTTGGGAGCCTAGCCGTGTACGGGACCCCGAAAACCAAGCACCGCCTTCAGGTTTTCTAGGCACAAATTTTTGATTTCACTCCTCACTACCTATCACAGTTTCGAAGGCCATAAAATGCCAAAATAGCACAAAACCCCCCAAATGACCCCATTTTGGAAAGTAGACACCCCAAGCTATTTGCTGAGAGGCATGGTGAGTATTTTACAGCTCTCATTTGTTTTTGAAAATGAAGAAAGAAAATATATATATATATTTTTTTCAATTTTCAAAACTTTGTGACAAAAAGCGAGATCTGCAAAATACTCACCATACCTCTCAGCAAATAGCTTGGGGTGTCTACTTTCCAAAATGGGGTCATTTGGGGGGGGGGGTTTGTGCCATCTGGGCATTCCATGGCCTCCGAAACTGTGATAGGCAGTGAGAAGTGAAAACCAAAATTTACACCCTTAGAAAGCCTGAAGGCGGTGCTTGGTTTTGGGGTCCCGTACGCGGCTATGCTCCCAAAAAGTCTCACACATGTGGTATCCCCGTACTCAGAAGAAGCAACAGAATGTATTTTGGGGTGTAATTCCACATATGCCCATGACATGTTTGAGTAATATATCATTTAGTGACAACTATGTGCAAAAAAAAAAAAAAAAGAAGTATTTTTTCCGCAACTTGTGTCAACATATAAAATATTCCATGGACTCGACATGCCTCTCAGTATATAGCTTGGGGTGTCTACTTTTCAAAATGGGGTCATTTGGGGCGGTTTTGAACTGTTCTGGCATTTTATACACAACATTAGGAAGCTTACATCCACTCTTCTAACCACTTGAAGACAAAGCCCTTTTTGACACTTTTTGTTTACATGAAAACATTTTTTTTTTTTTGCAAGAAAATTATGTTGAACCTCCAAACATTATATATATTTTTAAAGCAAAGGCCCTACAGATTAAAATGGTGGGTGTTGCATTTTTTTTTTCTACACAGTATTTGCGCAGCGATTTTTCAAACCCATTTTTTGGGGAAAAATACACTTTTTTTAATTTTAATGCACTAAAACACACTATATCGCCCAAATGTTTGATGAAATAAAAAAGATGATCTTAGGCCGAGTACATAGATACCAAACACGACAAGCTTTAAAATTTCGCACAAACGCGCATTGGCGACAAACTACATACATTTTTAAAAGCCTTTAAAAGCCTTTACAGGTTACGTCGTTAGATATACAGAGGAGGTCTACTGCTAAAATTACTGCCCTCGATCTGACCTTCACGGTGATACCTCACATGCATGGTGCAATTGCTGTTTACATATGACACCAGACCGACGCTTGCGTTCGCCATTGGGCAAGAGCAGGGCAGGACAGGGGTGCTTTTTTTTTCTTTTTTTTTTATTATTAATTTTGCTTTTTTATTTTATTTTTAAACTGTTGCTTCCATATATTTTTTTTTTTTATCATTTTTATTGTTATCTCAGGGAATGTAAATATCCCCTATGATAGCAATAGGTAGTGACAGGTACTCTTTTTTTGAAAAAACTGGGGTCTATTGGACCCTAGATCTTTCCTTTGCCCTCAAAGCATCTGACCACACCAAGATCGGTGTGATAAAATGCTTTCCCAATTTCCCAACGGCGCTTTTTATATCCGGGGGGGGGGACATTCCCTCCCACTGCTTGTAAAAGCAGTCCAGAGGCTAATTAGCCACTAGGATTGCTTTTACATGAAAGCCGGCCGCTGGCTGAAAAGAATGATACCAAGATGATACCTAAACCCACAGGCATCATTCTGGTATAAACATTCAAAGTCCAGCAACATACCAGTACGTTGCTGGTCCTTGTTGGACATGTATTGTAATCTTTTTTTTCATGCAGCCTGTTGGCTGAACGAAAAAAAAAGATTGATCGGTGGGTATGCCCATCATTAGAATACCGCCCTTCATCCACCCACTTCTAATGATGGGCATACATGCACCATTTATATATGCCGAAGCATGGGGGCATCTTCCCGCAAAAGTTATGCCGCACACACATGGTCAGACTTTTCCACGGGCAAGCCTCCGTCGGAATTTCGACCGTATGTACGTGGCATTAGGAGCAAAATTGCTCCTCCGCTCCTCCGCCCCTGCTGCCCCAATGCTTCGGCATATATGCTTTTTTTTTTTAACTGTGGTGGTGAAATCACCTCCTACAGCACTGGAGTTGCAGGGATCAGGCCTGTCTCTGCGAACGCTGCAGTTATGTGTGTTGTGTTTTGCAAGTGACAGTGATCGATCGATACTGCACTTGGGTGGCCTGGGCTGGACGGAGGGGCAAAACGCAGGTGCTAGCAGGTATCTGGGCTGATCCCGCTAACACTGCGTTTTTGGGAACCCTAAACTGCTGGGGACGCTAGTATAGATCTGATCAGATCAGATATTGATCTGTTCAGATACTATACCACTAAGGGGGATGTATGCTTCACGCGTGGGTGTTAGCGTTACTGGCACTAACCTGACGATGCCTGGGGTGTGACGCAGACCCTCTCTGACGCTAAAACCTAATTGATATCACCCACCGGGCGATCAGGGGGTTAAACCTTTATTGGGTTATATACGGCGGGTGCCCTGACACTATAAAAAGCAAACTAACTAACCAGCGTCACCCGTAACACTTATATGGTGATCACTGGTGAAAGGGTTAACTAGGGGCAATTAGGGGGTTAAAACCTTTATTAGGTAATATATGGGGGTACCTGACGCTATAAAAAAACCTGACGGCGAACCTAAAAAAAAATTACTGGCTACCTATCGGCATCACCGACACTAAGACAGCGATCAGAAAAACTATCGCTTAGCGACAGTGGTGATAGGGGGTGAAAGGGTTATCTGGGGGGCGATCAAGGGGGTTAAACCTTTATTAGGTAATATATGGGGGTACCCGACGCTATAAAAACCTGCGGCTAACCTAAAAAAAATAACTGGCTACCGATCGGCATCACCAACGCTAAGACAGCGATCAGAAAAATGATCGCTTAGCGACGGCGGTGCTAGGGGGTGAAAGGGTTATCTGGGGGGGCGATCAGGGGGTTAAACCTTTATTAGGGGGGGTTAGGGGGCTACACTGGACCTAAAACTAACTTTAGTGACACTTTTACAGTCACAAATGTCACTGATTGTAGTGATCAGTAAATAAATGGTCACTGCAATCAGTGACACTGTGACTGGGGGCTGGGGGGTGATCTGGGGGGTGATCTGGGGGTGTCTGGGGGGGCCTGGGGGGCGATTTATGTGCCTATGTGTCCTGGTGTCAGTGTAGTGTTTTGTGCACTAACCTGCATCTTCTCCTGTACGGCGCTCGGTAGGAGAGATGACATCACTTCCTCTGCCTGTGTAAACATTACACAGGCAGGGAAGCTCTCTCATTCGCCGGGAGCGATCAAGAGGGGGTGGCCGGAATCGAACGGCCGTCCCCTCATCCCTGATCGCTCCCAAACGAATAACGGCTGCTCACTGTAAAGAAGGGGGTCCGATCGGACCCCCCAACTATACAAAGGCAGTCACGTAGATATACGTGATTCTGCCTGTCGGTGCCATTCTGCCGACGTATTTTTACAGTGGGCGGTCGTTAAGTGATTAATGCCAAAATTTTACAATTTCTGCCAGGGTATGAAAACTTTTGAACACAACTGTATGTATACATATCTATCTATCTATCTATCTATATATTAGACATGTGCATTCGTTTTCGTCCGAATGCATTTTCGTTCGAATTTCAGGTATTTTCGTTATCGTTTTAACAAACGAAAGCACAGAATCCGAAAACTTAGTCCAAGATTATTCTACATAGAGAGAAAAGATTCGACATAGAGAGAAAAGATTTGACAATATAGAGAGAAAAGATTTGACATAGAGAGAAAAGATTCGACATAGAGAGAAAAGATTCGACATAGAGAGAAAAGATTTGACATTATAGAGAGAAAAGATTCGACATTATAGAGAGAAAAGATTCGACATAGAGAGAAAAGATCACTGCTGGAATTGGGTGGGGGAAGTAAAATAAAAATAATGATGATGATGAATGTTATTGGCTGATTGTAACCAAAGAGGAGGAGCAGTAAAATAACTAGAACTAACTTGACAATTCAACATGAATGACGAAGATTCGACAAAGCATCGAAAAACATACAAACATCGAATCTGTCATTGAAGGCTTATGGTGTCTGTCGAAAGTTCTAAGAAGATTCAACGGAGCAGCTAAGCAGTACAACGCTGCAATCGTACATTTCCGGTCAAATGCATCCACCCATAGGCTATAGAAAAATTCTAATGTTGGTTGACTAGTAATAATAATTAATAAATATAATTATTACTAGTCATACAACATTAGAATTCTACTATAGCTTGTAGGCGGAACAATCGACCGGGAATGTATGATTGCGGCGTCGTAAAGTTTCGCTGCTCCGTCGAATCTTCTTTGAACATTCGACAGACACCATAAGACTTCAATGACAGATTCGACCTTAATTAATTCAGATTTTCGGACGAATGCAATTTCTAACGAAAAACAAAATTAATAAAAACGAATTTCGGGAGTAACTAAATAAATTTATTTTTCGGACGAAAACGAAATTCCGAAACAAAATATTTCAGCGTGCACATGTCTAATATATATATATATATATATATATATATATATATATATATATATATAGATATAGATATAGATATAGATATAGATATAAATAATAAAACATAAAAAACGGCAGAAAAAAATTAAAATTAAATTAATAATAAATAAAAACTAAAAAATATGGCACAAAAGGTAAATGAACATGAAAAAACAATCATTAATTGGCCAAGAAACAATTGAGGTCTACGTTTAACCCTTTTGGATTCATAGTATTTAGCAAATAGATTACCGTATTTATCGGCGTATAACACGCACCCCAAGTTTAGGAGGGAATTTTAAGGAAAAAAACTTTTAGGAGGGAAATTCAAGGAAAAAAAACTTACATTTAAATGCAGCATGCAGCCTTGCCCAGTGTCCATCTGCAGCCTTGCCCAGTGTCCATCTGTCCATCTGCAGCCTTGCCCAGTGTCCATCTGTCCATCTGCAGCCGTGCCCAGTGTCCATCTGTCCATCTGCAGCCTTGCCCAGTGTCCATCTGTCCATCTGCAGCCGTGCCCAGTGTCCATCTGTCCATCTGCAGCCGTGCCCAGTGTCCATCTGTCCATCTGCAGCCGTGCCCAGTGTTCATCTGTCCATCTGCAGCCTTGCCCAGTGCCTTTGCGATCGTGTCAGTCCCGGCGGTTTTTAAAATTTGGCGCCGATTTCTGTGGAGAGGAGCGAGCGGGGCCGAGTGTACTTCGGCTGGACTCGGCTCCTCTCGCAGTTCCGCCCATCTCCACTGACTGCGCCGCTGACGGAGAAAGCCGAGTGTACTTCGGCTAGACTCGTGTCTGCTCACAGTCACAGGCAGGACTGCGAGAGGAGCCGAGACTAGGCGAAGTACACTCGGCTTTCTCTATGTCAGCGGCGCAGTCAGAGATGGGCGGGACTGCGAGAGGAGCCGAGTAAAGCCGATTGTACTTCGGCTTCGGCTCCGCTCGCTCCTCTCGCTCGTTTTCAGCAGGGGAATTCGACGGAGTATCGGCGTATAACACGCACCCACGATTTTCCCCTGATTTTAAGGGGAAAAAAGTGCGTGTTATACGCCG
This sequence comes from Rana muscosa, assembly GCA_029206835.1. NCBI lineage: Eukaryota > Metazoa > Chordata > Amphibia > Anura > Ranidae > Rana > Rana muscosa. The sequence goes on from CM055117.1 coordinate 149,636,888, forward strand.
ATAAATACGGTAATTTAATTTCATTCTGCGAGACCCCCTTGGTGAGGTTGCATCCCCTCCAATGTGGGAGTATCCTATCGATACTGAAAAACTTCAGTGATGTGCGTTCACTATTGTGAACCAATCTATAATGCTTGGATAGGCTATGATTGACAAACCCCTTTTTTATATTATTGACATGTTCACGTAACCTAATACCAAGCTTTCTAGTAGTTCTCCCCACATACTGAAGCTTGCATGGACATTCAAGCAAAATATGTTACATGTGTGCTATCACACAAGATGAATTTGTCTATTTCAAAAGATGTCCCTTTACTATGTGACTCAAAATGGGTGGTTTTCTTTTGTCTGTTTCTAATAGTCCTACATGCTACACATCTCCCACATGTGAAGAAGCCCACCTTATCCAAAAAAGTGCCAACTCTACGGGGAGGGTTGACCACATTCCTGGCAAGCTTGTTTCTCAGAGTGGGAGGCCTGGTGTAGATAAATTGGGGTTTACTAGGTAAGATTTTAGTTAGTACGTGACCCTTCAATAATAATGGCCAGTGTTTAGATATTATTCTTTCAACCTGCTTGTATTGCCATGTAAAACCAGTCATAAAGGCCAAACCATGGTTATTGTTCTTATTGATATTGTTATTGATCTTGCAGCATTACATCTCTACTTAGTTGCAAAACTTCCTTATGTGTTTTAACCAATTCTTTTGGTTCATATCCTTTTTCTTGGAATCTATTTATAATAACTTGAGTTTGGTTATTGTAGTCTGCTACATCTTCACAATTCCTACGTATCCTCATCATCTGACTCTTAGGTACCCCATTTAGCCATCTTAGGTGGTGGCAACTTCCTTTCAGAATGTAGGTTTTCTGGTCGACCGCCTTAAAAAAAATATGTGTATTTCGTTTTCCATTGTTCTTGAAAATAACCAGATCCAAATAATTGTTAGCCATCTTATCATATGTTTCTGAAAAGGAAATTCAATAGGAGTTATTATTTAGTTCTTGTAGGAATTCCAGAAACGTTTCTTGTGTTCCCGCCCACACAATGAGGATATCATTGATATATATGTATAGCTTCAATTCTGGTCTAAATTCCCCATATATGGCCTCATGCTCACATTTGCTCATAAAGATATTTGCCACTGATGGTGCGTATTTTGCCCACATGGCTACTCCCTTCTTTTGCCTAAAGTAACTGCCATTGTGCCAGAAAAAAAATTCTCTCATGGCCAAATCCAATGCTTTTATCAGAAATTCCCTTTGCTTTCTTTTTAAATTGCTCTTTTGTAAGACCCATGTTACTGCCTCCAAGGCATAACTTTGCTTGATGTTTGTATAAAGCGAGTTAACATCAATACTCGCTAGAATACAATCATCTGATATTTCCACATCTTTAAGCAGATTATTCAGCTCCTTACTATCTCTCAAGTAAGCTGGGAAATCCTGGGCCAACGGTTGGAAAAAGCAATCCAAATATTCTCCAAGCCTGCTAAAGAGAGAGTCAATGCCACTTATTATCGGTCTCCCCGGGGGCTGGGCCATACACTTATGGATTTTAGGTATTTGGTAAATAACCGGCATTTTAGGGGCGTCTGGTACTAGATATCGCACTTCTCTTTTATTGATAAGATCTTCTCTGTATGCTTTATTGATACATTTTTGTAATTTGGACTTATTTGTGGGATTCCCCTTAAATTTTTCGTAAGTCTCCTGGTCATTAACCAGTCTTTTCAGTTCCACCATACAATCCACTTTATTAAGGATCACCAAACCGCCTCCTTTATCTGCTGGTCTTATAACCACCTCTTTGCTTTTTCTAGCATTTTTAGATCTTGTTCTATGTCTTTCTTCTGCCCTCCTGGTATAATATTTAACTCATCAAGATCCTGTTCAACCAGGGTCCTAAAAACCTCACTAAATCTATTGTTGGTTACTTTGGGGTTAAACACAGACTTATTCCTAAGCTGTGCATGTTGATATTGGTTTTCTTCCTGGCCACCCTGTTGTTTAACTTTGGAATAATATTTTACTGAATAAATCAAGACGTACTACACTATGGGGGCTCTCTCTCCTTTTTGTCCATGTTGAACTACCACAGGAAGAACCGTGTCTTGGAGTTGGCTTCCTAATACTCTGCTCACCAGTCTAAGGGTGTTTGACCCGCATGCAGTATTGCCTGAGAGGTCCATCTGATCTGGTGAGTCTTACCACTGGGGGGGGGGGGGGGGGAAGGGAACATGAATCACCTGTGTGGTTTTAGAGCATTGCAGCACTTTGGGTATTGCGAGCACAGCAGCACCTGTGAAGGAACTTTTTGCATTTGGAACTTTTTTCTGTACACATTTGAACGTTTTTAATTCATTTTGTTTGGTTATCCCTACTGCCTATGTTATTTATGCACAGCATTAGCACTTTATTGGTTTTTGTATTTGGGTTTGTTTTGCGCTGTGGTATATATATTTTTTTTAATGAAGAAAGATAGCTTTAAAAAAAAAATAATACACCTATAGGAATTTTCTGATTAATAAACGCATCAAGATGATGTCTTTGGGAAAGATTGTACCGGCAAGCAAAATGGGATAACAATTCAACCTTTAATTTCATTAACGAGCACATTTTTTTTTACCAGGGAATAGGGCACAATTTTGGGACTTTAACACAGTTAAAAGATATCATAAAAAAAAAAAAAAAAAAGGAATTTTGTGTCAACGCTTCCACAACCGATAACATCAGAAGAAAAGTTTAATTCATTTGAAAAACTATGTAATCCACAGGAGCCTGTTAAACATTGTATAGCACAGATTTATAGAATAATTACGGACATGGCGGAATACTTGAGTAGCAAAGAGGAAGATCAGACAGAAAAGTTTGCTGGAATTTGGAAAAAGTGGATGGACTTTAAAAAACAAGTAAATATGTGGAGAATTATGTAGAAGTGTAAAATCTCAGGAGGAGGGGATGAGGAATGGGAGGGGGTGCCCTTGGCAGGAGGGGGGAGGGGGAATTGAGGGGTAGGGGAATGATAAAATGTATTTTTTATTGATGAAGAGATGTAATAATCTATTTGTTTTAATAATTTTGTATATTGAAACTTAATAATAAAAAAAAAGATTATGTCTCCATCGGTGCAATGAAGTGAACTAGGGAAGAATTAGGGAGTGGGCCTAGTAGCAATATTCATAACAGGCTCATTAGACATGTGCCTCTCATAAAGCAGCCAAGGTATGAATTTCTACGCTGCACAGAGAGTAATTTGTACAATGAGTTATGTGCTGTAGCATCCTGTCTGATTGATATTTAAATGATTTATCAGCATCTTTTTCCATTCATAAAGATATGATTAACAAACAAGGTCTACAATAATCTTACTGCTGAAACAAATGTCTGCTACCCCGAACAGAGCAAAAAACAGAAGGAGAAATTCAAAAAAGCTGCTGCACCACTTTTCTGACATTAATGTCTCTTGTTAATATGTTGCACCATATTCTGACTCTGATTGTTGTGAAGCGACTTATCCCTTGTGAGACCTCTATGCCCGGCCTGTATAAGCAGATATGATCACTGAGGACAATCCTTATCAGATAGCTTGAACTCACCAATACCGATTCTATTCACAGAAGTGCTTTAATCCAAAACATCAGAATACATCAGATGACAGGTTACAGCAGATGAACAGGTTGTAGTATTGTGCGGTCAAAAGATGATATTTGTCTGTAGCTTACTATGCAGAATACATGTGCTAAATGTTACATGTGGCCTGTAAGCAGTCTCCATTAGACAGGAAGTAGAAAAACTCAGGAAGAAGGGTGGAGCATTATACAGAAAGGAAGTGTGTCATAGATCAGACAAGACATGTAAATTAAATGCATTACCATAAAAGGTCACTAGATGGCAGCATGTAAACTAAAACATAAACGTCCATAGAAAATGGTTATGCAAAACAATATATATACTGTATATATAACAAATCTATGCCTATTGGGCGGCACACTCCCCGTCTGGCATTGTAAATGTCACTATATACATCAGAACTGTAGTGATGCAACTGCAAATAACAAGCAGTGTAATGTGCCTTCATGTCTTGAAGACCTGAAAGACATAAAAGAACATGCATATATATGCAACAATAATAACTTTCTGATTGAGGCTTCAAGTTATGACAACTAAAGTTCAAGACACTTTCTTCTTGAAATCACAGGTAGGATCCAGCAGCGTAAGCAAAAAGTTAATTCTCTAAAGGGCAAGAGCAGAATGAGTTCCGTGATAGGTCTGATGAAAGTCTTTACAGTCCCTTGTCTTGAAACCTTCACCTCCAGCTTGCGTACCTTACCGTCATCACTAGGAACGCTCTTTACAATAAGTCCCATGGGCCATTCGATTCTTTCAGCTTGCTGGTCCTTAAGCAGAACAAGATCTCCAACTTGCATGTTAGGGTTCAGGCGTTGCCATTTCCTGCATCCTTGCAGAGTAGAAAGATACTCCATCTTCCAACGATTCCAGAAGCAGTTGGCGAGGTGTTGTACTCGCTTCCACTGGTCATAGCACAGATTTCCTGCTTTAAAGTTTCCAGTTGGAACAGGAACAGACCCAAGCTTCTGGGTAAGAAGAGTAGCTGGGGTAAGGATAGTTGGGGACTCAGGATCTTTGGACACTGGAACAAGTGGTCTTGAATTGATTATGGCAGATGCTTCTGCCAGGAATGTGGTTAGAACCTCGTGGGTAAGACTTGTGGAGGTCAAGTCCATAAGCATAGAGTCCAATATTTTACGTGTGATGCCCATCATTCTCTCCCATGAGCCACCCATGTGGGAAGAATGAGGAGGATTGAAAATCCACGTACAGCCTTTTTCAGCTAAAAGGTCTTGGATTGGCCTAGAGTTGAGCTGTAACTCTTGACAGGCTCCAACGAAATTAGTTCCAGTCAGATCTTAGTGTCTTAACTGGTCCTCTGATGGCTAGGAATCGTCTTAGAGCGTTGATGAAACTTGAGGCATCCATAGATTCAATTACTTCATTGTGCACTGCACGCACTCATGCAAGTGAACAGCACTGCCCATAATTTGCTATTTTCTTGGCCACCTCAGGTTCTGCGGGCTGTTACCATCCATCGCCCAAAGACGTCCAGACCAACATGAGTGAAAGGTGGGTCAGTACTTAACCTGTCAGCTGGCAAATCTGACATTTGTTGTTGCTGATGTTTCCCTCTCAGTTTGCGGCACTGAACACAGCTGTGCAGTGTAGCTGTGATCTGTCTTTTTGCTCCTATAATCCAAAGGCCTGCAGCTCTTATGGCACCCTCTGTGAAGTGTCTACCTTGGTGCTTAACCTCTTCATGGTAGTGCCGTATGAGCAAAGTGGTAATGTGATGGCGAGCAGGTATAATGAGAGGATTCTGTTCTTGCTCACTCAACTCAGTCCTGTTTAAACGTCCACCAACCCTTAGCATACCATCCTGGTCAACGAATGGATTCAGGTTGGCAATTGGACTGTTTTTTGCAATGTCCCTCTTGTCAATGATACATTTAATTTCTAAACCAAAGACACTCTGTTGTACACTGCGTATTATGACCAGTTCACCTTCAGCAATGTCTTTTGCAAAAATAAGCTTTTGGCACACGTGCCAGCCTTGACAGTGTGAGCATCTGTGGGCTTTGTGTGAAAGCAATCTGCAATATGAACTAACATTGCAATGGTGCGTACAAGCCTTCTCCACTTGGAGAAACGTTCAAAGCGCTGACAGCCCAAGATGAGTCTTTGTTCAGTTCTGGTGACAAGGGTTTTAACTTCAATCTCTGGATCCTTGTCACGTTCTAGAAGACTGAAGACATTTGCTGTGGTTTCTGATGATCCAGCAGGAATTCAGGACCTGTTAACCAAGAAGAATTTGCAAAGACACTTGCAGACATTGGCCTGGTGGCATGATCTGCAGGGTTAATTTCAGATGGAGCATAATGCCATTGTTGAGGTTTAGATGATTTCCTGATTCTCTCTACACGGTTGCTGACATAGACGTAGAAACGTTTAGTCTGGTTGTATATGTAGCCCAGAACAACTTTGCTGTCTGTGTAGAATTTGATGTCATCTATCTGAATGTCTAGTTCACGCAGTATGAAATCTGCTATTTCTACAGCTAGCACAGTCCCACAAAGTTTAATCTTGGGAATCGTGTGTTCAGGCTTAGGTGCTAACTTAGCTTTCCCAAACAGAAACCCTATGTGGGCTTGATTAGAAGAATCTCTTAACTTGGAGGTAAGTGACAGCTGCTATGGCCTCAGTAGATTCATCTGAGAAAATGTGAAGCTCTTTCTTTTGACTTGAAGCAAGGGAGGCAGAAGTGTAGCAGTGTGGTATACAGTTTCCATCTAAGGCATGTAGAGATTGTTTCCAGGACTCCCACTTTGAAAGCTGGTCCATTGGTAGTGGAGCATCCCTGTCATGGATCTGCCACCTAAGGGTTAATAGTGCAGACTGATTTCAGTGATTGGCAACAGGCTGCCTTATTTAAACGCCTCAGCAGCACTGTGTCTTCGCTGCCTGATCTGCAGTTCATACCTGTTCCAGTGTCTTCCTGTGATCTGATCTGTTTCCTGTGTTTGACCCGGCTTGTTTGACTACGATTGATCTGTTATCCTGATCCCGGCCTGTCTTGTAACCACGCTCAGCTCTACACTGCTTGATTTCCTGTTGCCGAACTTTGCCTGTATCCTGACCATTCTCTGCCTGTCGTCTATACCTACATCTGATCGTCTGTTACCAAACCCGGCTTGTCTGACTACGTATTCAGTGTCTCCCCAGCCAGTGCACCTACCAGCCTGCTTCCTGTTCCCTGCTGCACCAGCTGAACTGACAAGACCAAAGACGAACCAGGCACCCATACACCGCCAGGCTCTTGCGGCCACTGTTGCAACATCGGTGGCCCTTGAGCCGGGGTTGTACGAGAGGCCTTCCCACTGCAAGTCAGGCTCATCCGGCAGGTACGTAACAGTATCAGGCAGCCATGTCTGAGCCTACAAGTGGGAAGTCGGCCATGGATGACATCTGCCAGCACCTTGCAGCCCTTACCCAAGCAGTCAAATCTCTACAGGAGGGTTATACGCAACTGGAACAACGTGTACAGACTCTAGCTACACCAGCAAGCACTGCTGAGCCTTCTGCCTCAAGGACTGCCACTGCAGCAACCTCAGTGGTGATGCTGCCCCCTGAACCCAGAGTTCCAGCACCAGAGAGATTTTCAGGTGACCGGGGAAAATTTTGATCCTTCCGCAACGCATGTGAACTGTACTTCGCCCTGCAACTGTCAGGGTCACCTGTGGCCAGGTGACAGATGCACACCGTAGGGGGACAGGAGTGCACCGCGAGGTAGTGAACCCTATGGCTGGCTTCTGCGGATAGGGAACTGGGTGGTTGTGGAAAGCGGGACCAGAGGAGCACAACCGGGATCCAAACGGAAGCTAGAGCCAAGATTCCCCAGGGCGCGGAGTCTAAGACACAGCTGGTCTTCTCCAGGGCCTCTAGTGGTGAGGATGTTAGCTGCAGGCTGGGACCAGGTCGCGGCCCCTGGAGTTTCCTAGCTCGCGCCCCCGTAGGATAAGGGGAAAAGAGGGGAAGCAGCAGCACACGATAAGAGAGAACCGAATAACAAGCTGAAGGTCAGGGGCCACAAGCAGACAAGGATAACGAAGAACGAGCCGAAGGTCAAGGGTCACGAGCAGACAGGGATAGTCGGGGACAAGCCAATAACGTAACAGAGAGACAGACGTAGCACACGGCAGGCAGGAACCCAAACACACAATGCCTAACAAACACGTTGATCAGCAAAGCAGGCTTGCAGTGCACAGGTTAATATAGTGTTCTGTGATAGGGCCTGGGGTGGAGTCTGGCTGGGAGGAGATTATAAAGGAAGCCAGGTGAAAGGGCTCAGGCCTCTAAGATGAACACATGGGGAGGAAGGTAAGCTGACAGACAAACACTACTGCATATCCATGACAGCAGCCTCGAACTTTCTCCCTTGAAACCACCAAAGTAGGATTCATCATATCACTGCTTCAGGGTGAGCCCCAGTACTGGGCTCATCGGATGTTGGAAAAGAACGATGTATTGTTACAGTCCATGTCTGCCTTCTTCGGCGCGATGGCCGAATTATACGACGACCCGCAACGAACCACCACAGCAGAGGCTGCCCTTCATGCACTCCAGCAAGGCCGCAGAACGGCCGAAGATTATGTTACAGACTTTAGACGCTGGAGTGCAGACACACAGTGGAATGACGCAGCCCTGCGACACCAGTTCCGCTTGGGGTTATCAGAAGGTCTGAAAGACGAATTGGCACGTGTCGGAGTCCCAAATACCCTGGAGGCCCTTATCACACTGGCCATTCAAATTGACCGTCGTCTCCGTGAGCGACGATCCGAAAGATCACCCCAGCAGCCACGTCCAGTCTGGATGATGCCCCGGATCCCAGCTCCCACTCACTCCGCACCTGTTAGCTTCACTCCAGTTCAGCCCGCTCCTGTTACTTCTGCCACCGAAGCACCGGAGCCTATGCAAATCGGCCTAATACGCCCCTCTCTGTCTCCAGAGGAACGCCTGCACCGACGACAGAATAACCTCTGCCTATACTGTGGGGAAGCGGGCCACTATGTACGTTCCTGTCCAACCAAGACACGTAAGTGGCGGATGATTTCTTCAGTTAATAACTTTTCTTTACCTACCAATGCCACCACCTAACCCTTCCCATCTCTTTTCAGCTGCTAGAAAGGGAAGTGGCAGTTACCGCGATCATTGATTCCGGGGCCTGCAGTTGCTTCATTGATCTAACCTTTGCAACACAAAAACGCATCCCCTTGAGACCTAAAGCACAAGGACTTTCTGTTTTTCTAGCTGACGGGTCATGTATCAAATCTGGACCTGTGACCCAAGAGACATTTCCCTTACCCGTGTTGGCTTCCTCCCAACATAAGGAAATCCTAAGCCTTGATGTCATCACCTCCCCGCTATTCCCTGTTATTCTGGGCCTACCCTGGCTGCAGGCGCATAATCCGCAAGTTGACTGGGCCACAGGGAGAATCAACTTCCACTCAGCCTATTGCCAGGAGCACTGCCTACCTAGGTCCCCAGCTTCTTCTACAACACTATTTTGTGTGGACTCTGAGTCTGAGGTGCGGCAAGTCGTACCTGAACCCTACCATGAGTTCCTGGATGTCTTTAGTAAGCGAGGGGCTGACATTCTTCCCCCGCATCGGCCATACGACTGCCCAATTGAACTGCTTCCAGGGTCTGAAATCCCTTTCGGTAGAATCTTCCCCCTCGCTGAACGAGAACAGGAGGCACTAAAAGAGTATATCCAAGAAAACTTGAAAAAGGGGTTCATCCGACCATCTACCTCCCCAGCAGGAGCAGGAATATTTTTTGTTGAGAAAAAGGACCACTCCCTACGACCTTGTGTGGACTATCGGGAGCTCAACAAAATTACAGTTAAAAACCGATATCCTCTCCCTCTAGTACCCGAACTATTTCAGAGATTAAGGTCGGCAACCATCTTCACCAAACTAGATCTGCGGGGGGCCTACAATTTAGTCCGCATCCGTCAAGGGGATGAGTGGAAGACGGCCTTTCGCACCCGATTTGGCCACTATGAATACCTAGTGATGCCCTTTGGACTATGCAATGCCCCGGCTACTTTCCAACACTTTGTCAATGATATATTCCGAGACTTCCTGGATATATTTTTGATTGTTTACCTAGATGACATCCTGATTTTTTCCATTTCTCTAGACTCTCATCGAGGTCATGTCAAAAGGGTGCTGAGCCGGCTCCGGACTATATGCTAAAGGTGAAAAATTTGAATTTGAACAAAGCAGCATCCAATTTCTGGGACTGATAATCTCACCTCAGGACTCTGAAAAGGTCTCTGCTATCTTAGACTGGCCTGCACCTACCGACAAGAAGGGGGTGCAGCGCTTCGTAGGATTTGCCAACTTTTACAGGAGGTTCATTAAGGGCTTTTCCGCCATCATCACCCCTATCACACAGCTGACTAGACAGAACCTTCGCTTCCATTGGACACCCGAGGCACAAGCCGCATTTGAAACCTTGAAGAGACTGTTTACTTCAGCACCTGTTCTTGGTCACCCGGACCCATCTCTGCCGTATACACTAGAAGTAGATGCATCTGAAGTCGCTATTGGAGCAGTCATCTCCCAACGCCAAGGCCCTAAGGATCTGATGCATCCAGTAGCCTTTTTCTCCCGCAGGCTCTCCCCAGCAGAGAGAAACTATGACGTTGGGGACCGAGAATTACTGGCCATTAAGGCGGCTTTAGAAGAGTGGAGATACCTCCTGGAGGGAGCAGCGCATCCCATATTGGTCTATACTGACCACAAAAATCTTGAGTACTTGAGGACTGCTAAACGTCTAAAGCCACGTCAAGCACGTTGGGCCCTGTTCTTTTCCCGATTTGTGTTCCACATTACCTATCGGCCGGGCTCGAAGAATGTCAAACCAAATGCACTGTCTCGTATGTTCGATGACCCCAAGGAACCACCAGTAGCAGATACCATCTTGTCTGAAAATAACTTCTTACTTTTACAGGGCAACCTCCTCAACCGAATGAAGCAGGCTTCGACAGACGTTCCTAACCCTCCAGGGGTCACGCAGACACTCCGGGAAGGATTGCTGTTTAACGGAAGCAAGGTATTTGTTTACGTATAACCATTTTGGGTCTTTCTCATGATCATCCCCTAGCAGGTCATTTTGGGGTCCACAAGACGCTTGATCTCCTGAAACGCACATTTTGGTGGCTGGACCTAGAAGAAACCTGTAAGAGGTATGTGAATTCCTGTGCAATCTGCAACCGCAGCAAGGGTACAAAGAACCGAGCTTGGGGTCTACTTCGGCCACTGCCAGTCCCTGACAGACCATGGAAAATGATAGCCATGGATTTCATTGTGGAACTTCCCCCATCGGAAGGAGGCACAGCCATCTTTGTGATAGTGGACCGACTGTCCAAAATGGCCCATTTCTTGCCTCTGAAGAGTACTCCCTCGGCCATGGAGACGGCTCAAGTATTTATCAGAGAGATTGTGAGGCTTCACGGAGTCCCTATGAACATTGTCTCCGATCGGGGGGTTCAGTTCACTTCCAGATTCTGGAAAACTCTGTGTGAAGCCCTTAAAATTGAAAGATCCTTGTCCTCCGCCTACCATCCCCAGACCAATGGACAGACAGAGAGAACCAATCAGACATTGGAACAGTATATCTGATGCTTCACCACTTTTGTCCAGGAGGACTGGGTATCGCTGCTGCCACTGGCGGAGTGTCACGTACCTGGTGGAAGAGTCTGATTATGCAGAGGGAGGCCTCCCTTACACCTCTCACTCGAGGCCCCTGGTAGTGAAGAAAGGAGACGCAGGAGTGCAGAGTCGCACGAGAGCCTGGTAAAGTCGCTGGTGGTGCGCTGGACCGGAGCTGGGACGGAGACTGGAATGGATCCAGAAACAGCTGACAGACTGACAACTGGAGCTCAGGCAGGTGCGGTCAGATGGGCTGGAAGCGTGGGTACACCAGTCCCAAGCAGGTAAGTACTGGAGCAGGATCAGGTATGAGCAGGTTTAGGCAGCTGGCAGGTCTCAGGTACAGGTAAGTACTGGAGCGGGATCAGGTATGAGCAGGTTCAGGCAGCTGGCAGGTCTCAGGTACGGGTAAGTACTGGAGCAGGATCGGGTATGAGCAGGTTAGGCAGCTGGCAGGTCTCAGGTGCAGGCAGGTTCGGCAACGGGCTGGCAACAAGGTAGCAGAAGGAGCAGGCAGGAACGTAGTCAACACAGGCCGGGGGTCAGGTACAGGCAGATCAGCAGGAATGGTCAAACAAGCCGGGAAGGGTCAGCTGGAGCAGGATTCAGGTAAGCAGGGGTCAGAGGTCTCAGGTAACGCTGTAGACCGAACAGCACAGAGCCCAGCCATCAGCCCCTTTAAATAGCCCCATCTGGCGCCATGAGCCGCCGCTGCGCGCTCCCACGCGTGCCCGCGCGCACCGCTATCGCGCATGCGCACATCAGCGTGCGCTGATGCGCCACTACCGCGCATGCGCGAAGATGCGCCGATATCGCCATTGACATTTCTGGTGTGCCCTTCCTGACATTGCCCCTTCCCAATGGGCAGCCTCCGGATGCCCAACCGGGCGAGCTTCAAAGGATGGGATCTCTTGAATGCCTGAATAAGTCTTTCAGCATGGACATCATCCTCGGGTTCCCACGAATTCTCCTCTGGGCCATAACCTTTCCATTTGACGAGATACTGGGTCTGATTTCTCTTTTTCCTACAGTCCAGGATTGCTTCAAATTCCTCTGTCCCGTTAACTAATATTGGTTCGGGTGGGCCTGTATCCCGGTCAGGGAATGGATCAGGGGTTACAGGTTTTAGTAAAGCCACGTGAAAGACAGGATGTATTTTGAAGGAGTCTGGCAGTTCCAGCTCGTAAGACACGTCGTTGATCCTTCTTCTTATCGGGAAGGGTCCCATAAATTTAGGGCCCAACTTCTTAGAGGGGCACGTTAGTTTTAGATTTGTAGTGGATAGCCAAACCCGATCACCAGGTTCCAGTATTAACTCTCCCCGCCTCTTCTTATCAAAGACCTGTTTGTTATATTCTTGAGCTTTAGTCATAGTTGTCTGTAGTAGTTTGTTGTTGGTATCAAAGAAATTTATGGTTTCAAGAACGGCAGGTACAGAACTCTCCGGGAAGGTACTGGTCAGAAATGATGGGTTGAATCCGTAATTGGCAAAGAATGGAGACTGTTTTGTGGCAGAGTGGATGGAGTTGTTATAAGCGAATTCCGCTAACGGAAGTAGTGCGGCCCAGTCATCTTGTGAGTATGAGGAGAAGCACCGTAAATATTGTTCCAGAGTTTGATTGGTTCTTTCCGTTTGCCCATTCGTTTGGGGGTGGTATGCGGAAGAAAATGATAACTCGATTCCCAAGGTTTCACATAAAGACCTCCAAAACCTTGAGGTGAATTGTACCCCCCGGTCTGACACGATGTTTGCTGGAACTCCGTGAAGCCTAACAACTTCTTTCACAAAAATTTGGGCTGTTTCCGGGGCCGATGGTGTGCCTTTCATGGGTAGGAAGTGGGCCATTTTGGATAATCGGTCTACCACCACAAAGATGGTGGAGAACCCGTCAGATGGAGGAAGTTCCACGATAAAATCGATCGAGATATTCTTCCAGGGTCTCTTCGGGACTGATAGCGGCTTCAACAAGCCCCATGCTTTGGTTTTGCTGTTCTTATTTCGTGTGCAAGTGGTACAGGACTCTACATAGCCCTTGCAGTCTTTTTCCACTTGAGGCCACCAGAATGTGCGTTGCACAAGTTCAGTAGTTTTACGGATACCGAAGTGTCCGGCTAATTTGTGGTCATGACATAATCCCAAAACAGAGACACATAGGTTTTCTGGTATGAATATTTTGTCCTTGTGCCAAAGTAGATCATCTCTGGCCTGCAACGTTATTCCCAGAGATGAAGGGGCATTTACCGAAGCCTGTTTAATTTGAGAGAGCAGGTCTCCCTGAAGTAGCAGGAAGTTCTCAGAGGACAGGATAGTGTCGGGCGGTGCGGATTCCCTGGTAACACAGAACATCCGAGAGAGTGCATCAGGTTTGGTGTTTTTAGATCCTGGCCTGTACGTGAGATGAAAAGAGAACCTGGAAAAGAAGAGTGCCCATCTAGCCTGGCGTGGTTTGAGTCTCTTGGCAGTCCTCAGATATTCCAGGTTCTTATGATCCGTATAGATTAGGATCGGGTGCGCTGCTCCTTCTAAAAAGGTACCTCCACTCTTCCAATGCATTTTTAATGGCCAGAAGTTCTCTGTCTCCGACATCATAATTCCTTTCAGAGTTAGACAGTTTGCGGGAGAAAAAGGCGACTGGGTGTAACAAAGCCTTGGGTCCCCGCCTTTGGGATAGTACTGCTCCGACTGCCGTTTCTGACGCGTCTACTTCCAATACATAGGGCAATGTTGGGTCAGGGTGCTTCAGGACCGGTGCGGGCGTAAATAGTTTCTTAAGAGACTCGAAAGCATTTTGAGCTTCAGGAGACCACTGGAAACGGATGCCTTGTTTGGTCAGTTGTGTGATTGGTGATATGATGGCTGAAAATCCCCTGATGAATTTCCGGTAGAAGTTCGAGAACCCGACAAAGCGTTGGATGCCCTTTTTGTCCACTGGGGCTGGCCAGTCTAAGATGGCAGTGACCTTTTGTGGGTCCATCTTGACACCTTCGGTGGAGAGGATTAGTCCCAAAAAAGTAATGCTTTGTCGCTCGAACTCGCACTTCTCTGGCTTGGCGTATAGCCCGTGCTGTCGTAGTCTGTTCAATACATTTTTAACATGTCTGCGGTGGTCATCAAGGGAAGCAGAGAAAATTAAGATGTCGTCCAGATATGCTACAACGAACAGGTCTAGGTAATCGCGGAAGATATCGTTGATAAAGTGCTGGAATGTTGCTGGGTGTGAGGGGGCTAGCTCGGCAGCGGGTATGTGTGACCCCCGGGATGGGCTCCCCACCCAAAAACAGGCCCAGCAGACGGAGGTTGTGGTTTTCAAAATCAAAAAAAGGTGCGGTTTATTTTCTATTTACAGTGACAAAAACACAGCAAGGCAAAAAAAACAAACACAAAATAAATCCTGGTCAACTTGACCTCTGACTAAACTTACAGGTTTCCTAACTAACGACTGGGATCAGCCTAGTGCTGTCCTAGTCCCTGGTTTTAAATGTCCAAGCAAAATATAGCCACACAGGCTTTCTCTCACCGCACAGGGGTTCACTCTCCCTAGACAGTCCACACAGGTCTGCTTCCAGGCATGAGCTAACATCTAATGAATCTGGGCTTTCTTATAGAGGCCTAAATGAGCTGACAAGGTTCAGCTGGACTCATCAACTCCCTGTCTGCACGACGCCCAGCCCTCTCCCTAGAGGTATGAGTCATCAATGAGCCCACTAGTCTCAGCTGGGCTTATACAACTCTCCACCTAGCTGTATAAATCGGCGTAAAGCCTGAATCTGGGCGAAATATATCTACCCCCCTGGATGCAACCAGGTGACTTTACCTTCCTGCTGTCACATACCCCCCCCTCTTGTTTTAACCTCGGGGTTGGAACACCAGCAATCAGGCATTCATGTACTCGAGACAAAGCATCCACATTCCCCATTTGAACGCCAGGGCGATGCTTTACTGTGAAGTTGAATTCCTGGAGGGCCAGGAACCACCTATTCACTCTTCTATTTGTTTCCTTGTTTTGAGCCATCCACTTTAACGGAGCGTGATCCGTAACCATGTCAAAGTGCCTACCTAGCAGGTAGTATCGAAGGGAATCTAGAGCCCACTTCACCGCTAAACACTCCTTTTCAACGGTGGCGTAATTTACCTCATGGGACTTCAACTTCCTGCTGAGGTAAATGACTGGGTGCTCTTCCCCGTTCCAGACCTGGGACAATACTGCTCCTAACCCCACATCTGACGCATCACTTTGTACGACAAAGTCTTTAGAGAAGTCGGGTGAGTACAACACTGGCTGGCTACATAAGGCTTGTTTCAAGAATTGGAATGCTGCCTCAGCCTCGGGGGTCCATTTAATCATGACCGACCCTTTCCCCTTCGTCAGGTTGGTTAGGGGCACAGCCTTAGAAGCAAAGTGGGGAATGAATCGCCGATAATACCCAGCGATTCCCAGAAAGGCTCGTACCTGCTTCTTGCTGTTGGGACGTGGCCAACTCTGGATGGCCTCGACTTTGTTGAGTTGGGGTTTTATTACTCCCCTCCCAATGGTGTACCCAAGATATTTGGCCTCCTCCTGCCCAATGGTACACTTCTTGGGGTTAGCCGTAAACCCTGCTTCCCGAACAGAGTCCAGGACTGCTTGCACTTTTGGCAGATGTGAGGCCCAATCTGTGCTATGGACAATTACGTCATCCAGGTAAGCCGCAGCATACTTCCGATGGGGCCTCAGCATCTGGTCCATTTTCCGCTGGAATGTGGCCGGCGCATTCTGTAACCCGAACGGCATTCTTTTATATTGGAACGCCCCGTCTGGGGTTACAAATGCGGTTTTCTCTTTGGCTGACTTGGCCAGGGGGATTTGCCAATACCCTTTTGTGAGGTCAAGAGTCGTCATGTATCGGGCTGTTCCCAGCCGGTCGATCAACTCATCTATACGTGGCATGGGGTAGGTGTCAAATTTTGTAACTTTGTTCAACTGACGAAAATCGTTACAAAATCGCCAGCTCCCATCCGGTTTAGGCACCAACACAATGGGACTAGACCAATCACTTTGGGACTCCTCTATCACCCCTAAGTTCAGCATTTTCTGTACTTCCTCCCGTATTGCCTCCCGTCGGGCCTCTGGGATCCGATAGGGTTTTAACTTCACCCTTTCACCGGGCGGGGTAATAATGTCATGCTCTACCCCAGATGTTTGTCCCGGCAGCTCAGAGAATACCTCCTTGTTGCGAAGCACAAACTCCTTAACCTCCTGTTGTTGGGGTTGTGACAAGGTGGCTGCGATTCCAACCTCAGGAATCACGCAACCAGTTTGAGCTGGTGACCAAGTGTCTGCGACTAGGGACTCTCTATCCCTCCAGGCTTTCAACAGATTAACGTGATAGATCTGTTCGGGCTTTCGCCTTCCTGGTTGTCTGACCTTGTAATTCACTTCGCTCACTTTTTCCATTATCTCGTAGGGGCCTTGCCATTTGGCAAGGAATTTACTTTCAACCGTAGGGACAAGTACCAATATCCTATCCCCCGGGGAAAAGGTACGGGTCTTGGCTCCACGGTTGTACACTCTCTGCTGTGCCAACTGCGCTTGGGCCAAATGTTCCTTCACGATGGGCATTACCTGTGCAATTCGATCTTGCATCAGGGCGACATGCTCAATCACACTCCTGTGGGGAGAACTCTCACTTTCCCAAGTTTCCTTGGCAATATCCAACAGCCCTCTTGGGTGTCTCCCATACAGTAACTCAAAGGGGGAGAATCCCGTAGAGGATTGGGGCACCTCCCTAATAGCAAACATCAAATAAGGAAGTAGACAGTCCCAATCCTTTCCATCCCTATCCACCACTTTCTTCAACATTTGTTTTAGGGTTTTGTTGAATCTTTCAACCAGCCCATCGGTTTGGGGGTGATACACAGATGTACGTAATTGCGTCACTTTGAACAATTTACACAGCTCCTTCATAACCCGGGACATAAAGGGTGTACCTTGGTCCGTAAGCAGTTCTTTACAAATACCCACCCGGCTAAAAACAAGAGATAGCTCTTTGGCTATGGTTTTGGCCGAGGTATTTCTGAGAGGGATCGCTTCTGGATAACGGGTGGCATAGTCCATTATAACCAATATGTACTGGTGCCCCCTAGCGGACTTGATTATAGGACCTACCAAATCCATTGCGATTCTCTCAAACGGGACCTCAATGATGGGTAGAGGGACCAGCGGGCTACGGAAGTGTGGCATCGGGGCCGACCTCTGACACACAGGGCAGGAGGAACAATAATTTTCTATGTCCTTCATCACCCCAGGCCAATAGAATCTCTGTAATACCCTCTCTCGGGTTTTCTCTGTCCCCAGATGACCTCCAAGAATGTGCCCATGGGCCAACTCCAACACCAACTTCCTGTAAGGTTTGGGCACCACCAGCTGCTCAACGGTTTCTTCTGCCCTTTTTGCCACCCGATACAGTAGGTCCTTCTCTACGCTGAAGTATGGGTAAGTGCAGGTATTATCTGGGTTCACTAACTCGCCATCTATTTTCACTACGTTTTCCCGTGCCTTTATTAGGGCGGGGTCTTTCAACTGTTCTGTGGCAAAGTTTTCCCTGTGAACCTCAAGATCAGAAAACTCCACAGACGGTAGGTTTTCGTCTGAGGAGGTGGGCTCCTCTCCAGTTTCTTGAGTCTCCCCTGCCAATACTGACAAGGGAAATTCGGGAGAGTCCTCACCACTCTCAGAGGAGTTCTGGCTATCATATTCCTGGTACATAGGGGCACCAGTGGGGGGCTCATGATCATCCCACAGTTCCCAGAACTTCGGAAAATCCCTTCCCACAATGGCGTCATGCGGTAACTGAGACACTAAGCCCACTGGATGAGAAAGGGTACCTTTGGGGGTCTCGAAACACACTGTAGTCACTGGATACTCTCGGGTGTCCCCATGCACACAAATAACGGCTACCTTGCTATTCCCAGAGACCTCTGTTTTAACTAACTCAGCCTTTATCAGGGTCACAAGGCTACCTGAATCCAGCAATACCACAACATTTCTACCATTAATACACATTTTGCATAAATGTTTCTCAGTTCCCCGAATGGCAGTGCATGCGACTGTCGCACACAGCGACTGACGTCTGCCCGTCAGAAAGTCACACTGCATGGGTTCCTCCAAAACCGGGCAATTTGCTGCAATATGTCCCGCTTGCCGGCAGCGGTAGCAAATGATCCTTCTTGCCGCCTCTTGAGCCGCTGATTTCCCAGGCTGTTCTCGCCAAACTTGGGGTAGAGCTCCCACCCTCTCACTCTCTCCACCCTTACCCCTTGGAATCATCTTATCCGCCCCTGGGGATGGTCTGGTCTTAGGGTGGAAAGTCCGAGTGTCTCTGGAAGAGGCCGTCAGGTTCTCTGTAGCCAAGTATTTCTCCACACGATCCACAAGACCATCGGCCGTCTCTGGGTCTCCATGGCTTACCCACTTTTGGATGGCAGTAGGAAGAGCTCTCAAAAACCGATCCATTACAACACGTTCCACAATCTTTGGTGCGGACAAAGTCTCTGGCTGTAGCCACTTTCTGCTCAGGTGAATGAGATCATACATTTGAGACCTGGGGGGTTTTCCAAGCTGGAAAGTCCAGTTATGCACACGCTGAGCCCGGACAGCCAGGGTGACACCCAGCCTTGCCAATATTTCAGCTTTTAGCATCACATAGTCTTTTGCTTGGTCAGGCTCTAGGTCATAGTAAGCTTTCTGCGATTCACCCGTTAACAGAGGAGCCACCAGTCCAGCCCACTGCTCCTCAGGCCACTTTTCTCTTTCAGCGGTCCTTTCAAATGTGGTCAAAAATACCTCTGGATCATCCTCTCCAGTCATTTTTGTCAATAAACGACTCACCCCAAAGGACGCGGTATTAGTGGGACGGCTTTCCTCACCGGTCTGCGGACGTTGCTGCATTACTGCTTCCATCTGTTGTTGTAGTCTCTGCTCTTGCTTCTGCAACAGGTCTATGAAGCGGGCCTCAGATTGCTGTTGGGCTTGTTGCTGAGCCTCCAGACTCTGTTGTAAAGTTGCAAGGCTCTGTTGATGAGCTTGCTGCTGGGCTGCAAGGCTCCTTTGCAAACCTGCATTTGTCTGCTGTTGATTGGCATTTGCTAGAGCCAGCTGTTTCAGTATCTCCTCCATGCTGGCTTAAAAAAAAACTGCCACTGGTTCTCCACCAACTGTGAGGGGGCTAGCTCGGCAGCGGGTATGTGTGACCCCCGGGATGGGCTCCCCACCCAAAAACAGGCCCAGCAGACGGAGGTTGTGGTTTTCAAAATCAAAAAAAGGTGCGGTTTATTTTCTATTTACAGTGACAAAAACACAGCAAGGCAAAAAAAACAAACACAAAATAAATCCTGGTCAACTTGACCTCTGACTAAACTTACAGGTTTCCTAACTAACGACTGGGATCAGCCTAGTGCTGTCCTAGTCCCTGGTTTTAAATGTCCAAGCAAAATATAGCCACACAGGCTTTCTCTCACCGCACAGGGGTTCACTCTCCCTAGACAGTCCACACAGGTCTGCTTCCAGGCATGAGCTAACATCTAATGAATCTGGGCTTTCTTATAGAGGCCTAAATGAGCTGACAAGGTTCAGCTGGACTCATCAACTCCCTGTCTGCACGACGCCCAGCCCTCTCCCTAGAGGTATGAGTCATCAATGAGCCCACTAGTCTCAGCTGGGCTTATACAACTCTCCACCTAGCTGTATAAATCGGCGTAAAGCCTGAATCTGGGCGAAATATATCTACCCCCCTGGATGCAACCAGGTGACTTTACCTTCCTGCTGTCACATGGGGCATTGCATAGGCCGAACGGCATCACCAGATATTCAAAATGTCCGAATCAGGAGCGAAAAGCTGTCTTCCACTCGTCTCCCTCCCGTATCCGTACCAGATTATATGCCCCTCGGAGATCCAGTTTTGTAAATATGGTTGCTGCTCCCAACCTCTGGAACAATTCGGGTACCAAGGGCAAGGGATAACGGTTCTTGACCGTAACTTTGTTGAGTTCACGATAATCTATACATGGGCGAAGGGAACGATCCTTCTTCTCCACAAAGAAGATACCCGCTCCTGCTGGAGAAGTGGAGGGGCGGATGAAGCCCTTCTTTAGATTATCGTCTATATAATCTTTTAGGGCGACAAGCTCCAATTCTGACAGAGGAAAAATCCTTCCAAAAGGGACCTCAACACCCGGGATGAGATCAATCGGGCAGTCATATGGCCGATGTGGAGGGAGAGTTTCAGCCCCTTTCTTGCTAAAGACATCTAAAAAGTCATGGTATGCAACTGGTACAGATAAGCGTGTTTCAACATCAGAGTCCAAGCATAACAAGGATGGCGGATCAGAAGAGAATTTCGGCAAGCAGTGTTGGAGGCAGTAGGAAGAGTGAAACTTAACCTCCCCTCCGACCCAGTTGATAAGAGGGTTATGTGCTTGGAGCCATGGCATGCCAAGGATTACAGGGAACAGCGGGGATGCGATGGCATCCAGGCGTAACAATTCCTTGTGACTATCGGCAATAATGACAGGCAAGGGTATAGTCTGCTGAGTCACTAGTCCGGATTTGATAGCAGACCCGTCGGCCAGATGTACTGAAAGTCCCTGGGCCCTAGGTTGCAAAGGGATTTGATGTTTTGTGATAAAAGACAAGTCCATAACGCAGCTACAGGCACCAGAGTCTATTATAGCGGAGACAGGAATACTTCTTCCTGGAAGCTGTAATACAATGGGGAGAGCCAGGTGGGTTGGCAGGATGGGCGTGCTGGCAGAGAAGATAATTCGACCCTTGCGGATCTTGGCTGGACATGACCTCACGTAATGCCCTGGTTTCCCACAATACAGGCAGAGGTTTTCGTGTTGTCGGCGTTGACGTTCCTCAGGGGAAAGTGAGGGACGGGGCACTCCGAGTTGCCTGGGTTCAGGGACATCAGATGTGGGTGCAGCAGTGGTAGAAGATGTCAGGCTGCTGATGTTAGAGGCTCGGGCTAATTTCCAGGCTGGACAGGACGACCTCATAGGTCTCTCTGACTTCTGCCCTCGTAGTCGGTGATCACCGGTGAATCTTTCAGGCGCAGGAACCCCGGTTTCTGGAGGTAACGTTGCTATTGCTGAAGTAGCTCTTTGCGGGGCCGTGATAGGTGATGAAAGAGCCTGGATGCTTTCTTCCAGTCGGATATATGCATTTTGTGCGATTTCAACAGTCTGGGTGAGGTCTTTGAGGTGTAAGCGGAAACCCTCCATGGAAGAGGCTCCCTGCACAGACTCTGACGTGGCTGTTCGGTACTGTCACGTACCTGGTGGAAGAGTCTGATTATGCAGAGGGAGGCCTCCCTTACACCTCTCACTCGAGGCCCCTGGTAGTGAAGACAGGAGGCGCAGGAGTGCAGAGTCGCACGAGAGCCTGGTAAAGTCGCTGGTGGTGCGCTGGACCGGAGCTGGGACGGAGACTGGAATGGATCCGGAAACAGCTGACAGACTGACAACTGGAGCTCAGGCAGGTGCGGTCAGATGGGCTGGAAGCGTGGGTACACCAGTCCCAAGCAGGTAAGTACTGGAGCGGGATCAGGTATGAGCAGGTTCAGGCAGCTGGCAGGTCTCAGGTACGGGTAAGTACTGGAGCAGGATCAGGTATGAGCAGGTTTAGGCAGCTGGCAGGTCTCAGGTACAGGTAAGTACTGGAGCGGGATCAGGTATGAGCAGGTTCAGGCAGCTGGCAGGTCTCAGGTACGGGTAAGTACTGGAGCAGGATCGGGTATGAGCAGGTTAGGCAGCTGGCAGGTCTCAGGTACAGGCAGGTTCGGCAACGGGCTGGCAACAAGGTAGCAGAAGGAGCAGGCAGGAACGTAGTCAACACAGGCCGGGGGTCAGGTACAGGCAGATCAGCAGGAATGGTCAAACAAGCCGGGAAGGGTCAGCTGGAGCAGGATTCAGGTAAGCAGGGGTCAGAGGTCTCAGGTAACGCTGTAGACCGAACAGCACAGAGCCCAGCCATCAGCCCCTTTAAATAGCCCCATCTGGCGCCATGAGCCGCCGCTGCGTGCGCACCGCTATCGCGCATGCGCACATCAGCGTGCGCTGATGCGCCACTACCGCGCATGCGCGAAGATGCGCCGATATCGCCATTGACATTTCTGGTGTGCCCTTCCTGACACGGAGTTTGCCTACAATAATGCCACTCACTCTGCCACAGGTCAGTCACCCTTCTTTGCAAATTATGGTTTTCACCCATACTTCTTGCCCGACTTCATTCCAGAGACCACAGTTCCTGCTGTCCAAGACACAGTGGATTTCCTAAACTGCAACAATAAGTTGCTTCAAGAAGCGGTTACCAAGGCACAAGCAGCAAGCAAGATGGCTTTTGACAGGAAAAGGAGGGGTGAACTGATTCTCCAGCCTCTGGACTCTGAACGGACTGAAGAGCACAAGGATGAAAAGCGCAAATCGTCTCTCACCAAACTTTACTAACACAAGGATCAGCAAAAGCAGCCCAAAGGGTGGCGCCATTCGAATGGAACTTCCCCTTTATAGTGCCGTCATACATTTCGTACGTCACCGCGCTTTGCTCAAGCGATTTTTTTCATAATCGTGTGTAGGCAAGGCAGGCTTGAGAGGAATCATGTCGAGAAAAACATTGTTTTTTTCAATGACATTAAAAACAGTTGTGTGTACGCGGCATGAGTTTCTGTGTCGGTTTCATTGTACGTTTGGGTCTTACACTCTGTTCGGCAATATCTGAAGAATCTGCTCCCTGTACATCTGTCGGTTCAGAGGCATGATGAATCTGTGTTGGTTCAGCCACAAAAAGGTGCTCAGAGTCTTGTCTAGACATTTTTCAAGTTTTTGCAAAAAATGGTACTGTCTCTTTAAGAAGACAAACAGCAGCTTAGACAGGTTGGGTAACACAGTTAAATGCAGAGAAGCCGTTTTTAACATTCACATGAGGTGTAGTAAGCTTGTGCGACCATGTGCTTTCACAAGATGGTGGATGGCGCTGAGCTTGATTGCAGATAAGGCACACACATATACACAGCAGGCTGTAGGAATTCTATACATCTTTTGACTATTCTGACTCTGATTGTTGTGAAGCGACTTATCCCTTGTGAGACCTCTATGCCTGGCCTGTATAAGCAGATATGATCACTGAGGACAATACTTATCAGATAGCTTGAACTCACCAATACCGATTCTATTCACAGAAGTGCTTTAATCCAAAACATCAGAATACATCAGATGACAGGTTACAGCAGATGAACAGGTTGTAGTATTGTGCGGTCAAAAGATGATACTTGTCTGTAGCTTACTATGCAGAAAACATGTGCTACATGTTACATGTGGCCTGTAAGCAGTCTCCATTAGACAGGAAGTAGAAAAACTCAGGAAGAAGGGTGGAGCATTATACAGAAAGAAAGTGTGTCATAGATCAGACAAGACATGTCAATTAAATGCATTACCATAAAAGGTCACTAGATGGCAGCATGTAAACTAAAATATAAACGTCCATAGAAAATGGTTATGAGAAACAATATATATACTGTATGTAGCACACAGATCCCTTCCTTGCTTACCTCCGCTAGCAGGTGGGACATGCCCACTATCCTCCTTATTGTAGAGGGTTGGCAGTGTTATCTAGTTTGGGTCCTGCAGCGAGTTACCTCCTTCCGTTGGGCTCTTCAACCTAGAGTGTAGGAAGAAGTCTATTCTCTCTCTTTACCTCAAGAAGGCCATTGTCCAGACAGTATTGAAACCCAATAAAAGGTTTATTTTGGTTGCTTAAGAACTCAATAAGAAAGTTGGAGATAGAGAGAAATGAACTAGGAGGTAGGTTCAGGCACGCAGCACTCAATCCTCAATAGTCGCCACTCAGGCCTGAGTGGGTTTTGCTCACCCGGATAGTCCCTCCAAGAGTGGTCCTAGCAGCCGGTGTGGAGCACAAAGCATTTACTTGTAGTTTCCTAGGGATACGTTTAGGAAATAATCTCTAAGTCCTAAACTTCCCAGCTTATTAATATTTTAAGTCCTTAGGTGCCAATAGGGCACATTACTAAGCCTGTGGTGGGTTATGGAATCCTTCCCTCTGATAGGTAACCAGGTCTCTCCCGAGACAGTGACCTCTTTCACCGATTCCCTGGTTTCCTCTCCTTCAGAGCAGGCCAGCCTCACTTGGGCACCCGGGGACTTTTCTTCTAGTGTAGGCCTCAGCTAAAGGTGCTGGGCCCACCTGGAACGATACAGCCTCGGGCTAAAGGTGACCGGGGCCTAACACACACACGTACCCCTGGCCATGAGGGCCACCGAAGGTGGGGTACGTGTCTGTTCTTCTCGGACCGAGGGGTCCTCTCCAACGCCTCACGCCTAATGGCGTCTGCCCCTTACCCTCTCCCAGCATGCACAGCGGGTAGACCACGCCCACTGCTCAGCTGCAGAGAGAGGACACCCAATGGACACCCAATGGCGCTGCGATACCCCCTGTGGTTCTACCTGAGCCGGAGATGACAGCGCCACCCACAGGCACCAGGGAACACCGCAGCCAGGCAATATCACACCAGAGCAAAAGCAAGTTTTAGGAAATTAATAGTCTGAGCCCAACTATTGGCTCAGACTAGCCCCTAAATTTGAACATAGCGCCCCCTAAATTGGGGGGGGTGTGCTACATGTATATATAACAAATCTATGCCCATTGGGCGGCAAACACCATATTCATGAGGCACCACTTTTAACTCCAGCAGCAACTTGTGTACCAAATTCAGGTAGTTCCAAAATGCGCCACTATTAAATTGTGGTGCAATGCCTGCGCCAAATTCAAGATAACATACAGAAAGTTTGTATTTTCTATCTACAAATTTAGAGCTAAATAAGAACGACTCTCTTTTGACGTACAGCGTGAGACCCTGGTGCAGACAGATTTTGTGAAAGTGTTCTGTGTGTGTGCGTTCTAAAAGTGGCACGGCATGTGCAAAATCCAAGTAGACAGATACATGAATTTTGGTGAAATCTGTCTGCACCAGTCTTTATGAATTCCAGGGAATGTCTTTTTTGGTTGTAGTGTATTAATGATTACTTTTTTTCTGCCAGCATAATGAACAATTGGATAGCTGCTCATTCCCTTGACAGCCACAAATGAGGACTTGCAGTCAGATTTCAGATTGTGGTTGTAATATTTAAAATATATACGAAAATCTCAATTGTCACCCAAAACAATCTTTTTATTGGCTGCTGTTGCTTGCTGAATATTGTATGTCATAGTGTTTGCACTGACCTTGTGAATAAGATTTAAATGGTTTTCTAACTACTGTGCAGCTACAATCCCAGAAGACATATTGCTTAGTGCCCAACTTGTTTGTCACAGGCTGATAACCATGCCTTGGTAATAAGAATAGGGTCACATAAATACCAAGGCACCCAGATGTTCAAAAAGTCTGTAAAATAATCACACAGCATTTAATCTGCAGGAACACAGGAATAAAACCTCTGCCTTTAATCAGACTTCAATATCAAACACTAATGCCGCGTACACACGATCGTGATTCACGGCGGTGAAAACACCGCCGTGAATCACGGCATGAAAAAAAATGAAAAACGAGGGAACGGCATGTTCCCCCACACACGACCGTTTTTCCCGTCATTTTTTTCTTTGACGAGAAAAACGATCGTCTGTGGGCTCCGCGGCAGTGTCTCCCTATGGGAAAACTGCCGCGGAAAAAAATGATGGAAAAAACGATGAGAAAATTTAGAACATGTTCTAATTTTTCTCGTCGTTTTTCCTGCCGTTTTTCTCAACGAGAAAAATGGCATAAAGCCCACAGACGATCGTTTTTCTCGGCGAAAAAAAAAATGTCATTTTTCCCGACGGGAAAAATGATCGTGTGTACGCGGCATCACGCTGTTTAAACTATGAGGTTTTTTTTTGTTGTTTTGTTTTTTATGAAAAGGACTAAAATATTTTCAGAATATGTCAGAAAGAGAATGCATGGGCATTTAATAGTTCATTTTTTTTCTGGCTGAACCTATCAGTGTCAGGATTTAAGCTTCAGTATTATACAGATATAATTTTGAAGGTATCTATTTCATTTATGTTTACATATGTAGGTATGTAAGCTGGAGTGTCCCTAGTACAAATTTAGGCTGCATTCACACCTGAGCGTTTTGTAGCCTGAAGCCTGAAGCTACAAAACGCTAGAGGGGGAAAAATCCATTATTCTCTATGGAGATGGTTCACATCTCCACTCCAAAACGCCTGAAGCCAAACGCCTGAAGCTCAAACAAGTTCCGGACCCTTTTCTGTTGCGCGAATCGGGCAGATTTGGGCGTTTTAGGAGTCATAGAATGTAATGGAAATGCTCGATTCAAGCGTTTAGCGCGACAATGAGCATTTCGACGGGCGCAAATTAGTGCGACAAAATGCCGGTAAAAACGCTCGAAGCGCTACGCTCAGGTGTGAATGCAGTGTGTTGCAGCTAGGCTGTTGTCTGCCTGATTGTTATTGATTCTTTAGTCGTTGGGATGCCCATAAACTCAGTCTATTGTTTACATCTACCTGTCGTTATAGAATTTCCCTAGCTGACAGAGCAAGAAGAAACAGTAATACAGAGTTATAAAAACGTATTCCTCCCTGTTTACTGCCAGCGATGCATACTGGGGCAGGATATAAATATTTGCGATGACCATGGAAAAGCATCTTTGTCCCTCCAGGCTTTGCCCAGGCTTTTGCCTCCCAGGCCTGCTGCCTAGGGAGGGTCTTTGCTAAAAGAGGGGCCTGGGTCTTGGTTTTGGGAATGTATGCTGCCTTGCTGGAGGATGCATACAAAAGAATGGAGCAGAAGAGAGGCTATCTGTATGGAGCTTCTTCAGAAGAGGCTTGGGTTTTCTATGCTGTCAGTAGATGTTGCAGTTCTGGCTGCTCATCCTAGGAGGTACTTGTGCTACCTGGTTGTGTTTAACGCTCTATCAATACAATATCAATACAATTTGTTCATCTTGGCTTAAAAGCCCATAGTCTTTGACTGCTGCAAGCAGAGAAGCCTGGAGTCATATTTTTGCCTTTTTTGGGATATCCTTTGCCCTAACCCTATTTTCTGAGTATATTTTGCAGGATTGTGGATGGTTACCTAGGTTAAGGTGACCAGATTTTTAAAATTAAATCCGGGGACATATTTTTTTTTTTTTACTAGTAATGGCGGCAATCAGCGACTCTCTGCCTGTCGCCGCCCGCTTCACAGCCTGTTAAAGGGGCTGTAAACCTTTGTGTTTTTCACCTTAATGCATCCTATGCATTAAGGTGAAAAAAACACCTTGCAGTGACCGACCCCCACCCCCCCCATTTTACTTACCTGAGCCCTGAATTTTCCTTGGCGAGGACGCGCCGTCCCTCTCTCCAGGGGGTCCCGACTCTTGATTGGCTAGATTGATAGCAGCGCAGCCATTGGCTCCCGCTGCTGTCAATCAAAACCTATGACGCGGGTGCCAGGGAGCGGGGCCGAGCCATACATTTGGCGGCTATGGACGCCGAATGAATGACTCGAGAGCGCGCCTGCAAGGTAACCCCCTGGGAGAGCCTTTCTCCTAGGGGAGATATCTGATGCGGGGAGGAGCCGCGAGAGCTGCCGAGGGACCCCAGAAGTCGGTGTTCGGGGCCACTCTGTGCAAAATGAGCTGCACAGTGGAGGTAAGTATGATATATTTGTTGTTTTTTTTAAAAAACAATCCTTTACAATCACTTTAAGTCTTACTCTCCGGGCCCCGGCTACTACTGGGTGGGGAGCGGAGAAAGATCACTTTGCCAGGGAAGGCAAGGAGATAGGCAGGCAGGCGGCTGGCCGGGACTTGAGCCAAGGCAGAAGAACATGCGAGTGGAGCTGAAGAAATATTCCCTCCGCTCCGACCAGCACATGATCATCAGAAAGGGGCACAGATAATGGGAAAAAATACACCCCCCTAAGCCTAGTAGGAGCTGCTGAGCGGGGGAGGGGGTGTAATTCAGATTTTTTTTATATTTTCATTCTGCACTGACTGTCTTTGAATTGAAATCCAATCCGGGGACAAAACCGGGGACAGACTTGGACCAGGGACAGTGTCCTCAATCCGGGGATGTCTGGTCACCCTAACCTAGGTTGCACACCTAAACCTGGTAAGGGGCTCCAGGGTTTGTCTGATAAACAAACTTTTTTTCCTTCATAACCTTAAAGGAGAAGTACAGCCAAAGCTTGTTTGGCTGTACTTCTCCTGTGGATCACAGGAGTGCAGTTCGTTCTGCACTCCTGTGACCCATTTTCAGCAGACAGCGGGCTAAAATCCGCTGTCTGCTGACATCAGAGTCGGTCCAGGCTCAGGCAAGATCGCGAAAATGAAGTCGGCATCCGCCCACATGCCTGGACCGACACCCGGCTCAGCCTCCCAGCAAGGTGCTGAGAGCCTAAGCCAGCCTCTCCTACCCCCTCCACAGCCCTGTGCACCAGTGAGCGTGGGAGGGGGACAGGGGTGGTGGGCAGAGCAGAGAGCTGGTGACAGTCACCAGCTCTCTGCTCAGGGAGCTCTGAAAACCGAGCAATTGGCAGTGTTAGCTCGCTCGGTTCTCAGTCTTAGAGGCGCCGGGGGACAAATGCAGCATCCACCTAGGTAAGTATGGTTATTAAATAAACAGGTGGGTATATAATAAAGTAAAAAATTATAAAGGCTAAATAGTCCTTGATGTGATAGCATCATACACAATATGTATAAAAGAATAATCCAATAAAGTGCTCCAATAATAAAGGCAAAAAATCCCATGCAATAGATCCCATGCAAAGGTATAAACAACAAATGTGAGTCTCAGTAAAAAATACAAATCTTCTGTGCAAAAATAGATATCTGATACCAATAAAGTGAAAATAGTGAGTCAAGCCAAGTGGTTCAGTGTTATGGATCTCAAGAGCGGGTACTATCAGATCCCCATGCACCCAGAAGACAAGGAGAAGACAGCTTTCATAACCCCAGTAGGGTTCTTTGAATTCGACCGGATGCCTCAAGGTCTGTCTGGAGCCCCAGCTACTTTCCAGCGTCTTATGGAGAAGACTGTAGGAGACATGAACCTTATTGAAGTCCTTGTGTACCTGGACGATGTCAGTCTTTGGAAGAACCCTGGAGGAACATGAGGAGAGGCTGGAAAAAGTATTGAGGAGACTCAGTGAGGAGGGACTCAAACTTTCGCCTGAAAAGTGTCGGTTCTACCAGTCTTCTGTGAACTATCTGGGGCACATAGTGTCCGAAGAAGGGGTGGCCACAGATCCCGAGAAATTGGAGGCAGTTACCTCCTGGCCACGACCCACCACAGTAACAGAACTCAGATCCTTCTTGGGTTTCTGCTCCTACTATAGGAGGTTTGTAGAGGGATTCGCCCGAATTGCTAGACCATTGAATGAACTGCTCAAGACTGAGGGGGAAGAGGACGACTCAGGGCCCAGGAAGCCGGGAGAATCAGTCAGAAATCAGTGGAACCAGAAGTGTGAAGAGGCCTTCCAGGCATTAAAGGAGAGCCTAACCACTGCCCCAGTCTTGGCCTACGCAGACCCAACCAAGCCCTATGAACTACACGTAGATGCTAGTCATGACGGTCTGGGAGGAGTACTTTATCAAGAACACGAAGGGCAACAACGGCCTGTTGCCTATGTGAGCAGGAGCCTGACCCCCTCTGAGAAGAACTACCCCACTCACAAGCTGGAGTTCCTGGCCCTCAAGTGGGCAGTAGTAAACAAGCTCAAAGACTACCTGTATGGGGCGGAGTTCACTGTGAAGACCGACAACAACCCCCTTACCTACCTTTTCACCACGGCCAAGCTGGACGCCACTGGACACAGGTGGCTGGCCGCACTGTCTGGATTCAACTTCAGCCTAAAGTATAGGCCAGGGGCTGGGAATAGAGATGCAGACGCTCTGTCCAGGAGATCTCATGCCCCCACCAGTGATATAGAAGATTGGACCCAAGTGGCACTGGACGGGGTGCGGGCCCTTTGTCAAGGAGCTGAATTCCAGGCCAGAGGAGGCTCCAGAGCAGAAGAAATAGGAGTTACCATGGTGGGAGTCCCAAAACACTACTGTGGAGTGACTCAATTGGACGAAGACAACCTGCCGAGATTGTCCAAGAAGGATTTGAGGAGTGACCAATTGGAAGACCCCATGGGGAGATTGGTCCTGGAGAATCAGGATCCAAACAAACTCCTGTGTCATACCTCAAAGGAGGCTCGCCTGTTGAGGAAAGAATGGGACAGGTTGCAGGTACATCAGGGAGTGGTCTACCGAAGGGGCCCCTCTGATGACTCAGAAGATAAGTGGCAACTGTTCCTCCCAGAGAAACATCGAGAGACTGTTCTGATTGCCCTGCATGACAATCATGGCCATCTAGGGGCTGAAAGGACCTTTCAACTTGTCAGAAGTCGGTTCTATTGGCCCTGCATGAGGGCAGAGGTAGAAGAGTACTGCCACTCATGTGCACGATGCATCCAGAGGAAGACTTTACCCCATCAAGCTGCCCCAATGGGCCATCTACAAAGTCAAGGCCCAATGGATCTGGTATGCATTGACTTTCTCTGCCTTGAACCTGACCTGAGTGGACTAGGAAATGTTCTGGTGATAACCGGCCATTTCACCCGGTATGCCCAAGCTTTCCCAACCAAAGATCAGAAGGCCTCCACCGTAGCCAAGGTACTTATGGAGAAGTACTTTGTCCATTATGGGCTGCCACAGCGGCTTCATTCAGATCAGGGAAGGGACTTTGAGAGTAAACTGATCCGGAAACTCCTGGATTCGTTGGGAATCAAGAAGACTCGAACTACACCTTACCACCCACAAGGGGATGCTCAACCGGAAAGGTTTAACCAAACCTTGCTCAACATGTTGGGGACTCTGGAAAGTGAGAAAAAGCAACATTGGAGCAAACACATAGCAGCCCTAGTACATGCTTACAACTGCACCATCAGTGATGCTACAGGTTACTCCCCATATTGACTCATGTTTGGGAGAGAAGCGAGACTACCTGTGGACTTGGCCTTTGGCCCCTCTCTGGATCATTCCTCAGCCACATCCCACAAAGGATATGTGGACAGGCTCAGACACAGCCTGAAAGTAGCCTATGAACAAGCTCAAGCGGCCTCAGATCAAAGGGGAGCTCGAAACAAAAGAAACTTCGACTTGAAGGTCCGGGTGCAAGACCTACAGCCCGGGGACCGAGTACTGTTACGCAATCTGGGGGTCCCTGGGAAGCACAAACTTGCAGATAGATGGAGATCTGAACCTTATGTCATCTGTAGGAAGTTGCCGGGCCTGCCTGTCTACAAGTTGAAGCCGGAAGGAAAGGTGGGCCCTCTGAAGACGTGGCATCGAAACCACCTGCTCCCTCTTGCTGAGGCAGTTAGAATACCTCCCGTGGGAGATTCCCCTGAACCGGCCTCTATCCTGGATACTCCTAGGCCGAATACTCGGTCGCAGGCTTCCCGAGATGAAGATGGGAGGCCTCTCAAATTAGTGAAAATGAGGATGGAGAACTTAATTGGCTGTGGCCTTCCCCAACTCCAGGAACTTCTACCATAGACCTTCCAATCACTGAGGACACCACAGATGAAACACTGAACCCAGAAGCCACAGAGTTCATCCCCTCTAGTCCTTCAGCAGATTACTGAGAAGATGCCCATGATGGTTACTCAGAGGAAGAGGAGCCTGTGGCACCAGAGCCAGAAATCCCAAGAGAGCAAAGGGCTCGAAGAGTCATCCGGCCTCCTAAGAAGCTGACCTACCCACAAATGGGGAATAGCTCAGAGGATTCTGTAGTTACTGCTAGGAGGAATGCTGAAAATCCGGATCCCTCCACTGTCCATTTAGTGGAGGGCAACCCCAGCTCACTCTCTGGCACAGCTAGGCAGGCCACCCATGATAATGTGACCTGTGGGCAAGGGAATTCTACTCCTCAGTTTTGGTGGGAATTCCCTATGCCAACATCGTTTGTAGAATTGTCTAGAGTTGTACATAGTCTTTGTTAAGGTTTATCTTTGGGGACCAAAGAGTTCAAGTGGGGGGAGTGTGTAGCGGGGTGTTCCCCTTTAATGCAAGAGACTACATTACCCAGAACCCCATTCGGCAATGTTCCGCCGCAGAGACTCATGGGAGGGGTTATAAAAGGAGGAGGCGAGGCTGGGCTCGCTCTCTTTGGGACACGAGATTTCAGAGACTGATCCTCCTGTGCGGACGTGTCGGAGTGCAGGGCCTGAAACCTGAGGCCTTGCGCAGCACCAAAGAGCCTTCCACCCCTCTGCGAGCCTGGGTGGCATCTGACTTCGCTCGACTACAGTCTTGTTGGATCGGGGACCCGATCGCTGAAGAGACGGAGTGTGTGTGTGAGGACACAACAGGTGGAAGTTCCCGGACTGGGACCGTAGTCCGGGCGGGTGAGAGGGCATATGCCCAACCGATATACTGTTACTGCATCTAGGCCTATAGACTGTCGTGGCCTATGAGTTGTTCTTAGTGCTCTTATTGAAGATTCCCCTTGTTAGAACTAAATCTACCGTTCGCATAGTCAAGTTCTACTCCATCTTTACCTACCCCATTGGATTACAAAGTTTGTACTCTATTAATGTGCACCACCGTTAAAGACCTGCCGGTGAAGAAAAAAAGAACTAAGTTATAGATACTAAAACCAGGCCTGGTGGGGTTTCTAGGGTGGTTTGGTTACTGCGCCACAGGGCACTTAGCTAACGGTCGCCCGCGTGGCGCACTTGTTATGTGTTAACCCTATAGTGTGTTAGTGTGGCTAGGCTTTACATTACAAATAATTATTCTGTAAACTGTTATTGATGTTATCTTCTTTTCCTTTACCAAGAGCTTAAGTAAAATCTTACATTTATTTAAATTCAGTATTGTTTCAGTGCTCAGTTATTCATACAGTAATAGACATACAATTTACTGTCAGTACTAGCTGTGCCAGTAGGGGGTAGAGCATATTGCCGGGGGTTGGCGGAGCTGTATTCAGGGCCCAAACTAAATCAGCAGCCTTCTTAGTTGGAGGTATCGCTACATATACAAATAATTAATATATATAATTTTTATGGTAATTTACTATATTTTCAAAAACTGTATTCAAGTGGCTTAACAGACAAATTACTGAAGTTTGAAGTTATAACTTCCAACCTGCAATTTCACAGTAAATAGATAAATAATAAATGATTATGTTATAGCATATAGCATATAAATATATGATTTAGCTTGATTAACCACTTGCTGACCACTGCACGACTATATACGTTGGCAGAAGGGCACAGCTGGGCAGATCGACGTATATATACGTCACCTTTAAGACGCGGCATTGTGGGCAAGCACCGTGAGTTCCGTCAGTTTGACCGCGGGTCCTGCGGATTCGATGTCCGCCGGGAGTCCCGCGATCGTCTCACGGAGAGGAAGAACGGGGAAATGCTGATGTAAACAATAATTTTCCCTTTCTTCCTAGTGAAAGGACACTGATCACAGCTCCCTGTGATTGGGAGCGGTGATCAGTGTTGTGTCACACATAGCCCACCCGCCCCTCTACAGATAGAACACATCCCTAGGACACACTTAACCCTTTCCCCGCCCCCTACTGGTTAACCCCTTCACTGCCAGTCACATTTACACAGTAATAAGTGCATTTTTACAGAACTGATCGCTGTATAAATGTGAATGGTCCAATGGTCCCAAAATTGCGCCAAAAGTGTTCGATGTGTCCGCCATAATGTCACAGTCATGATAAAAATCTCTGATCGCCGCCATTACTAGTAAAAAAAAATATATTAATAAAAATGCCATAAAACTATCCCCTATTTTGTAGACGCTATAACTTTTGCGCAAACCAATTTATAAACGCTTATTGCGTTTTTTTTACCAAAAATATGTAGAAGAATATGTATCGGCCTAAACTGAGGAAAAAATAGTTTTTTTATATTTTTTTGGGATATTTATTATAGCAAAAAGTTAAAAATATTGCTTTTTTTCAAAATTGTCGCTCTGTTTTTGTTTATAGCACAAAAAATAAAAACCGCAAAGGTTATCAAATACCACCAAAAGAAAGCTCTATTTGTGGGAAAAAAAGGACGTAAATTTTGTTTGGGAGCCACGTCGCACGACCGCGCAATTTTCAGTTAAAGCGACGCAGTGCCGAATCGCAAAAAGTGCTCTGGTCTTTGACCAGCCAAATGGTCCGGGGCTGAAGTGTTTAAAACAGTACAAACAGTACCTTTTTCAACAGCAGCAGATTCTCATTCTCCCTTTTAACTGTGTGAGAAAAACATGGGATTGTGGGTAAATCTTATACCCATAAACCCATGCTTTTTCCTTGTAGTTAAGAGGGCTGGGCTGGAAGGGAGCATTTGTCTTTTAGACACATGCCCCTTTCTATGACACTGCAGTGAGGGGCGTGCCTCCACTACAGCATTTTTATTGAACAGTTTTGGCCAATGGTACTTTACCATTGGTCCAAGACTCCAAGCTGTCCATTGAGCTCAGTGCTTCTGACAAGAAGTGAGGAGAGGCACTGTGAGCTCATCTTCTCAGTCTGCTGCAAACAGTGTGCCACCTTGTATTTAAACTGGCTGCTCTGTATGTAGCTTCTGACAGGCTGTGCAAGTAGCACCCTTATCTCCGGAACCATAGGTTGTAGGAGCCCCAAATTTTGACCAGTGGTGGGGTGGGACTTCAGCTACCCCATATTGGTGGATCTCTGTGAACCCAGGTTGCTAAGCTATGACCTTCAAAGCTTGATCCTTTTTTTTATGTTCATGGCAGGTGCGGGTCTGCCTTACCTGCCTCCCCTGACTGCACGTCCCTGCAACTTGGTGCTCGAATACGGGCAGCTCCTTAAGGAGACTGGCACCTTTTGTTGAATAAAATGTAGGAGCTTTTCAAACATCTTTTATTTTCAAATGCTAACTAGCATCACACTAATCAGCTACTACAAAAGGTGACCCACTTAACTGTCCGACAATTGCATCAAGTGATTGAAGCCCACCAGGTCTCCTCTGAATCTGTCTCTACAGCAGCAGATACAGGCTCTTTTAGAGAGGTAGGTGATGGCACTGGGGTAAACATCTACAGCTCAACAGCTTGTGCAGAGCTGGATTTGGGATTTGTTTAGAATGTGACACGTGTAGTGCTGGGGATGACGCTAAACCTACCCAACGAGAGAGACCGATTTCTGCAATTGCTCGAATAGCTGGGAGCCCTGGTTGCCTATAGAGATTGTGAAGCCGTTATAACATGAGCTAAGTGACTTTTAACATATTCCTATTGTACATAGACCATTGTTCATGCTTATTCGCTAGGAAGGTTAGGTAGCATGTGCTTGAGTGTTGTATGAACACTAAACGGGCACTTTATTAGGTACACCTTGCTAGTAATGGGTTGGACCTAGGGTGACCACATTTCCAAACTACCATTCAGGGAAACCCCCCTTCCCAAAAATCAGCTTGTGCTGTAACGAATCACAGCACAGTGTTTGGACACAAGAGGCAGGATTTATGATTTCTCCAATCACAAGCAGGGGGCGGGGATTGTGCTCATCCAGGCATTCCCGGCCAGGGCAAGTACTGTCAGTGAGTAAAGCAGTGATGTGGCGGCCTTTTTTGGGGGCATCAGATTGGCCTGGGGGGTAGCTGTGTCAGTTTCATTCCGGGACACTGTATTGTCCTGGAATGAAGGTGCCCGGGACAGACCTGCAAAATCCGGGACTGTCCCGGGCAATCCGGGACACGTGGTCACCCTAGTTGGACCCCCTTTTGCCTTCAGAACTGCCTTATTTCTTTGTGGCATAGGTTCAACAAAGTGTTGGAAATGTTCCTCGAAGATTTTGGTCCATATTGACATGATAGCATCACGCAGTTGCTGCAGATTTGTTGCCTGCACATCCATGATGCGAATCTCCTGTTCCACCACATAGCAAAGGCGCTTTATTGGATTGAGATCTGGTGACTGTGGAGGCCATTGTAGTACAGTGAACTCATTGTCATGTTCAAGAAACCAGTGGTGTGATGATTTGAGCTTTGTGATATGGTACTGTAGCGGCTGGTCCTCACACTCCCCTCTTGGTCTTGTCTTTCTCTTGTCTAGGGTTATCTTAGAGGGGAGGGAGCGGGGACACTACGCCTAGCTTCCACCACAGATGTTAGTGCGGTATAAGCAACAGTTCTGTATTACCTTCGGGTCAGTGCTGTGCACCTGGATCCTCCCTCCAAGAGTCACCACGAACCATGTCTGTCAGAAATTGAGCTCCACACCATTAAAGTTCAACACTCCTTTATTCTCCTTGTCTGAACACAAACAGTTGAACTCCCTTGATAGAACAGAACAGAAAAGGAGGTGTGGATGCGAACAGGCCCAGACACAATGTAAGCTGCCACTTCCCTTCCTAGAAGTGTATCCTGGTCTCCGCACGAGGGTAGATTTCCTTCCAGGCCGTCTCCGACGAGAGACTCACTTGTCACCGGCAATATGCTGCACCGGGTCTTCAAATGAGGAGCTCCCCCCGGTCCATTGCGCCTTCCAGATTCGGGTGCCCAATCCCTGGGCACCCTAGGATCTCCTTCCCTCGCGGAACTCAGTGTTGGGCACTGAGCTCCGGACCTCCATCCAAGTACCTCACCCCAGGCCAAAGGTGCCTGGGATGGAACTCGACCTCCGCTGTCCTCTAGGCCTAAGCCACCCAGAGGAGCGACACGACCCACCGTCCGCAAGCTGAAGGTGCCTGGGACTTCAACCCCGTGACAAAGATGGCCGGCCCCCTTTATACCCTCTCCCAGCAAGCACGGCGTGTTCCCCACCCCACCATACCGCTGCCGAGGGAGGACAAAAAGGAGGACGGTTCACAGCAATGATTCAACCCCAGCCCAGGGCGACAGCACCACCCACTGGGCTGCAGGGAATTACACATCACTGATGTCTCTGCCAAATTCAAAATTACACCCGGGAAAGTACATACCCGCTACACTCTCCCCTCGGTCCTTTGACACTGGTCCCCAGTGTCTGGAGTAAACCATGCCCCAAACAGCTGACATGATTCAGTCCAGAAACAGACTAACAATCAGATATACAAAAATATAAAAACTTTGTAAAGCTACCTTATTAAAACATTGTGTCTGAGCCCTGTAAAGAAAGGGAATAAAGACAGAAGAGAAACAACAGCACTGATTCATAACCTTGAATCACATATTCACATATGACTTTCCCACCCATCCTGACTAAGACCCACCCCATCCTCAGTAAACTTGATGGGATGTTCTCCTGCAGAGGGAAAAGAAAGGATTAGCACACATAACCCTGACACCTGTATTCGTGTAATGGAAAATAAACTTCTCCGAGAAGAAATCCCTTTTCTCCAAAGTGAGTGTGTGATAAGTGTTTAAACGTTGCGCAACACTGCCACCTGGTGACAGCATCGCGGTAACTGCACCCGTGGAACTTTCCTCTTTTCTTTCGGCCCTATCTACCCCAGAGTCAGTATTCTCTTGCAGGAAAAGTGAAGAACAAACAGGAACAGTTCTTCATTCCTCTGGGCACAAAAGCAACGGGCCCCCGAAAGTTCAGCAACATAAGAACGGAGTCTCCTTTCTCCTACATGTAAAAGCGGGGACGCGTCAGAACAAGTGGTTTCAAGTGCTGATCCATGGTCTCCAGATGATACTCCACATATTCTCCTTCCTTCCATTCGGATCAACACTTTATCTGCATGGATGTGTCGTCCTAACATCCATTCTGCCTTGCAGTCTTTGAATCGCTGGGAGGCCTTCGGAGAGCATGCCAAGTACCTGCGGGCGTGAGGAACCTGAAGGTGGGTCCACACGAAGTCATTGTACCAGCGCTCCCGGCACACTTCCACCTCGTAGAGTAAGTCCTTCGATAAGTATGGATACTCCCATCCGTACTCCGCAGCAACCTTCTGCCCAAATAGGCGTTGTAATCTTGCCAGAGGCGGCATGGTAGCTTTGTCCCCTTCGCCAGGCAACACTA
The DNA here is from genome assembly GCA_029206835.1 of Rana muscosa. NCBI lineage: Eukaryota > Metazoa > Chordata > Amphibia > Anura > Ranidae > Rana > Rana muscosa. The sequence continues at coordinate 149,675,195 of CM055117.1, forward strand.
TCGAGTCCGGGTGGCGAGGGACCTTGATCACATCTGATCGGGGCAAAGGGGCCCGCAGCAATAGTCTCTTTTCCCCGGCCTTCGGTACAGATGGCACCGGGGATGTAGCAGCAGACTGGGGACGGGACCTCTCTTCAGGCGCTGATGCCTCCACCCGGGGTGTGCTTTCCCCTGTTGACATGGGTGGATCTCTGATCCTCTGAGAGGACGCAAGCGGTACTTTGTCCCAGCCCTTCTCAGCAAACAAATCGTCTATTGCCACGTCGTCTCCCATGTCCGAGAGCAACTCCAGGTTGGAGGTGTCACACTCCTCCGCGGGTATATAGCCGGTTGTAGAAACGGAGCCACCACCTCCCGCGGTATCGCTAGGCCATGACTTCCCGACACCTCCGCCCACACACCAAGTCTCCCCGCCTGGCTTACCTCTGCCTTTTCTTTAAGCTGGACGTCGGGAACTCTGGTCGACGGATTCATCCGGGCCGGGCATAAGTGGGCGAGATGGTCCACCACAACCGCTGGTCGGGGCTACCATGCCGGTCTTCCTCTTTGGTGGTGGACGCTGCGAGACAGTGGTGACCGAGTCAGCATCCTCGGATTTCTCCCGTTGGGGTTTTACGACCTCCTCCGCGGTCGTTGCAGTGTGCGCAGGGGTGACTCTCACAGCAGTGATTCCTCCTCTCTGAGTGGTGGTACCTGAAGCCCGGCCAGGGTAAATGGTTCTCGGCCTCTCCACCGCCGGATCCACTTCGAACAGGAACTCCCCACAGGCCTCACAACGTCCGAACGGCTTCAACTGGCACACCAGTCCCGAACACCTGGGACAAATCACACCCAGGGCCTCAACGTCCATGCACGAGTACAGGGCGAATCGACCCCTTGGCTTTAGTCGGATCCCCGTATCCGTTACTGGAGCAGCAGCGGTCAAAGTCGTGGTGGAAGGATGAACTGGAATCCACGAGGTGTGTCCGAACATGGCGACCTGTTGCTGATCCATCACACACTGCAAAGTTTTTGCGCCAACGTCCCACGTGTAGTCCTTCACACGTATTGGACTCCTCCCCTTTGCTCCAGTTCGCGGGCTTTTCTTCTTTTCTGTTTCTGAGTCACGCCCACGAACTAAGCGGTGGGGGTGTGCCTGGTGCAATAGAAGCCCCCACGTGTAGTACTTCACACGGCTGAGCTTCCCCCTTTTTCCACTCTTCTGCGCGGGCCTTTCCTCTTTTCGGGTCATGTCCACGACTTCGAGCAGGGATGCACTTCGGCCAATGAAGGCCTGCCTTTTCACTTAACTCTTCCAACAAGCACGTTCGATACTGTGGTGCACAAACACTATCCCGGACGAGCCCCCACGTGTAGCGGCTGCTCCTCACACTCCCCTCTTGGTCTCGTCTTTCTCTTGTCTAGGGGTATCTTAGAGGGGAGGGAACGGGGACACTACGCCTAGCTTCCATCACAGATGTTAGTGCGGTATAAGCAACAGTTCTGTATTACCTTCGGGTCAGTGCTGTGCACCTGGATCCTCCCTCCAAGAGTCACCACGAACCATGTCTGTCAGAAATTGAGCTCCACACCATTAAAGTTCAACACTCCTTTATTCTCCTTGTCTGAACACAAACAGTTGAACTCCCTTGATAGAACAGAACAGAAAAGGAGGTGTGGATGCGAACAGGCCCAGACACAATATAGCTGCCACTTCCCTTCCTAGAAGTGTATCCTGGTCTCTGCACGAGGGTAGATTTCCTTCCAGGCCGTCTCCGACGAAAGACTCACTTGTCACCGGCAATATGCTGCACCGGGTCTTCAAATGAGGAGCTCCCCCCGGTCCATTGCGCCTTCCAGATTCGGGTACCCAATCCCTGGGCACCCTAGGATCTCCTTCCCTCGCGGAACTCAGTGTTGGGCACTGAGCTCCGGACCTCCACCCAAGTACCTCACCCCAGGCCAAAGGTGCCTGGGATGGAACTCGACCTCCGCTGTCCTCTAGGCCTAAGCCACCCAGAGGAGTGACACGACCCACCGTCCGCAAGCTGAAGGTGCCTGGGACTTCAACCCTGTGACAAAGATGGCCGGCCCCCTTTATACCCTCTCCCAGCAAGCACGGCGGGTTCCCCGCCCCACCATACCGCTGCCGAGGGAGGACAAAAAGGAGGACGGTTCACAGCAATGATTCAACCCCAGCCCAGGGCGACAGCGCCACCCACTGGGCTGCAGGGAATTACACATCACTGATGTCTCTGCCAAATTCAAAATTACACCCAGGAAAGTACATACCCGCTACAGTACATTATCCTGCTGGAAGGAGCCATCAGAAGATGGTTACACTGTAGTCATAAAGGGATGGACATGGTCAGCAACTATGCTCAGGTAAGCCGTGTCATTTAAACAATGCTCAATTGGTACTAAGGGGCCCAAAGTGTGCCAAGAAAATATCCCCCACACCATTACACCACCACCACCAGCCTGAACTGTTGATACAAGCCAGGATGGATCAATGCTTTCATGATGTTTACGGCAAATTCTGAATTTTACATCTGGAATCGAGACTCATCAGACCAGGCAATGTTTTTTCAATCTTCTACTGTCCAATTTTGGTGAGCCTGTGTGAATTGTAGCCTCAATTTTCTGTTCTTAGCTGACAGAAGTGGCACTGGCACCCAGTGTGGTCTTCTGCTGCTGTAGCCCAGCTGCTTCAAGGTTTGATGTGTTGTGCATTTGGAGATGGCATTCTGCATACATTTTTGTCCACAGAACCGCCGCTCACTGGATATTTTCTCTTTTTCAAATCATTCTCTATAATCCCTAGAGATAGTTGTGCGTTGTAATCCAAGTAGATCAGCAGTTTTTGAAATACTCAGACCAGCCTCTTCTCCATTCTGATGCTCGGTTTAAACTTCAGCAAGTCGTTTTCACTACGTTTAGATGCCTAAATGCATTGAGTTGCTACTATATGATTGGCTGGTTAGCAATTTGTGTTACCAAGCAATTGGTGTACCTAGTAAGGTGGCCGGTGAGTTCATATCTGTAAAGCCTAGTAAACACAGGCCGAATGTCGGGCGACGTCGGCTGGTTCAATAAAAAACAGCCGACATTCGTCCTGTGTGTATGGCAGCCGGTCCGACAGAAGCCAGTCGTTCAGCAGGCTTCTGTCAGACAAGCATGCTGGAAAACCAGCAGCCCAGCTCCTAATGGCTGCTGACCGGAGTGTTCAGATGGGGGCCCCCTGTCATAACACAATAGAACAGCAGGGGAGATCGCTGTACTAACATCGTTTTGTTAGTACAGAGGCTCAAAAAAAAGAAACTGTGGTGTGTACAAGGCTTAATACTTCGTATATCTTGTATTGTTTTCCTACAAATTTAAGTAATTTATATGTACAGCATTTTTATTTAGTAAAGACTTTAAAAGATACAAAAAACAGTTTTTTTTATTGCTGTTTGTTGACCAATTAGGCAAATTCACCCCCTCTATTTGTCTTGGTTACCGTTATCACTGAAAGTGAAACTGAAAGCAAATTACACATTTTGAGAAGTTACCAGAACAGGAATAGAGGGGAAATCTTCCAATGGGGACACCAGTTCTGGGGACCCTGGTTGCAAATGATTACAGCTAGAGATTTTCCTCATTCCTCTCACTTCCTTTTGTGGCTATGGGAAAGGAAGTGAAGAGAAAACCCCACCAACAGGACACCGTTAACAAAAAAACTGTCAGGGGAAATAACCCTCCCTTACTCTATCCAGAATGGATTCAGTTATACTTTAAGTTTACATGAGCAAACATGAGTAGAAGCATATTCTATTGTATTTTTAGCTCTTTAGCAATGTGATCACACTTTTAATGTAATAGGTGCACTTTAATGACATCATAATGTCAATAAATATAACTTCAAAATCTTACAAGACTGATGACAAATCTTTTTTCAGAACATGATGACATAATCAGATTAAAATGTATGTTACTTCACTAGGGAATACAGTGTGTAGTAGGGTTTATGGCGATTATGGCTGTTGACCATATGGTGTCTGGACCCATAGTTCCCAGCATTAAAAAAAAAAAAAAACAGGAACATTTTTTTTTTTTGTTATGTGTCCAGCAAGTCATTGTAGGTGGAAATTATATTTATTTAAGACTGGGGCATTAATTCGAAATGGTCATGATTCTATAAACAGCATATCATTAACCTAATGTAAAATAAACATTTTTTAATACTGTATATTAGGGATGTCCCGATACCGATACTAGTATCAGTATCGGTACCGATACCAGGCATTTCCCCGAGTACTTGTACTCGGGGAAAATGCTCCGATGCTTCAGCCGATACTTGGGCAGTCAGTGATGATCGGTGCGGCGGGGGGAGTTACAAGCACTGATCATCGCTGTATAGATTTCAATAGAGCCCGACAGCTTCTCCCGACCCCCCCCCCCCTTCTTTTCAGCTGTTTTAGTGAAATCTATACAGCGGTGATCGGTGCTTGTAACTCCCTCCAAAGCCGCACCGATCACCGCTGACTGTCCCTGTATCCTCCTCCAGTTCCCCCATCCGTGCTGCTCTCCCCCTTCATGCTCCGTGTCCGCCCCTCCATGCTGCTGATGTCCTTCGTCTTTCTGCTCTCCCCCCCCCCCGCGCTCCGTGTCCCCCCTCCATGCTGCTGCTGTCCTCTGTTATTTTGCTCTCCCCCTCCGCGCTGCTGCTGTCCTCAGCTCTGTGCCACCCTCCATATCCTCCTCCGCTTCCCTCTGTCAGGATGGAGAGCGGAGGTAGGAGCCGCTAAACCCGGCTCCTACCTTTTCCGAATGTACAGAGTCAGTGACTGACTCTGTCCATTCATATAACTGAAACATCGTAACCTGTGTGTTTACGATGCTTCAGTTTATGAATGGAGAGGAGCCGTTGTTTCCTCTCCATTCATTTTCAGTGCAGCTGAGAAAGGGACTGGGGAATCTGTTTCCCTAGTCCCTTTCTCTGTCTCAAACGGGAGATGTCAGAGGTCTGTTAAGACCCCTGATATCTCACCAAAGCCCCCCAACAGGGCTAGAAATAAAAAAATAAATTGCAATAAATAATAAAAAAATTAATTGTAAAAAATAAAAAATAAATACACTGAGATCATCCCCCCCCCCCACCCACTCCAACAAAGCATTGTAAAAAAACATGACAAAAAATAGTAAAAAAAAAAAAAAAATTGTAAAAAAAAAAAAAAAAATTGTAAAAAAAAAAAAAAAAAAAAAAATACTGACACATAAAAAAAAGTATCGGTATTCGGTATCGGCGAGTACTTGAAAAAAAGTATCGGTACTTGTACTCGGTCTTAAAAAAGTGGTATCGGGACAACCCTACTGTATATACAGGATAGGGTGACCACGTGTCCCGGATTGTCCAGGACAGTCCCGCATTTTGCAGGTCTGTCCCGGGCACCTTCATTCCAGGACAATACAGTGTCCCGGAATGAAACTGACACAGCCACCCCCCGGGCCAATCTGATGCCCCTAAAAAAGGCCGCCACATCACCGCTTTACTCACTGACAGTACTTGTCCTGGCCAGGAATGCCTGGAGGAGCACAATCCCCGCCCCCTGCTTGTGATTGGAGAAATCATAAATCCCGCCTCTTGTGTCCAATCACTGCTGTGATTCGTTACAGCACAAGCTGATTTTTGGGAAGGGGGAGTGTCCCTGAATGGTAGTTTGGAAATGTGTTCACCCTAATACAGGAAGATTTATCATAATCAGGCTAGAAACACAGACAAGAAGGTGTTGTTAATTGGTAAAATGATTTATGCATCTGCTTAGATAGCTGCAGCTTTTAGTCTATACAGTTTATTTAAAGTGTGGCAACCCAAGAGAGAACACAGTTATATACACCTATTAGGCCTCATGCACACGGGCGTTAGAAAAAACTAGCTGCAAAGCCGCTACCAATGCCAGGAAAATAGCTTTTTGCATTGGCGTTAATGCACGTTTCTCCGCGCTAGCTTTTAGCAGCATCTCTCATGCCTCTATTCAAAATAAATGGTTCCCTATGGGAGCCCATTGATTTGAATAGAAGTTGCACCAGAAGTCGGATCATGATGATCCAACTCAGGGCTCAACAAACCCCGGGCGCCAGGTCGCCGTGGTGACCAGAAACAGTATCCTGGCTCCTGGGCTGCCGCCAGCCCACTCACTGCAAATCCCAATGCCCCAGACATGCAGCTCCGGGCGCCGATCCCCCCCCGGCTCATCTCCATGGTTTCCCCGGAGGCGGGCAGTAATCTGATGTCCAGCTGTGAGTGACATGGGAGGGGAGAGGGTTGGCCTCCTCTCCTCACACGGCCGCTGTCCCCTCCTCCTTCCCAATGCCCGAGCAGGGTCAGAGGTGTCCTGTGGAGGAAGAGGAGGCGGCGCTGGGAGCTTTTCACAAGCTCCGTCCACTAGTTGTTGGGACAGCGAATGAATTCATGTGCTCTCCTCCCCCGGCTTCTCCCGTGCTCTGCAGATCTCCTAACATGTGCAGAGCGCGGATAATGGCTGCCTGGCTGAGCAGCTCCCTGACCTCATCTCCGGGATGGACAGCCCTAGTGGAGGACCTGTCAGAGCAGGCATTGCGATCAGCGGGGAGCCAGTCTGCCGGAGTCTCAAGGTACATACAGCATGTCCTGCTGCCCGACACTGACACATCCTGTGATGTCATTCCTTGACCGAGGGCGCCCCGAACATCCCTGCTATCAGCCACCTGTCACCTCACACACACACAGCCCTAATGATATGATGCCATCTAATGTCCCCTGTCGTCAACATCATCATCATCATCATCATGCCCCTCATCATTTCCCTGTTCCTGGCATCTCACCACCCTACCTCCGATTCCTGTCAAACTTTTTATCATCATCCCCCCTGATTGATACCCAACATGTCACGCTTCAAAATTGCGTCCGCTCGTGGAATGGCGACAAACTTTTACCCTTTAAAATCTCCATAGGCGACATTTAAAAAATTCTACAGGTTGCATGTTTTGAGTTACAGAGGATGTCTAGGGCTAGAATTATTGCTCTCGCTCTACCAATCGCGGTGATACCTCACATGTGTGGTTTGAACACTGCTTTCATATGCGGGCGCTACTCACGTATACGTTCGCTTCTGCGCGCGAGCTCGGCGGGACGGGGCGCGTTCCTGGCTCCTAACTTTTTTAGCTGGCTCCTAGATTCCAAGCAAATTTGTCAAGCCCTGATCCGACTTGTAGCGCGGCTTGTGTGCTGAGGATCTTGAAGGGGAACCCCTCGCCAAAATGAAAAACAAATTGGCGTGGGGTTCCCCCCAAGACGATACCGGACCCTTCGGTCTGGTATGGATTTTAAGGGGAGCCCCCACGCAAGATCCACATCAGACCCTTATCCGAGCATGCAGCCTGGCAGGTCAGTAATAGGAGGGACGAGCGAGAGCCCCCCCCCCTCCTGATCCATACCAGGCCACATGCCCTGTGGCCTGGTATGGGTCTGCTTTGGGGCAGGAGGAGTCTGCGCCTCCTCACCCAAAGTGTCAGATTCTGATGATTCTTAAGCTAGCTGTATCTCTGCAATACAGTGCAGACCAGGAGTGCAAATGGCGGAAAAAGAAACATTTACTCTTTGCTTACATAGAGGACTAGTTTTTAATTTTTGTTCTAGTGACAGGTTCACTTTAAAATGGTACTGAGAAGTTAATGCCTGTGTAAGATGTCTCAGCCCACATTCCATAGGGGTTGGACACATTGTTATCAGTGCTTGCTCCTAGTTGTGATCTGTGTAATGGTAAGTGCTGGTGTGTGCAGGCTCATTTTAATTTTGAAAGGTGATTGGGAAATAGCATATTTCCTTATTAAAATTGTTTCACAGTATCTAAGTGTAGCGGGCATTTAAATTTGGGGGGGGGGGAGCATCTGGGTTATTCAACCCAGATGTACTGTTTGTTAGGGAGTCTGAGAATCCCTTTTGTTGTTCTTGGAGGACTCTGGTGGTGCAAGGTTCCCTGTGGCCTGCAGGTGGCGTTGTCGCCCTGGGCCGGAGTTGAACCTGCACCGCAAGACTGTTCCTTTTTGTCCTTTCCTGGCGCTGGTACAGCGGGGCGGGGGAACCCGCTGTGACGCAGGGGGAGAGGAGATAAAAGGGGCGGACGCCCTGACCTTGGGGTTCAGAGTTGGAGGACGCAGCCGCGCCCAGGCACCTTCAGCCTGGGTGCTGGCGTTCCGGAGTTCCGGGCCCAGGTGCCCTTGACCTGGCCGGAGCGAGAGATGGAGTCCATCCCAGGCACCTAAAGCCTGGGGGTGAGGTACTATGATCAAGGCCTGGGGCCAAGTAACTTCGACTGGGTTCCGTGAGGGTGGAGGAGTCCGAGGGGCCCTAAGGTGTTGGGACCCGTTTCTGAGGTGAGGAGGCCGGGGAGTGTAACCCTTCCGAATAGCCCGGTACAGCATTAACCTGGTGACGGCGGGGCCTCTGGTAACTCTCTTGGGAGAATGTCTTCCCCCTGACAGGGGCTGCAACGTAGCGAAGGTAACTCCAGTTCCTGTTCATTAGAGTCGCTGGAAGAGACTCTGAAGCCAAAAAGTAAGTTTTACAGCCACTGTGCTTAGCAACCGTTGGTGAAACCTCAACGGTTTAGTTTTCTTTGAGGATTGTGCCTTGACCTACTCCCCAGAAATACTGAACTGTTCTATGGGTCTCAAACTGTCTGCTCGCAAAGGACTATTTGTTTGCCGTTATGGAATAAATAAGTGTTGGACCTTTTCAGTGTGTGGTACTCCAATTACTGGGAGCAAAGGGGGTTATCAGCAGAACAGACTTGGCTCCGAGCGTATACACAGCCCGAAGGTAATCTGGTGCTGGCCTTCACCTCTACATGCTGTAATCTAGAGGACATGGGCCGTGGCGCACCTCGCTCTCCCCTTCAAGGTACCCCTAGACCGGAGCCAAAGTAACCGCTAAAGAAGAGAGAGAGGGTGAGGCCGCTACATAAGAAACTCTCCATTATCCTGGTTCACTTAGCTGAATTATACCATAGGAATGTCATTATAAACTGACCAAGTCCTTAAAAGGTCATGTTGCTCCAAGGGGAGTTGTGGGGGGTTGGCCACTGCCTTCTCACAAGTCATATATACTACAGCTAGAACTTGGAATACATAGGCGTGCGCACAGGGTGTGCCAGGTGTGCCTGGGCACACCCTAATCACCCTGTGCTGAGCAGATTCCCCCTGCTGCTTTGCTGCAGAGAAAGGAACCGGGGGAATCTCTGTCCTCAGTCCCTTTCTTTGTCTCAAAAGTGAGACATCAGGGGGTCTGTTTAGACCCCTAATATTTAACCAAAGCCCTCCAATGGGGCTCCTAAAAAACTGTAAAAAAAATAAAAAATGATTGTTAAAATAAAAAAATAAAAAAATGGTAAGTAATAACAAAAAATAATAATAAAGATAAACTACTGCCACCAATATCTGCCCTACTGACACCATCCACTGCTCTACTGACATCATCCACTGTTCTACTGACACCATCCACTGCTCTACTGACACCGTCCACTGCTCTACTGACACTGTCTATTGCCCTGATGCTATATACAGTATATATATATATATATATATATACACACACGCATGCGTGTTTAAACTTTAAGGTGCACACCCTAATGCAAAAGACTGCGCACACCTATGTTGGAATAATTGTCTCACCTCAGAGTCACCGTCATGCATGTGTCTGATCTGGTCATCTGTGCCATATAAAATTGAGGGACCCGTGGCAGAAACAACATCTTTAGTTAAGTTATATTTTCTAATATTATTACCTTTGTTATCTGTTTCTGTCATTACTTAATTAAATGTTATATTTATAAGTATTTGTGTTCTCTCTCTTTGGACATCTTGAAAACAAAAAACAAAAACATAAACTATGACGTAACCCTGATAAAATAATAGGCCAGTGCTTGGAAACGAATGATGTATGTTTCACATAGAGTTGTTTCATTGTAATGACCTCCTAGTATGGCAAAACAGTGCGTTTTAACAAGAGGGGACTGGGGGGAAAATTCCCAGTGTGCAGGAATCATTCCTAATAACACTTGGTCTCGTCTTATGAATAGTTGATCCCAGTCTTGGGGCTTTTCTGGCTCTGACTATACTGTCACTTCCTTGCTGGCTCCACTTCATTCACTTCTTGAAGGTGCTTAGGAAGGGATCATATTAGACATATTCTGTTTAGGTGTTTGTGTCATGAAGTTATGTATCATCTAAAACTGATGTGGATGTAACCCAGACAGATTAAAGTATACCTATCATACCAAAGTCACCTCTTGTCATGACCAATGTATGTTGTTTCTCTGTTGAATGTTTTAAAACTCAATAAACAGATTTACAAAAAAAAAAGTATACCTATCAAAATTGCAGGCTGCCTATAACCTCTTTTCTGAAATACCGTCACATTCTTACTTTGGCTTCAGTGAGTTTTGAGTCACTGGTTTTGACGTATAAAGTTAAGGAATTAAGACTTTTTTCCAACTTCCTTTTTTTTTTCCTTTTTTCTTTTTGCTGCATACTTTTTCCAGGTCTGTGTCATGAAAGGTCGACTTTAATATATCTGAACACAAGAACTAAGGTTTATATATTGCATCTTACCAATCATTGGTGGTGGTTGGCATTCGTTTTCTTTTTTTCCCGACTAATAATTTTCTGAAAGTACCGAAAAGTACTTATCAATACTGATGCTTAGGATAAGCTGTACTGGGAATAAGTCTTGGAAGTTGACTCGGTCCCCTTTGGAAAAATCATAGGGAGGCTATGCCCTTTGTGAAAGACTGGACCCCAAAGGTGTTGGATAGACATCAAAGTGGTTCTAAAGGGTAAAGGTTTTTTAAACTTCAGTGTGTAGCTCTCACCTTAGCACCCCCCCACCCCCTTATACACACCTGAGCCAGATCTCGATCCAGCAATGTGCATGAGAGCAGAATCTCTCCTGGGTCTCTTCCTCCTCATTGGCTGAAACACAGCAATGGGAGCCATTTGCTCCCACTGCTGTCAATCACATCCAGTGAGTAGGGAGCAGGGGGTGGGGCCGTGCCATGCTCTGTGTGTCTCATAGACACACAGAGGCAGCTCAGGAGCGAGCACACACAAGTGGCGATGAGCGGGGATGTGGACCGGACAGAGAGCGGGGAGCTCCTTCTACAGAGCAGCCCGATGTGGATTTGATGTAAGATCATCAGTTGGGCTAGGTGTCGAGGCGCAGGCAGGATCCGTAGACGGGATCTGATGGGATTGGTGCTGGGATTATTGGACTGTCTGGTGCAGGGACCAGCCCGCTGCATCATTCCAGGTACCCCGCTGTGCCTGGGATAATGAGGATGGAGCCTGCCGGAGCCTTGTGGTGCAGGTCAGGACAGAGCAGAGGGGCCCTGGAGGGCCCCAGGAGGCTGAGAAGAAGCGTTAACAGCAGCCCCCAGTTCCAGGTTCAAAACTACTAGGCTCCAATGCCCATGAAGGAGCCAGCAGAAACTGGGTGATCTCCGTGAGAGCCACCGACCTGGGGGAGTACTTCATGGAGGCTCCTCCTGAAGGCGGCCCTGGTGGGGAACATCGACAGACCAGCGGCCGTGGCTGCGCCCTAGGCAGCTGCCTAGTTTGGTAGCGCCGGCCCTGCCCATGTGGAAAACTTACATAAATCAGACAACTTCAAAACATCTACCCACGTGGTCAGAGGTAGACGGGAAGTGTGGACAGGGCATATGCTGGCTTTCCATAACTTTGATGTAAGTGGATAATTGCACCTGTTATCTATTAAATGCTATTAGTTCTAACCTGGAAGCACATGTTCTCTTCTTTTTACATATCCTTGAGTCTGCTCTCAACTTCCCCCTGAAGGCTTGCCCTGGTTTATGGACTATTGCAACTGTATACAGGTCTTTTTCCCTTTCTTCCCCCCTTCCCCCTACTTTTAGTCATTTTCCATTTATATGAAAAACTCCATAATAAGGACTAAATTGATGGACTTGTTGTTATCATACATACCAAGTAACAGCGCCACTATCCCCTATGATAGACTCACATGCACACACACACATGCTACACAGTGTACACACACATGAAAACACTGCACCCAGGGCATCGGCCCCTCCTGTTATCCCCCCCCCCCACCCTCGTGTTCTAGCCCTAGATTCACCACAAGTTGAATAGCTGTAGAATTCATTTTAAATTCTGTACTCCATTCTCTATGTTTTACTTATGATTTGAACACTATACTCATATTTTTTACATGGCACTAATACGTTTTTGCTATTGTAGCGGCCTCACCCTCTCTCCATCTTTATCGGTTACACACCAACTCATGTCTAGGGGTTCCTGGGTTGTGAGAGTGAGATGCGCCACGGCCCATGTCCTCCCCATTGTAGTAGGGAGGTGAAGGCCACTTCCTGATGTTTCCTCGGGCCGGTGTGTTCTGTGAATGCACTGAGTCTGTAATTGCAAGCTCACCAGCCTCCCCTTTGCTTCCAGTAACTGGAGTTCACACACCGAAGAAAGGTCCAACACTTGTTTATTTGACACTCCAATACGCAAAGCACAATAAACAGTTCTTTTGCAGCAAACTGGTTGGGACCTATAACCTTGCCAACGGTGGGGCGAGCAGATCGAGGCACTTCCTAAAGTTTGAGTTCTATGCCACTGTACTATGACCAGCGGCGCCTAAGCCAATCCGGCTGTTACAGAACAGGAAGGATGGGGTCTCTTCCAGCAACCCCTATGAACAACAATGGAGCCCTCTTCGATACGCTGTGGCCCCTATCAGGGGGATGTGTCCTCCCAAGAAAGTTCCCAGAGGCCCACTGTCACCGGGTTGGTGCTGCTCCGGGTCTCCAGTGGGTAACCTCCCCGGCCTCCTCACCTCAGGTACGAGTCCCTCCGCTCAGGGACCCTCGGACAGTCCACCCTAGCGGGACCCAGTCGAAGGTACTGGGCCCCAGGCCTCCTCGATAGTACCTCACCCCAGGCTAAAGGTGCCTGGGATGGACGCCAACATGACTCCGGACCAGGCCATGGGCACCTGGACCAGACTCCTGGATCTCCCGCACCCAGGCCTAAGGGCCCTGGGTGCGGACCGCAACCCTCCTCCTCCGAGGACCTCCTTCTCCGCAAAACGACGACGACGACCTCGTGGTCAGGGCGTCTCCCCCTTTTATCTCCTCCCTTCAACGGCCCGGCGGGTTCCCCGCCCCAGCCATACCATCTCCGGGAAGAGACCAAACAGGGAGCACTGCAGGGGATGATTCTACCTGAAGCCCGTGGGTACTACGCCACCCACAGGCAAAGGAGAATATTACATCCTCCAATCCTCCACGAAACAAAAAGGGGTCTGAATCCTAACACAATTATACACCTGGGTTACACTATTGCCCAGGTGTATCCCATCAATTTGAGGACCCCGCTACACTATTAAATATTCACATCATATAGGGTCTGTAGGAAACTGTCATGCCTATGTACTGCTTTAGTTACACCCCCTGTTGCTTTGAAAGTACAATTAATATTAAAGTGATACTAAAGTCTCTGTTTTTTCTTTATACTGTATGTTATACTTACCTGCTCTGTACAGTGGTTTTACACAGAGCAGCCCATATCCTCCTCTTATCGGCTCCCTCTTTTGTGCTCCTGCCCCCTCCCTCTTGCCGAGTGCCCCCATAGCAACCAGCTTGCTATGGGGGCACCTGAGCTGAGCTGCTGCTCTGTGTGTCCATTCAGACATGGAGCCACAGTTTTACCCTGCCCCCTCTCTCTCCTTATGGGCTCACTGACTTTTATTGACGGCAGCAGGAGACAATGGCGCCCACTGCTGTGTCTCAGCCAATCAGGAGGGAGAATCCCGGACAGCCAAGACTCTCATGCAAAATCGCTGAATTGAGATGGGGCTCAGGTGAGTATTAGGGGGGCTACTGAAAACAGGAGGTTTTTTATCTTAATGCATAGAATGCATTAAGATAACAAAAAAAGATAACAAAAACAAAAAAAAAAAAACTTCTGCCTTTAGAACCACTTTAATGTGATAACTTCTTTATGTAAGCATTGTTATAAAGAAAACATGCTACGGTTATTTGGAAAGCTCTTTTTAGGTATGTTCCTTATTGCATTAGTTGTTATTAATTTGGAACCACTGATCAAAATTAGGACAGGAGTTGCCTATCTTTAAAATATCCAAGGAAATAGTGTTATCAGTAATGGAAATGGAAAACATATCAGATCTGCTAGCAGGATCAACGGTTAATGAAATTAAAGTAGAACTATAGGCAAGGGATAGAGCAAGGGAGGGTTATAACTCCTGTCAGATTTTTTTGTGCCATCTGTGTAATGCAATTTCTCTTCACTTCCTGTCCCATAGCAAACAGGAAGTGAGAGGAAATTCCTGCAAATTAAGAGACCCCCAGGTCAAATTCCTGCAAATTAAGGGTCCCCCGGGTCGCCAGAACTAGTGTCCCCATTGGAAGATTTCCCCTCTATTACTTCTTTGGGGGACGACCCGAAATTTGAGATTTTCTGTTACGTTCAGTTTCATTGATAATGGTAAGCAGGACAAATAGAGAGGGTGAATCTCCTTAACGGGGGGCACAGACAGCAATAAAAATTGACACAGCTTCTAATCCATTTCCCCTCTATCCAAACCAAAAAAAAAAATGTTGCCTTTAGTTATTTTAAGTTGCAGAAGGGATTAAAAAATATATATGTAGCGCCTTCCCCTCTTCTCTCTCCGTGCGGCTCGCACTGTCTCTTGTCTAGGGGTATCTGATGGTGGAGAGAGAGAGCGGGTGGGCTACGCCTAGCCTTCACCACGTGGGAATACCTGTGGTATCAGCAATGTCTTGTTTACCTTCGGGTCTGTGCTGTGCACCCGGATCCTCCCTCCAAGAGTCACCGTGAACTTCGTCCGCCAGGAATTGAGCCTCACACCATTAAAGTCCAACACTCCTTTATTAGAACACACCATACGGGGACTTCCTTGATAGATAGAACAGAAAAGGAGGTGTGAGTGTGAATAGGCCCAGACACAAATTCGGTCCTCCACTCTCCTCCTGGAGAGTGGGCTATGGTCTCCGCACGAGGTAAAGGGGATCCTTCTGGACGGTCTCCGACAAGAGACTCACCCGTCACTGGCAGTCTGCTGCACCGGGTCTTCGAGTGAGGAGCTCTCCCCGGTCCATTGCGTCTTACTCAGATTCAGGCCTCCATCCCCGAAGTGCCTTAGGACCCTTCCCTCGCGGAACTCAGTGTTGGGCACTGAGCTTCGGACTTTCTTGTAAGTACCTCACCCCAGGACTGAAGGCGCCTGAGGTGGAACACGATCTCCATTGGTCCCCTAGGCCGAGGCCTCCTAGAGGACGAGCCCGAACCCACGTCCGCAAGCTGAAGGTGCTTGGGACGAAGACCCCCTAGACCAAAATGGCCGACCCCTTTATACCCTCCCCCAGCAAGCACGGCGGGTTCCCCGCCCCACCATACCGCTGCCGAGAGAGGACAAAAAGGGCTCGGCACACAGTGATATTCGTCCCTCCTGCCACGGTGACAGCGCCACCTGGTGGACCGCAGGGAACATAGCACTGATGTCACAGCCAGATTCAAAAAATGCACCCGGGAAAGTAAGTACCCGCTACATATACATATATAAAAAATCTGTGTTAATACTAGTGACACTGTATCATATATGCAAACTTTTATTTTGCCTATAGTTATGCCTAAAAGAAAGGCTAAGCACGATAGAGAACTTCAATACAGAAAATGTAACTAATAACCACAGCTTCTTTATTCACTCATGCAGATGGCTGTGTATAGCTGTGATATGTGTGCTTTGTAGTATAAAGGATTCCCCAAACACTAGTTAGCATCACTATACTGTTTCACATCCAAATGCACTTAAAATTAAGTGATGCTAATTCATCTGTTACAGGACTCCAACTAATCCCACAAATGACTTAAACAGAGTGTTAAGCCAATGCCATAATGAATTAATCACAAGTTTGATGGTCTCATTTGTTGCTGCTGTTCAATGACAACTGATACTATCTTCATTCAGTTAACTTATCTGGAGTATTACTTTATCTTAGTACTTTCCCATGATAACCCTCAGCTGTCCTTGGCACCATGGTATGAGTACACTGGGTACAAGTCAGAATCTGAAATACTGAAAAATATATTAGATGACACAACGGGCATATGGCCAGTAATCAGTCCTAAAACTGAAGTATGATTCTACAACACTGACTGCGAAATAGGAGACCTGTGTTCAGAAACAATCATGGGAACTTGAAAATCCAGTTACAGGTATAACAAACTGAAGACTGATGACTAATGCCGCGTACACACAATCGGACATTCCGACAACAAAACCGTGGATTTTTTTCCGACGGATGTTCGCTCAAACTTGTCTTGCATACACACGGCAGGGTTGCCAACTTTCAGTAAATATACAAACAGTTTGTAAAATCTGTACTTTTTGCATCTGTCCTTGAATGTCCATTGCGGACATGTAGGCTGCATGTCCGTAACTGACATTCATGGACAGATAAAACAATTATGGATTTTACAAACTGATTGTAAATTTACTGAAAGTTGGCAACTAGGGATGAGCTCGGTGTTCGTGTCGAACATACGTTCGACTCGAACATCGGCTGTTCGATCGTTCGACGAAGATCGAACGATTTGGGCCGTTCGCGCCTAATTCGAGTGACGCGAACGGCCCACAATGCACTACGCCATCGCAGTGTCATCCAGGCGCTGTGATTGGCCAAGCATGCACTGTGACCCCGCATGCTTGGCCAATCACAGCGCCGGCAGCGAGGAGAGCAATGATTGGCCACAGGCAGGATGCCTGTGGCCAATTATTGCTGAGGGTGTTTAGTACACGCCCCACACTATAAAAGGCCGCCAGCACGGCAGTGTAGTGTGTTCCGGAGCAGGGAAAGAGAAGCATAGGCAGGGACAGTGACATTTATTTTTTCTTGCTTAACCTGGATTCCTTTAGTTTAGGGAAAGAGAAGGATAGGTAGGGAGAGTGTCAGTGTGTTTTACTGTGCGAATCCTTGTTTCTAGGGACAGGGAAGGACAGTGAGGGAAATTCTCCTTGTGCTATAGTGTGCTTTAAAAAAACATTTTTTCTAGGGACAGAAAACTATAGGTAGGAAGAGTGTCAGTTTCTTTCACTGTGATAATCCTTGTTTCTAGGGACAGGGAAGGACAGTGAGGGAAATTCTCCTTGTGCTATAGTGTGCTTTAAAAAAACTTTTTTTCTAGGGACAGAAAACTATAGGTAGGAAGAGTGTCAGTTTCTTTCACTGTGATAATCCTTGTTTCTAGTAGTGATGAGCCGAACAACCCCGGGTTCGGTTCGCACCAGAACCCGCGAACGGACCGAAAGTTCGTACGAACATTAGAACCCTATTAAATACAATGGATGCGAACGTTCGAATTCTAAAGTGCTAATTATAACAACTATTATGCATGTTATTGTCCTAAAAAGGGTTTGGGAACCCGGGTTCTGCACCAGGGGACATGTATCAATGCAAAAAGAAGTTTTAAAAACGGTCGTTTTTCGGGAGCAGTCATTTTAATGATGCATAAAGTGAAAAAAAAAAGTCAAATATTCCTTTAAATATCGTACCTGGGGGGTGTCTAAAGTATGCCTGTGAAGTGCCACGTGTTTCCCGTGTTTAGAACTGTCCCTGCACAAAATGACACTTCTAAAGGAAAAAAAAGCCATTTAAAACTTCTTGCGGCTTTAATGTAATGTCTGGTCCCGGTAATATGGATGAAAATCTTTAAGAAAAATGGCATAGCTACCCCATGACCCCCCCCCCTACCCCAGCCCATTACCAGCCCCTTTGGGTCTTGTATGGATATTAAGGGGAACCCCGCACATAAAATAAAAAAGGCCCTATATACTCTGAACAGCCGTATACAGGCGGTGCATACAAGACAGGGACTGTAGGTTTGTTCTTATGTAGAATGTGTTTGTAATTTTGAACAGGTACATTGTTGAAGTGTAGCTCCAGCCCAAAAATCTATTTTTAAACTTTTTGGGAAACATAGGTAAGGGTTATCACCCCTGTAACATTTGTTTTGCTGTCTGTGCCCCTGTTCAGAACATTTCACCTCACTTTCCGTCCCAATGACAACTGTTTTTGAAATGTGGTGTTTTTCTTGAAACAAGGATTGCTGATAAAGCATCAGTACAGAGGAGACACCTTTCTCCCATATTTATTCTTACAGGAGAGAATTTTCCTTCCATGGGGTAGATTTCCTCTCACTTCCTGTTGTCTTCTTTCGTTTGCAAGTAGGAGTCGTTTGTAAGTTGGATGTTTGAAAGTAGGGACCTGCCGTATATACTCTGCAGAAATAGGCCCCTTAGTTGTTGGTGTTGGCACAACACTGTAAGCACTCACAGTTACTCTTGGTGGGTGCTGGAACGCCCTGCTGTCAACTATTATATCATGAATTTTAATTACATATAATTCTTGAACAGTGGTAGTAAAAATTGGGGCTTTGATGGTGGTGCTGGTGCCACAACACTGTAAGCCCTGACAGTTACTCTTGGTGGGTGCAGCAATGGGCCCTGCTGTGAATTATTAGATCAAGAATTGTAATTGCATGCCCCTGTTGAACAGGGGCTGAAAAATTGGGCTTTTCGTGGTGGTGGTGGTGGTGTTGCCACAACACTGTAAGCCCTCAGAGTTACTCTTGGTGGGTGCAGGAATGGGCCCTGCTGTGAATTATTAGATCAAGAATTGTAATTACATGCCCCTTTTGAACAGGGGCTGAAAAATTGGGCCTTTCGTGGTGGTGGTGGTGGTGGCGTTGCCACAACACTGTAAGCCCTCAGACTTACTCTTGGTGGGTGCAGGAATGGGCCCTGCTGTGAATTATTACATCAAGAATTGTAATTGCATGCCCCTGTTGAACAGGGGCTGAAAAATTGGGCCTTAGGCACTGGTGGCACAACACTACAACCCCTCACAGATACTGTACTTGGAGCACAGCAATGAGCCCTGTTGCAAAGTATTGCTTCAAAAATTGTAATGACACGCCCCTGTTAAACAGGGGCTGAAAAATTGGGCCTTAGGCACTGGTGGCACAACACTACAACCCCTCACAGATACTGTACTTGGAGCACAGCAATGAGCCCTATGGCAAATTATTGCTAAAAAAATTGTAAGTACACGCCCCTGTAAAACAGGGGCTGAAAAATTGGGCCTTAGCCACTGGTGGCGGCACCCATAAACAAAAACGATCTTCCAAGCTATCATCATCAATCGTATCATTGAGGACTCGGAGGAGGAGGATAGCCAGTCAACATAACAGCACAGGCACTCAGCATCAGCATCAGTCTTGAAGGGACGTGACATGTTAAAATCAATTAGTCTGTTATATCAGCATCAGGTGTGTGGTAGCTGGTGGTGATCCAAGACTGGTTCATCTTGATGAAAGTCAGTCGATCAACCGAGTCGGTGGACAGGCGCACCCTGTGATCCGTGACAAATCCTCCAGCAGCACTGAATGTGCGTTCCGAAAGAACGCTGGATGCAGGACAGGCCAGTAGCTCAATTGCATACTGTGCAAGCTCTGGCCAGTGATCCATCCTCAAGACCCAGTAAGCCAGAGGATTTTCGGTGGGGAAGGTGTCCAAGTCTGACCTTGCCCCTAGATATTCCTGCACCATGTTTATCAGACGCTGGCGATGGTTGCTGGAACCAATCATACTTTGGGGCTGCGGACTAAAGAATTGTCTGAACGCATCGGTCAGACGGCCACCTTCCCCACCGCTCCTTCTTTGACTGGCCGAAGCCTCAGCAACTCGTTGTCCTGGACCAGGAGTTTGTAACCTCCCAGTCTCTGGGAACGCGTTGCACAGACCTTTCTGCAAGGCCTCCCGGAGTTGTCTCATCCTCTGCTCCCTCTGCGACGGTAACATAAGGTCCGCAACCTTACCCTTGTACCGTGGATCAAGGAGAGTGGCCAGCCAGTAATGGTCCCTCTCCTTGATCCGAAGAATACGAGGATCCTTCCGCAGACTTTGCAGGATCAGGGAGGCCATGCAGCGTAGGTTTGCTGAGGCATTCGCTCCGGAGTCCTCTGGGTCACTAAGGACGACATGATCCGCAGTCACCTCCTCCCAGCCACGTACAAGTCCACTGGTTTCTTGGGACTGTAAATCATCCCTAAAAGACTGCTGCTGATGATGCTGAGTGCCAGCCTCCACCTCCATGCTGACACAATCCTCCTCCTCCTCCTCCTCCTCCTCCTCTTCCTCTTCCTGTGCGATGGGTGGGACAGAAGGAACACTGTCTGGGTAAAGGGGGCCTTGAGAGGCAAGGAAGTCCTCCTCTTCCTGCCTCTGTTCTGCCTCAAGTGCCCTGTCCATTATTCCACGCAGCGTGTGCTCCAACAGGTGGACAAGAGGTACAGTGTCACTGATGCATGCACTGTCACTGCTCACCATCCTCGTGGCCTCCTCAAATGGTGCCAGGACAGTGCATGCATCCCTGATCATGCCCCACTGGCGTGGAGAAAAAAAACCAAGCTCCCCTGACCCTGTCCTGGTGCCGTAGTCGCACAGGTACTCATTGATGGCCCTCTGCTGCGTGTGCAGCCGCTGCAGCATGGCCAACGTTGAGTTCCACCTGGTGGGCATGTCACATATAAGGCGGTTCTTGGGCAGGTTCAACTCCTTTTGCAGCTCAGCCAGGCGAGCACTGGCATTATAAGATCTGCGGAAATGCACACAGACTTTCCTGGCCTGCCTCAGGACATCCTGTAAGCCCGGGTACCTGCCCAAGAACCGCTGCACCACCAGGTTAAGGACGTGAGCCACACAGGGCACATGGGTCAGTTGTCCCTGTCGGAGGGCGGAGAGGAGGTTGGTGCCATTGTCGCAAACCACCATTCCTGGCTTAAGCTGGCGTGGCGTCAACCACCTCTCGGCCTGGCCCTGCAGAGCAGACAGGACCTCTGCCCCAGTGTGGCTTCTGTCCCCCAAACACACCAGCGCAAGCACGGCATGGCATCTTTTTGCCTGCGTACTTGCGTAGCCCCGTGAACGGCTACGGAGCACCGCTGGTTCATAGGACAAACCACAGGAAGAGGCCATGGAGGAAGAAGAAGAGGAGGGGGTGGAGGAGAGAGGTGTGTCACAACCAGTAGTAGCATTTTGGAGGCGTGGCGGTGGGACAACCTCCAACACTACTGCACCTTGTCCTGCATCCTTCCCAGCTGCCAAAAGAGTGACCCAATGGGCCGTGAAAGAAAGGTAACGTCCCTGTCTATGCCTGCTGGACCATGAGTCAGCGGTAATATGCACCTTACCGCTGACCGCCCTGTCCAGCGAGGCCAAGACATTGCCTTCCACATGCCGGTAGAGAGCCGGAATAGCCTTCCGTGAGAAAAAGTGGCGTTTGGGAACCTGCCACTGAGGAACCGCACATTGCACAAACTCACGGAAGGGGGCCGAGTCTACCAACTGAAAAGGCAGCAGTTGAAGCGCTAGCAATTTAGCCAAGCTAGCATTCAACCGCTGGGCATGTGGATGGCTGGGAGTGAACTTCTTTCGACGGTCCAGCAGCTGGGGCAGGGAAATTTGCCTGCTAGAATCGGACGTCGGTGTACTGCTAGCAGAGTGGCCGCAAGTACTTGGCTGTGACACGCCTAATTCTACACCTTCATTCCTCTCAGTGCATGTTTCAGAGAGGACTGAAGTTATAGTGGGGTTGGAGATCCCAGCTGATGCGGTGCAAGGAGAGGTCCGCTTTGTTCTTTGGTGTGGGTCTTTGAGGTAGGCTTGCCAACGAGCTGCATGGCAGGTCAACATATGTCTGGTCAGGCATGTGGTACCCAAGCGGCTGATGTTTTGGCCACGCGATATACGCTTGAGACATATGTTGCAAACAGCAGCTGTGCGATCTGATGCACTAGCCTCAAAAAAGGCCCACACCAAGGAACTTTTTGAATGACGGGCAGAGGCAGCGCCCTGCACAGGCGGAGCTCTGCGGTGTGATTCCGTCGGTGTACTGCCCTTACGCTGGCCACCAAAGGGCATCCTGTCTCGTTGGAGATGTGCCTCCTCCTCATCCTCCTCCTCCTCTCTCCTATTAGGCACCCACGTGGAGTCAGTGACCTCATCATCCCCTCCCTCCTCATCACTGGAGCCAATCTGGCAGTATGCTGCAGCTGCTGGAACATGACTGCCAGATTGGTGTCCTTCTTGAGCATCCCCTCTGTCTGCTCTCACCCTACTGCCTTCCTGTAGCTGGGTTTCATCATCAGACCCTTCGAAACGCTGGGCATCCTCCTGGAGCATGTACCCAACACTGTGCTCAAACAGTTCGGGGGACTTCTCAGGAGGAGGACATGGTGGGTCTAGGGAAGGAGTGACTGATGATGAGTCTGACATTGATACCAGGGAAGAGGACGCTTTGGCAGCTGCTTTGCCAGTACCCTGAGCCTGGGTGAGAGAGGATGAGGAGGAGGAGGAGGGCTTGGTCATCCACTCTACCAAGTCTTCGGCATGATGTGGCTCAACATGTCCAGCTGCCGAAAAGAAGGACAAGCGTGTCCCATGGCCATGTGCTGATGACAATGCACCGCGTCCACGACCAGCACTGTTGCCCCCAGACACAGAGCCTGCTTGCCCTCTTTTATTGCCTCCTGACTGTCTGCCTCTCCTTGTTTGCCTTCCAGACATTCTAATAGATGGCCTGCAGGGAGATGGGAAAAAAGCAATAAGGGCTACCTTCAGGTGTCCTTCTCTGTCCCTTGAAACAAGGACTTGCACAGTGAAAGAAACTGACACTCTCCCTACCTACAGTTTTCTGTCCCTAGAAAAAATGTTTTTTTTAAGCACAATATAGCACAAGGAGAATTCACTCACTGTCCTTCCAGGTCCCTGGAAACAAGGACTTGCACAGTGAAAGAAACTGACACTCTCCCTACCTACAGTTTTCTGTCCCTAGAAAAAATGTTTTTTTTAAGCACAATATAGCACAAGGAGAATTCACTCACTGTCCTTCCAGGTCCCTGGAAACAAGGACTTGCACAGTGAAAGAAACTGACACTCTCCCTACCTACAGTTTTCTGTCCCTAGAAAAAATGTTTTTTTTAAGCACAATATAGCACAAGGAGAATTCACTCACTGTCCTTCCAGGTCCCTAGAAACAAGGACTCGCACAGTGAAAGAAACTGACACTCTCCCTACCTACAGTTTTCTGTCCCTAGAAAAAATGTTTTTTTTAAGCACAATATAGCACAAGGAGAATTCACTCACTGTCCTTCCAGGTCCCTGGAAACAAGGACTTGCACAGTGAAAGAAACTGACACTCTCCCTACCTACAGTTTTCTGTCCCTAGAAAAAATGTTTTTTTAAGCACAATATAGCACAAGGAGAATTCACTCACTGTCCTTCCAGGTCCCTGGAAACAAGGACTTGCACAGTGAAAGAAACTGACACTCTCCCTACCTACAGTTTTCTGTCCCTAGAAAAAATGTTTTTTTTAAGCACAATATAGCACAAGGAGAATTCACTCACTGTCCTTCCAGGTCCCTGGAAACAAGGACTTGCACAGTGAAAGAAACTGACACTCTCCCTACCTACAGTTTTCTGTCCCTAGAAAAAATGTTTTTTTTAAGCACAATATAGCACAAGGAGAATTCACTCACTGTCCTTCCAGGTCCCTGGAAACAAGGACTTACTTGCACAGTGAAAGAAACTGACACTCTCCCTACCTACAGTTTTCTGTCCCTAGAAAAAATGTTTTTTTAAGCACAATATAGCACAAGGAGAATTCACTCACTGTCCTTCCAGGTCCCTGGAAACAAGGACTTACTTGCACAGTGAAAGAAACTGACACTCTCCCTACCTACAGTTTGCTGTCCCTAGAAAAAATGTTTTTTTTAAGCACAATATAGCACAAGGAGAATTCACTCACTGTCCTTCCAGGTCCCTGGAAACAAGGACTTGCACAGTGAAAGAAACTGACACTCTCCCTACCTACAGTTTTCTGTCCCTAGAAAAAATGTTTTTTTTAAGCACAATATAGCACAAGGAGAATTCACTCACTGTCCTTCCAGGTCCCTGGAAACAAGGACTTGCACAGTGAATGAAACTGACACTCTCCCTACCTACAGTTTTCTGTCCCTAGAAAAAATGTTTTTTTTAAGCACAATATAGCACAAGGAGAATTCACTCACTGTCCTTCCAGGTCCCTGGAAACAAGGACTTGCACAGTGAAAGAAACTGACACTCTCCCTACCTACAGTTTTCTGTCCCTAGAAAAAATGTTTTTTTTAAGCACAATATAGCACAAGGAGAATTCACTCACTGTCCTTCCAGGTCCCTGGAAACAAGGACTTACTTGCACAGTGAAAGAAACTGACACTCTCCCTACCTACAGTTTTCTGTCCCTAGAAAAAATGTTTTTTTTTAAGCACAATATAGCACAAGGAGAATTCACTCACTGTCCTTCCAGGTCCCTGGAAACAAGGACTTGCACAGTGAAAGAAACTGACACTCTCCCTACCTACAGTTTTCTGTCCCTAGAAAAAATGTTTTTTTTAAGCACAATATAGCACAAGGAGAATTCACTCACTGTCCTTCCAGGTCCCTGGAAACAAGGACTTGCACAGTGAAAGAAACTGACACTCTCCCTACCTACAGTTTTCTGTCCCTAGAAAAAATGTTTTTTTTAAGCACAATATAGCACAAGGAGAATTCACTCACTGTCCTTCCAGGTCCCTGGAAACAAGGACTTACTTGCACAGTGAAAGAAACTGACACTCTCCCTACCTACAGTTTTCTGTCCCTAGAAAAAAATGTTTTTTTAAGCACAATATAGCACAAGGAGAATTCACTCACTGTCCTTCCAGGTCCCTGGAAACAAGGACTTGCACAGTGAAAGAAACTGACACTCTCCCTACCTACAGTTTTCTGTCCCTAGAAAAAATGTTTTTTTTAAGCACAATATAGCACAAGGAGAATTCACTCACTGTCCTTCCAGGTCCCTGGAAACAAGGACTTGCACAGTGAAAGAAACTGACACTCTCCCTACCTACAGTTTTCTGTCCCTAGAAAAAATGTTTTTTTTAAGCACAATATAGCACAAGGAGAATTCACTCACTGTCCTTCCAGGTCCCTGGAAACAAGGACTTGCACAGTGAAAGAAACTGACACTCTCCCTACCTACAGTTTTCTGTCCCTAGAAAAAATGTTTTTTTTAAGCACAATATAGCACAAGGAGAATTCACTCACTGTCCTTCCAGGTCCCTGGAAACAAGGACTTGCACAGTGAAAGAAACTGACACTCTCCCTACCTACAGTTTTCTGTCCCTAGAAAAAATGTTTTTTTTAAGCACAATATAGCACAAGGAGAATTCACTCACTGTCCTTCCAGGTCCCTGGAAACAAGGACTTACTTGCACAGTGAAAGAAACTGACACTCTCCCTACCTACAGTTTTCTGTCCCTAGAAAAAATGTTTTTTATAAACACACTATAGCACAAGGAGAATTCACTCACTGTCCTTCCAGGTCCCTGGAAACAAGGACTTACTTGCACAGTGAAAGAAACTGACACTCTCCCTACCTACAGTTTTCTGTCCCTAGAAAAAATGTTTTTTTTAAGCACAATATAGCACAAGGAGAATTCACTCACTGTCCTTCCAGGTCCCTGGAAACAAGGACTTGCACAGTGAAAGAAACTGACACTCTCCCTACCTACAGTTTTCTGTCCCTAGAAAAAATGTTTTTTTTAAGCACAATATAGCACAAGGAGAATTCACTCACTGTCCTTCCAGGTCCCTGGAAACGAGGACTTGCACAGTGAAAGAAACTGACACTCTCCCTACCTACAGTTTTCTGTCCCTAGAAAAAATGTTTTTTTTTAAGCACAATATAGCACAAGGAGAATTCACTCACTGTCCTTCCAGGTCCCTGGAAACAAGGACTTGCACAGTGAAAGAAACTGACACTCTCCCTACCTACAGTTTTCTGTCCCTAGAAAAAATGTTTTTTTTAAGCACAATATAGCACAAGGAGAATTCACTCACTGTCCTTCCAGGTCCCTGGAAACAAGGACTTGCACAGTGAAAGAAACTGACACTCTCCCTACCTACAGTTTTCTGTCCCTAGAAAAAATGTTTTTTTTAAGCACAATATAGCACAAGGAGAATTCACTCACTGTCCTTCCAGGTCCCTGGAAACAAGGACTTGCACAGTGAAAGAAACTGACACTCTCCCTACCTACAGTTTTCTGTCCCTAGAAAAAATGTTTTTTTTAAGCACAATATAGCACAAGGAGAATTCACTCACTGTCCTTCCAGGTCCCTGGAAACAAGGACTTACTTGCACAGTGAAAGAAACTGACACTCTCCCTACCTACAGTTTTCTGTCCCTAGAAAAAATGTTTTTTTTAAGCACACTATAGCACAAGGAGAATTCACTCACTGTCCTTCCAGGTCCCTGGAAACAAGGACTTACTTGCACAGTGAAAGAAACTGACACTCTCCCTACCTACAGTTTTCTGTCCCTAGAAAAAATGTTTTTTTTAAGCACAATATAGCACAAGGAGAATTCACTCACTGTCCTTCCAGGTCCCTGGAAACAAGGACTTGCACAGTGAAAGAAACTGACACTCTCCCTACCTACAGTTTTCTGTCCCTAGAAAAAATGTTTTTTTTAAGCACAATATAGCACAAGGAGAATTCACTCACTGTCCTTCCAGGTCCCTGGAAACAAGGACTTGCACAGTGAAAGAAACTGACACTCTCCCTACCTACAGTTTTCTGTCCCTAGAAAAAATGTTTTTTTTAAGCACACTATAGCACAAGGAGAATTCACTCACTGTCCTTCCAGGTCCCTGGAAACAAGGACTTACTTGCACAGTGAAAGAAACTGACACTCTCCCTACCTACAGTTTTCTGTCCCTAGAAAAAATGTTTTTTTTAAGCACAATATAGCACAAGGAGAATTCACTCACTGTCCTTCCAGGTCCCTGGAAACAAGGACTTGCACAGTGAAAGAAACTGACACTCTCCCTACCTACAGTTTTCTGTCCCTAGAAAAAATGTTTTTTTTAAGCACAATATAGCACAAGGAGAATTCACTCACTGTCCTTCCAGGTCCCTGGAAACAAGGACTTTGACAGTGAAAGAAACTGACACACTCTCCCTACCTACAGTTTTCTGTCCCTAGAAAAAATGTTTTTTTTAAGCACAATTTAGCACAAGGAGAATTCACTCACTGTCCTTCCAGGTCCCTGGAAACAAGGACTTTGACAGTGAAAGAAACTGACACACTCTCCCTACCTACAGTTTTCTGTCCCTAGAAAAAATGTTTTTTTTAAGCACAATTTAGCACAAGGAGAATTCACTCACTGTCCTTCCAGGTCCCTGGAAACAAGGACTTTGACAGTGAAAGAAACTGACACACTCTCCCTACCTACAGTTTTCTGTCCCTAGAAAAAATGTTTTTTTTAAGCACAATTTAGCACAAGGAGAATTCACTCACTGTCCTTCCAGGTCCCTGGAAACAAGGACTTTGACAGTGAAAGAAACTGACACACTCTCCCTACCTACCGTTTTCTGTCCCTAGAAAAATATTTTTTTTTAAGCACAATTTAGCACAAGGAGAATTCACTCACTGTCCTTCCAGGTCCCTGGAAACAAGGACTTTGACAGTGAAAGAAACTGACACACTCTCCCTACCTACAGTTTTCTGTCCCTAGAAAAAATGTTTTTTTTAAGCACAATTTAGCACAAGGAGAATTCACTCACTGTCCTTCCAGGTCCCTGGAAACAAGGACTTTGACAGTGAAAGAAACTGACACACTCTCCCTACCTACAGTTTTCTGTCCCTAGAAAAAATGTTTTTTTTAAGCACAATTTAGCACAAGGAGAATTCACTCACTGTCCTTCCAGGTCCCTGGAAACAAGGACTTTGACAGTGAAAGAAACTGACACACTCTCCCTACCTACAGTTTTCTGTCCCTAGAAAAAATGTTTTTTTTAAGCACAATTTAGCACAAGGAGAATTCACTCACTGTCCTTCCAGGTCCCTGGAAACAAGGACTTTGACAGTGAAAGAAACTGACACACTCTCCCTACCTACAGTTTTCTGTCCCTAGAAAAAATGTTTTTTTTAAGCACAATTTAGCACAAGGAGAATTCACTCACTGTCCTTCCAGGTCCCTGGAAACAAGGACTTTGACAGTGAAAGAAACTGACACACTCTCCCTACCTACAGTTTTCTGTCCCTAGAAAAAATGTTTTTTTTAAGCACAATTTAGCACAAGGAGAATTCACTCACTGTCCTTCCAGGTCCCTGGAAACAAGGACTTTGACAGTGAAAGAAACTGACACACTCTCCCTACCTACAGTTTTCTGTCCCTAGAAAAAATGTTTTTTTTAAGCACAATTTAGCACAAGGAGAATTCACTCACTGTCCTTCCAGGTCCCTGGAAACAAGGACTTTGACAGTGAAAGAAACTGACACACTCTCCCTACCTACAGTTTTCTGTCCCTAGAAAAAATGTTTTTTTTAAGCACAATTTAGCACAAGGAGAATTCACTCACTGTCCTTCCAGGTCCCTGGAAACAAGGACTTTGACAGTGAAAGAAACTGACACACTCTCCCTACCTACAGTTTTCTGTCCCTAGAAAAAATGTTTTTTTTAAGCACAATTTAGCACAAGGAGAATTCACTCACTGTCCTTCCAGGTCCCTGGAAACAAGGACTTTGACAGTGAAAGAAACTGACACACTCTCCCTACCTACAGTTTTCTGTCCCTAGAAAAAATGTTTTTTTTAAGCACAATTTAGCACAAGGAGAATTCACTCACTGTCCTTCCAGGTCCCTGGAAACAAGGACTTTGACAGTGAAAGAAACTGACACACTCTCCCTACCTACAGTTTTCTGTCCCTAGAAAAAATGTTTTTTTTAAGCACAATTTAGCACAAGGAGAATTCACTCACTGTCCTTCCAGGTCCCTGGAAACAAGGACTTTGACAGTGAAAGAAACTGACACACTCTCCCTACCTACAGTTTTCTGTCCCTAGAAAAAATGTTTTTTTTAAGCACAATTTAGCACAAGGAGAATTCACTCACTGTCCTTCCAGGTCCCTGGAAACAAGGACTTTGACAGTGAAAGAAACTGACACACTCTCCCTACCTACAGTTTTCTGTCCCTAGAAAAAATGTTTTTTTTAAGCACAATTTAGCACAAGGAGAATTCACTAACTGTCTTTCCAGGTCCCTGGAAACAAGGACTTTGACAGTGAAAGAAACTGACACACTCTCCCTACCTACAGTTTTCTGTCCCTAGAAAAAATGTTTTTTTTAAGCACAATATAGCACAAGCACAAAACACACTGACACTCTCCCTACCTATCCTTCTCTTTCCCTAAACTAAAGGAATCCAGGTTAAGCAAGAAAGAAATAAAAGTCACTGTCCCTGCCTATGCTGCTCTATCCCTGCTCCGGAACACACTACACTAGGCCGCCGTGCTGGCGGCCTTTTATAGTGTGGGGCGTGTACTAAACACCCTCAGCAATAATTGGCCACAGGCATCCTGCCTGTGGCCAATCATTGCTCTCCTCGCTGCCGGCGCTGTGATTGGCCAAGCATGCGGGGTCACAGTGCATGCTTGGCCAATCACAGCGCCTGGATGACACTGCGATGGCGTAGTGCATTGTGGGCCGTTCGCGTCACTCGAATTTGGCGCGAACGGCCCAAATCGTTCGATCTTCGTCGAACGATCGAACAGCCGATGTTCGAGTCGAACGTATGTTCGACTCGAACACGAAGCTCATCCCTACTAAACACCCTCAGCAATAATTGGCCACAGGCATCCTGCCTGTGGCCAATCATTGCTCTCCTCGCTGCCGGCGCTGTGATTGGCCAAGCATGCGGGGTCACAGTGCATGCTTGGCCAATCACAGCGCCTGGATGACACTGCGATGGCGTAGTGCATTGTGGGCCGTTCGTGTCACTCGAATTTGGCGCGAACGGCCCAAATCGTTCGATCTTCGTCGAACGATCGAACAGCCGATGTTCGAGTCGAACGTATGTTCGACTCGAACACGAAGCTCATCCCTAGTTTCTAGGGACAGGGAAGGACAGTGAGGGAAATTCTCCTTGTGCTATAGTGTGCTTTAAAAAAACATTTTTTCTAGGGACAGAAAACTATAGGTAGGAAGAGTGTCAGTTTCTTTCACTGTGATAATCCTTGTTTCTAGGGACAGGGAAGGACAGTGAGGGAAATTCTCCTTGTGCTATAGTGTGCTTTAAAAAAACATTTTTTCTAGGGACAGAAAACTATAGGTAGTGTGACAGCAGGAAGGTAAAGTCACCTGGTTGCATCCAGGGGGGTAGATATATTTCTCCCAGATTCAGGCTTTATGCCGACTTATACAACTAGGGAGTTGATGAAGCCCAGCTGAGGCTAGTGGGCTCATGAATGACTCATACCTCTAGGGAGAGTGCTGGGCGTCGTGAGGCAGGGAGTTGATGAGACCAGCTGAAGCCTGTCAGTTCGTTTAAGGCCTCTATAAAAACTCCCAGATTCATTAGATGTTAGCTCATGCCTGGAACCAGACCTGTGTGGACTGTCTAGGGAGAGTGAACCCCTGTGCGGTGAGGCAAAGCCTGTGTGGCTATTTGTTTGGACTTTTACTAAACCAGGGACTTAGGGACTAGGACAGCACTAGGCTGATCCCAGTTGTTAGTTTAGGAAACCTGCATGTTTAGTCAGAGGTCAAACTGACCAGGATTTATTTTGTTTGTTTCTTTTTGGCTTTGCTGTGTTTTTGTCACTGTACATAGAGAAATAAACCGCACCTTTTGATTTTGAAAACCACAACCTCCGTCTGCTGGCCCTGTTTTTGTGTGGGGAGCCCAACCAGGGGGTCACACACACCCGCTACCGAGTTAACCCCCTCACAGTTGGTGGAGAACCAGTGGCAGTTTTTTTTAAGCCAGCATGGAGGAGATACTGAAACAGCTGGCTCTAGCAAATGCCAATCAACAGCAGACAAATGCAGGTTTGCAAAGGAGCCTTGCAGCCCAGCAGCAAGCTCATCAACAAGCCCAGCAGCAATCTGAGGCCCGCTTCATAGACCTGTTACAGAAGCAAGAGCAGAGACTACAACAAATGGAAGCAGTAATGCAGCAACGTCCGCAGACCAGTGAGGAAAGCCGTCCCACTAATACCGCGTCCTTTGGGGTGAGTCGTTTATTGACAAAAATGACTGGAGAGGATGATCCAGAGGTATTTTTGACCACATTTGAAAGGACTGCTGAAAGAGAAAAGTGGCCTGAGGAGCAGTGGGCTGGACTGGTGGCTCCTCTGTTAACTGGTGAATCGCAGAAGGCTTACTATGACCTAGAGCCTGACCAAGCAAAAGACTATGTGATGCTAAAAGCTGAAATATTGGCAAGGCTGGGTGTCACCCTGGCTGTCCGGGCTCAGCGTGTGCATAACTGGACTTTCCAGCTTGGAAAACCCCCCAGGTCTCAAATGTATGATCTCATTCACCTGAGCAGGAAGTGGCTACAGCCAGAGACTTTGTCCGCACCGGAGATTGTGGAACGTGTTGTGATGGATCGTTTCTTGAGAGCTCTTCCTACCGCCATTCAAAAGTGGGTAAGCCACGGAGACCCAGAAACGGCCGGTAAACTTGTGGATCGTGTAGAGAGATACTTGGCTACAGAGAACCTGACGGCCTCTTCCAGAGACTCTCGGACTTTCCACCCTAAGACCAGACCATCCCCAGGGGCGGATAAGAGGATTCCAAGGGGTGAGGGTGGAGAGAGTGAGAGGGTGGGAGCTCTACCCCAAGTTTGGCGAGAACAGCCTGGGAAATCAGCGGCTCAAGAGGCCGCAAGAAGGATCGTTTGCTATCGCTGCCGGCAAGCGGGACATATTGCAGCCAATTGCCCGGTTGTGGAGGAACCCATGCAGTGTGACTTTCTGACGGGCAGACGTCAGTCGCTGTGTGCGACAGTCGCATGCACTGCCATTCGAGGAACTGAGAAACATTTATGCAAAATGTGTGTTAATGGTAGAAATGTTGTGGTATTGTTGGATTCAGGTAGCCTTGTGACCCTGATAAAGGCTGAGTTAGTTAAAACAGAGGTCTCTGGGAATAGCAAGGTAGCTGTTATTTGTGTGCATGGGGACACCCGAGAGTATCCAGTGACTACAGTGTGTTTCGAGACCCCCAAAGGTACCCTCTCTCATCCAGTGGGCTTAGTATCTCAGTTACCGCATGACGCCATTGTGGGAAGGGATTTTCCGAAGTTCTGGGAACTGTGGGATGATCCTGAGCCCCCCACTGGTGCCCCTATGTACCAGGAATGTGATAGCCAGAACTCCTCTGAGAGTGGTGAGGACTCTCCAGAATTTCCCTTGTCAGTATTGGCAGGGGAGACTCAAGAAACTGGAGAGGAGCCCACCTCCTCAGACGAAAACCTACCGTCTGTGGAGTTTTCTGATCTGGAGGTTCACAGGGAAAATTTTGCCACAGAACAGTTAAAAGACCCCGCCCTAATAAAGGCACGGGAAAACGTAGTGGAAATAGATGGCGAGTTAGTGAACCCAGATAATACCTGCACTTACCCATACTTCAGCGTAGAGAAGGACCTACTGTATCGGGTGGCAAAAAGGGCAGAAGAAACCGTTGAGCAGCTGGTGGTGCCCAAACCTTACAGGAAGTTGGTGTTGGAGTTGGCCCATGGGCACATTCTTGGAGGTCATCTGGGGACAGAGAAAACCCGAGAGAGGGTATTACAGAGATTCTATTGGCCTGGGGTGATGAAGGACATAGAAAATTATTGTTCCTCCTGCCCTGTGTGTCAGAGGTCGGCCCCGATGCCACATTTCCGTAGCCCGCTGGTCCCTCTACCCATCATTGAGGTCCCGTTTGAGAGAATCGCAATGGATTTGGTAGGTCCTATAATCAAGTCCGCTAGGGGGCACCAGTACATATTGGTTATAATGGACTATGCCACCCGTTATCCAGAAGCGATCCCTCTCAGAAATACCTCGGCCAAAACCATAGCCAAAGAGCTATCTCTTGTTTTTAGCCGGGTGGGTATTTGTAAAGAACTGCTTACGGACCAAGGTACACCCTTTATGTCCCGGGTTATGAAAGAGCTGTGTAAATTGTTCAAAGTGACGCAATTGCGTACATCTGTGTATCACCCCCAAACCGATGGGCTGGTTGAAAGATTCAACAAAACCCTAAAACAAATGTTGAAGAAAGTGGTGGATAGAGATGGAAAGGATTGGGACTGTCTACTTCCTTATTTGATGTTTGCTATTAGGGAGGTGCCCCAATCCTCTACGGGATTCTCCCCCTTTGAGTTACTGTATGGGAGACACCCAAGAGGGCTGTTGGATATTGCCAAGGAAACTTGGGAAAGTGAGAGTTCTCCCCACAGGAGTGTGATTGAGCATGTCGCCCTGATGCAAGATCGAATTGCACAGGTAATGCCCATCGTGAAGGAACATTTGGCCCAAGCGCAGTTGGCACAGCAGAGAGTGTACAACCGTGGAGCAAAGACCCGTACCTTTTCCCCGGGGGATAGGATATTGGTACTTGTCCCTACGGTTGAAAGTAAATTCCTTGCCAAATGGCAAGGCCCCTACGAGATAATGGAAAAAGTGAGCGAAGTGAATTACAAGGTCAGACAACCAGGAAGGCGAAAGCCCGAACAGATATATCACGTTAATCTGTTGAAAGCCTGGAGGGATAGAGAGTCCCTAGTCGCAGAAACTTGGTCACCAGCTCAAACTGGTTGCGTGATTCCGGAGGTTGGAATAGCAGCCACCTTGTCACAACCCCAACAACAGGAGGTTAAGGAGTTTGTGCTTCGCAACAAGGAGGTGTTCTCTGAGCTGCCGGGACAAACATCTGGGGTAGAGCATGATATTATTACCCCGCCCGGTGAAAGGGTGAAGTTAAAACCCTATCGGATCCCAGAGGCCCGACGGGAGGCAATACGGGAGGAAGTACAGAAAATGCTGAACTTAGGGGTGATAGAGGAGTCCCAAAGTGATTGGTCTAGTCCCATTGTGTTGGTGCCTAAACCGGATGGGAGCTGGCGATTTTGTAACGATTTTCGTCAGTTGAACAAAGTTACAAAATTTGACACCTACCCCATGCCACGTATAGATGAGTTGATCGACCGGCTGGGAACAGCCCGATACATGACGACTCTTGACCTCACAAAAGGGTATTGGCAAATTCCCCTGGCCAAGTCGGCCAAAGAGAAAACCGCATTTGTAACCCCAGACGGGGCGTTCCAATATAAGAGAATGCCGTTCGGGTTACAGAATGCGCCGGCCACATTCCAGCGGAAAATGGACCAGATGCTGAGGCCCCATCGGAAGTATGCTGCGGCTTACCTGGATGACGTAATTGTCCATAGCACAGATTGGGCCTCACATCTGCCAAAAGTGCAAGCAGTCCTGGACTCTGTTCGGGAAGCGGGGTTTACGGCTAACCCCAAGAAGTGTACCATTGGGCAGGAGGAGGCCAAATATCTTGGGTACACCATTGGCAGGGGAGTAATAAAACCCCAACTCAACAAAGTCGAGGCCATCCAGAGTTGGCCACGTCCCAACAGCAAGAAGCAGGTACGAGCCTTTCTGGGAATCGCGGGTTATTATCGGCGCTTCATTCCCCACTTTGCTTCTAAGGCTGTGCCCCTAACCAACCTGACGAAAGGGAAAGGGTCGGTCATGATTAAATGGACCCCCGAGGCTGAGGCAGCATTCCAATTCTTGAAACAAGCCTTATGTAGCCAGCCAGTGTTGTACTCACCCGACTTCTCTAAAGACTTTGTCGTACAAAGTGATGCGTCAGATGTGGGGTTAGGAGCAGTATTGTCCCAGGTCTGGAACGGGGAAGAGCACCCAGTCATTTACCTCAGCAGGAAGTTGAAGTCCCATGAGGTAAATTACGCCACGGTTGAAAAGGAGTGTTTAGCGGTGAAGTGGGCTCTAGATTCCCTTCGGTACTATCTGCTAGGTAGGCACTTTGACATGGTTACGGATCACGCTCCGTTAAAGTGGATGGCTCAAAACAAGGAGACAAATAGAAGAGTGAATAGGTGGTTCCTGGCCCTACAGGAATTCAACTTCACAGTAAAGCATCGCCCTGGCGTTCAAATGGGGAATGTGGATGCTTTGTCTCGAGTACATGAATGCCTGATTGCTGGTGTTCCAACCCCAAGGTTAAAACAAGAGGGGGGGGTATGTGACAGCAGGAAGGTAAAGTCACCTGGTTGCATCCAGGGGGGTAGATATATTTCTCCCAGATTCAGGCTTTATGCCGACTTATACAACTAGGGAGTTGATGAAGCCCAGCTGAGGCTAGTGGGCTCATGAATGACTCATACCTCTAGGGAGAGTGCTGGGCGTCGTGAGGCAGGGAGTTGATGAGACCAGCTGAAGCCTGTCAGTTCGTTTAAGGCCTCTATAAAAACTCCCAGATTCATTAGATGTTAGCTCATGCCTGGAACCAGACCTGTGTGGACTGTCTAGGGAGAGTGAACCCCTGTGCGGTGAGGCAAAGCCTGTGTGGCTATTTGTTTGGACTTTTACTAAACCAGGGACTTAGGGACTAGGACAGCACTAGGCTGATCCCAGTTGTTAGTTTAGGAAACCTGCATGTTTAGTCAGAGGTCAAACTGACCAGGATTTATTTTGTTTGTTTCTTTTTGGCTTTGCTGTGTTTTTGTCACTGTACATAGAGAAATAAACCGCACCTTTTGATTTTGAAAACCACAACCTCCGTCTGCTGGCCCTGTTTTTGTGTGGGGAGCCCAACCAGGGGGTCACACACACCCGCTACCGAGTTAACCCCCTCACAGTAGGAAGAGTGTCAGTTTCTTTCACTGTGATAATCCTTGTTTCTAGGGACAGGGAAGGACAGTGAGGGAAATTCTCCTTGTGCTATAGTGTGCTTTAAAAAAACATTTTTTCTAGGGACAGAAAACTATAGGTAGGAAGAGTGTCAGTTTCTTTCACTGTGATAATCCTTGTTTCTAGGGACAGGGAAGGACAGTGAGGGACATTCTCCTTGTGCTATAGTGTGCTTTAAAAAAACATTTTTTCTAGGGACAGAAAACTATAGGTAGGAAGAGTGTCAGTTTCTTTCACTGTGATAATCCTTGTTTCTAGGGACAGGGAAGGACAGTGAGGGAAATTCTCCTTGTGCTATAGTGTGCTTTAAAAAAACATTTTTTCTAGGGACAGAAAACTATAGGTAGGAAGAGTGTCAGTTTCTTTCACTGTGATAATCCTTGTTTCTAGGGACAGGGAAGGACAGTGAGGGAAATTCTCCTTGTGCTATAGTGTGCTAAAGCATTCCTCAACCATCTTTGAAATCCTTGTTTTTTGGACAGTCAGGGAAATTGTCGTTGTGCTATTCTGTGCAAAAGCAATCATCCTCAACCATATTTAGAAAATCCTTAAGTAAAGGGACAGAGAAGGACACCTGAAGGTAGCCCTTATTGCTTTTTTCCCATCTCCCTGCAGGCCATCTATTAGAATGTCTGGAAGGCAAACAAGGAGAGGCAGACAGTCAGGAGGCAATAAAAGAGGGCAAGCAGGCTCTGTGTCTGGGGGCAACAGTGCTGGTCGTGGACGCGGTGCATTGTCATCAGCACATGGCCATGGGACACGCTTGTCCTTTTCGGCAGCTGGACATGTTGAGCCACATCATGCCGAAGACTTGGTAGAGTGGATGACCAAGCCCTCCTCCTCCTCCTCATCCTCTCTCACCCAGGCTCAGGGTACTGGCAAAGCAGCTGCCAAAGCGTCCTCTTCCCTGGTATCAATGTCAGACTCATCATCAGTCACTCCTTCCCTAGACCCACCATGTCCTCCTCCTGAGGAGTCCCCCGAACTGTTTGAGCACAGTGTTGGGTACATGCTCCAGGAGGATGCCCAGCGTTTCGAAGGGTCTGATGATGAAACCCAGCTACAGGAAGGCAGTAGCGTGAGAGCAGACAGGGGGATGCTCAAGAAGGACACCAATCTGGCAGTCATGTTCCAGCAGCTGCAGCATACTGCCAGATTGGCTCCAGTGATGAGGAGGGAGGGGATGATGAGGTCACTGACTCCACGTGGGTGCCTAATAGGAGAGAGGAGGAGGAGGAGGATGAGGAGGAGGCACATCTCCAACGAGGCAGGATGCCCTTTGGTGGCCAGCGTAAGGGCAGTACACCGACGGAATCACACCGCAGAGCTCCGCCTGTGCAGGGCGCTGCCTCTGCCCGTCATTCAAAAAGTTCTTTGGTGTGGGCCTTTTTTGAGGCTAGTGCATCAGATCGCACAGCTGCTGTTTGCAACATATGTCTCAAGCGTATATCGCGTGGCCAAAACATCAGCCGCTTGGGTACCACATGCCTGACCAGACATATGTTGACCTGCCATGCAGCTCGTTGGCAAGCCTACCTCAAAGACCCACACCAAAGAACAAAGCGGACCTCTCCTTGCACCGCATCAGCTGGGATCTCCAACCCCACTATAACTTCAGTCCTCTCTGAAACATGCACTGAGAGGAATGAAGGTGTAGAATTAGGCGTGTCACAGCCAAGTACTTGCGGCCACTCTGCTAGCAGTACACCGACGTCCGATTCTAGCAGGCAAATTTCCCTGCCCCAGCTGCTGGACCGTCGAAAGAAGTTCACTCCCAGCCATCCACATGCCCAGCGGTTGAATGCTAGCTTGGCTAAATTGCTAGCGCTTCAACTGCTGCCTTTTCAGTTGGTAGACTCGGCCCCCTTCCGTGAGTTTGTGCAATGTGCGGTTCCTCAGTGGCAGGTTCCCAAACGCCACTTTTTCTCACGGAAGGCTATTCCGGCTCTCTACCGGCATGTGGAAGGCAATGTCTTGGCCTCGCTGGACAGGGCGGTCAGCGGTAAGGTGCATATTACCGCTGACTCATGGTCCAGCAGGCATGGACAGGGACGTTACCTTTCTTTCACGGCCCATTGGGTCACTCTTTTGGCAGCTGGGAAGGATGCAGGACAAGGTGCAGTAGTGTTGGAGGTTGTTCCACCGCCACGCCTCCAAAATGCTACTACTGGTTTTGACACACCTCTCTCCTCCACCCCCTCCTCTTCTTCCTCCATGGCCTCTTCCTGTGGTTTGTCCTATGAACCAGCGGTGCTCCGTAGCCGTTCAAGGGGCTACGCAAGTACGCAGGCAAAAAGATGCCATGCCGTGCTTGCGCTGGTGTGTTTGGGGGACAGAAGCCACACTGGGGCAGAGGTCCTGTCTGCTCTGCAGGGCCAGGCCGAGAGGTGGTTGATGCCACGCCAGCTTAAGCCAGGAATGGTGGTTTGCGACAATGGCACCAACCTCCTCTCCGCCCTCCGACAGGGACAACTGACCCATGTGCCCTGTGTGGCTCACGTCCTTAACCTGGTGGTGCAGCGGTTCTTGGGCAGGTACCCGGGCTTACAGGATGTCCTGAGGCAGGCCAGGAAAGTCTGTGTGCATTTCCGCAGATCTTATAATGCCAGTGCTCGCCTGGCTGAGCTGCAAAAGGAGTTGAACCTGCCCAAGAACCGCCTTATATGTGACATGCCCACCAGGTGGAACTCAACGTTGGCCATGCTGCAGCGGCTGCACACGCAGCAGAGGGCCATCAATGAGTACCTGTGCGACTACGGCACCAGGACAGGGTCAGGGGAGCTTGGTTTTTTTTCTCCACGCCAGTGGGGCATGATCAGGGATGCATGCACTGTCCTGGCACCATTTGAGGAGGCCACGAGGATGGTGAGCAGTGACAGTGCATGCATCAGTGACACTGTACCTCTTGTCCACCTGTTGGAGCACACGCTGCGTGGAATAATGGACAGGGCACTTGAGGCAGAACAGAGGCAGGAAGAGGAGGACTTCCTTGCCTCTCAAGGCCCCCTTTACCCAGACAGTGTTCCTTCTGTCCCACCCATCGCACAGGAAGAGGAGGAGGAGGAGGAGGAGGATTGTGTCAGCATGGAGGTGGAGGCTGGCACTCAGCATCATCAGCAGCAGTCTTTTAGGGATGATTTACAGTCCCAAGAAACCAGTGGACTTGTACGTGGCTGGGAGGAGGTGGCTGCGGATCATGTCGTCCTTAGTGACCCAGAGGACTCCGGAGCGAATGCCTCAGCAAACCTACGCTGCGTGGCCTCCCTGATCCTGCAAAGTCTGCGGAAGGATCCTCGTATTCTTCGGATCAAGGAGAGGGACCATTACTGGCTGGCCACTCTCCTTGATCCACGGTACAAGGGTAAGGTTGCGGACCTTATGTTACCGTCGCAGAGGGAGCAGAGGATGAGACAACTCCGGGAGGCCTTGCAGAAAGGTCTGTGCAACGCGTTCCCAGAGACTGGGAGGTTACAAACTCCTGGTCCTGGACAACGAGTTGCTGAGGCTTCGGCCAGTCAAAGAAGGAGCGGTGGGGAAGGTGGCCGTCTGACCGATGCGTTCAGACAATTCTTTAGTCCGCAGCCCCAAAGTATGATCGGTTCCAGCAACCATCGCCAGCGTCTGATAAACATGTTGCAGGAATATCTAGGGGCAAGGTCAGACTTGGACACCTTCCCCACCGAAAATCCTCTGGCTTACTGGGTCTTGAGGATGGATCACTGGCCAGAGCTTGCACAGTATGCAATTGAGCTACTGGCCTGTCCTGCATCCAGCGTTCTTTCGGAACGCACATTCAGTGCTGCTGGAGGATTTGTCACGGATCACAGGGTGCGCCTGTCCACCGACTCGGTTGATCGACTGACTTTCATCAAGATGAACCAGTCTTGGATCACCACCAGCTACCACACACCTGATGCTGATATAACAGACTAATTGATTTTAACATGTCACATCCCTTCAAGACTGATGCTGAGTGCCTGTGCTGTTATGTTGACTGGCTATCCTCCTCCTCCGAGTCCTCAATGATACGATTGATGATGATAGCTTGCAAGATCATTTTTGTTTATGGGTGCCGCCACCAGTGGCTAAGGCCCAATTTTTCAGCCCCTGTTTTACAGGGGCGTGTAATTACAATTTTTTTAGCAATAATTTGCCATAGGGCTCATTGCTGTGCTCCAAGTACAGTATCTGTGAGGGGTTGTAGTGTTGTGCCACCAGTGCCTAAGGCCCAATTTTCCAATTTTTCAGCCCCTGTTCAACAGGGGCATGTAATTACAATTCTTGATCTAATAATTCACAGCAGGGCCCATTGCTGCACCCACCAAGAGTAACTCTGAGGGCTTACAGTGTTGTGGCAACGCCACCACCACCACCACCACGAAAGGCCCAATTTTTCAGCCCCTGTTCAAAAGGGGCATGTAATTACAATTCTTGATCTAATAATTCACAACAGGGCCCATTCCTGCACCCACCAAGAGCAACTCTGAGGGCTTACAGTGTTGTAGCAACGCCACCACCACCACCACCACGAAAGGCCCAATTTTTCAGCCCCTGTCCAACAGGGGCATGCAATTACAATTCTTGATCTAATAATTCACAGCAGGGCCCATTGCTGCACCCACCAAGAGTAACTGTCAGGGCTTACAGTGTTGTGGCACCAGCACCACCATCAAAGGCCCAATTTTTCCTACCACTGTTCAACAATTATATGTAATTACAATTCCTGATATAATAGTTGACAGCAGGGCGTTCCAGCACCAACCAAGAGTAACTGTGAGTGCTTACAGTGTTGTGCCAACACCAACAACTAAGGGGCCTATTTCTGCAGAGTATATACGTCAGGTCCCTACTTTCAAACATCCAACTTACAAACGACTCCTACTTGCAAACGCAAGAAGACAACAGGAAGTGAGAGGAAATCTACCCCTTGGAAGGAAAATTCTCTCCTGTAAGAATTAATATGGGAGAAAGGTGTCTCCTCTGTACTGATGCTTTATCAGCAATCCTTGTTTCAAGAAAAACACCACATTTCAAAAACAGTTGTCATTGGGACGGAAAGTGAGGTGAAATGTTCTGAACATTGGCACAGACAGCAAAACAAATGTTACAGGGGTGATAACCCTTACCTATGTTTTCCAAAAAGTTTAAAAATAGATTTTTGGGCTGGAGCTACACTTAAACAATGTACCTGTTCAAAATTACAAACAGATTCTACATAAGAACAAACCTACAGTCCCTGTCTTGTATGCACCGCCTGTATACGGCTGTTCAGAGTATATAGGGCCTTTTTTATTTTATGTGCGGGGTTCCCCTTAATATCCATACAAGACCCAAAGGGGCTGGTAATGGGCTGGGGTAGGGGGGGGGGGTCATGGGGTAGCTATGCCATTTTTCTTAAAGATTTTCATCCATATTACCGGGACCAGACATTACATTAAAGCCGCAAGAAGTTTTAAATGGCTTTTTTTTCCTTTAGAAGTGTCATTTTGTGCAGGGACAGTTCTAAACACGGGAAACACGTGGCACTTCACAGGCATACTTTAGACACCCCCCAGGTACGATATTTAAAGGAATATTTGACTTTTTTTCCCCACTTTATGCATCATTAAAATGACTGCTCCCGAAAAACGACCGTTTTTAAAACTTCTTTTTGCATTGATACATGTCCCCTGGTGCACAACCCGGGTTCCCAAACCCTTTTTAGGACAATAACATGCATAATAGTTGTTATAATTAGCACTTTAGAATTCGAACGTTCGCATCCATTGTATTTAATAGGGTTCTAATGTTCGTACGAACTTTCGGTCCGTTCGCGGGTTCTGGTGCGAACCGAACCCGGGGGTGTTCGGCTCATCACTATTGGCAACCCTGACACACGGTCACACAAATGTCGGAAATTGCAAACGTCAAGAAAGCGGTGATGTACAACACTACGACGAGCCGAGAAAAATGAAGTTCAATGATTCCGAGCATGCGTCGAATTGATTCCGAGCATGCATAGAATTTTTCTGCGTTGAATTGTGTAAACACGGTTAGAATTTCCGACAACAACTTTTGTTGTCCGAAAATTTGAGAACCAGCTCTCAAATTTTTGTTGTCGGAAATTCCAACAGCAAATGTCTGATGGAGCATACACACGATCGGATTTTCCGACAACAAGCTCACATCGAACATTTGTTGTCGGAAATTCCGACCATGTGTACGCGGCATTAGTGTTACACAGATGCTTAGTTGTTTGTTAAACTAATAATGGCAGAATATGCAAGACAGATGTTTAGCCACTAAAGTTGCACTACCCGCTTCACTGAACATCAACCACAATTGATGGCTGAATATTTGCAATTGTAGCACCCCCTGACCCCCAGAGGCATGGTGGCAACCCCCAGAGGCATGGTGGTATGCAC
The DNA here is from genome assembly GCA_029206835.1 of Rana muscosa. Classification (NCBI taxonomy): domain Eukaryota; kingdom Metazoa; phylum Chordata; class Amphibia; order Anura; family Ranidae; genus Rana; species Rana muscosa. Next base: position 149,717,534 of record CM055117.1, read on the forward strand.
CAGAGGCATGGTGGTAACCCCTAGAGACAGGTGGGCTGACATTTCACCTCAGGGTGTAGATTACTTAGGCAGTAGTGGGATGTGAACAGATGGGCACCATTCACTTTAACCTCTTTACGACTAGGGTTGCCACCTTTTCTTCAAGCCAAACCCAATTATTTTATTTTTTTGTAGTATACACTATAGAATTATAAAGGCCTGGGACACCTTTGAGTGCCCCAAGGAAAGTAGTAATGTGGGACACATAGCACGCGGTGGCAAACAGAGGGTGTGCCCAAAATGCTCTTGCTGGCATTAATGCCCAGCCTCCCGGTAATGCCAAACCTGCCACCCAACAGCTGCCTGCAGCTTCCAGACAGCAACAGATTTGTGTGTGGCTATCTCAGTTACTTGGGGGGCCACAGTCTGGTCTGAATAATGTGTCAGGGTTGCAGGCGGACTACAACCCGGACACATAATTCAAAACCCGGTGAATCCTGGACAGGGGTCAACCCTATTTACGACCACCCAGTAGCAGTTTTACTGCTACAGGGCGGCCGCTCTGTGCAGAATCACGTATATATACAGTATTTCACAAAAGTGAGTGCACCCCTCACATTTTTGTAAATATTTTATTATATCTTTTCTAGGGATGAGCCGAACACCCCCCTGTTCGGTTCGCACCAGAAACTGCGAACGGACCGAAAGTTTGTGCAAACTTTAGAACCCTATTAAATACAATGGACGCGAATGTTCGAAATAAAAAGTGCTAATTGCAAGTTATTGTCCTAAAAAGGGTTTGGGGACCCGGGTCCTGCCCCATGGGACATGTATCAATGCAAAAATAAGTTTTAAAAACTGCAGTTTTTTCGGGAGCAGTGATTTTAACTACTTCAACACCGGGCTTTTTTTACCACCTCAAAATTGGGCCTATTCTGGCACTTCTCTCCTACATGTACAAATCATCATTCTTTTACTAGAAAATTACTCAGAACCCCCAAACATTATATATGTTTTTTTAGCAGACACCCTAGGGAATATAATGACGGTCATTGCAACTTTTTATCTTGCATGGTATTTGCGCAATAGTTTTTCAATTGCCTTTTTTTGGGAAAAAAATGGTTTCATGAATTAAAAAATAACAAAACAGTAAAGTTAGCCCAATTTTTTTTATAAAATATGAAAGATTATGTTACGCCGAGTAAATAGATACCTAACATATCATGCTCTAAAATTGCGCACACTCATGGAATGGCGCCAAACTTCGGTTCTTAAAAATCTCCATAAGCGATGCTTTGAAATTTTTTACAGGTTACCAGGTTAGAGTTACAGAGGAGGTCTAGTGCTAGAATTGTTGCACGCGCTCTAACGCATGCAGCGATACCTCACATGTGTGGTTTGAACAGCGTTTACATATGTGGGTGGGACCTATGTGTGCGCTCGCTTCTGAGCGCGAGCTACCAGGGACAGGGGTGTTTTAATTTTTTTTTTTTTTTTTTTACTTAAATTTTATTTTTTTTACACTTTTTTTTACATTATTTTTTTTTTTTACACTTTTATTCCTATTAAAAGGAATGTAAACATCCCTTGTAATAGGAATGGTGTGTGACAGGTCCTCTTTATGAAGAGATGCGGGGTCAATAAGACACATCTCTCCTCCAGGCTGGAAAGCATGAGATCGTGAATTTTTTTTTCACCAATCTCATGCTTACCAGCCGCAATGGCGGGTTTGTTTACTTCTGAGAACCCGGGCGTGACGTCATCACATCGCGCCCGGACCTCCGACGGTCATAGAGATGACTGGTGACCATCTGGTCACCAGTCATCTCTATGCTTGTCATGTGACAAGCCAGCGGCACCGGACGATTCATTCTTCGGGCCCCCGATGACACGGAAGCGCCCGGAGAGGCACCGGATGGCAGCGGGAGGGGGGATGTCCCCTCCCGCCGCCTATAAGAACGATCAAGCGGTGGAACCGCCGCTATAATCATTCTTATCGTGCGCAGAATCGCCGGCTTAAGAGAAGGATATTTGAATGATGCCTCTAGCTGCAGGCATCATTCAGATATCCCCCCACAAAGCCCAGGACGTCATATGACGTCCACCCAGGATGGGAGATCCCATCTGTGGAAGTCATTTGACTATGGGCGGGTAAGGAAGTGGTTAATGATGGATAAAGTGAAAAAAAAATGTGAAATATTCCTTTAAATATCTAACCTGGGGGATGTCTAAAGTATAGTAAATGGAAGTGCCCGCAGTCTGTGGGATTCAGCGCCAAAGTGACCGCCTCCGGATTTTCCAATCGATCCATGTGTGGTGAACACTGAGAACAGATCGTGTGAAGGCAGGTCGGCCTAGTCCTGAGCCCAATATCATCTTATATCTGGTAAGCAAGCCATTCACTTACTATTGGGTGTGAAGCTTATACTATCAACCTGTCTGAGTATTACGCTTTCCGCCGCATAGGAATACCTTCACGGCAACAATCCTATATATGTAATTTCTGGACTAGTCTCCCATAGATATTACATCATATGGACTTTTATCAATTGAGAGTTTTATGTCATAAGTTTTTTTTTTTTCTTTGTTTTTTATCAATTTATCAAGTTATTTTTTTCCATTTATTTTTCATTTATATATGCTTGTTTTACTTATATTCCAGCTTTGACATATCGGTTGGGATATCAGTTGGAATTTCACATTGTTTCAGAGATTCACTGTTATCAATCACATTGGGTTGCGCTTTTTTGATTTCTTTTTTCCAGATGTCTAAAGTATGCCTGTGAAGTGGCACGTGTTTCCCGTGTTTAGAACTGTCCCTGCACAAAATGACATTTCTAAAAGGAAAAAAAGTCATTTAAAACTGCTTGCGGCTTTAATGTAATGTTTGGTCCCGGCAATATGGATGAAAATCATTGAGAAAAATGGCATGGGTACCCCCCCCCGCCACCCCAGCCCACTACCAGCCCCTTTGGATCTTGTATGGATATTAAGGGGAACCCCCACCCAAAATAAAAAAAGGCCCTATATACTCTGAACAGCAGTATACAGGCAGTGCAAACAAGACAGGGACTGTAGGTTTGTTCTTAAGTAGAATCTGTTTGTAATTTGGAACAGGTAAATTTTTAAGTGTAGCTCTAGCCAAAAAATCTATTTTTAATCTTTTTGGAGAACATAGGGAAGGGTTATCACCCCTGTAACATTTGTTTTGCTGTCTGTGCACCTGTTCAGAACATTTCACCTCACTTTCCGTCCCAATGACAAATATTTTTGGAAAATTTGGGGTTTTTATTGAGACAAGGATTGGTGATAAAGCATCATATTAACTCTTACAGGAGAGAATTTTCCTTCCTAGGGGTAGATTTCCTCTCACTTCCTGTTGTCTCTTTCCGTTTGCAAGTAGGAGTCGTTTGTAAGTTGGATGTTTGAAAGTAGGGGCCTGCCGTATATACTCTGCAGAAATTTGCCCCTTAGGTGTTGGTGTTGCCACAACACTGTGAGCCCTCACAGTTACTCTTGGTGGGCGCTGGAACGCCCTGCTGTGAACTATTATATCAGGAATTGTAATTACATGCCATTGTTGAACAGTGGTAGGAAAAATTGGGCCTTTGGTGGTGGTGCTGGTGCCACAACACTGTAAGCCCTCACAGTTACTCTTGGTGGGCGCAGGAATGGGCCCAGCTGTGAAATATTAGATCAAGAATTGTAATTACATGCCCCTGTTGGACAGGGGCAGAAAAATTGGGTCTTTGGGGGTGGTGTTGCCACAACACTGTAAGCCCTCACAGTTACTCTTGGTGGGCGCAGGAATGGGCCCTGCTGTGAATTATTAGATCAAGAATTGTAATTACATGCCCCTGTTAAACAGGGGCAGAAAAATTGGGCCACTGGTGCCACAACACTGCAACCCCTCACAGATACTGTACTTGGAGCGCAGAAATGAGCCCTGTTGCAAAGTATTGCATCAAAAATTGTAATTGCATGCCCCTGTTAAACAGGGGCAGAGAAATTGGGCCTTATGCACTGGTGTTAGTGCCACAACACTGCAACCCCTCACAGATACTGTACTTGGAGCACAGCAATGAGCCCTGCTGCAAAGCATTGCATGAAAAATTGTAAATACACGCCCCTGTAAAACAGGGGCTGAAAAATTGGGCCTTAGCCACTGGTGGCGGTGCCCAGAAACAAAATGTTCTTTCAAGCTATCAGCATGATTATTGAGGAGGAAGAGGATAGTCACTCAGCATAACAGGATAGTCACTCTGCATCAGCATAAGCAGTCTTGAAGGGATCTGACATTTAAAAGAAAATTATTCTGTTACATCAGCATCAGGTGCTTGGTAGCTGGTGGTGATCCAAGACTTATTCATTTTTATGAAGGTCAGTCGATCGAACCAGTCCGTTGACAGGCGCAACCTGTGATCGGTTACAAAGCCTCCAGCAGCACTGAATGTGTGTTCCGAAAGAACGCTGGATGCAGGACAGGCCAGTATCTCAATTTCATACTGTGCAAGCTCTGGCCAGTGATCCATCCTCAAGACCCAGTAACCCAGAGGTATTTTGGTGGGAAAGGTGTCCTGATTTTGCCTCTAGGTATTCCTGCACCATGTAAACCAGACGCTGGCGATGGTTGCTTGAACTGATCATACCTTGGGGCTGCAGACTAAAAAATTGTCTGAACGCATCGGTCAGACGGCCACCTTCTCCACCGCTCCTTCTTTGACTGACCGAAGCCTCAGCAACACGTTGTCCAGGACTAGGAATTTGTAATCTCCCAGTCTCTGGGAACGTGTTGCACAGACCTTTCTGCAAGGCCTCCCGAAGATGCCTCATCCTCTGCTCCCTCTGCCACGGCAAGATAAGAACCGCAACCATAGCCTTGTAACGTGGATCAAGGAGGGTTGCCACCCAGTAATGATCCCTCTCCTTGATAGCATGAATACAAGGATCCTTCCGCAGGCTTTGCAGGATCAGGGAGGCCATGCAGCGTAGGTTTGCTGAGGCATTCGGTGCGGAGTCCTCTGGGTCACTGAGGACGACATGATCCGCAGCCACCTCCTCCCAGCCACGTACAAGTCCATGGGTGTCTTGCGGCTGTAATTGATCCCTTGAAGACTGCTGCTGATGCTGAGTGCTAGTCTCCATCTCCATGCTGACACAATCCTCCTCCTCCTCCTCCTCTTCCTGTGTGATAGCCCGACCAGCAGGAACACTGTCTGGATAAAGGGGGCCTTGAGAGGTAAAGAAGTCCTTCTCTTCCTGCCTCTGTTCTGCCTCAAGTGCCCTCTCCATTATTCCATGCAGCGTGTGCTCCAACAGGTGGACAACAGGGACAGTGTCACTGATGCATGCACTGTCACTGCTCACCATTCTCGTGGCCTCCTCAAATGGTGCCAGGACAGTGCATGCATCCCTGATCATGGCCCACTGGTGTGGGGAAAAAAATCCAAGCTCCCCTGACCCCGTCCTGGTGCCATATTGTAACAGATACTCATTCATGGCCCTCTGCTGTGTGTGCAGCCACTGCAGCATGGTCAACGTAGAGTTCCACCTGGTGGGCATGTCACAGATTAGGCGGTTCTTGGGCAGGTTGTAATCCTTTTGAAGCTCAGCCAGCCGAGCACTGGCGTTATATGACCGGCGGAAATGCCCACAGAGTTTCCTGGCCTGCTTCAGGACCTCCTGTAAGCCTGGGTACCTGCCCAAGAACTGCTGCACCACCAAGTTAGGGATGTGAGCCAAACAGGGCACATGGGTCAGTTGTCCCGGTCGGAGGGCAGAGAGGAGGTTGGTGCCATTGTCGGAAACCACCTTTCCTGGCTTAAGCTGGTGTGGCATCAACCACCTCTGAGCCTGCCCCTGCAGAGCTGACAGAATCTCTGCCCCAGTGTGGCTCCTGTCCCCCAAGCACACCAGCTCAAGAACCGCATGGCACCTTTTTGCCTGCGTACTGGCGTAGCACCTTGAACGCCTACGGAGCACCGCTGGTTCCGAGGACAAATCAGCACAGGAAGAGGCAATGGAGGAAGAAGAAGAGGAGGGGTGGAGGAGAGAGGTGTGTCAGAATCACCTAGTAGTAACATTTTGGAGGCGTGGTGGCAGAACAACCTCCAACACTACTGCACCTTGTCCTGCATCCTTTCCAGCTGCCAGCAGAGTCACCCAATTCGCCGTGAAAGATAGGTAACGTCCCTGTCCATGCCTGCTGGACCATGAGTCAGCGGTAAAATGCAACTTACCGCTGACCGCCCTGTCCAGCGAGGCCAAGACATTGCCTTCCACATGCCGGTAGAGAGCTGGAATCGCCTTCCGTGAGAAAAAGTGGCGTTTGGGAAGCTGCCACTGAGGAACCGCACATTCCACAAACTCACGGAAGGGGGCAGAGTCTACCAACTGAAAAGGCAGCAGTTGAAGTGCTAGCAATTTAGCCAAGCTAGCATTCAACCGCTGGGCATGTGGATGGCTGGGAGCGAACTTCTTTCGGCGGTGCAGCAGCTGGGGCAAGGAAATTTGCCTGGTACAATCGGACATTGGTGTACCGATAGCAGATTGCCCGCAAGTACTTGGCTGTGACACACCTAATTCTACACCTTCATTCCTCTCAGTGCAGGTTTCAGAGAGGACTGAAGGTGTAGTGGGGTTGGAGATCCCAGCTGATGAGGAGCAAGGAGAGGTCCGCCTTGTTCTTTGGTGTGGGTCTTTTAGGTGTGCTTACCAACGGACTGCATGGCAGGTCGACATATATCTGGTCAAGCACGTGGTGCGCAAGCGGCTGATGTTTTGGACACGCGAGATATGCTTTAGACATATGTTGCAAATGGCAATGGTGCGATTTGCTGCACACGTCTGAAAAAAGGCCCACACCAAAGAACTTTTTGAATAAAGTGCACATGCGGAGCTCTGCGGTGTGATGCAGTCGGTGTGCTGCCCTTAAGCTGGCCCCTGGAGGGCATCCTGCCTCATTGGAGATGTGCCTCCTCCTCCTCCTCCTCTCTCCTATCAGGCACCCACGTGGAGTCAGTGACCTCATCATCCCCTCCCTCCTCATCACTGGAGCCAATCTGGCAGTATGCTGCAGCTGGGGGAACATGACTGCCAGATAGCTGACCTTGTTGGGCACCCTCTCTCTCTGAGCTCACGTTACTGCCTTCCCCCAGCTGGGTTCCATCATCGGAGCCTTTAAAACGCTGGGCATCCTCTTGGAGCATGTACCCAACACTGTGCTCAAACAGTTCGGGAGGGAGGAGGCCGCTTTGGCAGCTGCTTTGCCAGACAAAGTACCCTGAGCCTGGGTGAGAGAGGATGAGGAGGAGGATGGCTTTGTCATCTACTCTCCCAAGTCTTGGGCATGTTGTGGCTCAACATGGGCAGCTGCCGAAAAGAAGGACAAGCGTGTCTCACGGCCACGTGCTGATGAGGATGCACCGTGTCCATGACCAGCAGCACTGTTGCCTCTAGACACAGAGCCTGCTTGCCTTCTTTTATTGCCTCGGGACTGTCTGCCTCTCATTGTTTGCCTTCCAGACATACTAATGGCCTGCTGTGGTGTTAGTATGGGAAAACCAGCAATTGTTTTCAGTTAGTTTTAGGTGAAAACTGTGCAGAGGACACAGTACACTGAAAATACTTGCAGCTCTCTGCTTGTGGTTTTATTATGAGAACACCACTATAATAGTCACTAACTGTATTCAGGTGAGCTTTAGGTGAATGCTATTGACTGACTGTCTGCAGCTTGCACAATCACCGGCCTGCCTGTCACAGTATAGAGAATAACTGAATTTAGGTGAGCTTTAGGTGAAAGCTATGCAAAGCACACAGTAGTACACTAAGTGAAACACTGACTGTCTGCAGCTTGCACAATCACCGGCCTGCCTATTACAGTATAGAGAATAACTGTATTCAGGTGAGCTTTAGGTGAACGCTATGCAAAGCACACAGTAGTACACCAAGTGAAACACTGACTGTCTGCAGCTAGCACAATCACAGGCCTGCCTGTCACAGTATAGAGAATAACTGTATTCAGGTGAGCTTTAGGTGAACACCTATGCAAAGCACACAGTAGTACACTAAGTGAAACACTGACTGTCTGCAGCTAGCACAATCACCTGCCTGCCTGTCACAGTATAGAGACTAACAGGAACGGATCTAGCTAAACTCAATACAGTGTATAAATATATATACAACACCTAGGATGCATATATATCCTCTACACACTGTAACAGCAGCTAACTGACTCGCCTGCCTGCTCTATCTAACTCAATATAAATGACACTGTCTCTCTCTCTGTAACTCTCTCTTTCACAAACACCAACACACTACACAAGGCCGACTTCCAGGCGGCCTTATATAGTGTGGGGCATGTACCTACTCCTCTGAGCCATGATTGGCCAAAGCCACCCTGGCTTTGGCCAATTACGGCTCTCTGTACAGACGGCGCTGTGATTGGCCAAGCATGCGGGTCATAGTGCATGCTTGGCCAATCATCAGCCAGCAATGCATTGCGATGCCGCAGTGAATTATGGGCCGTGACGCACCACTCGAATCTGGCGCGAAAGGCCCATAATGTTCGTTCTTCGTCGAATGATCGAACAGCCGATGTTCGAGTTAAACATGGGTTCGACTCGAACACGAAGCTCATCCCTAACCTTTTCATGTGACAACACTGAAGAAATTACACTTTGCTACAATGTAAAGTAGAGAGTGTGGAGCTTGTATAACAGTGTAAATTTGTTGTCCCCTCAAAATAACTCAACACACGGCCATTAATGTCTAAACAGCTGGCAACAAAAGTGAGTACACCCCTAAGTGAAAATTTCCAAGTTGGGCCCAAAGTGTCAATATTTTATGTGGCCACCATTTTTTTCCAGCACTGCCTTAACCCTCTTGAGCATGGAGTTCACCAGAGCTTCACAGGTTGCCACTGGAGTCCTTTACCACTCCTTCATGACGACATGGAGCTGGTGGATGTTAGAGACCTTGTGCTCCTACACCTTCCATTTGAGGATGCACCACAGATGCTCAATAGGGTTTAGGTCTGGAGACATGCTTGGCCAGTTTACCCTCAGCTTCTTTAGCAAGGCAGTGGTTGTCTTGGAGGTGTGATTGGGGTCGTTATCATGTTGGAATACTCCCCTGCGGCCCAGTCTCCGAAGGGAGGGGATCATGCTCTGCTTCAGTATGTCACAGTACATGTTGGCATTCATGGTTCCCTCAATAAACTGAAAAATCCCCAGTGCCGGCAGCACTCATGCAGCCCCAGACATTAAACTCCCACCACCATGCTTGACTGTAGGTTTTTGTATTCCTCACCCGGTTGCCGCCACACACGCTTGACACCATCTGAACCAAATAAGTTTATCTTGGTCTCATCAGACCACAGGACTTGGTTTAAATAATCCATGTCCTTAGTCTGCTTGTCTTCTCTTCTTTATTTCCCAAAGACAACCTCTGGATATGACGCTGAGCACGCGCACTCAACTTCTTTGGTTGACCATGGCGAGGCCTGTTCTGTGTGGAACCTATCCTGTTAAACTGCTGTATGGTCTTGCCCACCGTGCTGCAGCTCAGTTTCAGGGTCTTGGCAATCTTCTTTTAGCCTAGGCCATCTTTATGTAGAGCATCAATTCTTTTTTCAGATCCTCAGAGAGTTCTTTGCCATGAGGTGCCATGTTGAACCTCCAGTGACCAGCATGAGAAAGCGAGAGTGATAACACCAAATTTAACACACCTGCTCCCCATTCACACCTGAGACCTTGTAACATTAACAATTCACATGAAACCGGGGAGGGAAAATGGCTCATTGGGCCCAATTTGTTGCCAGCGGTTTAGACATTAACCACCCTGGAGGTATTCCTGAGTCTGGCTCGGGGTAAGACTTCAGTACCATTAGCAAGAACCCCGAGCCAGACTCGGGCTGCATTGTAGGATTCAGGGAGAGTTACTTACCTTGTTCCCTGGATCCTGCGATGTCTCCCCGCTGTGTGTGTGAGCTGTCTCCTCGCTCGATTCACACAGTGCCGCCGAGCTCCGTTCCCTGCGACGTTGCGGCGCACGGGGGCGGAGATCAGCGCCAAATTCAAAAAAGTAAAATCACAATACACATACATTATATTGTAATCTTACTGATTGCAGTACTGTATAAAAAAATTACACATCCCCTTTGTCCCTAGTGGTCTGTCCAGTGCCCTGCATGCACTTTTATATTATAAATACAGTTTTTTCTGCTTGGAATTTGGAGATTGTCCATAGCAACCAAAAAGTGTCCCTTTATGTCAAAAGTGGATTTAGACCAGCTAGAAAACAGCGATAATAAATTAGAATCACTTGCAGAATTGAGCGATAGCGATTTGTGGGGAAATTCGTCATCAAACACTAAATCTAATGACAGCGACAATTCTGCAACTGAGCAAATTTCAGTGTTTTGGATTTGATTACATTATTGAATAATTTTTATTATTATTATATTATTATTTGTTATAATTATTTATAGTTATTTATTATATTATAATTTATGATTTTGTTTTTTGAACTTTATCATACCCGGGATGTCTACTAGACTCTGGTTTGGACAGATTTAAGTGAGTTATTCCTAAGAATTGCAGGCCTACAATATAAAATGCCAAATTTCCATGCAAAATAATTGTACCGCTTTCAGCACCTAAAATCTGACAGAATCATACCGCCAGGGAGGTTAATGGCTGTGTGTTGAGTTATTTTGAGGGGACAGCAAATTTACACTGTTATACAAGCTGTACACTCACTACGTTACATTGTAGCAAAGTGTCATTTCTTCAGTGTTGTCACATGAAAACATATAATAAAATATTTACAAAAATGTGAGGGGTGTACTCACTTTTGAGAGATACTGTACGTGATTCTGTAGTTCCGGGTTTTGCCGCCGGCGGCTCGCTCCTGCTATGATTTTACACATCATGCCGCGTACACACGATCAATTTTTTTGACGGTGAAAACACCGTCGAGAAAATTGACCTGAAAAACGAGGAACAGCTTGTTCCCCCCACACACGGCCGTTTTAAATGACATTTTTTTTGGGTCGAAAAAAACGACCGTGTGTGGGCTCCGCGGCAGTGTTTCCCTATGGGAAAACTGCCGTGGAAAAAAATGACGGGAGTCACGACGAGAAAAATTAGAGCATGTTCTAATTTTTCTCGTCGTGATTAATGCCGTTTTTCCCGTTGAGAAAAACGACAAAAAGCCCACAGACGGTCGTTTTTCTCGTCCAAAGGAAAAAATTTAATTTTTCTCGACGGGAAAAACGGTTGTGCGTACGCGGCATAAGAGGGGTGTCTCTTGCTTGATAAGGGGGATGTCTCTTGCCGGATAAGTGATGTCTGTTGCTGGATAGGGGATGCCTCTTTCTGGATATAGGGGTTGTCTCTTGCTGGATATAGGGGGTGTCTTTTGCTTCATATGGAGATGTCTCTTTGCTGCATATTGGTCTGTTGAAATCGTCTAATTGCTGGATATTTCCAATGTTTTGTAAATTTTACTGCATTGCTTTTGTATTAAGAAATTCCATACAATTTACTTGTGTAGCGCCCTGCTCTCAATGAGTGGGCGCTACATGTTGAAATTATAGTTGTGTGGGCATTAGTTTAGCCCAGAGAGATTTTATTCAAATTGTGACACTGTTTCAGTTCAGCTGGTTGCATGATTTCCCCCCCCAGCGGTGGGTGTCGCTGTCGCCGCTAGTCAGGGTTGGAAAAGCAACAGACTGGACGTATTGGTACGTCTTTCCCAGAAGCAGCCCAGGGGGCGTGGTGAACCCACTGTGCATTCTGGGAGGGGGTATTTAAGAGGCAGAGACCGCTTTACCAGGGTTGGTTGCCGGGGTTCATTCTTCGATCCTCGCCTGAGGGCCCTCCTGGCTTTAGGGATGTGTAGGCAGTTCCCGCCTCTGGGCCACGTTGGCCCATAGACTCGCAACTGAGATGTAGGCTCAGGAATTACTGGGGTCTGCTGATCCAGGGATGATCCTGTGTTGCCTTGCCTGATGGAAGGGACCGAGCAATTGAGGACTCAATTGGAGGATGTACCTGGATCCTAAAAATCTACCTCACAGTGCTGCCGGAGCGGCTGAAAGATCCTGGCACTGACAGTTGTGTTCTTTCTGAGGAAGCTAACCCAGTAAGGGCTTATACGAGTCTGTGCCAGAGACTATTGAACAAATTCCAATACCAAGTCTGTGGCAGAGACTAACTTTGATCGAGCTTCACACCGGTTGCTAGGGCGGGGAGAGTGGGCCTATCCGGTGGTCGCTATCAGCGTGGAGACAGTTGCTCCTCTGGACCTAGGAGAGTTCCGTGATTGACAAGTAAGATACCTGAGTCCTCCCCATTCCTCTTACCCCTCTGTTGGAAAGTTTATTCAATAAAACCCCTGAAAGAGACTTTGTGTTGGTGCAGACGTTTCTTCCGGAATACTCTTCAAGGGGAACCCCTGAGCCGAACATTTGGAACAGTAAGATAACGTGCAGACCCAAAATATAACCAGCAGCTCCTACGGGGGTACCGCTACACTTGTATAGCCCCCCCCCAATTATACTTGGTTCCCTGTTCTCTAAAGGGGGCAGTGCTAGGAGGTGTGTAAGGGTGGAGAAAAGGGGCTGTCCTAGGGGTGGGTAGGGGCGGAGACAGGCGTGACCTAGGGGAGGAGCGTGAATTCCTGCACCTTTTCTTTGAGAAAACAAAAGCCCTACATAGATCTATTTGAAAAATACACAATTTAACTACCAAAAGCTTTAAAACTTTTGCACACTGATGCCTAAAAAACACAGCGCTTTTAGGCATGCGGTCTTTTTTTTTTAAACTGTAAATGCAGACTATTGTTTTTAATGTGCCTGTATGTTCAGGCATGTAAACATGTGCTGTTTATTGTTCAGTAAAAAAAAAGCTGAAATCTGCATTGCCGGTCAGTATTTTATGCACATACACTTGTACATACACTCGTACATGCGTAAAATGCTAATTTTAAGGAATTAGACGCATTCTGGGAGCTAGATTTTTCTTTACGTGTGTACACACATACGCGTGAATACATGCCAAATAAACGCAAGAAATTTTGGTCAGGAATATGGATGTTCAAACTTCAGTGCTGTGTGCAAGTACCTTTTTAGCCAGCACTTAATATTCATCCAACCTCTACATAACTGTATTCATTATTTTGAAAAGTATAAAAGAAAAGTAGTAGGACAAAAAGGATGGTTTAACCAATCATCGTTTGCATATTATTTCTTAAAGTTTCCTTTAAATAGGGGGGTGGCAGGCATGGACGTCTGCTCCATAGGGCAAGGGGGGGGCAATTGACACCCCCCTGGAATCGAGAAGGTGTTGAAGAGTGAAGACACCCCTCCACGAGTGCAGCAGTGACAGCGCCGCGGTGACAGGCAGGTTAGAACAGGGAGAGGCGAGCTGCTGGCCGTGGCGTTGCAAGGGAGGGCGGGGGTGGTCTGGTGCGGGGTGACACCACTGCACCTGACCAACCATCCCCTTCTCTTGCGGCCCGCGGGCTGTCTGAGCGGTCCCGGGCTGGATGTCACACAGGCACAGCTAGCAGAGTGAAGCCACCTCCCCCTCCAGTGTTTATGTGTACACAGGGGGAGGGAACCTGCTGTGCATGTGCCGCGCTTATCTGAGGTACTGAATGGGATGGGAGGAGAGGGGGGGTCTGTCTGTGCTGAAGGGGGGGTTTTCTGAATGGGGGGTCCATCTGTGCTGAAGGGGGGGTCTGTGCTAAAGGGGGGTCTGTGCTGAAGGAGGGGTCCATCTGTGCTGAAGGAGGGGTCTGTGCTGAAGGGGGGTCCATCTGTGCTGAAGTGGGGGTCTGTGCTGAATGGGGGGTCTGTGCTGAAGGGGGGTTCCATCTGTGCTGAAGGAGGGTCTGTGCTGAAGGGGAGGTCCATCTGTGCTGAAAGGGGGGATCCATCTGTGCTGAAGGGGGGACTGTGCTGAATGGGGGGTCTGTGCTGAAGGGGGGGTCCATCTGTGCTGAAGGGGGGTCTGTGCTGAATGGGGGGGTCTGTGCTGAAGGGGGGTCCATCTGTGCTGAAGGGGGGTCCATCTGTGCTGAAGGGAGGTCTGTGCTGAAGGGGGGTCCATCTGTGCTGAAGGGGGGATCTGTGCTGAATGGGGGTGTCTGTGCTGAATGGGGGTGTCCGTCTGTGCTGAAGGGGGGGTCCATCTGTGCTGAAGGGGGGGTCCATCTGTGCTGAAGGGGGGGTCCATCTGTGCTGAAGGGGGGGTCTGTACATTCTCTAGGCTATATTTATATGGGCATGGAGTGAAGCTGAATTATCTCAAGAGCTATTTCACACTGCCAGCTGGCCGCGTTATCGGTAAAGCGCCGCTAAAAAGCGGCGCTTTACCATCGTTTTAGCTGCGCTATTCGGCCGCTAGTGGGGCGCTTTTAAAAGGGTTAAATGCGACTGTGTATCGCCGCTGCCGGAGCGTCCCCCCCTGAAAAAATTTTTGCGAACGCCCATGGTGGCAGGGGTGTGTCCTTTGCCTACATAGTTTGTACTATTTTCCCCTCTTTCCCATGTCAAAAAGTTGGGTTTGTTGGAAAACACCCTGTTAATGGCCCTATTAATGTCACACTGCTGTGCCACTTAGAGAATTTGCAGACTAGTGGTTTTGCGCTTACTCCACAACTTCCATATCAAAGTAAAATTCCATGTTTACTATGATCTTAAATTGTTAATTTGGGCCCAGCTGGCCCAAACAAACTATTTTCATTGCTAACTGATGCGGCTGCTGTGTGTGCTGTACTATACTGTAGTCGCATCAGCTTACTCTGATTGGCTGAGGTGGAAATTGTGATGTCATCTGCCTACATCTCCTCCTTAGCCAATCAGAGGAAGAGTTGTATCCATTGATAAAAAATATACGGTAAGTCTTCTTGTGAATTATGTGGGCTGGTCCAAACAAGCGATTTAAAGTTATAGTATACATGCCATGGAATCATACTTTAACAACAATGGATGCAACAGGGTTCATTTACTAAAGGCAAATATGCTTTTCACTTTGCAAGGGCACTTTCCCCAGAGTTTAGCGAATTAACTGAAGCTCTGTGGACTGCCATCATCTAATCATCTAAATACAACCAAAAATATTTTTTAATTTTCCTTTAATATGATTGGGTATCCTTTGCAGTGAATTTATACCACATTCACTAAGCTAAGTGAAAATTTTCTTGAAAAGTGAACAGCTTAAAGCGGAGCTCCACCCGCGATTTTTTTTTTTTAAAGTCAGCATCTACAAACACTGTAGCTGCTGACTTTTAATAAGGACACTTACCTGTCCTTCTCGCCCGTGATGATGGCCCCCCCGATGCCAATCCCTTGATCCTGACAGGTCCCGTGCCGCCATCCTCACTAAGGGAAACAGGCAGTGCAGCCTTACGGCTTCACTGCCCGTTTCCTACTGCGCATGCGCGAGTCTCGCACCGATTTGTGAATGGGCGGCTGCTCTCCGTGATTGCTCACAGTTCCCAGAAGGCAGCGCGCCCATTCACCAGAAGACACCGTGAGTAGGAGGGATGAAGAAGATCCACCTCGGATAAGGAAGAGGCAGATTAGGGACTTCCGCATAGCAACAGGTATTTCGGGTGAGTAAAAATATATTTATTTTTTTAATTTTTAATTTTCTATTTTTTTGCTGCATTTTCGTGTGTTTTTTTTTTTCAGGGTGGAACTCCGCTTTAATGGCCTAATGGTAAATCAACCCCAATATCTACACCCAGTTTTAACTGAGTGGTATTGCATTGCTTCCTTGTTGTACAAAATACAGAAGTATTCTTGGCATCCTACTTTCTCAAAAACGTCCTATTGAATGACTAAATGTCTTAAAAGCCTTAACCACTTGCCCTCTAGACGACTTACTCCCCTTCATGACCAGGTTATTTTTTGCGATACGGCACTGAGTTACTTTAACTGACAATTGCGCAGTCATGCAACAATGTACCCAAATAAAATGTACCGGTATGTAAAAAATCAAATTTCTTCATCAATTTAGGCCAATATGTATTCTGCTACATATTCTTATTAAAAAAATAGAAAAAAAAGTGTATATTGATTGGTTTGCGCAAAAGTTATAGTGTCTACAACTATGAGATATATATATTTTTTTTTTACAAGCAATTGCGGCAAACAGCAACTTATAAAGGAACTGCGATATTGTAGTGAACAGTCGGACACTAACTGACACTTTTTACAGATCCTCCCAAAATTGAGCACCAGCCACCACTGTTGGCAGCCCATTCTATACGAATAAGCTGTCCTAATGCAATATCTGCGAACATGTGACACAACATGGGTTTACATGCGCAAGTTAACATAGTTAGTCTTGCATAAAAAAAATCCAAGTCCATCTAGTTCAACCAACAAACAACGCAATACTCAAGAAGGAAAAAGTGTGAAGGGGCCCTAGAAGGTTTAATTAAAGGGGGTACACATGAATCCATCCTTCTGAAAGCTGTGTGTAGAGTTATGAAGTGGTCCAGTCTCTAACCCCCATCACCAGAAGAAGCAGAGATAGGAGATACATCTTCTATGAGTACAACCAAACAATACATCCAGTACACAGTCCTAGTGACCAAACCTATAATTATAGATTTAAGATCTACACGGTCATGGTTAGTGAGCAACCTTTGTGTGAAGAAAAAGATCTGACCAGAATATCTGGTTTGATTACACTTTGTTAGCACTGTTTAAAGGAATGTGTGCTAAGACTATGAACAATGCAGTATGTACTTATTCTAAACAAGAAGCAAACGCACTTTAAAACAAGCCCTCACTTACCTCTGTAACTAAAAAGGTTGTGACGAAATGCAACTTCAACATTCACCATTGGAGCACTAAAATCATGGCTCCTTGGCTGTAATTTCTCCTTGGCATCCTGCCATCCTTATAATGTAAATAAACAGCAGGTCCTGTTAGAAACCAACTGAAACCTGACTTTAGTGTCTCTGCTAACATCCTTGAGGATGAATTACTGCACAATACATTCATCTACAGAGATAAGTTAGGGGTTATTTTTAAACTATTTTAGTGAACCGTCGGATCATTACCTGGGTGCGCTGTTTAAATCGGTAAGCCTGAGAAACACCGGCGAGCGGCAGGGGGTGGACAGCGGACGGCGGACGACCCCTCCCACTGCTTCTGAAATCCAACAGTTAATTAGCCACTTGGAGCCCTTTCATGAGTAAGCCAATCGTTGGCTGAAAAAAAAAGTACCGGGGTCGTGGCTGATAGCCTTAACCATAACCCCCAGTAAACCAATTTGCAAGCCGCAACGTTACGTATATATATACATATTGCAGTCAGCAATAGTCTGGGGCTGGGCACAGTTGCACTTTAGGAACTGCTAACATGTGGGAAGGTAGACAAGAGGGCGTTGATATATTTCAGGAAACTGGTACGAATGCAAATAAAGCCTACAAAAAAATTAAGTACATTTCTCCAACAGTTTATTGGTGATAAGCATGTGAGGCTCATGATAGCATCAGTGTTATGCTAAAACAATTGACTTAACGGCATCAGGAGATAAGTACGGTACTTCCCTCTCTCTTAGTAGAGCTTCTGCACTAGAACACAAACTGTGCATTGAACAAATTGATACACACATACAACAATTACCTTTACGTTGTAAGCTCTGATAAGCAGGACCATCTGCCCTTTGAATTAGTTGGCATTCTAATGTAAATGCTTTATATTCTAGTGTAATATTTTTGAGCCCTTATAAAATAACTTGCACCTGGTATCAACTTTATTATTTTGATAGTTATAAATAACTAAATTAGTGCAAAAAGTTGAAAAGTCTAAAAACTAAAACTAAAATAATTTGGTTTATATATTTAGCACAAGATATGTTGAAAATGTAATATCACGTAATGTGCCACATTAGAATACACATATTATTTATCTCTAATTGGTAAATTATGGTTACTCAGGCATACCCTTTATAACGTAATAACAATGATCTCATCCAACACTGTATATATCTATATCTATCTATATGTATTTTTCTATCTATATCTGTGTGTTATAAAAAAAAAAAAATATATATATATATACATACACACACACATATATATACAGTATATATAGAAAACCTGACTTGCATATGTAATGCTGAACACATGCTATATACAGTACACAGCAGAGGCACAGAGCACATGATATATACAGCAAAAGAGATGTGTCCTTACCCAACAAGATACGCCAGAATGGAGAGCTGAACAACACGGAATAAAATCCCCACCTTTTTGTTCTTGGCAATGACATATTTTTCAGTCTTATAATCAAAGAGTGACACGAACAGCCCTTTCCAAGCGACCTGCCCCATTCTGTCTGCTCACATTGCAGCAATGAGGGAGAAGAGTCAGGAAGGGAATGCAGATCTGATTCAGGCACAAGCGCTCTATTCTGAAACATGAGAAACAGCCGAGACTGGTGCTACTGCTCACTGTCTATACAGTACATCTAGGACAGAGCTCAGTATACAGTAGCTTCATGACTGGCATGTGCGGGATCACTGCCAGGGTAACCACACAGCCCATATTTTAAAATGCATCATTTCAGCTTTATTTTTAAATGTATCTTGTCACACAACTTTCTTCAGACTTTTAAATAAACCAGCTGATCTGCCTGTGGGCTTATTTGAAACCAAGATCCATTCCAGTCTGCAGGTTCAGTTTAACAGGGACATCAGTGGCATGAATCACATCCTAACTTCTTGCATCTCTTTCAAGGTCCTGTGGTTAGATTTTCGCTCTTTATATGCTATGTTTTTTTTTATGAGGTTTATTGAAGAAACTTGAGCACCAATGCAAAAGACAGTGATAAGAAGGCCCGGACTGGCCATAGGGCAGACCGGGCATATGCCCGGTGGGCTGGCCCGGCCGGGGCCACCCGCTCCATAGCCTGTTGCTGTTCAGGCCGCACAGCGGGAGGTAAGCACCGACCGCGGCCTGAACATGGTTAACACAGGCCGTGGCCACCGCTCGCCGCTACCGCTATGCGGCCGTGCCTGTGTCTTCTTCGGCGGAACTTTCGGCTGCATGGGCTGAGCTGTGTGTCTCTCTCACACACAGCTCAGCCTCAGAGCCAATATGAACAGTTCCGCTCTCTGCTCCCAGGGACTGCTCCTCCAGCCAATGTGTCCGCATGGTGGGGCAAGGGGGAGAGCTGCAGGCTGTGCTGGCAGGACGTTTCCCCCGCTCGCCCCCCTCCCCTTCTCTTGTCCAGACTCGGCAGCACATGTGAGGAGAAAGCTATTGTTCTTCCCTCACCATTGGCCACAACAGCGGGCCAATCGGAAGAAATAGAGGGGCATCATGGGAAATGTAGTCCCAGAGCTAGGTGACCCAATTGTTCTCAGCAGGGAGCTGGCTACACTCCCCGGCATGCACTCTGCTGGGGGGGGGGGGGGAGAGAAAACAGAAAACACGCTGAGGAGTGCTTATAGCAGCTACTATAAGAGACATGAAAAATGAAAGAGAGGACTTTGCTGGGGGAACTAATAGCCCCAGCACAACCTGAGAGAGCCACGCTGTACCACACCACCAGAGAGAGAGCCACACTGTACCACACCACCAGAGAAAGCTACGCTGTACCCACACCACCAGAGAGAGAGCCACGCTGTACCACACCACCAAAGAGCCATGCTGTACCGCACCACCAGAGAGAGAGCCACGCTGTACCGCACCACCAGAGAGCCATGCTGTACCGCACCACCAGAGAGAGAGCCACGCTGTACCGCACCACCAGAGCAGATTTTTCTGTAAAGGTGAACTTACCCTTTAAAGACCTTAAAAGCCATGCCAGTCATTTGATAGTAAATGACATGTGGACTGTGGAAGGTCAAATCTATGAACTCACAATCAGCTTCTCTAACGCAAAGGACATAAAGAGGTACGATTATATAATTTTGGAATTATGGCCAATCCTGCTGTATCTTTGTGAGGAATTTAAACTACGGAATACACAACAGAAAAAGGAATTATCAGAGTCCCATTTCAACTTAAAAGAAAAGGAACGTGAGATAGGGAAGCTCACTAAAAAAATGAATGAGGTCACTGGTGGGGCAGATCATTTAAAAAAATTCAGCCTAGAACTGCAAGGTGAATTAGACTTGTTGCAGGAGTCTTATAGAGAAAACTGCGGTAAAAATAGACAAATAAGAGAAAAATTTAAAAAAATTAAAGCAAGAATTGGAGAGTTACAGGCAAGAAAAAGTGTTCCCTCATGAGAGTTGTAATAGTCAGTGGAAAACTAGAACAAGAAGTGGATCAGCTCAGGTCATAACAGCAATTCCTTATTAAACAATTAGGAGAATTAAAAGAACAATTTAAGTTCATGCCCCAGGGTAGTGCTCATATGCCTAACCCTAAAACCCTAAAATTGAGTGGCCTGACTATAATCCCAGATCTGACTCTCAATCCGAAGGTTGTGATTTAGACAGCAGAGAGGAATCAAAAAAGAGAGCCCAGGTACTACCGCAAGCCATTTTCAAAAGGTAAGAATGGAACCACCACCTAAGAGTAGGTATAACCAGTTTTATCGAGGTTCAGATAAAAAGACATGCACCCCTAAACAGGACCCCTCAAAAATAAATACATTTTTGAAAAGTGCCGTCTTTGTGAAGAAGGGATCATGTATATCACTGACCACCTTCAGCCCTATGAAAATACCCTCTCAGTTTCGGGCATGGATGATGACCAGTCTAGGATTAATTTGTTGCTGTTAGTATTTGAAACCAAATACCATGGATTCTTTGAATCGTTAAAAGGTCTGTACAGTATTTAATGGAAAGAAATTCAACATTGTTGTCATCTGAAGTTCGGCCCTTACAAAAACATTACGGCTGCCAGGGCTGCTTTCTACAATATGAGGTGTGCCAATCATCAAAGCCCCACTGAATTTCTGGCTGTGCTAAAAAGTGCTTAACACTTAGCAGAAAAAGAGCCAGATTACAATCGCCCGAAATTTTCATTCCTGTTCTTCAAGGCCCTACCTACCTACATAAAAATGAGTTTAGCGAGGGACTACAAGTTGGGGTACTTACTGGAATACTTGGTAAAAGAGAGTAACAATTTGTACTCCATCCAACAGACCGGTAAATACAGTGAAAGGCCTGAACCTGTAACCAAATTTGTGGCTGAAACTCATATATCTCCTCAATCGTTAAATTTTGAAACCAAGAAAAAGACATATGCTATAGTCAGGGGAGATATGCCACATGGCTCCCCCAGGGGGATACCAAATACCCCACCAGTTAAAGGGGGGAGAAGAGACCACCATTCAAAGGGGGAAAAACAAAGACTACCTCAGGATTATCCTCCAAGGGAACAGGACCCCAGGTTTAGGAGAAACTATAGGGAGTATCCCCAAAAGGCCAAATTTAACTCTGAGGGTGGAAACCCTAACTATAACGGGTATCATTTGCCCCCGGGACCTACACAGGTAAATAGGGATCCACCACACAGTAGGACTTCCCAAAATCCCCAGGAAGATAGGGAGCAACTAAGACCCAAACCACCACTCCAGAACCGAAACAGTGATCCTGACGGTGATATGTCTGATCAGGGTGAGTTAGAAATCCCAAGAAATCTCAGAAACCGGATCCAACAACCCAATTCTGATAGGCTCGTGAGCAACTTGGAGGCAAAATTAGATCAAATACTTAATATGTTAAACGGTTTTATTGCTGCACGGAGCCTAAATAATCCTTTTTTAAGGGGAAAATCCTGTGGCCAGCCAAGGGCCACAGAGCCTTTGAGCATCCATGTTGAAATAAATCAGAGGAATGCACTGAATATAGGCATATACCTTAGTGTACTCACTCAGAGGCAGGAGAGAGAATGATTAATGATGAATGGTGAGCTCACTCACCCCTTGGCAGTCAGCACCTCTCATCCAGATGTATCTGAGGCTACTGGACTTCACATTTCTGGCCCCCACTTCCCTTTTCTGAGGAGTGTGGGCAGACACAAAGGGGTAAGGATGGGAGGAAGAGGAGCAGTTCGAGCCCTCTCTCCTCTCCCGTCTGTGTTACGGGGGGGGGGGGGAATTGTTAGTGCTGGCTTTGGGCAGCGTGAAAAAGAGCGTAACAGACACTCTTGGTTTAGACAACTGCAGCCAGCAACCCTGCTGGGAAGTCATAGTCATGTCTAAATAATTTGTCCGGGTTTTAGGCAGTCTGAAACCCGGACGCATGATTCCAAACCCGAACTGTCCGTGTGAATCCTGGACAGGTGGCAACCCTAGCCGTGTGAAGGATCCAGGGATACCACTGATGCCAGTCTACCAGGATACACCCGTCAGAACTGCCCAGACCAAAGGTGCCCAGAGTGATCCATGTCCCGCCAACAGACGGATGACAGCCCTTGGATGCACACATCAATTAGACGAAATTACACCTATTTGCAGGTGTCTACACCCCTTAAACATTTTATAGCCACAGTCCGGAACCATCTTCACAAACAAGACTTACAAGGCCAGAATTAAGCCCTATTTCTTCAAGAGTCTACCTCGGTAACTGTCCCAAATGGCTACAGCATTTTACCCAGTGACCACGGGGGGGGGGGGGGGGGGTATGTTAGACTTTGTGAGAAGAAATAATATAATCTTTAACATTTTTATATGGAATAGGTCCCAAAACAGAGGTGAAGCTCAGGGCAGACACATGAGAGTTTTTCAAAACAGAACATACTGTATTTTTATCACCTTGTTTGACATCTACAAACAAGCTTACTTACAGAGCTGGAGATAGAACAATGGTTTATGATTTAATCACAGACCTGGGGTAATAAACAAACTGGCCTTAGGTTTACATAAAGGTGGAGTGTAAAGGCCCCAGGTGGACTCAGATAAGCCTATGATTTTGATTGTCTATAAAGCTAGTTATAAAGTAAACTGCCATTGTCTCGGCTTTGAGAAAAATAAATACAGAGAAAGACCCCTCATAGAAATAATTTTTTTCCCTCTCTCTCTTGTAACAATTTTAGATATATATATTTCACACATCATTTATCATATATGGACACTATCCAACGAAAATCCAACTAGAAATATTAACACAAATGTTGATGTACAAAGTCCATGGTCCATAACATGCCTAAAAGGAATGATGGAATTTTTGTGATAGGTTTTGGATAATATTTCATTGTGAATCATATCATCTATGTATATATATATATATATATATATATATATATATATATATATATATATATATATATATATATATATATATATATTTATATATATATATTAACTGGGTGTATATATATATATATATATATATATATATATATATATATATATATATATTTTTTGTGGGATGGGGGTTGTTTAGCTCAAGTGGTAGATGCGTTTTTCCAGCGATTCAAGCCAGTCAGGAACTATATTTAAGGGCATGGTAGCCCATTTTTATTAAAAAAGGCAAAATAAAAGTCCAAACAAAGGTTTCCCACGCAGGGGTTCTTCTCCATCAAATACACATAACAGAAAATGCTAGCCCACCTGGCTCTCTGTAGCAGTACTTCTGCACTTTCCTGGTCACCCAGACCACCGGACTCCTCAAAGTAGACGGCTTCCCTTTAGCGTCCACAGCTCTGCCTCTTGCAGTCACCAAATTTCTGACTGCCTCTTGCAGTCACCAATGTTCTGGCTGTCTCATACAGCCTCTCTGACTCCTGAAGACCTCCTGTCTCTTGGTGTGGAGCCGTCTCCAACTGGGAGCCATGAGGTCTTCCCATACATTCGTTATAAGGGCTGTGCTCACCTGAGCACACACCCTGCTGGTAATCAGCAAAGTCTGGACACAGGGTTGGAGATCCCATCCCTCCCAAGACACTGTGGAATCTCCAAACTACAAAGCCCCTTTCCAGAATACCAAAACCTGGAGAAAGCTGCGAAACCAGTCTTCTCCAGTCAACATCTACGCTCTGTAGTCTTGCACCTTGTAAATGTGCACACCCTGTGTCCAGCAAACTGTCCAATTTACTGTGACAGTAGCTCCTACTGTCACAATATATATATATTATTCCAAAAATGCAGCGCTTCAATGTAACATATAAAAGTGACAGTCCAAGTGGAAAAATCAATGTATAATGAGGTGTATGTAGAAACTGATAAGACACCACCACCAAACTTCAGTGTGCAAAGAAAAAAGCCAGCATAGTGAAGCCCGTAAGGTAAAATAAAGGATTTATTGGTATTCTACTTACAGGAAAATAATGATCATCATGGCATAGACAAATCCACGGCTCTCAGCGTGCTTGCATCGACCAGCCTGACATGTTTCAGCCGAATGGATATCATCAGAGGCGTGATATCCATTTGGATGAAACATGTCAGGCTGGCCGATGCAAGCACGCTGAGAGCCGCGGATTTGTCTATGCCATAATGATCATTATTTTCCTGTAAGTACCAATAAATCCTTTATTTTACCTTACGGGCTTCACTATGCTGGCTTTTTTTCTCTACATTGGGTAACCCTTCCTGTTGAGGACTGCATAGCATTTCAATTTTATTTGAGTCCGGGAGGAGTTTGGAGAGCTGCATCTACCATTGACCCTCTACATCTTATTAATACAACGTTTGGTTTTGTTCACTTTCTGGTAAGCAGATTGTGAGCACGATTGGTGTGGTGTGCTTCTTTTGTCTTTGCACACTGAAGTTTGGTGGTGGTGTCTTATCAGTTTCTACATCCACCTCATTATACATTGATTTTTCCACTTGGACTGTCACTTTTATATGTTACACTGAAGCGCTGCATTTTTGGATTACTATTTTTGACGTTTGCTTTATCAACAGACTGTGCTAGCTGCTATATTCACTTACTATTTTATTATTTACTGTTAGCGCAGATATTGGTTCACCCTGTTTATGTATATATATATACATAAATATATATATATATATATATATATATATATATATATTATGAATATAAGACTATGACCTTATATGTTACATTCTATTGTTAGCAGGGTATTGAAATCATAAACTGCAAGCTTCTTGTTTGCAGCAATAGCTTTGCTTTTATGAAGGATTGAAAAGCATGTCTTTACAGCATGAGAACAGGAACTGAATGACAAACAAGTACACACTTAGATACAGAAGGTACGTACTGTTATATCATATATTACTAATGTTCAGATAAAGGAACACCTGGGTAGAAGTGACCATAACATGATTTCATTTGATGTTAGCTGTAAGCAAGAAATACATACAGTATACAAAAAATGTAGTGCTATACATAAAAATTATATACAAAACACCCAAGTGTGGTGCTCAAAACAAATGAATATAAAAAAGTCAGTGAAAAGTCCAAAATGGACAAATTATATGTGTAAATAGAGTCTTTGATGACCATTCAAACGTGGATAATCTTGAAACACAGACGATGCAAGGTATTGCGAAACGCGTCGGGAGATTCCACTACTGCCACTGAAAATTTTTCAAAGCGCTACGTATACTGCTTGAATGTAAGTGTATCTACCTGCATTTAATAAATAGTATCTACGTTATTACGCTATGTGCCCTCTCCTTCTTTCCTACAATATGGTTCCACTGTGAGCTATCCCATCATCATACCGGGTTCCGATATTTGGTGACACCACTAGACCCTGGATTTTGGACATTGATGTGTGCAACGCCAGCCAGGACCCTAGACCTACGAGTATACATGTACCAAGCCTGTTTGACCCTTTAGACATACGTTTACTGGGTCCATTCCATCTGGTAAGCCTCCTTTCCATTTGGTGGTGGTCACGTTATAGTCATTTGTTCTTTGAAAGTCACCAGTTGTGTTTCAAGATTATCCACTTTTGAATGGTCATCAAAGACTCTATTTACACATATAATTTGTCCATTTTGGACTTTTCACTGACTTTTTTATATTCATTTGTTTTGAGCACCACACTTGGGTGTTTTGTATATAATTTTTATGTATAGCGCTACATTTTTTGTATATTGTTTGTTTTTTGCTTTTTCCAGTATATTCCCATGGGCAATAAGTTTAAAAGGCCTAAAAATAAAACCTATGTGGCTCACGGTCAAAGTGAAAAAAGCTATAAACTACAAGAAAAGAGCTTTTAAAAAATATAAAAATGAAGGAACACTAGTGTCGTTTAAATGTTACAAAGAATATAACAGGATATGTAAAAAGGAAATCAAGGATGCAAAAATTCAAAACGAACGACAGATTGCAAAAGATAGTAGGACAAACTCCAAAAAATTCTTCATTCTCAATGTCCATAATGGGGGTGGTAGTGACACAGCCCCAAATCCACAATGGCTCAAAAAGTGATATGGCCCAGAAATATTTAGACAGAATAAAGGTGGAAAAAGCACCTGGACCAGATGGCACACCCCATGGATCCTAAAAGAATTGAGCTCTGTAGTTTCAAAGCCATTGTATCTAATTTTTAGGGACTCATTAATGACAGGAATAGTACCACTGGATTGGCGCAGGGCCAATGTGGTGCCTATATTTAAAAAGGGAACAAAGTCTTTACCAAGTAACTATAGACCTGTTAGTTTAACTTCTATAGTTGGGAAGATACTGGAGAGATTAATAAAAGACCACATAGATGAGTTCTTGCTGGAAAAAACTATTTAAGCAACAGACAGCATGGATTCATGAAAGACAGAAGTTGTCAAACAAACCTGATTTCTTTTTATGAAGAGGTAAGTAAAACATTGGACAGAGGGGTGGCGGTGGACGTGGTATACTTGGATTTTGCAAAAGCGTTCGATACAGTTCCCCACACACGGCTCATGTGTAAGGTAAAATCTACAGGATTTGAAATATCAGTTTGTAAATGGATAGAAAACTGGCTAAAAGACAGAATTCAGAGAGTAGTGGTTAATGATTCTTACTCTGAATGGTCTAAGGTTATCAGTGGTGTACCCCAAGGTTCAGTGCTGGGACCCTTACTTTTTAATATCTTTATAAATTATATTGGGTCTGGGATCAAAAGTAACATTTCTGTCTTTGCAGATGACACTAAGCTATGCAGTGGAATAACGTCCTTACAGGATGTCTCCAATTTACAAGCCGACATCAATGCTCTGTCTAATTGGGCGACTATGTGGCAGATGAGGTTTAACCTTCCTAGCGGTATTCCCGAGTCTGGCTCGGGGTTAAATTTCAGCACCAAAAGCGGTAACCCCGAGCCAGACTCGGGTTGCGTCGCAGTGATCCAGGCAGGAGTTACTTA
Source organism: Rana muscosa (assembly GCA_029206835.1). NCBI lineage: Eukaryota > Metazoa > Chordata > Amphibia > Anura > Ranidae > Rana > Rana muscosa. The sequence continues at coordinate 149,744,762 of CM055117.1, forward strand.
CCTTGTCCCCTGGATCCTGCGATGCCTCCCTGCTGTGTGATCGAGCCGTCATCTCGCTCGATTCGCACACTGCCGAATGCCGCCGAGCTCCGTTCCCTGCGACGTTACGACGCATGGGGACGGAGATCGGCGCCAAATTCAAAAAAGTAAAAACACAGTATACATACAGTACACTGTAATCTTACTGATTACAGTACTGTATGTAATAATTACACATTGTCCCTAGTGGTCTGCTCAGTGTCCTGCATGCACTTTTATATAATAAAAACTTTTTTTTTCTGCCTGGAAACTGGAGATTGTCCATAGCAACCAAAAAGGGTCCCTTTATGTCAAAAGTGGTTTTAGACCAGCTAAAAAACAGTGATAATAAATTAGAATCACTCGCAGAATTAAGCGATAGTGATTTGTGGGGAAATTCGTCATCAAACACTGAAAAACACTTTTATTATTATTATATTATTATTTGTTATAATTATTTTATAGTTATTTATTTTATTATAATGTATAATTTTGTTTTTTGAACTTTATCATACCCGGGATGTTTACTAGACTCTGGTTTGGACAGATTTAAGTGAGTTATTCCTAAGAATTACAGGCCTACAATATAAAATGCCAAATTTCCATGCAGAATAATGGTACCGCTTTCAGCACCTAAAATCTGACAGAATCATACCGCCAGGGAGGTTAATGTTGATAAATGTAAAGTTATGCACTTGTGGGCTAAGAATATGAATGCATCATACATACTAGGGGGAGTACAACTGGGGAGATCCATAGTGAAGAAGGATCTGGGGGTTTTGGTAGATCATAAGCTCAATAATGGCATGCAATGCCAAGCTGCGGTTTCCAAAGCAAGCAAAGTCCTTTCTTGTATTAAGAGAGGTATGGACTCCAGAGAGAGAGATATCATTTTGCCCCTGTTCAAATCATTAGTAAGACCTCATCTGGAATATGCAGTTCAGTTTTGGGCACCAGTTCTCAAAAAGGGTATCGGGGAACTGGAGAAAGTGCAGAGAAGGGCAACCAAACTGATAAGAGGCATGGAGGAGCTCAACTATGAGGAAAGATTAGAGGAACTGAATTTATTCACTCTTGAGAAGAGGAGAATAAGGGGAGATATGATCAACATGTACAAATATATAAGGGATCCATATAGTGAACTTGGTGTTGAGTTATTCACTTTACGATCAACACAAAAGACAAGGGGGTACTCTTTACGTCTACAGGAAAAAAGATTTAATCTCCAAATACGGGAAGGTTTCTTCATAGTAAGAGCTGTGAAAATGTGGAACAGACTCCATCCAGAGGTGGTTCTGGCCAGCTCAGTAGATTGCTTTAAGAAACTACTGGATACTTTCCTAAATGTACATAATATAACTGAGTACTAACATTTATAGGTAAAGTTGATCCAGGGTAAATTGCCTCTCAGGGGATCAGGAAGGAATTTTTTCCCCTGCTGTAGCAAATTGGATCATGCTCTGCTGGGGTTTTTTGCCTTCCTCTGGATCAACTGTGGGTATAGAATTGGGTATATGGGATTGTTCGATATTTTTTATTTTGTTTATTTATTTTTTTATGGTTGAACTGGATGGACTTGTGTCTTTTTTCAACCTGACTAACTATGTAACTATGTAACTATGTAACTATGTAACTATCATAGAATGCATGAACTATACTCTATAATACTACAGCGTCACCTGCTGCATAGATAAGTATAATGCATACTGTATTGTCAGTTTATTAGCAACTATGCTGTTGCACTTTCCAACACCGCTTCTCAACAGCATGTGCTTTGTCAAATTACATTCAGCTTCCTCTGGATATCACTATGACGTTCCTTCATCAAAGGCTTGGTGAGTGCATCGGCAGTCATTTTCTCTGATGGGCAGTATTAAATGTCAATAACACCTTGCTCTTGATTGTCCCTCAGTAGGTGATACTTGACATCAATGTGTTTTGTCCTAGGATTGACTGTTTCTGATTGCATACGTTTTATACATCCCTGGTTGTCTTCAAAAATGGGAATTGGTTTTGACATGTCTATCCCAATGTCCACAAAAAGTTGACAAATCCATATAATTAACCCTTTGTCAAAACATACTGCACTACGAGGATTTCCTCTTCTTCCCATATGCTCTGGGACTTATTTATTTGATATCAGCTCTTCTATTAAGGTCTCCGGGGCTATTAATAAATTGGATCTGCAACTACAGCCCAGCCCTTTGGAGCCTAATGGGATTCAGGGCCTGATATCTTTACTGTCTGCCTTTCCATCCACACAGAGGTTCCAGAGCCCATTGATGAATTAGATCCATTAATACAGCTCAGCCTGTTGGAGATCGTTGGAAGTATTATCCAGCGCCTGATGTCTTTTACCGTCTGGTAAGAAGTAAATCTATGTGGTGATGGGATAATCACAGTTAACGTTATTTGCGATTTGAGGAACACTGAAGTTCTCATTTGGTTCACCTAATTCCCTTTTATATAAGGGTCTTCCTGTTGGACACTTATTTTACAGATTCATTTTGGACTGAATCATTTACATTTTATTTTTACATATTGTTGTATATATATATTAGTTTTTTAATATGTGGATATATTTATTTTACATTTAATCGCTGGTCACTTTATATATTTGTTATCAAATCTCATATTTATTAATGTTTTGAGTGGATTTACCGTATATGTCCCGTATTCTTTGCACTGTGAAACTACAGATTAGCGCAACTTTTTTCTTATTTTATATGTTTGTGTCAGGGGTTCAGACCTTTTGGGTTGCAGCTTTTCGTTATTTATTTATTTATTTTTACCCTAAATAATATACGGTTTAATTATTTGCCTCAAACCAGGGGGGTAGGATAAGCACAGGATTTTTTACCTTTTTTGACAGCTTGCATACAGTACTCTCTGTAGAATTCTTTCCAGTGCCTGGGCTTGTAGTATCCTCTCCAGTGCCTGTGGTGCCCTGGGTGCTGCTGGGTACGCTGGGCGTATAACCTGTTAGCAGGGTATTGAAATCACACGCTGGAAGCTTCTTGTTTGCAGCAATAGTTTTGTCTTTACAGCATGAGAACATGAACTGAATAACAAACAAGTACACACTTAGATACAAAAGATACATCCTGTTATATCATAGAATGCATGAACTATACTCTATAATACTACAGCGCCACCTGCTGCATAGATACGTATAATGCATACAGTATTATCAGTTTATTAGCAACTATGCTGTTGCACTTTACAACATCTATGTCATGGATACAGTCATGATTTCAGTATCTACCGGCACAGTAGTAATTCTGTAATTCTGTATAAAATAAAAATTTATTATTTTTATTTAGAGCATATTAGAAGTAAAAATTGTTTTAAGTATACCAATGATTTTTGTGAATGACATATATATATCTTAACCATGTCTACAGAAATATACATCCATATAGCATGTGTTTTTACCTAGGTGCATAAGTAAGTAAGGTAGCTACAGGGGTAAAACAACTATTCATATTCAGTAATTTTGTGTGATATTGATGTATAAAATTATACCCTCACATTGTCCTGGTTACCAGAGCTCCTAAATATTATATACTAGCAACACTATACAATCAGATACACATTATGAAGTTATAACATTTCTACAATATACCTCTTATAAATATATTAAGTTAAATGATTCTGCTCTACGATATCCCTTGGTGGCTAAAAGAAGCAGTGATAATTTAAACAACAGGATTTGCAGGAAGGTAAATTATTAGCTACCTCAACCAATGGAAATGAAGCCCCACCTTAAGGGCTAGGGGTGTAATAGATATTTTCCCTGGTCCAATACCAGGATTTATGCTCTATTGCTGCCTCTGAGCCAAATCTATGATGATGTGAATGCATGCACGCTTAAAGGTTTACACACTGAGACAGACTTGTTCAGTATGAGCTCTCCCTCATCACTCGAAAGGCCAACAGGCTTTATTCATGGTCTCAGCCCCTTATATAAACAAAGTGACATAAGCAATCGTCATCACAAATGTGTGTATATGATTGCCTCATCCGTATATGGTCTTCTTCCTCTCGAGTCTATTCTTCCACGTGTCAAGCCATGAGGCTACATTCCTTTAGCTCCTCGCCATTTTAGCTTAGTCGATGGGAGGGGGGAAGGAGTGGAGTGAAGGAGTGGGGGAGTGGAAGAGACATCTGTTTCTCGTCTTCACTCTGAGATGAATAACTCTGTCACAGCTTTCAATGAAGGAAAATACTTCTTATCTTGTTACATGAATACCAAAACATAAAGAAGGAAAGAAAATAACAATATTTGAGTGGTTAAAGAGAGAGATAACATAGTCAATTTATTAGCTCCATCACAGGGGTATGACATTTTTTATGAGTTCATTGTTCAGAGTGGTATTTAAGACCACTGACCATTACTCAAAGGGTACACAGACACACACTTCATCCATCAACTTAATACATTCCTTAAACTCAACATACTCATAACCCCAACCACATTCATGAAGATTAATTTATGCCTTATACTCTTAAAATTTTAAAGCGTAACTCCACTTTTATTGAGAAAAAAATATTCCCCTCTGGGTGATATATGTATATTGCAAGGATTATAACAACCTTTGTTGCAGATTCCTACCTTTTGTTGTTCTGAAGAAATCCAATCCATGTGTGTTTGTCTGTACCTCTGGCTAAATGGGTCTAATGGGAGTGGTTACATAATTAACTGTCAGGCGTGCAGCTGCAGTGCACTAATGTGGAAATCTGCTGGGCCTGCATCCCTTTAGATGTGCTCATATTCAAAGTATCTCTCCAAAAATGAAATTTGTGTTGCAGAGGATGCCTGAAATCTGACTTGTATCTTAGGCAGACTTCTGAAAAAATTGGTGAGCCAATCACACACGCAGGAAATTATGTTTCTGCGAATGGTCCCTACACACGCTGTGTACAGAACAACTCCAGGTAGCCATATTGCAATGCATTCTCAAAAAAAGAGTGGTTGCAGATTGAAAAGGAAAGGTAATTTTTAATAACATTCAATTACAATATGATTAGTGTCACAATTATATGTGCTATATTATTTTTTCTTAATTTGCTATTTTTTTTCCCCACGAAAGTGGAGTTACCCTTTAAGGACGCAAGAAGCAGCTCCGCCTTAAGCAGACACCATTTTAGAACTCTGGTAACCACCATTTTAGGCCAGCAGCGATTTTGGAAAGGGTAATCATATTGTATCGATACTACCTTATATTCAATTGTTTTATTTGAAAATATTGATTTATTGATTATTATAAAGAGTTGGATAACTATTTCTCTCGAGGCGATAACCAACTTGTAGATTTTTCTGTAGCTTAATTTTTACCTTACAATTTTTTTAATTTTTCTTTTTGTTTACATAGCAGGCGTCTATTTTTTTTTTTTCATGATGTTGATCACTTACTTACCTGCAGTAAAGTAATGGTTGAATTTGTGAAATACAGACGTTCTGTCTAATCGTCATATATATAGATATATATATCTATATATAAATATAGATATATATATCTATATATACACAGTTATTGACTCAACAGGGAAGTTTTATCATTTCTGTGTCTTTTAAAAAGTACAACACTCCCATTAGCGGGTGTTTTAATTGGTTTTCAATATTTTATATAACATTTATTTCTGTCAACCAATATATATAACTATTTTGTATGAAAACATGTCTGGTGAATAAATCTTCTATTTTTAGTCTGTGTTCATATTGACCGATCCTGTATCTTAAAAATATTATCGTTTAAAAATGACTCTTTCATAATTATCGTGCAGAAAAGTTATTCTCATAAGCATGAATATCTTGTTTGTGAACTGGTGCACAGTTATGTTGGAACAGGAAGGGCCCAACCCTAAACTGTTCCCACAAAGTTGGGAGCATGAAATTGTCCAAAATGTCTTGGTTCCCTTCACTGGAAATAAGGGGCCAAGACCAACCCCTGAAAAACAACCCCACACCATAATCCCCCCTCCACCAAATGATTTTGACCAGTGCACAATGCAAGGTCCATAAAGATATGGATGAGTGAGTTTGGGGTTGGCGGAGCTTGACTGGCCTGCACAGAGTCCTGACCACAACCTGATAGAACACCTTTGGGATGAATTAGAGTGGAGACTGCGAGCCAGGCCTTCTCATCCGCATCAGTGCCTGACCTCCCAAATGCGCTTCTGGAAGGATGGTCAAACATTCCCATAGACACACTCCTAAACCTTGTGGACAGCCTTACCATTAGAGTTGAAGCTGTTATAGCTGCAAAGGGTGGGCCAACTCAATATTAAACCCCACGGACTAAGACTTATATGCCATTAAAGTTCATGTGCGTGTGAAGGCATCCCAATACTTTTGGTAATATAGTGTATGTGAACCTGGCCTAAAACATTCAATGCTCTGTAATTCATGACATTTCTAAGTGAATTAGGGTTCAAGGTTTGATAAGGAATTGGATAAGATCGCTGGAGGATCATTTATACAGTATAATCTGTTATATACCTGATAACTTTCTATTTCTATGTATACAGTAGTTGTGTTTAAGATCTTAGGTTAGCTAATTAGGTCCTAGCAAGATCTATACTACTCCCCCAATATTCACGTCACTGTGTATGCGGTCTGCAGACCCCTGATGTGAGTCTTTTGGGGGAATTATAACAACTGTCTATTTTAAAGTGATTGTAAGGCCCCTTTCACACGGGCGGCCAGGTGCGCTGGCGGTATAGCAGCGCTATTTTTTGCGGCGCTATACCGTGTTTTTTACCGCGATATTCGGCCGCTAGCCGTGGAAAAAGGGTTAATACCGCCCGCAAACCGCTGCTACAGCAGCGGTTTGCGGGCGGTATAGCCGCGGTGTCCCATTGATTTCAGTTGGAAGGAGCAGTAAAGGAGCGGTATACACACCGCTCCTTCACCGCTCCAAAGATGCTGCTTGCAGGAGATTTTTTTTCCTCCTGCCAGCGCATCGCCTCAGTGTGTAAGCCCTCGGGCTTTCACATTGAGAATGCTGGGGCAGGATTATTTCAGGCATTATTTATGCTCTATTTTTAAAACGCCTGAAATACGCCTCAGTGTGAAAGGGGCCTTAAGGCTTGTTTTTTTTCTTTAAAAATAACAAACATGTTATACTTACCTCCTCTGTGCAGTTGGTTTTGCACAGAGCAGCCCAGATTCTCCTCTTCTGGGGTCCCTCTTTGCTGTTCCTGGCTCTTCCTCCTATCGAGTGACCCTCAGCCAGCAGCATGCTACAGGGGACACCCGAGCCGAGTCAGAACTCCGTGTATCCATTCAGACACAGCGCCCTGACTTCACAGATTTGGGTCCTGCAGCGAGTTATCTCTTTCCACTGGTTCTCGTCCCTAGAATTGTAGGGAAAAGTCTATATTCTTCCCCAAGAAGGCCAATGTCCACACAACTTTAACTCCAACAAAGAGTTTATTTTCCTTTGCTTCAGTTAACGGGGAAATTGAAGAGAGAAAGAAGTTAGCGAAGATAGGAAGTAGATTCAGGCATACAACACTTGACTCACATCTTTGCCACTCGATCCCGAGTGGGTTTAGCTCACCCGGATAGATCCCTCTCACAGTTCTAGCAGCCGGAGTGGAGCTCGAACAATACTGTAACTTTGTCCCCTCCAGGGACGGGTTCAGGAGATCCTCTAATAGTAGCAGAATCCTGTTAGTCCTGAATCCAGAACATTCCTTAAACCTATGTAGAACTTAGAGAACCGATGATGCCAATGGGAACTTTACAGGGTTATATTGCTGAGTACTGAGTCTTCCCTCTGATAGGCAACCAGGCCTCTCTTTCACCGTGACATCTCTCACCGGTCCATCAGACAGGTCCTCCCCTGGTTTCCTCTCCTTCAGAGTGGGCTGCCCCTCACACCTGCTCCCTGGAACTCCAGCATATTGATCGTAGACCCAGTTAAAGATACTGGGCCTGCCTGGAACATTGCAGCCTCGGGCTAAAGGTGCCCGAGACTCCTCAGCCAGTTCACGCACCCCCCGGCCAACAGGGCCATAAGGCGCGACTTCGCCGTCAGGGGTCCTTGGACTCCCCCTGACACACCACCCCAGCGGGGCACACTCTTCTGGGTACTCCTCTCCCCGGAATTCCTCCTACAATCATGGCGTCTGCCCCTTATATATCCTCTCCCGGGATGCACAGCAGGCGGAGCCCCGCCCAAGGCACAGCAGCCGAGAGAGGACATCCAATCACGCTATCATGTTACCTGAGGTTCGACCCTAGACCTGGGCAACAGTGTCACCTACAGGCCAAAGGGGAACTGCACACCAGACAACACTTACAGCAGAGCAGAGTCCAATACCTAACAAATTAGAGAACCTGAGCCAAATATGGCTCATATTACCCCTAAATTTAGACCATAGCGATACCCCAATTTTGGGGTACCCGCTACATATAAATTTGGGGAAACACACTCCGCTAAGAGTGGTGGTTCTTTTGGGGAAGTGGCAAATGTGGTTTTGTTTTGTTTTGCTTGGCATATTGCTTACCCTGTGATCACAAACAGCAATGGTGTGCAATACTGTTGTTATTTAAACCATTAATTGGTCCAGCAAAAGTACCTCATTATTAAATTACCGGGTTGAGATAGCAATTATTCAAACAGGGCGAGGGGACAGACAAATGTATAACAGAGGAGAACTGGATTGTTCTCAGGGTTTAGTTACAGTTTAAATTAAAGTTTTAGTGTGCTCATTCAGCAAATGGTATCAACTAATTTGATAGCATAGTTTCATATGTAAGTAGTTATGCGATTATTGATTATAACATTGCAGCAGGGTCAGGGTAACCTTGTGGTGATTTAAATATAGCTCAGAGTGAAAACAAATGCTACATTCCCATTCATCAGCTGCCCCTATAAAGAAGAGGAAGGTGCTTGCTTCAGATCTGCCAAATCTAAATGAATGTACAGTATACTGGCGCTGACCAGAGTTGCCAGTTTATCCTAATTAATTATCTACAAATTACACAGACACCGTGACTGATTAAATCCAAATGAGGCCCCAACAAAAATGCAAAGCATTCTCTAAATGGCACCCGTGCGAAGTGGCCAACATCCTTTGTCCAGAATGCAGAAGGGCAGGAGATCGGTGCAAGACCCGGAAGCAAGTGGGGATCACTGGAGTAGTGGTATCTGCTTCAGTGATTGCCAGCTTCCAGGTACATTGGCCAGGTATGGTATACACATAGTTACATTGGTCCAATAAATAAATAAAATATCCATACCTGGAATTCTTCTTTAACCACATGCCGACCGCCCGCCATCATTTGACGGCGGCAGAATGGCTCCCCTGCGCCAATCGCCGCTTTAAGGGGTATTGGGGGCGCATGCACGATGTCCGCCGGGCACCCGTGATCGCTCCTGACAGAGCAGGAACTGGGATCTGTGTGTGTAAACACACAAATCCACGTTCTGTCAGGGGAAAAGGAGACAGATAATGTGTTCTAGTATATAGGAACACCGATCGGTCTCCTCCCCCAGTCAGTCCCACCCCCCCACAGTTAGAATACACACCTAGGGAACACATTTAACCCCTTGATCACCCCCTAGTGTTAACCCCTTCCCTGCCAGTGACATTTATACAGTATTCAGTGGCTATTTATAGCACTGATTGCTGTATAAATGTCAATGGTTTCAAAAAAGTGTCAAAAGTGTCCGATCTGCCCGCCACAATGTCCCAGTCCCGATAAAAATCGCAGATCACCACCATTACTAGTAAAAATAAATAATAAAAATGCCATAAATCAATAACCTTTGTTGTAGGCGCAATAACTTTTGCGCAAACCAATATATATATATATATATATATATATATATATATATATATATATATATATATATATATTTATTTTTTATTTTTTTTAAAGTTGGGATATTTATTATAGCAAAAAGTAAAAAATGTTGTGTTTTTTTTCAAAATTGTTGCTCTTTTTTGTTTAAAGCGCAAAAAAAACAAAAACGCAGGGGTGATCAAAAACCACCAAAAGAAAGCTCTATTTGTGCGAAAAAAGGACATCAATTTTGTTTGAGTACAATGTTGCACAACAGCGTAATTGTCAGTTAAAGCGACGCAGTGTCGTATCGCAAAAAATGGCCCGGTCAGGAAGGGGGTAAATTCTACCGTGCCTGAAGTGGTTAAGCAAAAATGCTGTTTTATTTTCATTTTCCTTGCACATGATTGGGCATTTATTTGCAAAATGAAATTTCACCACATTCATTAAGCTTTGAAGAAAATGCATTTGCAAAGTTCACCTTCCCTTGCAATATGAACAAAGCCTTTAGTAAGCCTTTACCTTTAACCTCCCTAGCGGTAATCCCGAGTCTGGCTCGGGGTGAGTTTTCAATGCTAAGAGCGGTAACCCCGAGCCAGACTCGGGCTGCATCGCAGTATCCAGGGGAAGTAACTTACCTTGTTCCCTGGATCCTGCGATGTCCTCCCGCAGTGTGTGCGAGCCGTGTCTCGCTCGATCCTCACTGCCGAGTGCCGAGCTCCGTTCCCTGCGACGTTGCGACGCACGGGGACGGAGTTCGGCGCCAAATTCAAAAAAGTAAACAAATAGTATACATACAGTATTCTGTAATCTTACAGATTACAGTACTGTATGTAATAATTACACACCCCCTTTGTCCCTAGTGGTCTGCCCAGTGTCCTGCATGCACTTTTATATTATAAAAACTGTTCTTTCTGCCTGGAAACTGGAGATTGTCCATAGCAACCAAAAAGTGTCCCTTTATGTCAAAAGTGGTTTTAGACCAGCTAGAAAACAGCGATAATAAATTAGAATCACTTGCAGAATTGAGCAATAGCGATTTGTGGGGAAATTCGTCATCAAACAAAAAATCTAATGATAGCGACAATTCTGCAACTGAGCAAATTTCAGTGTTTTTGATTTGATTACATTATTGAATAATTTTTATTATAATTACATTATTATTTGTTATAATTATTTATAATTATTTATTATATTATAATTTATTATTTTGTGTTTCAAACTTTATCATACCCGGGATGTCTACTAGACTCTTGTTTGGTCAGGTTTAAGTAAGTAATTACTAAGAATTGCAGGCCTACAATACATAACACCAAATTTACATGCAAAATAATTGTACCGCTTTTGGTACATAATTCCAGACAGAATCATACCGCCAGGGAGGTTAATAAATCAAGCCCCTGCAATTTCATCAGTTGAAAACATGACTCCATTATGCATTTCAGTTCTAATAATCATGTTTTGTTAGTTGTTTTGCACTGCCTATGGAATAGTACAGTGCCTCAGTGGATAGTTTTGAGCAGTGGCGTGGTGTCCATAAAGGGCGCAGGAGCGCCACCCCCCCCCTTTCCTGTCACTCTCTCTGTCTCACCATAGATAGATAGATTTATGCAATGCATGAATCTATGGTCGCCACTGCCGCCCCCTATTCATGTGCCCGGCCCCTTGTCCGGCGCCGGGCATATGAATTACAGCGGCGGGTGTGTTTTGGAAGCACCTGATTAGAGCCATAGGCTCTAATAGGCTTCCTGATTAGAGCCTGTGGGCTCTAATAGGCTTCCAAAATGGTAAACAGCGGGCGCACTGCTGTGTGTTCGCTGATTACTCAGTGGTGTGTTAGGGAACCGAACCGAATACATCGCTTACCTAGCACTGGCCCGCCTCTCAGCCAATCAGGTTGCTCAGGTCTAGTAACCTGTCACCTGATTGGCTGAAACAACAGGCGCCGCTATTGGACACCTGACGGGAGGAGAGGACGGGAGAAGAAGTGCAGGAGACATGAAGGACGCCACTCATCGCCGTCACACGCTGCCCCACTAAACAGGGTAAGTGCCGGGCAGACGGCGAGCGGGCGGGGGGCACACTTACACTGGCTCACTGGCAGAATTTGGCACAGTGGCAGCATTTGATGGGCACACTGGCAGCATTTGATGAGCACAGTCATGATGGTACAGTCGCAGCATTTGATGGCACAGTGGCTGCAATTGATGACACAGTGGCTGCAATTGATGACACAGTGGCTGCAATTGATGGCACAGTGGCAGCATTTGATGGCACAGTGGCAGAATTTGATGGGCGCAGTCATGATGGCATAGTCGCAGCATTTGATGGCACAGTGGCTGCAATTGATGGCACAGTCGCAGCATTTGGTGGCACAGTGGCAGCATTTGATGGGCACAGTCACAGCATTTGATGGCACAGTCACCGCATTTGATGGCACAGTGTCAGCTTTTGATGGCACAGTGGCTGCAATTGATGGCACAGTGGCTGCGTTTAATGGGCACAGTCGCAGCATTTGATGGCAAAGTGGCAGCATTTGATGGCACAGTGGCAGCTTTTGATGGGCACAGTTGCAGCATTTGATGGCACAGTGGCAGCATTTGATGGCACAGTGGCTGCAATTGATGGCACAGTGGCAGCATTTGATGGCACAGTGGCTGCAATTGATGTTTCTTTCTCGTACATCACGGGACACAGAGCGACATAGTCATTACTAATGGGTTATATAGATACCTTCAGGTGCTGGCACTGGCAACTTCCAAAACCGGAAGTACCCTCCCCTATATAAGCCCCTCCCATCCGGGAGCACCTCAGTTTTTTGCCAGTGTCTAAGGTGTTGGCCAAGAAGTAACATGTGTTTTTCACTGAGCTTGCGTACAGGTTCTTTTGGGCCTCAGTAAGCTATTCCGGATCCGACCAAAAAAGCTTCATAGCTAAACGGTCGGTACCCGGGCCTTGCAGAGAAGAGCAAGGTTTTGCCTGTAATGCTTCTCTTAGGAGAGCTGGACCCTGGGATCCAGAGCTCTGGTCATACCCACGACCAAGATGTTTTCTGTGCAGGGTGCTATACAGGTCCAGGGGAGTGGAATCCTTGGGAACCCGGTCCCTGAAGGTTTGATTACAATGCCTGCCGTGATAGGTGAAGTTTGGGCTTTTGTGGACCAAACAAAGTCCTGCGGCGGGGAACAGGTAAGTGGGGGCCCCCAGGAACTTGGTTCTATTGGGGGACCCCCAAGCCTAATTTGTCTTTCTGTCTGTTACCTAACGGTATTCCCGCTAATATCTGTGCATGCCTGTAACTACTAAAAAAGGGGCCCTGGCTCTTGTCCCTAGTTTCCCTTTTCGAAATTAGCGCCGAAGGCGCACGTGGCCGCGCGCGTGCGCGTGCACGCGCCTCTATATATAGAGGTGAGCCGGGAAAGGGGGCGGAGCCTGGGGGATGACGCTCTGTGCGCGCCGCAGCGCTTCTGCGCATGTGCGGGCGTCCCAGCATGTTAAAAAACACAATTATGTGTTGTGAGCTGGCTATGGAGTGCAGAGACAGAGCTGGCAACATTTAAAAAAAGGCATACAGCAAGCGGTTGATGCAGGCATCCCCATAGAAAGGCACATTAGTAGACACCAACTGTGATATAGCAGCAATTGTGCTAGACTATTCTCAGTAAAAGTGGTGTATTACGGCTGGAATACCTCAGCTTTAGGCTTAGGAAATATGCCGTCCAGAAGCTCCGGAACTGAATCTTCCAGGAAGCGAAGGGGGTCTCATCGGGCTCTGAGGATCTTGGGCATGCTTCTGCTGCACCAGTCTCCCCTGAAGTTCAGAGGTAAGTGACCGTAGAGACCCCGCAGGGGTACTTGGTACTGTGGCTGTCCTCAGTTCACCTGCTCCTGTGTATGTAACAGAGGAGGTTTTTTCCTCAGCTCTGGGAGGATTAGAGAGAGATTGTCAACATTGATCGCTGCCTCCCTGTCAGGGAAAGCACGCCCGATCTCCGTCTCCTCCTTCAGAGTGCCTGTTAGCAGAGCAACAGTCCCATACAGGGATCGACCTGCCTGAAGGGGATCAGGATGAGGTTGATTCTGTTATAGAGGAATCAACAGTGGGGGAACCTTTTCTCAGCATCTCAAGCTGAAAGATTATGGGTTCAGTCTCTGACTAACATGGTCCGATCAGCATTTAAAAATGCACCTTGCGGAACCATCAACCACTACTGTATCCTCGTTGGGGTCGCTAGAAGCCCCCAGACTGTCTGTTCTTTTCCACTTCACCCTTTACTGAAAGGGCTTATTTACCAGGATTGGGAACATCCTGATAAAATATTTACTCCTCCCAATAGATTTCAGGTGGTCTATCCCATGGAGGATAAGTTCATCAAAAAAAAATAAAAAATGGAAGGTCCCTACAGTGGACGCAGCCATCTCTTGTATGTATAAATCACTGACATGTCCAGTGGATAATGTCCAAATGTTCAAGAACCCAATAGATAAAAGATTGGAGTCCTTATGAAAGTCTGCTTCTTTTTACAGCAAGCTTGGTGACACAACCAGCAGTAGCAGCTATTGGGGTCTGCTAAGCAGGGAAGGATCAGTTGAAACAGGTCTTGAGGGACTTGACAGATCAGCAGGCCCTTGCCCTAGCTGATCTACCTAGAGCCTTAGGCTTTGCGGTTGACGCCATAAAGGATTCAGTCCATCAGGCCTCCCGCCTTACGCTGTCTATAGTACATATGCGTAGGCTTCTATGGCTCAAAAACTGGTCTGCTGAAGCTCCCTGTAAAGAATGGCTGGTTAGCGTCCCATTTCATGGTGAACGCTTATTCAGGGAAAACCAGGACAACAATATCCAGAAAATTTCCAGCGGTAAAAATACGCTCTTGCCGGTTAAAAACAGAGTTAGAGGTCCCTCTTTAAGAGGCCTGCTTCTCCAGTCCCTGGGGCATCGGCTGTGTAACAGTTCCGACGGCCTCCTCGGTCAATTCCCGGGGATAAAAAACAGGGACAATAGCAGGGTAATGAGAAACCCTGGGTCAGGGGAGGTACAAAACCTCCCCCAAAGTTAAATTCATTGAAGGGTCCCCCACTCAGTCGGGTGGGGGGAGGACTCCAGTTGTTCGCAAGAGACCGGGCGGGACACGATCAAGACAGATAGGTGCTCTCCGCAGTATGTTGGGGATACAGTTTGGAGTTAAAAGACTCTCCTCCTTCCCATTTTTGAGGTCAAATGTGCCAAGGGATCCCCGGAAGAGAGAGTCCCTCCTGTTGGCACTAGAACAACTATTGCTCCAAGGAGTAATTATGGAGGTTCCCCTGGAAGAATGAGGGTTTGGGTTTTACTCAAACCTCTTTACAGTCCCGAAGCAAACGCGGACGGGAGGCCCATATTAATTCTAAAAGGGCTATACAAATTCCTGTATATCAGGACTTTCCGATGGAGTCGATCCGCGGTGGCCACTGCCCTACAAGGGGAGGATTGGTTAGCCGCGATCGACATCAAAGATGCTTATTTGCACATTCCCATCTTTCCAGTCCACCAAAAATTTCTACGCTTTGCAGTAGAAGGGCGCCATTTTCAGCAGAGCCTTACCCTTCGGTTTGGCCACAGCACCACGAGTGTTTACAAAAATTCTGGCCCTTTATTGGCCAATCTAAAAACACAAGGTGTAATGATAATGGCATATCTAGATGAATTGTTGCTGATAGACCACTCAGTGAAAAAACTAGACGTGGTCGTTCACAAGACAATCAAGTATCTGGAATCTCACGGTTGGATTATCAACCGAGACAAGTCAGCCCTAAAAAACAGTCAAAAGTCTGGAATACTTGGGGCTAAGGTTGGATTCAGGCCAGAGAAAAATATTCTTGCCTCGAGGAAAGGTGTTGTCTTTGAAAGATTTGATCCACTTAGTGGGTACAAAAAAGACAGCCGTCCATACACCTGTGCATGAGGCTGCTGGGAAAAATGGTGGCATCATTCGAAGCAGTACCCTACGGTCAATTCCATTCAAGGAATTTGCAAGGGGCCATACTGTCAGCCTGGAACAAAACAGTTCAGGCCCTAGACTTACAATGTCCTTGTCCCCTTCCGTTCGCAAGAGCCTCCGTTGGTGGTTGGTTCCCCAGAATCTGGAAAAAGGGAAATCCTTCAGTCCGATTCCTTGGAAGGTGGTCACTACAGATGCCAGCCTTATAGGCTGGGGGGGCAGTACTGGAGTAATGGTCTCTCCAGGGCAGATGGTCGGATGCAGAAAAGGCCCTGCCCATCAATCTCTTAGAGATACGAGCAGCCCGGTATGCCCTAGTAGCATGGACATCCAAACTCCAAGGGTCCCCTGTCAGAATTCAATCAGACAATGCCACAGCAGTGGCATATATCAATCATCAGGGGGGCACCAGGAGTCGTGCAGCCCAGAGGGAAGTAAATTACATCCTGAAATGGGCAGAAAGATATGTCCCAGCCATATCTGCGGTATTCATTGCAGGAGTGGAGAATTGGAAGGCGGACTTTCTAAGTCGCCAGCAATTATGCCCAGAGGAAGGGTCCCTTCACCCCGAGGTTTTCTGGACAATATGTCAGCGGTGGGGAACATCGGATGTAGACCTTCTAGCATCCAGATTCAATGCAAAGGTGGACAGGTTTGTCTCTCAGACAAGGGATCCCCTAGCTTGCGGCTCGGATGCCCTAGTGTTCCCTTGGGATCAGTTCAAGCTGATATATGCATTCACACCGCCACAATGGTTACCTCGATTAATCCGCAGAATCAGGGTAGAAAAGAAACCAGTGATTCTGGTGGCTCCAGCGTGGCCCCGAAGAGCGTGGTACGCAGAGATTGTAAAATGTCAGTGGGGAGTCCTTGGACTCTCCCACGTCGTCCGGACCTGCTTTCGCAAGGACCGATATACCACCCTTCCTTACCAGCCCTAGGTTTGACGGCCTGGCTATGAAAGCCCACATTCTAAAAAAGAGAGGGCTCTCTAATCCTGTGGTATCTACCATGATCAATGCCAGGAAGCCGGTATCCAGGCAGATCTATTATAGAATCTGGAAGGCGTACATCGCCTGGTGTGAGGCCAAGAAATGGCATCCACATAAATACGTAATAGGTAGGAGTCTGGACTTCCTACAGTGGGCTGTAGATAGGAAGCTTGCCTTGAGTATTATCAAAGGTCAGTTTTCGGCCTTGTCAATATTTTTTCAAAGGCCCTTGGCTTCGCATTCACTAGTCAAAGCCTTTATACAAGGAGTGATGCGTATTAGTCCTCCGGTTAATATTCCCATATGTCCATGGGATCTAAACTTGGTTCTGTCGGTTCTACAGAAACAACCATTTGAACCATTACAGCATATTTCTTTGGTTCTTCTCACCAGGAAATTGATTTTTCTAGTAGCTATTTGTTCAGCTAAAAGAGTGTCGGAATTAGCCGCTATGTCCTGTAAGGAGCCATATCTGGTTATCCATAAGGATAGAGTAGTCTTACGCCCTCATCCAGCCTTTCTTCCTAAGGTGGTATCGAGGTTTCATTTGAACCAAGATGTGGTTCTTCCTTCTTTTTTCCCCAAACCTACTTCGGTAGAGGAAAAGTTATTGCATTCTTTGGATGTAGTAAGAGCAGTTAAAGCTTATCTAAAAGCCACTGCTCAGATTCGCAGAACGGATACTTTGTTTATTCTGCCGGAAGGCCCCAGAAGGGGTCAGGCAGCGTCAAAATCGACTTTAGCCAAGTGGATTTGACAGGTCATAATGCAAGCCTATGGCTTGAGAAGGAGACCGCCTCCGTTCAAAGTTAGAGCGCACTCCACGAGAGCAGTTGGAACTTCATGGGCAGTGCATCACCAGGCCTCCCTGGCTCAAATCTGTAAGACCGCAACATGGTCTTCAGTACATACGTTTACTAGGTTCTACCAGGTGGACGTTAGAAGTCAGGAGGTTGTCGCCTTTGGGCGCAGTGTGTTGCAGGCCGCAAAAGATCCTCATGTCTGATAGCGCTCAGCTTATGTATGGTGTATCCCCCCCCCCTCATTGGGCATTGCTTTAGGACATCCCATTAGTAATGACTATGTCGCTCTGTGTCCCGTGATGTACGAGAAAGAAAATAGGATTTTTATAACAGCTTACCTGTAAAATCCTTTTCTTGGAGTACATCACGGGACACAGAGCTCCCGCCCCTCTTTAGGGACACTTATTGCTTTGCTACAAAACTGAGGTGCTCCCGGATGGGAGGGGCTTATATAGGGGAGGGTACTTCCGGTTTTGGAAGTTGCCAGTGCCAGCACCTGAAGGTATCTATATAACCCATTAGTAATGACTATGTCGCTCTGTGTCCCGTGATGTACTCCAAGAAAAGGATTTTACAGGTAAGCTGTTATAAAAATCCTATTTTTTTTTCAATTTATTTTTAGTTTGTTTGCGCCCCCCCAATTTTTTTTAGCACCAGCCGCCACTGTTTTTGAGGCCATAAAGTGCTGGATTCCTTTCTTATCAAGGACAGCATCTGCATGAAATGCAGTATGTATATTCTCCCCATGTTTGTGCTCTTTCCTCCAGAGTGTCCTATTCCCCTAAAAGCTAGGCTGCTGACCTCCAATCAAACTCTACTCTAAAAAAGTCAGTGTTGAGGTTATATAATTCTAAGAGCAGCACAGCGATTATGGATTTTCTATGTACTGTAGTCTGTTAATTAAGGTGTTATATAATTATGAGAAATAATACATTTGCCTAAAATACTTTTGAATATTAATAGAGCCAACAGTTGTGTTTGCCTTCTCTTATAACTTTTTTATTTTTATTTCAAATGATTTTTATTATTTGTTTTCTTTCCAAGTGGGCTACAACACCACAGTGTAATACAGTATATATTGAGAAAAAAAAAATTGTGACAGTGTACAATCTTTAAACCCACCTTGATATACTTTCCCCCACCCGCACCTCCTTCCCTCCCTCCCCCACACCACACTTTAAATTTGTATGTTCATAAGTTGCCTATAGTTGCAAGGGCAAAAAAAAAAACAAGGAAAAAGAAGGAGAGAAAAAAGGGAAAAGGGAAAAAGAGAAAAAAGAGAGAAAGAAAAAAAAAAAAGAGAGGAAAAAGAAAGAAGGCTGGTGAAACAAGGAGGCAGAGGCTAAAGTGGGAGAGACCCCCTAGGGGTAGCAGCATAAGTGTAGAAACCAAAGAAGGATGTATATATAGCAGTGTCTAAGGCCTCCCGGCTCCATGCTCCAGGAGGAGCCTAATGCCGCGTACACACGATCGTGATTCACGGCGGTGAAAACACCGCCGTGAATCACGACATGAAATTAAATGAAAAACGAGGGAACGGCATTTTCCCCCACACACGACCGTTTTTCCCGTCATTTTTTTCTTTGTCGAGAAAAACGACCGTCTGTGGGCTCCGCGGCAGTGTCTCCCTATGGGAAAACTGCCGCGGAAAAAAATGATGGGAAAAACGATGAGAAAATTTAGAACATGTTCTAATTTTTCTCGTCGTTTTTCCTGCCGTTTTTCTCAACGAGAAAAACGGCATAAAGCCCACAGACGATCGTTTTTCTCGGCGAAAAAAAAAAAATGTCATTTTTCCTGACGGGAAAAATGATCGTGTGTACGCGGCATAAGAAAGGATTCCCTTTCAAATTTTATGATTTTGCCCTGCTTAATATATGACACCCTTTCACTCCATACCATTGCGTTTATAGTCTCTACCCAGCTTCCCACTGATGGAGGAGTTTGAGACTGCCACTTCTGTGCGATTAGCTTACGTGCTTGAAATAGGCATCTCAACACCACTTCCGTGGTGTCTAGCAGGACTCTACACCCCTCTATACCTAGTCGACAAGTCTTAGCCACCGGTTCTAGCAGGGTCCCAAAGGTTTTATTTAGCCTGTCGATTATCTCCTCCCAATATCTGAATAACTTTGGACACCTCCAAACCATATGGATAAAGTCCCCTGTCGCCTTACACCTAGGGCATTCATCGTTTTGCCTCCACCCGAGCCTAAACATCTTTTTAGGGGTATAATAGACTCTATGTAGAAAAAATAGATGGGATATTTTCTGCGCAGGGGAAATAGAGACCAGAGTTCCATGTTCTAATACCTTGTCCCATTGTTCAATGCTTATTGGCCCCACATCCCTTTCCCATCCTATTTTACTCTTAGAGGGTCCCGCTCTGCTTATTGCACTAGCCCCTAGTCTAGTGTACAACTCGGAAATTAGGCCTTTGGATGTGCTTGTCGTAGTTATTTTTGAGAGAGTGGGGGTCTGGGTCCATGTTATTGTTTGTGACCTAAACTGGGCCTGAATACCATGCCTGATCTGGAGGTACTTGTATAAGGTCTTATTTGATATGTTAAATTCACTTCTTAAATCTGAGAATGTTTTCATATGGTTACCCCTGTATAGCTGGATTAATCATTTGATACCCTGTCTATCCCATTCCCTGGGTTTCTCTATGTCCCTAACTTCTGCTAGTTTTTTATTGCTCAATAGAGGCGTATACTCCGTTACTCCACTATACCCCATTAATGCCTTTGTTCCCTGCCAAACTTTCTTGACTAGTTCTACAGTCGGACATCTACAAATAAAAGAGTCTGCCTCCAATGCCTCCACCAATATGCAGTGTGGGGCCCCCATTAGCATCATACTGACACTAGAGTTACCCTCCATTGGGAGTCCACAACCCGCTAGGTGTTGTAATTGGGAGGCCAAGAAATATGATCTCGGGTGTGGGACCGCGAACAACCCCTCTTTGTTCGGGAGTTGCAAGGTTTGCAAGCTAATCCTCGACTGTCCCCCCTTCCATATCAACTCCCTAAAGAGCGATTCTATTTTCTTAAACCACTTTTGGCCTAACCAAATCGGAGAATTATGAAGCAGATATAGTAGTTGTGGTAGCCATATCATTTTTATCAGGTTGCAGCGCCCAGCTACTGATAGGGGGAGTCGTTTCCAAATGTCACCTTTGTGTTTTAGTTTGAGTGGGGCGATGTTTAAGTTTACATACTGGTTTATGTCCCTGGTGATCCGGACCCCCAAGTATTTCAGTTTTGTGACTACTTTTAGCCGGGCAGTACCAAACAGGGCCTGGCCATCAAGTGGGTCAACCAGCAGCAAGGCCGATTTTTCCCAATTGATGACCAGACCCGAGAATCGTCCAAACTCCTCAACCATCTGCATCACTATATTTAATGAGGGCTCAACATCTCCTAAAAAGAACAGGACATCGTCCGCGAATAGTGCTATCCGTTCCTCCCCCTCCGGCCTTTGAAACCCTCTTATTCCTGGCATTAGTCTAGTCTTAATTGCTAATGGCTCCATTGCAAGAGCAAACAGTAGAGGGGAGAGGGGGCAGCCCTGTCTCGTCCCTCTCTCTAGTTGGAACAGTTCTGATAATTCATTGTTTTATTTTCGCACGGGGTTCATTATATAATAATTTAACCCATTTAATAAAGACCGGGCCAAATCCAAACCTCTCTAGCACCCTCCGCAAATATTCCCATTCAAGGGTATGGAATGCCTTTGCGACTTCTAAAGCTAACATTGCTCTAGTACCGTCCTTATCTGTGGGAATCTGCATATTTAAGAAGACTCTTCTGATATTGATGCTCGTTGACCTATTTGGAATAAAGCCTGACTGGTCTAGATGAATAAGATTCTGGATACAACTGTTAAGGCGTGTCGCAAGTACTTTGGCCAGAATTTTTACATCGGTACATAATAACGAAATTGGGCGGTAGGAAGAGACTTCCAGTTGGTCTTTCCCCTCCTTATGGATTACAATAATAGTAGCTTCCGACATTGAGGTGGGAAGCCTCCCGCTGGTTAGCGCCCACCCCAGTGTCTTCAGCAACTCTGGGAGCAATATATCTCCATATCGCTTATATAATTCTATTGGAAGACCATCTGGGCCTGGTGATTTTTGGCTGCACATCCCCGCCACTGCCTTCTGCAATTCCTCCAGGGTAATTGGCGATTCCAAGTCTATCTTATCCTGCTCTGACAGGGTTGGGACCGCCATTCCCTGAAGAAAAGCCTCTATTTCCCCATTCCCAGCTTCTCTCTTAGATTTGTACAGTGATTTATAAAAGTCGCTGAATGTATACATGTTAATATCCGCTGTTGTCTTCACGATTCTCCTCCCGGCCAATCAGGAAGCAGTTCCCTTGGCCAGGGAGTCTTAGGGAGGGGGTCGATCAGCGCATACCTGTCCGTTTCCGGTGGGTAGAGGGGGGTTTGATCGCCACATTCACGTCCATCTCCGGGGGCGTCGTGCGATCGCTGCATTCCCGGTCCTCCACCACGGGGGGGGGGTTTGCGTTAGGGTGTTAGTTTGCCGCCCACTCAGATAACTCTCTTTGTAGCAGGTTGCAGTGTCAACTGTGACAATATGAGGTTGATTTACTAAAACTGGAGAGTACAAAAACAGCTTCTAATTTTAGCTTGTTCAATTAGACTTTGACAACAAAATGGAAGCTCATTGGTTTCTGTGCAGAGCAGAGCTGCACCATATTTTGCACTCTTGAGTTTTAGTAAATCAACCCCTCTGTGTCACTGATAAAAAAAGATGCCAAAATCAAGAACAGGCAACAGGAGATCTATCAGCATAGTCAGACTATTAGGGAGCAGTGCTGTGGATAACAGGGCCATCTTAAGAGTGTCATGGCCCCCTGGGCAAAGCAATGCACTGTCGCCACTACCAGGGAGATGGCAATGGCAAAAAAGTGGGTGTGGCTAAATTATGCTAAATATTGGGCTTGCCTTTTTAGTCTGTTTAGAAACAACAAATGAACACAACAGGGAATTATCCCAAATTAAATTCACACACTGTCCCGCCCTCTCTACACAATGTCCCCCTGTATAATGAATAGGGAGGGGCCCAGTGCTCGATTCGAATCCACGTTCGAATCGAGCACCGGGCGTTCGCTCGCTCGGCGAGCCCAGAACTATTTGGGCCGTTCGCATCACATTCATGTGATGCGAGCGGCCCCGCAATGCATTGCGGCCGGCGCGGCCGGCGCAGTGCATTGCTGGCTGATGATTGGCCAAGCATGCACTGTGACCCCGCATGCTTGGCCAATCACAGCGCCCGAAACTCGGAGAGCAATAATTGGCTACAGGCAGGACGCCTGTAGCCAATTACAGCTCAGGGGCTTTAGTACACGCCCCACCATTTAAAAGGCCGCCACGCCGTCGGCCCCGGTCACATGAGTTCCGGCTTTAGGAGAGATCAGTCTGCTGATTCTGTCTTTGCTTGATACTGAAAGATTTGCTCTTCTTTGCTAAACCATTGGCTATTTCTTTGCTAAACCATTGCTACCTAAGTCATTGATCGTTCATTGCTGCTGATTGCACAGTTAGTGTGTTATTAGCTGCTGCTGGGGATTAGTCTGGTGTGTGCTTACTGTTAGTACAGTATTGCAGTAGTACCAACCGCAGTGCTGTTAGCACAGCATTGCACCCTAACAGCACCCATAGGACTTCTAGTGTGTTAGTGGCAGCAAACAGAGCTCCTATATTATCTTCTCAGCAGCAACCATAGGACTTCTAGTGTGTTAGTGGCTTCACACAGAGCTCCTATATTTTCATCTCAGAAGCACCCATAGGACTTCTAGTGTGTTAGTGGCATCACACAGAGCTCCTATATTTTCTTCTCAGCAGCACCCATAGGACTTCTAGTGTGTTAGTGGCAGCAAACAGAGCTCCTATATTTTCTTCTCAGCAGCACCCATAGGACTTCTAGTGTGTTAGTGGCATCACACAGAGTTCCTATATTTTCTTCTCAGAAGCACCCATAGGACTTCTAGTGTGTTAGTGGCATCACACAGAGCTCCTATATTTTCTTCTCAGAAGCACCCATAGGACTTCTAGTGTGTTAGTGGCATCACACAGAGCTCCTATATTTTCTTCTCAGCAGCACCCATAGGACTTCTAGTGTGTTAGTGGCAGCAAACAGAGCTCCTATATTTTCATCTCAGAAGCACCCATAGGACTTCTAGTGTGTTAGTGGCATCACACAGAGCTCCTATATTTTCATCTCAGAAGCACCCATAGGACTTCTAGTGTGTTAGTGGCATCACACAGAGCTCCTATATTTTCTTCTCAGCAGCACCCATAGGACTTCTAGTGTGTTAGTGGCATCACACAGAGCTCCTATATTTTCATCTCAGAAGCACCCATAGGACTTCTAGTGTGTTAGTGGCATCACACAGAGCTCCTATATTTTCATCTCAGAAGCACCCATAGGACTTCTAGTGTGTTAGTGGCATCACACAGAGCTCCTATATTTTCTTCTCAGCAGCACCCATAGGACTTCTAGTGTGTTAGTGGCATCACACAGAGCTCCTATATTTTCTTCTCAGAAGCACCCATAGGACTTCTAGTGTGTTAGTGGCATCACACAGAGCTCCTATATTTTCTTCTCAGCAGCACCCATAGGACTTCTAGTGTGTTAGTGGCAGCAAACAGAGCTCCTATATTTTCTTCTCAGCAGCACCCATAGGACTTCTAGTGTGTTAGTGGCATCACACAGAGCTCCTATATTTTCATCTCAGAAGCACCCATAGGACTTCTAGTGTGTTAGTGGCAGCAAACAGAGCTCCTATATTTTCATCTCAGAAGCACCCATAGGACTTCTAGTGTGTTAGTGGCATCACACAGAGCTCCTATATTTTCTTCTCAGAAGCACCCATAGGACTTCTAGTGTGTTAGTGGCATCACACAGAGCTCCTATATTTTCTTCTCAGCAGCACCCATAGGACTTCTAGTGTGTTAGTGGCATCACACAGAGCTCCTATATTTTCATCTCAGAAGCACCAATAGGACTTCTAGTGTGTTAGTGGCATCACACAGAGCTCCTATATTTTCTTCTCAGCAGCACCCATAGGACTTCTAGTGTGTTAGTGGCATCACACAGAGCTCCTATATTTTCATCTCAGAAGCACCAATAGGACTTCTATTGTGTTAGTGGCATCACACAGAGCTCCTATATTTTCTTCTCAGCAGCACCCATAGGACTTCTAGTGTGTTAGTGGCATCACACAGAGCTCCTATATTTTCATCTCAGAAGCACCAATAGGACTTCTAGTGTGTTAGTGGCATCACACAGAGCTCCTATATTTTCTTCTCAGCAGCACCCATAGGACTTCTAGTGTGTTAGTGGCATCACACAGAGCTCCTATATTTTCTTCTCAGCAGCACCCATAGGACTTCTAGTGTGTTAGTGGCAGCAAACAGAGCTCCTATATTTTCTTGTCAGCAGCACACATAGTACCTATAGTGTGTTAGTGTCAGCACCCATAGGACCTACAGTGTGTTGTGAGCACACATAGGAGCTCTATTTTTTATACTATATACACTACCGACTACAATGGCTGGAAGACCGCCAAGGAGAGGCAGAGCGTGCCGAGGCAAGAACACAGGGCAGGCAGGCTCTGTTTCTAGAGACAACAGTGCTGGCCGTGGACGTGGTCGTGCATCGTCATCAGCACGTGGCCATGGGACACGCTTGTCTTTGTTTTCGGCAGCTGGACATGTGGAGCCGCATCATGCCGAAGGCTTGGTAGAATGGATGACCAAGCCCTCCTCATCCTCCTCATCCTCTCTCACCCAGGCTCAGGGTACTGGCAGAGCAGCTGCCAACGCGTACTCAATGGCATCATCAGCCACCCCTTCCCTAGACCCACCATGTCCTCCTGAGGAGTCCCCCGAACTGTTTAAGCACAGTGTTGGGTACATGCTCCAGGAGGATGCCCAACGATTCGAAGGCTCGGATGATGATACCCAGCTTGAGGAAGTCAGTAGTGTGCGCGCAGAGAGAGGGGATGCTGAAGGACAGCAATCTGGCAGTACTGTTCCAGCAGCTGCAGCTTACTGCCAGGTTTGCTCTAGTGGTGAAGAGGGAGGGGATGATGAGGTCACTGACTCCACGTGGGTGCCTGAAGGGAGAGAGGAGGAGGAGGAGGAGGAGGATGCGGCGTCACATGTCCAACGAGGCAGGATGCCCCCTGGAGGCCAGCTAGAGGCCAGCACAGCAACTGTACCACACCGCAGAGCTCCGCCTGTGCAGGGCGCTGCCTCTGCACGTTATCACAAAAGTTCTTTGGTGTGGGCCTTTTTTGAGACGAGTGCATCAGATCGCACCACTGCTATTTGCAATATTTGTCTCAAGCGTATCTCGCGTGGCCAAAACATCAGCCGCTTGGGCACCACAAGCATGAGCAGACATATGTCGACCTGCCATGCAGCTCGTTGGCAAGCACACATAAAAGACCCACACCAAAGAACAAAGCGGACCTCTCCTTGCTCCTCATCAGCTGGGATCTCCATCCCCACTATATCTTCAGTCCTCTCTGAAAGCTGCTCTGAGAGGACTGAAGGTGTAGAATTAGGTGTGTCACAACCAAGTACTTGCAGTACACCGACGTCCGATTGTAGCAGGCAAATTTCCCTGCCCCAGCTGCTGGACCGTCGAAAGAAGTATACTCCCAGCCATCCACATGCCCAGCGGTTGAATGCTAGCTTGGCTAAATTGCTAGCACTTCAACTGCTGCCTTTTCAGTTGGTAGACTCGGCCCCCTTCCGTGAGTTTGTTCAATGTGCGGTTCCTCAGTGGCAGGTTCCCAAACGCCACTTTTTCTCACGGAAGGCGATTCCGTCTCTCTACCGGCATGTGGAAGGCAATGTCCATGCCTCGCTGGACAGGGCGGTCAGCGGTAAGGTGCATATTACCGCTGACTCATGGTCCAGCAGGCATGGACAGGGACGTTATCTTTCTTTCACGGCCCATTGGGTCACTCTATTGGCAGCTGGGAGGGATGCAGGACAAGGTGCAGTAGTGTTGGAGGTTGTTCCGCCACCACGCCTCCAAAATGCTACTACTGGTTGTGACACACCTCTCTCCTCCACCCCCTCCTCTTCTTCTTCCTCCATGTCCTCTTCGAGTGCTCTGTCCTCGGAACCAGCGGTGCTCCGTAGGCGTACAAGGGGCTACGCGAGTACGCAGGCAAAAAGATGCCATGCCGTGCTTGCGCTGGTGTGTTTGGGGGACAGGAGCCACACTGGGCCAGAGGTTCTGGCAGCTCTGCAGGGGCAGGCCGAGAGGTGGTTGATGCCACGCCAGCTTAAGCCAGGAATGGACGTTTCTGACAATGGCACCAACCTCCTCTCCGCCCTGCGACAGGGGCAGCTCACCCATGTGCCCTGTATGGCTCACGTCCTCAACCTGGTGGTGCAGCGGTTCTTGGGCAGGTTCCCAGGCTTACAGGATGTCCTGAGGCAGGCCAGGAAAGTCTGTGTGCATTTCCGCCGATCTTATAATGCCAGTGCTCGGCTGACTGAGCTGCAAAAGGAGCTGAACCTGCCCAAGAACCGCCTAATATGTGACATGCCCACCAGGTGGAACTCAACGTTGGCCATGCTGCAGCGACTGCACACGCAGCAGAGGGCCATCAATGAGTA
The DNA here is from genome assembly GCA_029206835.1 of Rana muscosa. Lineage (NCBI taxonomy): Eukaryota > Metazoa > Chordata > Amphibia > Anura > Ranidae > Rana > Rana muscosa. Next base: position 149,772,027 of record CM055117.1, read on the forward strand.
CCTTTGCGACTACGGCACCAGGACAGGGTCAGGGGAGCTTGGCTTTTTTTCCCCACGCCAGTGGAGCATGATCAGGGATGCATGCACTGTCCTCTCACCATTTGAGGAGGCCACGAGGATGGTGAGCAGTGACAGTGCATGCATCAGTGACACTGTACCTCTTGTCCACCTGTTGGAGCATACGCTGCGTGGGATAATGGACAGGGCACTTGAGGCAGAACAGAGGCAGGAAGAGGAGGACTTCCTTGCCTCTCAAGGCCCCCTTTATCCAGACAGTGTTCCTTCTGTCCCACCCATCACATAGGAAGAGGATGAGGATGAGGAGGAGGAGGAGGATTGTGTGAGCATGGAGGTGGAGCCTGGCACTCAGCATCAGCAGCAGCAGTCTTTTAGGGATGATGTACAGTCCCAACAAACCAGTGGACTTGTACGTGGCTGGGAGGAGGTGGCTGACGATCATGTCATCCTCAGTGACCCAGAAGACTCCGGACCGAATGCCTCAGCTAACCTACGCTGCATGGCCTCCCTGATCCTGCAAAGCCTGCGGAAGGATCCTCGTGTTCTTCGGATCAAGGAGAGGGACCATTACTGGCTGGCCACTCTCCTTGATCCACGGTACAAGGGTAAGGTTGCGGACCTTATCTTGCCGTCGCAGAGGGAGCAGAGGATGAGACATCTCAGGGAGGCCTTGCAGAAAGGTCTGTGCAACGCGTTCCCAGAAACTGGGAGGTTACAAACTCCTGGTCCTGGACGACGAGTTGCTGAGGCTTCGGTCAGTAGCAGAAGGAGCGGTGGGGAAGGTGGACGTCTGACCGATGCGTTCAGACAATTTTTTAGTCCGCAGCCCCAAGGTATGATCGGTTCCAGCAACCATCGCCAGTGTCTGATATACATGGTGCAGGAATACCTAGGGGCAAGGTCAGACTTGGACACCTTTCCCACCGAAAATCCTCTGGCTTCCTGGGTCCTGAGGATGGATCACTGGCCAGAGCTTGCACAGTATGCAATTGAGCTACTGGCCTGTCCTGCATCCAGCGTTCTTTCCGAACGCACATTCATTGCTGCTGGAGGATTTGTCACCGATCATAGGGTGCGCCTGTCCACCGACTCGGTTGATCGACTGACCTTCATAAAAATGAATCAGTCTTGGATCACCACCAGCTACCAGACACCTGAAGCGGATATAACGGAATAATTTATAATGTCACATCCCTTCAAGACTGCCTATGCTGATGCTGAGTGACTGTCCTGTTATGTTCACTGACTATCCTCTTCCTCCTCCTCAATGATCCATGCCACCACACCAGTGCCTAAGGCACAATTTTTCAGCCCCTGTATAACAGGGGCGTGTAATTACAATTTTTTAAAAAGATGCTTCGCAACAGGTGTGACTGCTGTGCTCCAAGTACAGTATCTGTGAGGGGTTGCAGTGTTGTGGCACCAGCACCAGTGCCTAAGGCACAATTTTTCAGCCCCTGTTGGGGCGTGTAATTACAATTTTTAGGCAATGCTTTGCAACAGGTCTCATTGCTGTGCTCAGAGTACAGTATCTGTGAGGGGTTGCAGTGTTGTGGCACCAGCACCAGTGCCTAAGGCACAATTTTTCAGCCCCTGTATAACAGGGGCGTGTAATTACAATTTTTTAAAAAGATGCTTCGCAACAGGTGTGACTGCTGTGCTCCAAGTACAGTATCTGTGAGGGGTTGCAGTGTTGTGGCACCAGCACCAGTGCCTAAGGCACAATTTTTCAGCCCCTGTTGGGGCGTGTAATTACAATTTTTAGGCAATGCTTTGCAACAGGTCTCATTGCTGTGCTCAGAGTACAGTATCTGTGAGGGGTTGCAGTGTTGTGGCACCAGCACCAGTGCCTAAGGCACAATTTTTCAGCCCCTGTATAACAGGGGCGTGTAATTACAATTTTTTAAAAAGATGCTTTGCAACAGGTGTGACTGCTGTGCTCCAAGTACAGTATCTGTGAGGGGTTACAGTGTTGTGGCACCAGCACCAATGCCTAAGGCACAATTTTTCAGCCCCTGTTTAACAGGGGCGTGTAATTACAAATCTTGATCTAATAGTTCACAGCAGGGCCCATTCCTGCGCCCACCAAGAGTAACTATGAGGGCCTACAGTCTTGTGGCAACACCGTCCACCACCACCACCACCACCAAAGGCCCAATTTTTCTGCCCTGTTCAACAGGTGCATGCAATTACAAATCTTGATCTAATAACTCACAGCAGGGCCCATTCCTGCACCCACCAAGAGTAACTGTGAGGGCTTACAGTCTTGTGGCAACACCGTCCACCACCACCACCACCACCACCAAAGGCCCAATTTTTCTGCCCGGTTCAACAGGTGCATGCAAGTACAAATCTTGATCTATTAACTCACAGCAGGGCCCATTCCTGTGCCCACCAGTCTTGTGGCTACACCAACATCTAATAGGGCAAATTTCTGCAGAGTATATACGGCAGGCCCCTACTTTCAAACATCCAACTTACAAACGACTCCTACTTGCAAACGGCAAGAGAAAACAGGAAGTGAGAGGAAATCTACCCCTAGGAAGGGAAATTCTATCCTGTTAGATTTAATTTGGGAAAAAGGTATCTCCTCTCTACTGATGCTTTATCACCAATCCTTGTTTCAATTAAAACCCCACTTTTCCAAAAACATTTGTCATTGGGACGGAAAGTGAGGTGACATGTTCTGAACAGATGTGCAAAGACAGCAAATGTTACAGGGGTGATAACCCCTCCCTATGTTCTCCAAAAAGCTTAAAAATTGATTTTTTTGGGATGTAGCTACACTTCATAATGTACCTGTTCAGATTCTACTTAAGAACAAACCTACAGTCCGTGTCTTGTTTGCACCACCTATATACTGCTGTTCAGAGTATATAGGGTTGTAGGTATAGGGTTTTATTTTGGGTGCGGGGTCCCCCTTAATATCCATACAAGACCCAAAGGGGCTGGGGTGGGGGGGGGAGGTGATGGGGTAGCCATGCCATTTTTCTCAAGGATTTTCAGCCATATGGCGGCCAGGACAAGACATGACATTAAAGCCGCAAGTGGTTTTAAATGGCTTCTTTTTTTCCTTTACAAATGTCATTTTGTGCAAGGACAGTTCTAAACACGGGAAAGACATGCCACTTCACAGGCATACTTTAGACACCCCCCAGGTACCATATTTAAAGGAAAATTTCACTTTTTTTTTTTCACTTTATGCATCATTAAGATGACTGCTCCCGAAAAAACGTTAGTTTTTAAAATTTCTTTTTGCATTGATATATGTCCCCTGGGGCAGGACCCGGGTCCCCAAACCTGTTTTATGACATTAACATGCATATTGGCCGTTGTAATTAGCAATTTTGATTTCGAACGTTCGCGTCCATTATAACGAATAGGGTTCGAAAATTCACGCGAACTTTCGGTCCGTTCGAAGGTTCTGGTGCGAACCGAACCCGGGGGTGTTCGGCTCATCCCTGATAATGAATAAAGGTTTTAGTTGTAGCAGCAACAATAACACTTATAATAACCATTGTGATATCAGCTGTCCTAAAAGGTTTTAGCAGAAGAGAAACTATGGGATTTTTCAATTGCATTAGGCACACAGGGTTCATCGCAGTCTGTGTCTATATATGTGGATATATGACTATATATGACTGTTATTGACCCTGAGGATTGACTTCAGCCCCTACAGTATTTAGTGCTTTCCCCGTAGAGGCCGCTGGTGAATGTGGTAGTCTCCCACCCTGCACAGCCAGGCACATGAATTTCCAGTCACTCAGAGACAAGAAGCAGTCCTTGCAGCTTTTTTTATTTTTTTATTAGGGGAATCGAACTTGGATGGGGAAGAGTGAACATGGGATGCCCATTTGATCAATGAAACTCTGTAGGAACTTGAACTATATACAATCCAGTATATACATTCTCTACTCTTCTACCTCAAGCAGACTATCTCTCCCAGGACCAGCTAGCATAGGTTTCAGACCCAGCACAGACTCAGCTGGATCTTAGCAGAATGCCCTTTTTAGGCCCTCCTGGCTGCAGCTGCCCCTTTCTACCGCCCTTGCCTGCACAGTCCTCCTGACTGGCCCTGCAGCCATCCCAAACTGCTCCATCCCAGTCATCTCAGGCTTGCCTCCCAGTCCTCCTGACTGTGTGTCACTCACCAGCTCTCTTGGTTGTTCCTTGTCCTCCTGGAGACCTGCCCGGCAGTGTTGTCCCGCTGTCCTTCCTTTGCTCCCAGTGCCTCCTGGCCAGGACAGCTCTGTGAGTTTTGAAAAGGTCCATCCACACCCAAGCCCAGGCCCAAGGTCACCCCCCAAACTGGGGAGCTCCCTCAAAGGTCACAACACCCTAACACTCCATCTCCAGCTTCCACCCGAACTCTCCTCCCCAGCTCGGCTGACCCAGAGTATTTGAGGGGGCCAAGTTGGGGATTGGTCAGGGCCCTCAGAATACTCCAGTCAGCTCCACCTCACTCCCCCTCCTATTTTTTTAGAAGGCTCCAGTACATTCTAGAAATAGGGGGAAGGTCTCAGAGATGCTGCCTGTGAGTCATGCAGCTCTCCCTGGATCTCTGCCCAACACAGGAAAAACACAGACAGGTTTGGCTGCTAGCCAAGCCTGCACAAATATACCTACTCTAAACACACAAAAAAAGCACTAGAGGGTGTTACAAGTATATGCAGGAAACCTAACAATCTAGGTTTCCTTAACAGCCTCCATAATGTCCCACTTCTGTCTACACCAAGACCCACAGTACCTGTGTGGGCATTGTTAAATGGCAATATGTATCATTTGGGCAATTTCTAGTGTTGTATAGTACAGTATGAGGAAACAGGCAGAGCGTGAATAAGTCCCTAATTCACAATATATTTTAAATTTTTCCATTTTTGGAACTTGTCATTGTGCCAACTGCAAATCTTTTTGGGGGCATTTTATAGATATTTCCAGCTTCTACCTAGGATCTAGATTCTCTTTTAAGAATCACTTTCCATTTAGACCCAAATGTCTCTAATCTCTGTCACCCCTCTGTAGTCATCTAATGCTGCTTTTCTCGGGTTTGTGTCAGTAGAGCAAAGATTGCTGTCAGTAGGACAGTGGACAGTGTCAATCGTTTTTATTTTTTATTATTATTATTTTTATTATTTATTATTATTATTATTTTACTATTTAATTTTTTTAAATTTTACAATATTATTATTTATTATTTTCTTAAAATTGTATTTATGGGGCTTTGGTGAAATATCAAGGGTCTAAAAAGACCCTTAATGTCTCACTTCTGAGACAGAGAAAGAAACTGAGGACAGAGATTCCCCAGTCCCTTTCTATGAAGCCTGCAGTAAACGTAGTTTACTATGCTTCTGTTAAGAATGAAGACAAGAACGATCGGTACAGATCACTCAATGTGTTCATTCAGAAAAGGAAGGGGCCGGTTAATGAAACATTTATCCTGAGAGGAGAGGAGGGAAGCTGGCAGCATTGCAGGGGAGGGAGACAGGAAGCAGGGGGAATCGGAACCGCATGGGGTGATTAGGGTGTGCCCAGGCACACCCATCACACCTTGTGCACACGCCTATAGTGGTAATATTAATTTCAACAAAACTGAAAACTGAAAACAATAATTGTAAAAGAATTCATGACCATAGGTAGGCCCTGAACTTTATACTCAAGGTTGACTAGAACTGACTTCAGATGTATTCAGGTATCTCTTGTGTTGGCTAATTTTGGAGGTCAGGTTAACAAAATACAATGACACAGTCACTCACCTCCTAGATCGGTTGTCCAGTGATCCTCTAGGTCAGTTTACCGCTGCCTGAAAACAATACTGGTGTCCCTTTGGTGATTCCCTAGGTGAGTCCTGCGGCTTTGTGTCATTAGTGTGATGCTTTAGCATTCTGTTGGTGTTGGGTCAAACTACATTGAAAGATGAATATTCAAAAGCAGATCAGAGGTCAATACAATGAAAGTTACACATGAATCTGCTGACTCATGGAATAGTTGACAGATAAGAACCTTTATGATGAAGCAGATCTGCCATACAAAGAATAATTACTACAAGAGATTCTGCATGTAATGTAGCTCAGGCTTCAACAATGACAGGAAGATTTGGGAGCTGCCACTTCCAAATATCCACAATTCATATATGCAGTAGAATTCAATGCACTTTAAAGCGATTTTACAGCACTTTCTGTAATATCTCCAGGACAGGAAGTATAAATTTCTCCAATGGGACACAGCGGCAAAAAAAAGAAAGAAAAAGAGGTTAGTATTTGTATAAAATAAACAATTTAGCATTCCCCGGTCGATGACATCACAAGGGTTTTTTCTTCAGGTCCCGGTGTCGACAGGCGTCGTGATTGACAATGGATCTACACTGCGGGACATTTTTTTGAATTTTTTAACAAATGACTTGTCAAAAACTTGTGTTGTGTTTTTATTTACTTTTTACACTTTTTTGGTGAATGGGTACTATGTACCCCATATTCAATCACATGGGAGGGGGTGAGATCTGAGGGCCCCCTTGTTAAAGGAGGCTTCCAGAATCTCCTAAGCCTCCAGCCTGCCCCACAGCACCCACCCATGTTGAGGGCATCTGGCCAGGTATGGTTCATGAAGGGGGCGTTTGCTTGTCCCCCCCTTTCCTGGCCTGCCAGGCTGCATGCTCGGGTAAGGGTCTGGTATTATATTTTTTCATTTTGGCGTGGGGTTCCTCTTAAAATGCATACCAGACCTGAAGGGCCTGGAATTGAATGGGGGGGGGGGGGGGGACCCAACGCTGTTTTTTTTAATTGCCAGTATTCTTTTGTCTACATTTCAGCTGTCAGTGGGGAAGCCCGCTCACAGCTGATGAGTAATCTGTTGACACTGCAGCCGGCTTCCCGGTCCGCAACCAGCTATTCTTCACACAGAATTTGAATAAGTGGATCATTTTTGACTGTTTCGAAGTCGAATTGTTCCAACAATGTGGAATTCGTTAGAAAATAATAAACTAAAGTAAACTAAACTAAACAAATTCCAAAACGAATCAATGAAACAAAATTAGTAACATTTTCTATCTAAAACAACATTTATTTTTCAGTTCTGCACGTGTCTAACATGGACCATCTAGTGGTTTAAGTTTATAACTGCCTTTGGGAATTCCACAGTCATGCACTCATGCCATCTAGTGATTTTGGTATTACCACTAGGGATGAGCCGAACACCCCCGGGTTCGGTTCGCACCAGAACCTTCGAACGGACCGAAAGTTCGCGCGAATTTTCGAACCCTATTCGTTATAATGGACGCGAACGTTCGAAATCAAAATTGCTAATTACAACGGCCAATATGCATGTTAATGTTATAAAACAGGTTTGGGGACCCGGGTCCTGCCCCAGGGGACATATATCAATGCAAAAAGAAATTTTAAAAACTAAAGTTTTTTCGGGAGCAGTCATTTTAATGATGCATAAAGTGAAAAAAAAAAAGTGAAATTTTCCTTTAAATATGGTACCTGGGGGGTGTCTAAAGTATGCCTGTGAAGTGGCATGTGTTTCCCGTGTTTAGAACTGTCCTTGCACAAAATGACATTTGTAAAGGAAAAAAAGAAGCCATTTAAAACCACTTGCGGCTTTAATGTCATGTCTTGTCCTGGCCGCCATATGGCTGAAAATCCTTGAGAAAAATGGCATGGCTACCCCATCACCCCCCCCCCACCCCAGCCCCTTTGGGTCTTGTATGGATACTAAGGGGGACCCCGCACCCAAAATAAAACCCTATACCTACAACCCTATATACTCTGAACAGCAGTATATAGGTGGTGCAAACAAGACATGGACTGTAGGTTTGTTCTTAAGTAGAATCTGAACAGGTACATTATGAAGTGTAGCTACATCCCAAAAAAATCAATTTTTAAGCTTTTTGGAGAACATAGGGAGGGGTTATCACCCCTGTAACATTTGCTGTCTTTGCACATCTGTTCAGAACATGTCACCTCACTTTCCGTCCCAATGACAAATGTTTTTGGAAAAGTGGGGTTTTAATTGAAACAAGGATTGGTGATAAAGCATCAGTAGAGAGGAGATACCTTTTTCCCAAATTAAATCTAACAGGATAGAATTTTCCTTCCTAGGGGTAGATTTCCTCTCACTTCCTGTTTTCTCTTGCCGTTTGCAAGTAGGAGTCGTTTGTAAGTTGGATGTTTGAAAGTAGGGGCCTGCCGTATATACTCTGCAGAAATTTGCCCTATTAGATGTTGGTGTAGCCACAAGACTGGTGGGCACAGGAATGGGCCCTGCTGTGAGTTAATAGATCAAGATTTGTACTTGCATGCACCTGTTGAACCGGGCAGAAAAATTGGGCCTTTGGTGGTGGTGGTGGTGGTGGTGGACGGTGTTGCCACAAGACTGTAGGCCCTCACAGTTACTCTTGGTGGGTGCAGGAATGGGCCCTGCTGTGAGTTATTAGATCAAGATTTGTAATTGCATGCACCTGTTGAACAGGGCAGAAAAATTGGGCTTTTGGTGGTGGTGGTGGTGGTGGACGGTGTTGCCACAAGACTGTAGGCCCTCATAGTTACTCTTGGTGGGCGCAGGAATGGGCCCTGCTGTGAACTATTAGATCAAGATTTGTAATTACACGCCCCTGTTAAACAGGGGCTGAAAAATTGTGCCTTAGGCATTGGTGCTGGTGCCACAACACTGCAACCCCTCACAGATACTGTACTTGGAGCACAGCAGTCACACCTGTTGCGAAGCATCTTTTTAAAAAATTGTAATTACACGCCCCTGTTATACAGGGGCTGAAAAATTGTGCCTTAGGCACTGGTGCTGGTGCCACAACACTGCAACCCCTCACAGATACTGTACTCTGAGCACAGCAATGAGACCTGTTGCAAAGCATTGCCTAAAAATTGTAATTACACGCCCCAACAGGGGCTGAAAAATTGTGCCTTAGGCACTGGTGCTGGTGCCACAACACTGCAACCCCTCACAGATACTGTACTCTGAGCACAGCAGTCACACCTGTTGCGAAGCATCTTTTTAAAAAATTGTAATTACACGCCCCTGTTATACAGGGGCTGAAAAATTGTGCCTTAGGCACTGGTGTGGTGGCATGGATCATTGAGGAGGAGGAAGAGGATAGTCAGTGAACATAACAGGACAGTCACTCAGCATCAGCATAGGCAGTCTTGAAGGGATGTGACATTATAAATTATTCCGTTATATCCGCTTCAGGTGTCTGGTAGCTGGTGGTGATCCAAGACTGATTCATTTTTATGAAGGTCAGTCGATCAACCGAGTCGGTGGACAGGCGCACCCTATGATCGGTGACAAATCCTCCAGCAGCACTGAATGTGCGTTCGGAAAGAACGCTGGATGCAGGACAGGCCAGTAGCTCAATTGCATACTGTGCAAGCTCTGGCCAGTGATCCATCCTCAGGACCCAGTAAGCCAGAGGATTTTCGGTGGGAAAGGTGTCCAAGTCTGACCTTGCCCCTAGGTATTCCTGCACCATGTATATCAGACGCTGGCGATGGTTGCTGGAACCGATCATACCTTGGGGCTGCGGACTAAAAAATTGTCTGAACGCATCGGTCAGACGTCCACCTTCCCCACCGCTCCTTCTGCTACTGACCGAAGCCTCAGCAACTTGTCGTCCAGGACCAGGAGTTTGTAACCTCCCAGTTTCTGGGAACGCGTTGCACAGACCTTTCTGCAAGGCCTCCCTGAGATGTCTCATCCTCTGCTCCCTCTGCGACGGCAAGATAAGGTCCGCAACCTTACCCTTGTACCGTGGATCAAGGAGAGTGGCCAGCCAGTAATGGTCACTCTCCTTGATCCGAAGAACACGAGGATCCTTCCGCAGGCTTTGCAGGATCAGGGAGGCCATGCAGCGTAGGTTAGCTGAGGCATTCGGTCCGGAGTCTTCTGGGTCACTGAGGATGACATGATCGCCAGCCACCTCCTCCCAGCCACGTACAAGTCCACTGGTTTGTTGGGACTGTACATCATCCCTAAAAGACTGCTGCTGCTGATGCTGAGTGCCAGGCTCCACCTCCATGCTCACACAATCCTCCTCCTCCTCCTCCTCCTCCTCCTCTTCCTGTGTGATGGGTGGGACAGAAGGAACATTGTCTGGATAAAGGGGGCCTTGAGAGACAAGGAAGTCCTCCTCTTCCTGCCTCTGTTCTGCCTCAAGTGCCCTGTCCATTATCCCAGGCAGCGTATGCTCCAACAGGTGGACAAGAGGTACAGTGTCACTGATGCATGCACTGTCACTGCTCACCATCCTCGTGGCCTCCTCAAATGGTGAGAGGACAGTGCATGCATCCCTGATCATGCTCCACTGGCGTGGGGAAAAAAAGCCAAGCTCCCCTGACCCTGTCCTGGTGCCGTAGTCGCAAAGGTACTCATTGATGGCCCTCTGCTGCGTGTGCAGTCGCTGCAGCATGGCCAACGTTGAGTTCCACCTGGTGGGCATGTCACATATTAGGCGGTTCTTGGGCAGGTTCAGCTCCTTTTGCAGCTCAGTCAGCCGAGCACTGGCATTATAAGATCGGCGGAAATGCACACAGACTTTCCTGGCCTGCCTCAGGACATCCTGTAAGCCTGGGAACCTGCCCAAGAACCGCTGCACCACCAGGTTGAGGACGTGAGCCATACAGGGCACATGGGTGAGCTGCCCCTGTCGCAGGGCGGAGAGGAGGTTGGTGCCATTATCAGAAACGACCATTCCTGGCTTAAGCTGGCGTGGCGTCAACCACCTCTCGGCCTGCCCCTGCAGAGCTGCCAGAACCTCTGGCCCAGTGTGGCTCCTGTCCCCCAAACACACCAGCGCAAGCACGGCATGGCATCTTTTTGCCTGCGTACTCGCGTAGCCCCTTGTACGCCTACGGAGCACCGCTGGTTCCGAGGACAGAGCACTCGAAGAGGACATGGAGGAAGAAGAAGAGGAGGGGGTGGAGGAGAGAGGTGTGTCACAACCAGTAGTAGCATTTTGGAGGCGTGGTGGCGGAACAACCTCCAACACTACTGCACCTTGTCCTGCATCCCTCCCAGCTACCAATAGAGTGACCCAATGGGCCGTGAAAGAAAGATAACGTCCCTGTCCATGCCTGCTGGACCATGAGTCAGCGGTAATATGCACCTTACCGCTGACCGCCCTGTCCAGCGAGGCATGGACATTGCCTTCCACATGCCAGTAGAGAGACGGAATCGCCTTCCGTGAGAAAAAGTGGCGTTTGGGAACCTGCCACTGAAGAACCGCACATTGAACAAACTCACGGAAGGGGGCCGAGTCTATCAACTGAAAAGGCAGCAGTTGAAGTGCTAGCAATTTAGCCAAGCTAGCATTCAACCGCTGGGCATGTGGATGGCTGGGAGTATACTTCTTTCGACGGTCCAGCAGCTGGGGCAGGGAAATTTGCCTGCTACAATCGGACGTCGGTGTACTGCAAGTACTTGGTTGTGACACACCTAATTCTACACCTTCAGTCCTCTCAGAGCAGCTTTCAGAGAGGACTGAAGATATAGTGGGGATGGAGATCCCAGCTGATGAGGAGCAAGGAGAGGTCCGCTTTGTTCTTTGGTGTGGGTCTTTTATGTGTGCTTGCCAACGAGCTGCATGGCAGGTCGACATATGTCTGCTCATGCTTGTGGTGCCCAAGCGGCTGATGTTTTGGCCACGCGAGATACGCTTGAGACAAATATTGCAAATAGCAGTGGTGCGATCTGATGCACTCGTCTCAAAAAAGGCCCACACCAAAGAACTTTTGTGATAACGTGCAGAGGCAGCGCCCTGCACAGGCGGAGCTCTGCGGTGTGGTACAGTTGCTGTGCTGGCCTCTAGCTGGCCTCCAGGGGGCATCCTGCCTCGTTGGACATGTAACGCTGCATCCTCCTCCTCCTCCTCCTCTCTCCCTTCAGGCACCCACGTGGAGTCAGTGACCTCATCATCCCCTCCCTCTTCACCACTAGAGCAAACCTGGCAGTAAGCTGCAGCTGGTGGAACACTACTGCCAGATTGCTGTCCTTCAGCATCCCCTCTCTCTGCGCGCACACTACTGACTTCCTCAAGCTGGGTATCATCATCCGAGCCTTCGAATCGTTGGGCATCCTCCTGGAGCATGTACCCAACACTGTGCTCAAACAGTTCGGGGGACTCCTCAGGAGGACATGGTGGGTCTAGGGAAGGGGTGGCTGATGATGCCATTGAGTACGCGTTGGCAGCTGCTCTGCCAGTACCCTGAGCCTGGGTGAGAGAGGATGAGGAGGATGAGGAGGGCTTGGTCATCCATTCTACCAAGCCTTCGGCATGATGCGGCTCCACATGTCCAGCTGCCGAAAACAAAGACAAGCGTGTCCCATGGCCACGTGCTGATGACGATGCACGACCACGTCCACGGCCAGCACTGTTGTCTCTAGAAACAGAGCCTGCCTGCCCTGTGTTCTTGCCTCGGCACGCTCTGCCTCTCCTTGGCGGTCTTCCAGCCATTGTAGTCGGTAGTGTATATAGTATAAAAAATAGAACTCCTATGTGTGCTCACAACACACTGTAGGTCCTATGGGTGCTGACACTAACACACTATAGGTACTATGTGTGCTGCTGACAAGAAAATATAGGAGCTCTGTTTGCTGCCACTAACACACTAGAAGTCCTATGGGTGCTGCTGAGAAGAAAATATAGGAGCTCTGTTTGCTGCCACTAACACACTAGAAGTCCTATGGGTGCTGCTGAGAAGAAAATATAGGAGCTCTGTTTGCTGCCACTAACACACTAGAAGTCCTATGGGTGCTGCTGAGAAGAAAATATAGGAGCTCTGTTTGCTGCCACTAACACACTAGAAGTCCTATGGGTGCTGCTGAGAAGAAAATATAGGAGCTCTGTTTGCTGCCACTAACACACTAGAAGTCCTATGGGTGCTGCTGAGAAGAAAATATAGGAGCTCTGTGTGATGCCACTAACACACTAGAAGTCCTATGGGTGCTGCTGAGAAGAAAATATAGGAGCTCTGTTTGCTGCCACTAACACACTAGAAGTCCTATGGGTGCTGCTGAGAAGAAAATATAGGAGCTCTGTTTGCTGCCACTAACACACTAGAAGTCCTATGGGTGCTGCTGAGAAGAAAATATAGGAGCTCTGTTTGCTGCCACTAACACACTAGAAGTCCTATGGGTGCTGCTGAGAAGAAAATATAGGAGCTCTGTGTGATGCCACTAACACACTAGAAGTCCTATGGGTGCTGCTGAGAAGAAAATATAGGAGCTCTGTTTGCTGCCACTAACACACTAGAAGTCCTATGGGTGCTGCTGAGAAGAAAATATAGGAGCTCTGTTTGCTGCCACTAACACACTAGAAGTCCTATGGGTGCTGCTGAGAAGAAAATATAGGAGCTCTGTTTGCTGCCACTAACACACTAGAAGTCCTATGGGTGCTGCTGAGAAGAAAATATAGGAGCTCTGTGTGATGCCACTAACACACTAGAAGTCCTATGGGTGCTGCTGAGAAGAAAATATAGGAGCTCTGTTTGCTGCCACTAACACACTAGAAGTCCTATGGGTGCTGCTGAGAAGAAAATATAGGAGCTCTGTGTGATGCCACTAACACACTAGAAGTCCCATGGGTGCTGCTGAGAAGAAAATATAGGAGCTCTGTTTGCTGCCACTAACACACTAGAAGTCCTATGGGTGCTGCTGAGAAGAAAATATAGGAGCTCTGTTTGCTGCCACTAACACACTAGAAGTCCTATGGGTGCTGCTGAGAAGAAAATATAGGAGCTCTGTTTGCTGCCACTAACACACTAGAAGTCCTATGGGTGCTGCTGAGAAGAAAATATAGGAGCTCTGTGTGATGCCACTAACACACTAGAAGTCCTATGGGTGCTGCTGAGAAGAAAATATAGGAGCTCTGTTTGCTGCCACTAACACACTAGAAGTCCTATGGGTGCTGCTGAGAAGAAAATATAGGAGCTCTGTTTGCTGCCACTAACACACTAGAAGTCCTATGGGTGCTGCTGAGAAGAAAATATAGAAGCTCTGTTTGCTGCCACTAACACACTAGAAGTCCTATGGGTGCTGCTGAGAAGAAAATATAGGAGCTCTGTTTGCTGCCACTAACACACTAGAAGTCCTATGGGTGCTGCTGAGAAGAAAATATAGGAGCTCTGTGTGATGCCACTAACACACTAGAAGTCCTATGGGTGCTGCTGAGAAGAAAATATAGGAGCTCTGTTTGCTGCCACTAACACACTAGAAGTCCTATGGGTGCTGCTGAGAAGAAAATATAGGAGCTCTGTTTGCTGCCACTAACACACTAGAAGTCCTATGGGTGCTGCTGAGAAGAAAATATAGGAGCTCTGTGTGATGCCACTAACACACTAGAAGTCCTATGGGTGCTGCTGAGATGAAAATATAGGAACTCTGTGTGATGCCACTAACACATTAGAAGTCCTATGGGTGCTGCTGAGAAGAAAATATAGGAGCTCTGTTTGCTGCCACTAACACACTAGAAGTCCTATGGGTGCTGCTGAGAAGAAAATATAGGAGCTCTGTTTGCTGCCACTAACACACTAGAAGTCCTATGGGTGCTGCTGAGAAGAAAATATAGGAGCTCTGTTTGCTGCCACTAACACACTAGAAGTCCTATGGGTGCTGCTGAGAAGAAAATATAGGAGCTCTGTTTGCTGCCACTAACACACTAGAAGTCCTATGGGTGCTGCTGAGAAGAAAATATAGGAGCTCTGTGTGATGCCACTAACACACTAGAAGTCCTATGGGTGCTGCTGAGAAGAAAATATAGGAGCTCTGTTTGCTGCCACTAACACACTAGAAGTCCTATGGGTGCTGCTGAGAAGAAAATATAGGAGCTCTGTTTGCTGCCACTAACACACTAGAAGTCCTATGGGTGCTGCTGAGAAGAAAATATAGGAGCTCTGTGTGATGCCACTAACACAATAGAAGTCCTATGGGTGCTGCTGAGAAGAAAATATAGGAGCTCTGTTTGCTGCCACTAACACACTAGAAGTCCTATGGGTGCTTCTGAGAAGAAAATATAGGAGCTCTGTGTGATGCCACTAACACACTAGAAGTCCTATGGGTGCTTCTGAGAAGAAAATATAGGAGCTCTGTTTGCTGCCACTAACACACTAGAAGTCCTATGGGTGCTGCTGAGAAGAAAATATAGGAGCTCTGTTTGCTGCCACTAACACACTAGAAGTCCTATGGGTGCTGTTGGGGTGCAATGCTGTGCTAACAGCACTGCGGTTGGTACTACTGCAATACTGTACTAACAGTAAGCACGCACCAGACTAATCCCCAGCAGCAGCTAATAACACACTAACTGTGCAATCAGCAGCAATGAACGATCAATGACTTAGGTAGCAATGGTTTAGCAAAGAAATAGCCAATGGTTTAGCAAAGAAGAGCAAATCTTTCAGTATCAAGCAAAGACAGAATCAGCAGACTAATCTCTCCTAAAGCCGGAACTCATGTGACCGGGGCCGATGGCGTGGCGGCCTTTTAAATGGTGGGGCGTGTACTAAAGCCCCTGAGCTGTAATTGGCTACAGCCGTCCTGCCTGTAGCCAATTTTTGCTCTCCGAGTTTCGGGCGCTGTGATTGGCCAAGCATGCGGGGTCACAGTGCATGCTTGGCCAATCATCAGCCAGCAATGCACTGCGCCGGCCGCGCCGGCCGCAATGCATTGCGGGGCCGCTCGCATCACACGAATGTGATGCGAACGGCCCAAATAATTCTGGGCTCGACGAGCGAGCGAACGCCCGATGCTCGATTCGAACATGGGTTCGAATCGAGCACCGGGCCCATCCCTAATTACCACTTGCTGGGAAATTCACAAGGCACAATGGTAGATGATTGCCTTTAGTGCTACATAAGAAAAAACCTCTCTTGAAGACTATTCCCCAAATTCTTGTTCTTGTGATATTGCTTCTGATTTTCTTTTTCATTCTCTGATACCCATTGACACTCAGCTTGCCACTGAACATTGTTCCTGTCGGCTCTCCAGCCTGACCTCTGCCATTTTTTATATAGTCCTTGTTTGATGCCCACCCTGACCTCTTCCTTGTCTACGCCATAATCTCTTGATTCTACACCTTTTCTCAAATCTTTCAGCTTTTGCCAGTTTGGGTATATCTGATGGACACAACCTGGGAGCCCCCAAAGTCCATTACCCTTGCAGGGTGCATTGGTGTATATTGGGAGGCTCCTTAGTTCCTGTGCCTTAGTCCTCTTTAGGGCCTACAATCATCTGGTTATGCAGTGGGTCCCCAACTACCATGGCAGTTTTCTGAAGAGATGGCACAACTGTGTGCTTTCAGTCACTTTCTTCTTTAAGCTAATCAGCCCCGTCTAAACAGTGCAAGGAAGGATGGGAGTCCCTGACCATAGTAAATAAATAACTATAATACAGTACATATACAAAATTACTATATATTCCCTTTGATTTTTAGGAGGAGATGTATAAGATATGAGCAAAAAGATACTTGCCATGACAGCTCCTCAATGAAGTTTCTGCAGACATCTTGTCGTCTTGATACTCAATAGGCCAAACAAAGAAATGTAAGGCTCCTTCTGGACTGATGGGAGACCATTCAAGGTTGAGCTCAGTGGGTCTTAGGTGCAGTGAGGGGATGGGGGAAAAATTATTCTTTTGACATATCACACTTACATCTCAGGATACCACACTGTTAACTTCGGGTTGCTCAGTTAGCCATTGACCAACTTCTTCCTGCAGCACTCAGTGGGCTTTTTGAGTTGGGGGAAGAAGATCTGACACACAGCAGGAATAACATTACTTCAAACCAACAACATATAGGGGTTGATTTACTAAAGGCAAATCCACTCTGCATTGAAAGTGCACTTGGAAGTGCAGTCGCCGTAGATCTGAGGGGAAGATCTGAAATGAGGGGAAGCTCTGCTGATTTTATCATCCAATCACGTGCAGGCTAAAATGCTGTTTTTTATTTTCCTTGCATGTCCCCCTCAGATCTACAGTGACTGCACTTCCAGGTGCACTGCGAGTGCAAAGTGGATTTGCCTTTAGTAAATAACCCCCATAGTCTCGTTCCATATCCCAAGGTCCTGGGGTTCTCTGACAGAACATGGTTCTGACCCTTTTTTTCCCCTGGATAGGGGAACTCCGTCGCGCAATCACATGGTGAGCCTGGATATCCCATCCACACCAGCGAAAAAGGTTTTAGACCCTGAACTACTTCTTCATAATGACCTCTCAACCTAGTTTAGCAATGAATATTTTTTTCCTCTTAAAGTGGTTGTAAACCTCAGTCATTTAATCTGAGCAAAACACATATGTCTGTAGTGTTTACTTGTCTATCTCCAAAGCTCTAAGCCCTCGTACACACGGCCGAGATTCTCGTTGAAAAAAATATGTCGTTTTTTTCGACGAGATTCTTGGACAAGAAACTTGTCCCGGCCGAGTGTACACACGCTTGTTTCAAAGAACCCGCGCTTCTTTGAATGGAGCGTACGCGGTGACGTCATCGACTACGACGAGCATGCGCTCGTCACATTCGATGCCGTCGCCGCCATCTTGGTATAACCTACATATGCCTAGGAAGCTACCGTGCATGCGTCAAATTCATTTCGAACATGCGCGGGCTTCCGGGAGGACAGGTAAGTGTACACACACTCACTTTTCTCGTCGAGAAACATGCCGAGGAGAATCTCGACGAGAAAATAGAGAGCAGGTTCTCTATTTTCTCGTCGAGGTTTCTTGTCGGTTTTCTCGACGAGAAACCCGATAGCCGCGTACACACGACCGATTTACTCGGCAAGACCTCTCTGCCAGCAAGTTTCTTGCTGGTTCTTGCCGAGAAAATCGGCCGTGTGTACGAGGCCTAAGTGTTGTTTCTCTCTGGTGCTTTGTTCCTCTGTTATCAGCATGAGTCAGTTCTGAGAAATTTTCCTGACACATGAGATACATTTGTGACGGGGAGGGAGCTCAGCATACAGCTTGTCTATTCAGAACACAGCTCTGTATTCTTCCTTTGTTCCTGTGCCCTGTGTGGAGCGGGGTGTGTCCCGTTCCTCCAATCAGCTCTCACACAGTGTATAAAAGATCTAACTGAAGCTATCCACCCCTTCCTCTGTGATACTGACAGATCTAGAAGGATTTTATCTGTGTAGCACTACCCCCCGTAGGAGCTGCTGTTTGTTTGATTTGGGTCTTTGTCCTGCCTATCAACCCCTGGAAGTGGCTCAAACCTTCCCTTAGCACAACTGATATGAATAAGGAGTGTGAGACCTATTGAGTATTAGGAGACACAATCCTGCATACATCACACAATAACCTGTAAATGTTATTACCTTTGCTGGTCACTAGTCCTTCTAAGTGACAGAGATACTTCACACAAGTTATATGCTTAATCAAAGGTACCTTTACTCAGTATAAAAGGGAAGGGTAAAGAATCACATTAATACACACAGTTGACTCTGCATGCGCATTGCAGAGTCAATAAACCAATAAGGATAGGTATCACTGAGATTAGGTAATAACAGGAAATAACATCAGCTATATATATGTACATGTATCTATATGTGTCTCTGCACGGCTAACTGGTTGCTCGCGAGCTCCCCCTTTGTTGCAATACCTTGCACGTGTTCATTCCCTATAATAGGTAAGCAAGGCCTATCTGCGTCCCACTCAAAGTTCCTTTCTCCAATGAAGTCTTCGCTAGCCACCGTCGGTGCACAAGTTAAATTGTAATCCACAGGGTTTCAACAAGATGCTGTAACTATCCGCAATATACCTGAGTACTCGTGTGCTTGCCACCCACTAATGACGGATGCACCAATCTCTGATCACATAGTCTCCAGTGAGATACACTAGGCCGCAAGCTGTGGCGTGATAGGTGAAGTGTGGCTGGCACTAACTAAATCACTTTCCTCTAAGGTAGTAGTCAATTCTGGGCAGGTGCCCTTCTCACCAAACAGGCCCGACTTTCAGATAGTCTCCTCTGGCTTGTCCCGGTCACTCGATCTCCACGCTTCTGCTTCAGCTGCAGTCTCCGGACTCCGTCACTAACAGCATATGGTGATGGACGACTCCGGTCTCTGCTGGGCAATCACAGGACGCTGTGGACGATCCTCTGCTGGAAATCACTCAGGCACTCCCGTAATTTAGGCCCAGGCTTCTGGCCTAATCCTTAGGAAGCAGGCCTCCGTGCCAACTTCCTGCTTGATTGAGAGCTGGATCCAGAGAGAGAGACGCTGGCCCCTCCCCTGGTTTAAGTAGTCTGCCCAGAATGCTTTGCGGTGTTGCAATGCACCCTGGGTAATGTAGTCTGTCTTTTACTAAAAGCAACAAAGTCTTTTCTCCTAGCTGATATCTGTCCCAAAGTGCATTAGTTGCATTGTAACACTTATACCACCGGAGGGAGCCAGATTCCTTCTTACATATGGACATCCTGCTACATCTGAATTCAGACTTTGAACAGAGGCAGAGAAGAGAAGACAGCAGATAAACAATTAAAACCTATGTAGGAGGATTTGTTTCATCTCTGTGTATCTGTCAGTCAGCATCGCTCCTGCTCTGCTCCTCCATGCTCATTGGAGCGCTGAGCTGTGGAGGGGCGGGGAGCAGCCGTCTCAGTGTCTCAGCGGCTCGCTGAGACTGCCATCAGTCAAGGCAGCTGACGGATCCAGATTTCTTAAGTTGGGATGACACGTTGCCTTGACTGATTGCAGTGATGTCAGCGGAGAGCGGACTTCAGACCTTAGGAGAAGCCCAGCCTAAAAAGCTCAGGCTGAACTTCTCCTTTAAGGCTTAATGCACACAAGGTATTTGCCCATCTCTCATAGATGCCGTTCCTTTTGGCAGCAGCGTTTTGTCAGGAAAAACACTTGTAAACACGTGTAAATGCATCAAGACATATTTAGGCTCGTCTAGCACTTGGTTGTTAATTTATTTAATTGGCCAGAATAATAATTCAAGCGCAAGGTTTAAGCGCTAAACGCTGCTAGGGTTAACACGCATTTAAGGGCATTTACACATGTCGAGTTTTTTCTGCTGCTGCTCTTGGATGCACTGGCAGTGGGGTTTTTTCTGCCTCTAAACGCCCCTTTCTCTAAATGACTATGTGTGCACGGACACATATGGGTTCATTTATTAAAGGCAAATAGGCTGTGCACTTTGCAGAGTGCAGTTGCACTCTGCAAGTGCAGATGCTCCAGAGCATAGTAAATGAGCAGAAGCTCTGCTGACTTCGATCATCCAATCACGTGCAAGCAAAAAATGCAGTTTTTAAAATTTTCCTTACATGTGATTGGGTACTCTTTGTTAAGTGCAGCTTTACATCATTTACTAAGCTCTGGAGCAACTGTGCTTGCAGAGTCTAGTCTAGTGCAGTCTATTTGCCTTTAGTAAATCAACCTCATACAGGGTTGTTTAGCGGCAGAAAAAAAACCCTGACAATTCAGTGTTTTGCCAACAAAACCCCCATGCCAAGAATAATTATGTTGATATCCCGGGAAATAAATATACTTTAATTGACCCGCCGGTGAAACAGGTTTCAAATTGTTAGGTGAGCAGCCAAATACATAGGTGGAGGAGAGCACGAGCACAGTTTATTTGGATCATCGTACACGAATGGTGGATTGTTTTCTGTCACCTGTTTTGCTCATCCTTTTTCATGGAATATTTAGCTTATGTCTTCATTGTATTGTTTATGCACATTGTATTTTTAGTAGCACAGCACTGTTTATTTATGTATTTCTTTTTATAGGTGGAGTGAAAACACTTTGAGTGATAGCAACTATATTTTTTATTCACCGTCACATTTATTGTTATTTAGTATTTGATTGCGCTGATTGATTTCACACAGTTATTTTTTCTGTGTATCATCTGAGGCTATAACCAGTGAGATATTTCATCAGCTGTCCTTATAAAGTAGAGGAGGATGCTGGGTTCAGATCTGCCAAATCTAAATGCGTGTACAGCATATTAGCAGTAGCACTGACCTGAGTTGCCAGTTTATCCTATTAATGAATTATCTATGAATTATGGAGGAGTTGTGGCTGATTAAATAACACACCACCCAAATTTAATTACTTATAAGTGTCAGTAATTAAAGGGTTCAGTTAGTAAGCCTAGCACTGATATATAATACTTCTTACTCTGTGAGAGTAGGGATGAGCTTTATGTTCGAGTCGAACATGAGTTCGACTCGAACATTGGCTGTTCGGCGAACAGCGAACAATTTGGGGTGTTCGCGGCAAATTCGAAAAGCCGCGGAACACCGTTAAAAGTCTATGGGAGAAATCAAAAGTGCTAATTTTAAGGGTTAATATGCAAGTTATTGTCATAAAAAGAGTTTGGGGACCTGGGTTCTGCCCCAGGGGACATGTATCAATGCAAAAAAAAGTTTTAAAAACTGAAGTTTTTTCGGGAGCAGTGATTTTAATAATGCTTAAAGTGAAATAATAAAAAATAAATATTCCTTTAAATTTCGTACCTGGGGGGGTGTCTAAAGTATGCCTGTAAAGACGCGCATGTTTCCCGTGTTTAGAACTGTCCCTGCACAAAATGTCACTTCTGAAGGAAAAAAAGTAATTTAAAACCACTCACGGCTATAATGAATTGTCGGCTCCCCGGCAATACAAATCCAAGTCATTGAAAAAAACGTCAGGGGTCCCCCCCACAGTCCATTACCAGGCCCTTTGGGTCTGGTATGAATATTAAGGGGAACCCCGAACCAAAAAAAAAAAAGTGGGGGTCACCCCAAATTCCATATCAGGCCCTTCAGGTTTGGTATGGATATTAAGGGGAATCGAGCACCAAATTTAAAAAGAAAATGGCGTTGGGTCCCCCCAAAAATCCATACCAGACCCTTCAGGTCTGGTATGGATTTTAAGGGGAACCCCGAACCAAAATGTAAAAAAAAAATGGCGTGGGGTCCCCCCAAAAATCCATACCATACCCTTATCCGAGCACGCAACCTGGCAGGCAGCAGGAAAAAAGGGGGGGCGAGAGATGCCCCCTCCTCCTGAACCATACCAGGCCACATGCCCTCAACATGGGGAGGCTGTCACCATGTTGATGAGGACAAGGGCCTCATCCCCACAACCCTTGCCCAGTGGTTGTGGGGGTTTGCGGGCAGGGGGCTTATCGAAATATGGAAGCCCCCTATAACAAAGGGGAACTCCAGATCTCGGCCCCCCCATGTGAATTTGTAACGGGGTACATTGTACCCTTACCATTTCACAAAGAAAGTGTAAAAAATTTAAAAAAACACACACACAGTTGGACAAGTCCTTTATTTAAAAAAATAAATAAAATTCCAGCGATGTAATCCTGTCGATGTCCAATGATGATCCATTCTCCAGCGACGCTGCAGTCTTCCCTCTCCAGCAGAAACGAAACCCCCATGACGCGTAAGAGGGGTCACCCGTCCTTATCATAGGGAACCCCCGGGGTTGCGTGCTCAGATAAGGGTCTGGTATGGATTTTTCGGGGGACTCCACACCATTTTTTTTTATTTTGGTGCGGGGTTCCCCTTAAAATCCATACCAGACCTGAAGGGTCTGGTATGGATTTTTGGGGGGGGAGCCCAAGCCATTTTTTTTTAAATTTGGTGCGGGGTTCCCCTTAATATCCATACCAAACCTGAAGGGCCTGATATGGAATTTGGGGGGACCCCCACGTTTTTTTTTTGGTTCGGGGTTCCCCTAATATTCATACCAGACCCAAAGGGCCTGGTAATGGACTGTGGGGGGGACCCCTGCCGTTTTTTTCAATGACTTTGATCTGTATTGCCGGGGAGCCGACAATTCATTATAGCCGCGAGTGGTTTTAAATGACTTTTTTTCCTTCAGAAATGACATTTTGTGCAGGGACAATTCTTTTTTTTTTTTCACAAGAAAGTGCAGGGACAATTCTAAACACAGGAAACATGCGCAAATTTACAGGCATACTTTAGACACCCCCCAGGTACGAAATTTAAAGGAATATTTCACTTTTATTGTTTCACTTTAAGCATTACTAAAATCACTGCTCCCGAAAAAACGGCCGTTTTTAAAACTTTTTTTTGCATTGATACATGTCCCCTGGAGCAGGACCCGGGTCCCCAAACACTTTTTATGACAATAACTTGCATATTAGCCTTTAAAATTAGCACTTTTGATTTTTCATGTTTGTGTCCCACGGTGTTCGAACAATTTTTTTGCCTGTTCTCATGTTCTGGTGCGAACCGAACAAGAGGGTGTTCAGCTCATCCCTATGTGAGAGGTCCAGATCCACATTATTTGTAGCTACGAAGGTAGGTGGTTGGAAGACTATGAATGATATATACATATTTCTATCATCACATAATGTAACTTCTTCAGTTGAAAAGATAACTTCAATATACATTTAAATTACAATAATCATGTTTTGTTGGCTGTTAGTGGATAGTTTTGTGGCCGTACTGTACTGGGTTCATTTCTCAAGCACAGCATCTGTTATATATGTATATGTATATCTTTCCCATGTTTGTGCTGTTTCTACTGGGGGTCCTATTCCCCTAAAACAAAGGCTAGTGACCTCCGAACAAGTTCTATTCTACAAGCATATTATGTCTTTGTTGTGAGTGGCTATAAAATTGTAAACACAACTGGGCCGATATGTAGTCTGTAAAGTAAGCTACGTATAAGGTAAGGCGCTATATAAGTGTGAGACATCGTATTTCTGCCCAAAAGGCTTTTAATATTATTAGTTGCCAATCTGCAGCACTCAGAAGACTCTTTGCAGAGGAGCAGCAGATCTGGCACTCCCAAACAACAGAGATAACATTACTTCAAATTTTGTTGTTGTTTCTGACATACCAACCTAATGTAATTTCATCATTTCATCGTCATAACTTATCTTTCTATATACCAAGGCAATGGGATACTTGGGGAGATCATGGTCCTGAACTCCCCCCCCCCCCCCCCCCCCTGGACAGAGCAATCAGATGCCAAGCCTAGATGTTTCATCCACCCCTACAATAAAGGTTTTATACCTTCAACTGCCTCTTCATAATGAGCCTCTTCACCCAGCCTAGTAACAAATGTTTTTTTTTCCCTCTTAATTAATAAGGTTATGATATTTCCTCCAATTATAGAATAGGAGCTCCACTGCTATACGGCAGTCAGTGGATTAATGCCAACATACTTTAGGTACTCTTCGCAGATATAGCTGTAGCGGCCTCACCCCTCTCTCCCTTTCTCGTTCTCGGCTTGTCTTTCTTCGTCTAGGGGTCTCTGCATTGGGGAGAAGGATGAGATACACCACGGCCCATGTCCTCCATAGCTAAGAGGTGAAGGCCAGAAGATTGGGCCCTGTGCAGGTGTCCTAGAGTCAAGTCCTTTACTTCGTCCCTGACTCCTTTGCTCCTAGTAACCAGAGTTCCACACAGTGAATAGGTCCAACTCAGTTTTATTCTTCTTGCCAAACAATAAACAGTTTCTTCTACTGAGTAGTAATGGGGAATAGATCGAGGCACAATCCTTTCCCTTCTCCTGCTAACCACTGTGATATCACCAGTGGCGGATAGTCACTGCCACTGACTATGTGAGGTAGAACGTGAATTGCCTTCGCTAGCACGGCCCCTGTCAGGGGAAAGAGATCCGTCCAAGGGAGAAACAGGAGGCCTCTCTGTCACCAGCAATGCTGCGCTGGACTCTTCAGAGAAGTTCCGCACATCAGTCCTCACGAACTCAGACACGGGCACCCCAGGAATTAGGGCCCCCTCGGATTCCTCCACCCTTGCGGAACTCAGTCGAAGGTACTGAGCCCCAGGCCTCTGCCATAGTACCTCATCCCAGGCTAAAGGTGCCTGGGATGGACTCCATCCTCGCTCCGGCCAGGTCAAGGGCACCTAGGCCTGGAACACTGGAACGCCAGCACCCAAGCTGAAGGTGCCTGGGTGCGGCCGAGTCCTCCGACTCCCACTCCGAACTCTGAACCCCGTGGTAAGGGCGTCCGCCCCTTTTATCCCCTCTCCCTTTGCGTCACAGCGGGTTCCCCGCCCCGCTGTACCAGCTCCAGGGGAGGACAAAAAGG
This sequence comes from Rana muscosa, assembly GCA_029206835.1. Lineage (NCBI taxonomy): Eukaryota > Metazoa > Chordata > Amphibia > Anura > Ranidae > Rana > Rana muscosa. Next base: position 149,797,065 of record CM055117.1, read on the forward strand.
TACAGTCTTGCGGTGTGAATTCAGCTCCGGCCCAGGGCAACAGCGCCACCTGTGGACCGCAAGGAACCCCACACCACCAGAGTCCTCCAAGAACCAGAAAAGGGTCTCGGATCCCCTAGCAATTTGTGCATCTGGGTTACACTACCACCCAGATGCCTCCCTTAAATTCAAGTACCCGCTACATAGCCAAAGTGCACATGCCCAATAAAATAAATGCCAAGAGCCTTGTGCTTAAAGAAAAAAAAAGGTGAAGGTCCTTGTGCCTAAAACAAAAATATTCTTTCAACATCCCTGCAGCATTACTGCAGTGACATGCAGCAATATGAATCCTGAAGACCTGTGGACAGGCTTGTTGCGGTATTTGAATTGGATGGTATTGGATGGAAATTGGATGGTATTTACCAGTCATCATTTTTTTAATAACAGAGCTCCTGTAGGACCCATTCACACTAAGAACTGCACGTGAATCGCACAGGAGCACTGTGTGGTTCCTGTGCGATTCACATGCAGCTCTGTGCAGTGCAATTTTAGCCCCATTAATTTAGAATGGGCTGAAATCACACCGCACCACAACAAAGGTAGTGCATGCACTACTTTTGGGAATGCATGCAACCAGATCGCAAGGCACATTTGTACCATGCGATCCAGTGTGATCTGGTGCGGGCAAACACACTGTGTTTGCAACCTGCATTGGAGGTGCCGTTAACTTTGCACTGACACCCACTGCAAATTGCAAGGACAATGCAATTGGAATGTGGTGCGGGAAACCAGCACTGAACACAGGTTTCCCTCACTGCATTCTAGTGTGAACGAGTCCTTAAAGAATGTTTTTTCAAATATACATTAAAAAAAAAACTCTGCTTCCATTAACCTTAAAGTATAACTAAAGGCAAAACTATTTTTCTTTTTTTTTTTGGATGGAGTAGAGACGGATTAGAACATTAGGGAGATTCACTCTCTCTATTTGTCCTGTTTACCATTATCATTAAAAATTAAAGTAAAAGAAAAATCCCACATTTTGGGTTGTCCCCAGAAAAGTAATAGAGGGGAAATCTTCCAATGGGGATACTAGTTCTGGTGACCGTGGAGGTCCCCAAGAAATTCCCTTAATTATCAGGGATTTCCTCACACCTTCTGTTTGGCTAAAGGGACAGAAAAATAAAGGAAAATCTCTGTAATGGGACACAGATGGCGGAAAAAAATCTGAAACGGGTAATAACCATCCATTGCTCTATCCAAAAAGAAAATTCATTTTTTTAATTCCTGTGAATGGTTTGGACTGGTCTGCAAATTCTGAAGGCAAGAATCAGTGGATTCTTGCAGCTGGAATCACCTGCATTTATAATTATCTGTGGCCCGAGTGAATGAATGACAAGTTGATAATGCTCTGTCCATGGGTGAAGGCACATGCAGAAATTATCTGCGTTTAGGGACGGATGATTGCCAGTTGAGCCAGAAAGATGCATCCAGGCTCTCAGACAGCAATCCCTAACCACAGGTAACCACTCCATGTGTGAATACATGAGAGCAGCGATGGCTCCTCTCGGCATGTCATTACAGCCAGGGCCGCCATCAGGGGGGTACAGGCAGGGCCGGCCCTACCATGGGACCCGATGGTACCACGGTCCCAGGCGGCACTTTCAGGGGAGCGGCAAATCAATGTTCAAACTGCTGCCTAAAAATCTCTCTGTGTTTGAGCCAAGCTCAGCAATGGGCAGCGGCGGGTGTCCTGTGATTGGCCGAGCAGGTTATGTGGGAGGGACGGACGGCAGACATGAGGCTTGTGATTCGCCTAGAGGAGCGGAGGAGCTGGACTGTGGGTAATCGCGCCAGCCCTGCATGCTCCCGGAGTCCTAACTAGCCCTGTGTGTCACACGAGACCTGAGGTCTGTCGCTCTCATCTCCCTGTCAGCTGCCCGCGGCCCCCCCTCTCTCTATCAACCGCCCCCCCCCTCCTTAGGTCTGTCTCTCATCTCCCTGTCAGCTGCCCGCGGCCCCCCCTCTCTCTATCAACCGCCCCCCCCCTCCTGAGGTCTGTCTCTCATCTCCCTGTCAGCTGCCCGTGGCCCCCCCTCTCTCTATCAGCCGCCCCCCCCCCCTCCTGAGGTCTGTCTCTCTCATCTCCCTGTCAGCTGCCCGCAGCCCCCCTCTCTCTATCAACCGCCCCCCCTCCTTAGGTCTGTCTCTCATCTCCCTGTCAGCTGCCCGCGGCCCCCCTCTCTCTATCAGCCGCCCCCCCCCTCCTGAGGTCTGTCTCTCTCATCTCCCTGTCAGCTGCCCGCGGCCCCCCCTCTCTCTATCAACCGCCCCCCCCTCCTTAGGTCTGTCTCTCATCTCCCTGTCAGCTGCCCGCGGCCCCCCCTCTCTCTATCAGCTGCCCCCCCCCTCCTGAGGTCTGTCTCTCTCATCTCCCTGTCAGCTGCCCGCGGCCCCCCCCTCTCTATCAGCCACCCCCCCCTCCTGAGGTCTGTCTCTCTCATCTCCCTGTCAGCTGCCCGCGGCCCCCCCTCTCTATCAGCCGCCCCCCCCTCCTGAGGTCTGTCTCTCTCATCTCCCTGTCAGCTGCCCGCGGCCCCCCCCTCTCTCTATCAACCGCCCCCCCCCTCCTTAGGTCTGTCTCTCATCTCCCTGTCAGCTGCCCGCGGCCCCCCTCTCTCTATCAACCGCCCCCCCTCCTTAGGTCTGTCTCTCATCTCCCTGTCAGCTGCCCGCGGCCCCCCTCTCTCTATCAGCCGCCCCCCCCCTCCTGAGGTCTGTCTCTCTCATCTCCCTGTCAGCTGCCCGCGGCCCCCCCTCTCTCTATCAACCGCCCCCCCTCCTTAGGTCTGTCTCTCATCTCCCTGTCAGCTGCCCGCGGCCCCCTCTCTCTCTATCAGCCGCCCCCCCCCTCCTGAGGTCTGTCTCTCTCATCTCCCTGTCAGCTGCCCGCGGCCCCCCTCTCTCTATCAACCGCCCCCCCTCCTTAGGTCTGTCTCTCATCTCCCTGTCAGCTGCCCGCGGCCCCCCCTCTCTCTATCAGCTGCCCCCCCCCCTCCTGAGGTCTGTCTCTCTCATCTCCCTGTCAGCTGCCCGCGGCCCCCCCCTCTCTATCAGCCACCCCCCCCCTCCTGAGGTCTGTCTCTCTCATCTCCCTGTCAGCTGCCCGCGCCCCCCCCCTCTCTATCAGCCGCCCCCCCTCCTGAGGTCTGTCTCTCTCATCTCCCTGTCAGCTGCCCGCGGCCCCCCCTCTCTCTATCAACCGCCCCCCCCCTCCTTAGGTCTGTCTCTCATCTCCCTGTCAGCTGCCCGCGGCCCCCCTCTCTCTATCAACCGCCCCCCCCTCCTTAGGTCTGTCTCTCATCTCCCTGTCAGCTGCCCGCGGCACCCCCTCTCTCTATCAGCCGCCCCCCCCCTCCTGAGGTCTGTCTCTCTCATCTCCCTGTCAGCTGCCCGCGGCCCCCCCTCTCTCTATCAACCGCCCCCCCCCTCCTTAGGTCTGTCTCTCATCTCCCTGTCAGCTGCCCACGGCCCCCTCTCTCTCTATCAGCCGCCCCCCCCCCCCTCCTGAGGTCTGTCTCTCTCATCTCCCTGTCAGCTGCCCGCGGCCCCCCTCTCTCTATCAACCGCCCCCCCCTCCTTAGGTCTGTCTCTCATCTCCCTGTCAGCTGCCCGCGGCCCCCCCCTCTCTCTATCAGCTGCCCCCCCCTCCTGAGGTCTGTCTCTCTCATCTCCCTGTCAGCTGCCCGCGGCCCCCCCCTCTCTATCAGCCACCCCCCCCTCCTGAGGTCTGTCTCTCTCATCTCCCTGTCAGCTGCCCGCGGCCCCCCCCTCTCTATCAGCCGCCCCCCCTCCTGAGGTCTGTCTCTCTCATCTCCCTGTCAGCTGCCCGCGGCCCCCCCTCTCTCTATCAACCGCCCCCCCCTCCTTAGGTCTGTCTCTCATCTCCCTGTCAGCTGCCCGCGGCCCCCCTCTCTCTATCAACCGCCCCCCCTCCTTAGGTCTGTCTCTCATCTCCCTGTCAGCTGCCCGCGGCCCCCCCTCTCTCTATCAGCCGCCCCCCCCTCCTGAGGTCTGTCTCTCTCATCTCCCTGTCAGCTGCCCGCGGCCCCCCCTCTCTCTATCAACCGCCCCCCCTCCTTAGGTCTGTCTCTCATCTCCCTGTCAGCTGCCCACGGCCCCCTCTCTCTCTATCAGCCGCCCCCCCCCCTCCTGAGGTCTGTCTCTCTCATCTCCTTGTCAGCTGCCCGCGGCCCCCCTCTCTCTATCAACCGCCCCCCCTCCTTAGGTCTGTCTCTCATCTCCCTGTCAGCTGCCCGCGGCCCCCCTCTCTCTATCAGCTGCCCCCCCCCCTCCTGAGGTCTGTCTCTCTCATCTCCCTGTCAGCTGCCCGCGGCCCCCCCCCTCTCTATCAGCCCCCCCCCCCTCCTGAGGTCTGTCTCTTTCATCTCCCTGTCAGCTGCCCGCGGCCCCCCCCTCTCTATCAGCCGCCCCCCCCTCCTGAGGTCTGTCTCTCTCATCTCCCTGTCAGCTGCCCGCGGCCCCCCCTCTCTCTATCAACCGCCCCCCCCTCCTTAGGTCTGTCTCTCATCTCCCTGTCAGCTGCCCGCGGCCCCCCTCTCTCTATCAGCCGCCCCCCCTCCTGAGGTCTATCTCTCTCATCTCCCTGTCAGCTGCCCGCGGCCCCCCCTCTCTCTATCAACCGCCCCCCCCCCCTCCTTAGGTCTGTCTCTCATCTCCCTGTCAGCTGCCCGCGGCCCCCCCTCTCTCTATCAGCTGCCCCCCCTCCTGAGGTCTGTCTCTCTCATCTCCCTGTCAGCTGCCCGCGGCCCCCCCTCTCTATCAGCCGCCCCCCCCTCCTGAGGTCTGTCTCTCTCATCTCCCTGTCAGCTGCCCGCGGCCCCCCCTCTCTATCAGCCGCCCCCCCTCCTGAGGTCTGTCTCTCTCATCTCCCTGTCAGCTGCCCGCGGCCCCCCCTCTCTCTATCAGCCGCCCCCCCTCCTGAGGTCTGTCTCTCTCATCTCCCTGTCAGCTGCCCGCGGCCCCCCCTCTCTATCAGCCGCCCCCCCCTCCTGAGGTCTGTCTCTCTCCTCTCCCTGTCAGCTGCCCGCGGCCCCCTCTCTCTCTATCAGCCGCCCCCCCTCCTGAGGTCTGTCTCTCTCATCTCCCTGTCAGCTGCCCGCGGCCCCCCCTCTCTCTATCAGCCGCCCCCCCTCCTGAGGTCTGTCTCTCTCATCTCCCTGTCAGCCGCCCGCGGCCCCCCTCTCTCTATCAGTCGCCCGCGGCCCCCCCTCTATCAGCCACCCCCCCCCTCTTGAGGTCTGTCTCTCTCATCTGCCCTGTCAGCTGCCCGCGGCCCCCCCTCTCTCTATCAGCCGCCCCCCCTTTTGAGGTCTGTCTCTCTCATCTGCCCTATATACAAAAAATGCAGCGCTATGTGTATGACAATGTGAAAAACCAAGTGCTCCAAAATTAACTGAATCACAGAAAAAATAATAAATAAAAATCCAAATATATTAATGAATAAAAAGTCCAATTATATATAGAACTCCAAATAGATGTGATGAAACATATATTCAAATCAATTCCAAAAGGTGCAAGTGAATCTTCCAAAGTAAATATGTGACTTGTAACATAACCACCACCACGTGATGGGGAGGCTTACCGGATGTAGTGGACCCAATACACATACGTGTATGGGGTCAAACAGGCTGAATACGTATACGTCCGTGCATATGGAACCAGATAAACACTGCGCACCCTTATATCCAAGGTCCAAGCTCAGGAGGGGATACCAGAAATTCAAGCCAATAGGGAATTTGACTCACATAAAGTTCATGTGGAAAAAGAAGGGAGATGGCACATAGCGCAATAACGCAAAGGATTTTAATGAATATAGGCAAGTACACTTACATTCAATCCATAGATTTGATGCTTTGCAAAGACACTCAGTAGCAGCAGTAGAGTCTCCCGACGCGTTTCGCAAAATGTTGCATCGTCTGGGGCATCTCTCTCATCTGCCCTGTCAGCCGCCCACTGCCCCCCCTCCTCTCTATCAGCCGCCCCCCCTCCTTAGGTCTGTCTCTCTCATCTCCCTGTCAGCTGCCCACGACCCCCCTCCTCTCTATCAGCCACCCCCTCTTCTGAGGTCCGTCTCTCTCATCTGCTCTGTCAGCCGCCCCCTCCTCTCTATCAGCCCCCCTTCCTCTCTATCAGCCACCCCCCTCCTCTCTATCAGCCGCCCCCCTTCTGAGGTCCGTCTCTCTCATCTGCCCTGTCAGCCACCCGCGGCCCCCCTCCTCTCTATCAGCCACCCCCCTCCTCGCCCCCCCTCCTGAGGTCCGTCTCTCTCATCTGCTCTGTCAGCCGCCCCTCCCTCCTCTCTATCAGCCCCCTTTCCTCTCTATTTGCCGCCACCCCCCTCCTCTCTGTCAGCGGCCCCCCTCTTCCTCTCTATCAGCCGCCCCCCTCTTCCTCTCTATCAGCCGCCCCCCTCTTCCTCTCTATCAGCCGCCACCCCCTCCTCCTCTCTGTCAGACCCCCCTCCTCCTCTCTGTCAGACCCCCCTCCTCCTCTCTGTCAGACCCCCTCCTCTCTGTCAGACGTGTGGCAGGTGACGTCATGGCAAGGGACAATCCGCTACGTGTGGCAGGTGAAGTGGCAAGTGACAATCTGCTACGTGTGGCAGGTGATGTCGTGGCAAGTGACAATCTGCAATGTGTGGCAAGTGACAATCTGCAATGTGTGGCATCGTGGCAAGTGACCATCCGCAATTTGTGGCAGATGGCATCGTGGCAAGTGACAATTCGCAACAAGTGACAATCTGCATCTGGTGGCAAGTGACGCGGCAAGTGACACACTCAGGGCTCCCACTGATTCTGCATTATGGTGAGTTGAACTATTTTATTTTATATAACAATAGAAATAATGCACTTCAATCATTTTTTTGCGATTCGGCACTGCATCGATTTAACTGACAATTGCGCGGTCGTGTGACGTTGTACCTAAACAAATAGAGCTTTCTTTTGGTGGTATTTGATAACTTCTGCGGTTTTTATTTTTTGTGCTATAAACAAAAATAGCGACAACTTTGAAAATTGATTTTTATTTTAACTTTTGCTATAATAAACATCCAAAAAAATAAAAATTTCTTCATCAGTTTAGGTCGATATGTATTCTTCTACATATGTTTGGTAAAAAAAAAACGCAATAAGTGTATATTGATTAGTTTGCACAAAAGTTATTGCGTCTACCAAATAGAGGATAGATTTATGGCATTTTTATTATTATTATATATTTTTTTTACTAGTAATGGCGGTGATCTGCGATTTTTAGCGAAACTGTGACATTGCGGTGGACAGATTGGACACTTGACACTTGACACTTTTTTGGGACCAGTGACATTTATACAGCGATCTGTGCTATAAAAATGCACTGATTACTGTGTAAATGTCACTGTCAGGAAAGGGGTTAAATGTGTTCCCTGGGAGGTGTTTCTAACTGGGGGGATGGGGACTGACTGGAGGAGGAGAGAGATCTCTGTTCCTAATCACTAGGAACAGCAGATCTGTCTCTCCTCTCCTGTCAGAATGGGGATCTGTCTGTTTACATTGACAGATCCCCGTTCTGGCTCTATGGAGCGATCGTGGGTGGCCAGCTGACATCGTGGCCAACGGCCACGCACAGGTCCTTTTATACTCCTATATACATGTATAGAGCCATGACAGGTCCATTTTGGTTATCATGATATTTTGGTGGGCGTGATTTTTCTTTTGGGGGGGGCAGCATTTCATTCTTGGTACCAGGCAGCACAATGTCTTGGGCCGGCACTGGGTACAGGCAGTACACCTGTATGAGGCCCGGAGGTCCCCAGGGCCCCGTTGGCAACCCCCTTTTTTTAATATAAAAAAATATATATATATATTTTTTATACATTTTTTTATTTTTATTTGTAAGGGGCCCAGAGGTCCCCAGGGCCCCCGGATGGCAACCCCCTTTTTTTTTTTTTGTTCGTCAGCACCCAAAGCCCCCCGACCTCAACAATTTGCGGCGGCAGCAGCACCCCCCCGCTCCTCAATTCGTGGCAGCCCCCCCGCTTCCCAATTTGCAGCGGCAGCACCCCCCCCCGGCTCTCCTCTGCTCCAGGGGGCCCATGCCTGAAGCTGTGTAAGGGGCCCCAAAATTCCTGATGGCGGCCCTGATTACAGCTGCCACTGTTTGTAAATACCCGTCATCACAGCCACAAGAATCTGTTGATTCTTGCAGTTAGAGTCCTGTGTTTGCCCCTAATAACCCATGCGAAGGCCTTCTTAATATAAAGTAAATTATATTTTAATTGAAGATGTGTTTCTTAAGAAAATTAATTGTTATGTTGAATTATTTTTATATTATTTCTGTGTCTGCTTTTCTAAGGCACTCCCTATCTGAAATACCAGCATTTTACGTAAAGGTTTAAAACTTCCAATAAACCGTTCATTCTTCCAACCAGTTTTACACTGAATAAGGAAAAAGATTATGCTAAAGTGCCATCTAGTGGCACAACATGGTAAAGAAGAATAGAAATACTATTATTATTTCTCACTAGTATTTGGAGGTCTCTTTAGGTAATTAGAGTGTTTTTAATACATGCTTATGTGCTCCAGCTATGCTAGGGTAGATTTAATTTGCCTATTCCATGTTTTATTTTATATTCCAGGATGCACTTGATGTCTTTACTCCTAGATCAGTCTGGAAAGTTCCCTTCTTGGTGTGCTGTGCAGTGCATGAGAATTACTGGCTCTAACAGGGGAGCATTATGTTTGCATATTTAAACTATTTTGGATTGTATAATGGACAAGTCTGGATGTGATCCCCTGGAGACATGCTGACACCCTGGGGGGTGGGGCGGGGGGTCCCCACCTAAGGCCTCTCTTAGGGCTCCTTCCCTTTGCTAGGCTCACCCTAGGTGTTCCATCCAATCTGTGTATTTATATAGTGGGATGTTACTTGTTACATTATATTTTACAGTAGTACCTTGGATTACGAGCATAATTCACTCAAGAAGCATGCTTGTAATACAAAGTACTCATATATCAAAGCGAGTTTCCCTATAGGAATCAATGGAAACTCAGATACAGTAAAACTTTAGTTTGAGAGGAGCGTTTTGCAAGAGAAGCAAAAATCTTTAATACATTTTGACTTGATATACAAGCGATGTCTTGATATACAAGTAGCATCATGTCACAACTGAGTATAAAATAGAAGAGAAGTGCCTCTAAGTGTAACAATATGGTTACATTTAAACGGGCACATCTAAGTATGCAGGCATCTGGGGTAAAGTTGTCCACATAAACCATCCTCCTCACCGCTATCGACTTCATCTCTTCCACGCTGCGCTCCACTAGCGCTTCAAGCCTCGCTTTCAGATCACTGTACTGCAGGGTAGTCTTCCCGGTCAGGATTGCAGACTGACATCTGTAAGAGCCAGCGGTGCGGAGGACGGTCTATGTGGACAGCTTTACCCCGGATGCCTGCATACTTAGATGTGCCTCTTTTAATCATCAACCGTGTGAGTTGCTAAATGTTGTACCTTCATTAAATGTAACCATATTATTACACTTAGAGGCGCCTCTCTTCTCTTTTATACTCTGTAGCTCTTGATGGATTTTGCTTCTAATCCCCTTGTGGAGGCTTTCATTTGTAGACAACCTATCACATTGCTCTAATCTTTTTATATGGACTATAAACTGAAGGACTTCTGAATAAATGGTTGTGGAACGAATCATCTGAGTTTCCATTATTTCTTATGGGAAAATTTGCTTTGATATACAAGTGCTTTGGATTACAAGCATGTTTCCAGAACGAATTATGCTCGCAATTCAAGGTTTTACTGTAATGCGTTACAGTGCCACTGCTGGTGTATGCGGTACCGCATGTGGCCAGAGGTGCGGGGGCGCTGGAGACACTCGGAAACACTCAGAGACGCTCGGAGACCACACAAAGACGCTCGGGAACCGAATGTCTCTGAGCGTCTCCAAGTGGTCTCCGAGCGTCTCTAGGCGTCATCAGCGTCCCCGCACCTCTGGCCACATGTGGTACTGCATACACCAGAGGCTTGAATCCTGCTCGTCTTGCGAGACAACGCTTGCAAATCGAGTCAGGATTTTAAAAACAAAATAGCTCGTATTGCGAAACGCTCGTAAACCGCGTTACTCGCAATCCAAGGTATTACTGTACTGGAATAACTATATATTAATGTCTCTGGAAGAAGTGGACTAAGTTCAAGAAACACGTCGGGACAAAATGAAGTACTATTTTGATTAGTGAGGTGATGTTGAATTGATTTTATAACTTTTTACTCGAGTACTACAAACAGATTTTATATGTTATGATGATGCTTTTTGTAAGAGTTTTTTAAAACATGGATTAAATAAAATATGTTTTATGTAATATGCTGTGACTAAAAAGTCCCACTTCACTATATTTTTACATGAGGATAAGTTTATAGGGATGTGGCACCTCAATATTTTTTCTTTAAGTATTTAGCATTATTTATAATAGTTACACTGAGGAATTACAAAAATTAATACTTTTACATTATAGTCTGTGGGTTTCTCAGGGATAGCGTGTCTGTTACATTTGCAAAGTGAAATTTCACCACATTCACTAAGCTAGGGGAGAATTCCCTTATAAAATTAATAGGCCTGTTTGACTTTAGTAAAACAACTCCAATGAGTAGCATTTTTTAACTTTTTAAGACGTCAGTTTATTATTTATTATAATGTTTTTAAAGCATCAAAATAACACAAAACAGAGTGTTCATTTGAGGAAATAATTATTAAATTATTGGGTAACACCACTTTTGTGGAAAAAAATTGGTAAATAAAAAAAAATGTATATAGCATATACAATTACGACACAAGTCATAACATTGGAATAACATGTTATTAAACATGACCTTTCCTTTTCAATCTGCAGCACTGTAATGCTGTCATTTTCTGTAAAATGCAACTCAATATGGCTACCTGGGGCATTCTATACACAGATGGTGTACAAAACGCCCTCCAGAAATGTAATTTCTTGCTTGTGTGATTGGCTTACTGATTTTTGCAAAAGTCTGCACTAAGATAAAAATCTGATTTTGAGCATCCCCTGCAACAAAATGTTTATTTTTGGTGAGATACGCCCAAAGGGAAATCACATCTAAAGGGATGCAGACCCTGCCAATTTCCTCATTAGAGCCCTGCAGGTGCAGCAGCTGCTTGATTATTATAAAACCAATGCCGCACACATTCCCTCATTCCCACATGGACACAGACAAACAAACAGCTATAACTTCAGAATAACAAAAGGTAGGAATCTGCTATAAAATTTGTTAAAATCCCTGCAACAAAAGTGGAGTTACTGTTTAAAAATATTTTCATCCATCAACTTACTCAGAAAACCCATCAAATTATTCACATCACAAAAAGGTATTTAGAACATTTGTAACAAGAACGTCCAACTTCATCAATTCTGTGTGCCACCTCTCAGACGAGGTAAAGAGTGGATTCTTTCTGGATGTTGTAGTCAGCAAGAGTGTGTCCACCTTCCAACTGCTTGTCTGCAAAGATCAATCTCTGTTGGTCTGGGGGGATGCCTTCTTTGTCTTGTATCTTAGATTTTATATTTTCAATCATGTCAGATGATTCCACCTCAAGGGTGATGGTCTTTCCAGTTAACATTTTCACAAGGATCTGCATGGCTGGCTGAAAGGGAAGTTATACACATATAATTACTCAAAGAACAGGTTCATTTTTTCAAATGATAACAATTTTCTTGTTACCAGTAAGATGCTTTGAAAACATTTTATTTCCTTGTAGTCTTTAAGAGGAAGTAAACCTTGATGGGTTTTACTTCCTTTCTTTTACCCTGCAATGTAAAAGCATAATGTGCTAGTATGTATGGCCCATCAATTGCAGCCACTGTGCCCATCAAACGCAGCCACTGTGCCCATCAATTGCAGCCACTGTGCCCATCAATTGCAGCCACTGTGCCCATCAATTGCAGCCACTGTGCCCATCAAACGCAGCCACTGTGCCATCAAACGCAGCCACTGTGCCCATCAATTGCAGCCACAGTGCCCATCAAACTCAGCCATTTTGCCATCAAATGCCGCCCCTGTGCCCATCAATTGCAGCCACAGTGCCCATCAAACTCAGCCATTTTGCCATCAAATGCCGCCCCTGTGCCCATAAATTGCAGCCACTGTGCCCATCAAATTCTGCCACTGTGCCCATCAAATTCTGCCACTGTGCCCATCAAATGCTGCCACTGTGCTCATCAAATGCCACCACTGTGCCCATTGAATTGCCACCACTGTGCCCATCAAATGCCGTCACTGTGCCTGCCCATCAAATACTGCCACTGTGCCCATCAAATGCCGCCACTGTGCTCATCAAAAGTTGCCACTGTGACCCCCCGCCTGCTCGCCGTCTGCCCGGCACTTACCCTATCTTGGTGGTGGGTCAGGCAGCGGGAAACAGTGGCGAGCTGTGGGACCTTGCAGCGGCGAGCTGTGTCCTCCATGCGTCTCTTCCCCTCCTCCTGATAGGCGTTCAATCACAGCGTCTGTCGTTTCAGCCAATGAGGTGATGGTTAACACACCCGCGCTTCCTGATTGGTGGAGAGGCGGTTCAGTGTTAGAAAAGTGAATATTCATTTGCTTTTCTAACACACCTGGGTGAGCTTTGCGCTCCGAGTTCACCTTTTTTAAGCCTATTAGAGCCTTTGGCTCTAATCAGGTGCTTCAAAAAAACAACACACGCTGCTGTAATTGAGCTGCCCGGTGTCTAAAAAGGGACCCCTGAATAGGGGGTGGCGGCGGCGGCCATGGATAGATTCATGCAATGCATTAATCTATCTATTATACAGAGGGGGGTTGCTGGAGAGAGGGGGCGGCGACTAAACGTGGCAACCTTGGATAAAATATTAATCTATGCATATTAGAAATTGATAAAGAAAAAAACTTGAGTACCCTTATCTTACCCACATCTTTCTTTCTTGTCTTTTTTTATTATTTTTTATTTATTACTCTTTTACTTGTTAACTTATGTTTTATATACTATGTTTAGAAAATATATTAAGTTATTTTTGAATAGAAATACAATTTTTAGATAATTTAAATCCATGTTAGCATCTAAAGCCTCGTACACACGACCGATTTTCTCGGCAAGAAAACAGCTGGAAGAGCTTTTTGCCGAGAAAACCGTTCGTGTGTATGGTTTCTCGGCAGGAAAACTGCCGGTAATCTCGACGAGAAAAATAGAGAACCTGCTCTCTATTTTTCTCGTTGGGATTCTCTGCAGAGTTTTCCTGCTGAGAAAACCGTTCGTGAGTATGCTTACCTGTCCCAGGTAAGCCCAAGCATGCTCGATGAGACTTCGACGCATGCACGGTAGCATACAAGGGTAGTGTAGGGTGTAGGAAGATGGTGGCGACGGCATCGAATGTGACGAGCGCCGGCTCGTCGTAGTCAATGACTTCACCGCGTTCTTGCCATTCAAAAGAATGGTGGTTCTTTTGAATGGTTGCATGTGTACAGGGGCTTGGCATGACAAGCTTGCCAGGAATCCCGTCGAGAAAACCGACATTTTTTTTCGACGGGATTCCCACCCGTGTGTACAGGGCTTCACCCATCAGAGAACTTCTCCCCGGTTAGAAATAATTTCTCCAAAAAAAGATATGGAAGCGAGGAGAAAGAAAAGGGAGAAAGAGGGAGAAAAAGAAAAAGAAAATATTTTCTAACTTATACCTGACCTCTACCAACCCTGGATAGAATGGAATTCAGGTCACAAAAAAATAAACTGGTGATATTTTGGTCTTACTTTTATTGTTCTGATACATATTGATACATATTGTGGATACAAATCCAATGTTACATTATTATTTTTCATTCTTTTTATGTTTACTGTGTATTACTTGAAGTATTGAGCTCCTGAGCATCTGCGTATGCTATATTCTTTATACTTACTTTCAAAATGTTAATACAGTGGAACCTCGGATTGCGAGTAATGAGCGTTTCGCAATACGAGCACTGTATTTTTAAAAATCCTGACTCGGTTTGCGAGCGTTGTCTCGCAAAACGAGCACGATTCAAGCCACAGCAGTGTGTAGTACCACGTTTGGCCTGAGGTGGGGGGGCGCCAGAGCCAAGCGGAGCTGTTCGGCGCCGTTCGGAGCCGTTCGGAAATGCTTGGAAAAACTCAGAAATACTCAGTTCCCGAGCCTTTCCAAGGTTTTCCGAGGTCAGCTGAGCTGTCCTCGGACCTTTCCGTGTGTTTCCGAGGCTCTCCGGCGCCCCACCCCACTCTGGCCACATGCGGTATTGCATGCCATTAAAGTCAATGCGGAACTAATTATTTTCATTTCCATTGACTTCAATTGGGAAACTCGATTTGATATGCGAGTACTTTGGATTACGAGCATTCTTCTGGAACGTATTATGCTTGTAATCCGAGGTTCCACTGTAAAATACTTTGAAATAAAAAACAAAAGAGGGTGGGCTAGGGGCGCAGAGCACTGTGTCTTGAGCTGACCCACTTATGTGACCAATAGCAAATTAATATTCGCTATTGTCTTCCTGATTCTCCTCCCGGCCAATCAGGAAGCAGCTCCTGAGACCCGATTGGCCAGGGAGTCTCAGGACCCACTTCCTGTTTGACCGGGAGGAGAAGCAACGGCCCAGAGCGAGGTATCATCACGAGCAGGACTCATCTGCCTCCTAAGGTCTCCCACGGGGGGGAAATCGGTGGTGCTGGTGAATGATCACCGGCTTCATGTTAGTCTCCCATGGGGGGGCGGCCCCCCTCCCCTCTGTCTCCTCCATTGGGGGGTGGCATTGTTTTGCCCCCCCCCAAAAGTATTGAGCACCAGCTGGCACTGATTACAGTAGTTGTAAAGTCTCCACAATAAACTCCCATAATAGGTTCTCTTATGGGGCAATACTAATTCTTACTCCCTAGCAGAGGGACTCCAGTGGGAGGGGTTCACATTCATCCTCTGCTTTAGTTGCAAGTGGTTGTAAAGGCAGAATTAGTATTTATCTTAAAGTGGTTGTAAACCCACTTTTGCAACTTGCACCTACAGGTAAGCCTAGATTAAGGCTTACCTGTAGGTGCAAGAAATATCTCCTAAACCTACACGGTTTAGGAGATATTTGCTAAAAAGGACATTGCTCCGTGTCTACGGCGCATGCGCGCCGTAGACAACGGCGCATTCATGGGGTTAATCCCATTCACAAATTCGGCTAAGTCCCAGCAATGCTTGGGCTTAGCCCAATTTGACGGCTCCCGTGCGCATGCACGGAGTGACGTCTTCGCCGCTCCGGCCAATCACAGCGCCGGAGTGGCGCTGTGATTGGCTGGAGCGGCGATACACGGAAGTAACATTCCGGCTATCGCCGCAGCGATGGCTGCGGCTGAAGAGGGAGATGAGGACGGCTTCGGGGGCCCCGATCGAAGGTAAGTGATGCATAATGAGCTATTATACTAGTCATATTAGCTCATTATGCCTTTCTCTTACAGGTGGTTTAAAAAAAAAAAAATTATAGGGGTTTACAACCACTTTAATGCATACTAATACTTACCTGAGCCCCATCTCTTTTCAGCGATCTACATGAGTGCTTCATCCATCCAGGACTCCCCCTCCTGTTAGGCTGAGACACAGGAGCGGCGTCTTTGGCTCCCGCTGCTGTCAATCATAGTTATTTAGCCAATCAGGAGAGAGAGGTGCAGGGCTGAATCACGGTGCCGTGTCTGAATGAACACAGTGAGCAGCCGCTCGGCTCGGGTGCTCCCATAGCAAGCTGCTTGCTGTTGGGGCACTCATTAGGAGGGAGGGGCCAGGAGCACCAAAGAGGGACCCAAGAAGAGGAGGATCTGGGCTGCCCTGTGCAAATCCACTGCAACAGAGCAGGTAAGTATGACATGTTTGTTATTTTTAAAGAAAAAAAAAAAAAAAGGGACTTTAGAATCACTTTCAGTTTCAGGATGGGAGGGGCATCACACAGACCATGAAAATGACAGGAAGGGAGGGGGAGAGAGGGAGATACAGATGCTGCAGAGAGAACAAGAGGACAGAAAGTCAGTTTACAGGAACAGGCAGGATCAACCAGGTATTATACTATATGGATAAATAACATTGCAAAAACTTACTAGCACAAACATAATGACGGAAAGATCAAACATATAAAGGAAGGATTGATCGAAACAAGCAAGGATTGAAGGAAGGATCAATCAATCCAAGTGTAGCGGGGTGTTCCCCTTTAATCAGAGACAGGAAATTCCAGAGAGAGGGGAGTCGGGGGGAAGGAATATAAGGAGGGGGCGAGGCCTAGCTCTTTCTCTTTGGACACGGGGAGGCAGAGAGAGAGAGACACCTGTGCGGATCTGTGCTGTTCCAGGCCTGAAGCCTGGGGCCTGTGGAGCGAACCAAAGAGCCTTCCACCCCCTTTGCGAGCCTGGGGGCATCCAGACTCATCTCTTCTGAAGTTATCTGGATCGGGGATCCGATCGCAGAGGGCGCTGTGGACGAGGACCGACACAGCCGGTGGGAGTTCCGGACTGAGGGAAGTGTTCCGGAGTGGTGAGCGAGCGAAAGCTCATCTTTAAACTGTTACTTTTATACTTTGTACCTACTAGACTTCCGAGGCCTAACACCTCTGGTGAGGGAGAATTACCCCCCCCCCTATTGGATTACAAATACATGGATTTAAATACTTCAAGTGCACCACCTTTACAGATCCTGTGCCGGTGAAGATTTGTGTTTCTTCTAAGACTGAGTTTCATGGTTAGGGATCAGGCCTGATCCGTTAGATAGTTATAAGTTAGTTATCACACCACAGGGTGTTTAGGTAACGGTCGCCCCACGTGGCGTTCCGTCCCCTTTCCATTGCTGGTACACACGCACACAGTATTGTGATTTATAACTGCAGGGACCTGCTTATGTGTTGTGAACCAAATGTTACATGCATGTTATCCCCTTTTATCTTACCACTAGCAGTAAAGTCAGTTATTATTTACAACATTGTCTATGAGTCTGAGTTATCAATTTCACACACCCACATTTAAAGCATAAGTGATTGTTTATGTGAAATTGCTGTGGGTTAACTGTGCCAGAGCGGGTAGAGCAGATTGCCGGGGGGGTTGAGGAAGCTGTACTCAGGGCCCAAAATCAAAACTTGCGGCTCTCTTAAGTTGAGGGTATCGCTACACGTGGGGGCTCGTACATCCGGGATTACTGAGACAGCGGTGAAACCGCCAGAAGCTACCGGCATGGACCCGATAGAGGTGGGACAGTGGTACAAGAGATGGGGCGTAGACCCAGCCAGGACGGCAGTTATAGAACTCCCGGGGATATGGCAGACACAAGCAATGATACAACTCATAATGTCCCTATCACCGATTCACAAACCATGGGTGATAGACGTGAAAACTAGTGGTGGACTTTCACATGTCTTACTGGAATGGCAGGCAGAAATTCCTGAACAGTTTAGAGGCAACAGCATACAAGATGAGGACGATCAGGTCTATCATTTGCTGCATGCGCTGCCGCGCACAAGAGACAGCCCTCAGACAACAATAACACTATCACCGCAGCCATCTTCCCCGTCATCCCCACAGAAGGACACAAAGAGTCCCAGGACAAGCCCAGGCACCCTTAGTGCAGAATTATGCGCTGTTCTGGGGGAGATTGTAGCTCAGTGCAAGAAAGAGCCCACAGATTACCCGATGTCGGGGTACAGGAAACTCCGGATGTTTTCAGGGAGGAAACCAGTACCCTTGGAAGAAGAGGGATTTGAGGAGTGGCTAGACAGCGCAACTCAGGCACTAGAGGAATGGGAAGTTCCGGACCGCAGAAAGAAACAGAGGGTTGTGGAAAGTTTGAAAGGGCCTGCTCTAGAGGCCGTACGCAACCTGAAGATGAGCAAGGCAGATTGTACTGCACAAGAGTGCCTCGATGTGTTACAGAATGTGTTTGGTGGGACAGAGAAAGTCACGGAGCTTGCTTATCAGCTGGAGCATTGCTACCAGAAGGAAGGTGAGAAACTATCAGACTATATGGGACGCCTGGACAAAATACTGCATAGGATGATCCTAAAGAAGGGGATCAGCCCAGGGAAAGTAGATGAGGCCCGTGCTCAACAGGTAGTGAGGGGAGCTCAACCCATGGATCCAATTGCATGGACACTGCGTGCCCGGCAGGATGGGAAGAATCTGGAGTACCCTGACCTCATCCGAATGATTAGAGAGGAAGAGGCTATATTGGAAGAAAAAAAAAAAGAACGCCTGATAGAGCCCGTCAAACAGCCGGTAGCTATAGTTACACTGGCCATGACTCCCGATAGGGGAGCGGAGGTGGACACTTTGAAGTTGCAGATGTCCCAGATGATGGAGATGATGACTGCTATAATGGCGAAAGTTCAAGGTGGAGCAGAGAAACCAAGCCCCAGAAAGGTGTTTTTCCCAGATACGTCAATACCGAGTCCCACTCGGGACCGAGAAGAGATGTTATGCTACAACTGCGGAGGCAGTGGCCACTTTGCCAGTAGGTGTTCCAGTCCTAAGAAGAAGAAAATGGATAATCGCCAGCCGGCGGGAAACGCCAGAGGGCCCCGGTGAGGGAGTCAACCGGGTGCCCATCTCTTTCAGTGAGCTCCAAACTGAATGGAAGGAAGCAAAAGAGAGAGAACAAAACTCCTCAAAAGGAATCTAGGGTCTCTCAACCAAGATACACACCAGAGAGAGGGGACAAGACCCCTCAGAAGAAATTTAGCACTCCCAAGAAGGAATGCCTACAACCAAGAGACAATAACATCCCTCAGCGGGTTTGTACTCCCATTAGGGTGGGGAAGGTCAATGCATACCGGGCTCAAGAGAGAATAAAGTCAAAAACAAACTGGATGAAGACAAGTCCTCAGAAGAAAGTGACCTCAACCCGGCCGTACCCAGAAGAATTGGTCGGCCCGTCCCCCACTGTATCTATCCAGGTAGAAGAAGTATATACGAAGGCCCTCCTGGACACTGGAGCTCAAGTGACTTTGTTGTACAGAGACTTCTACGATAGGCACTTAAGCCATTTGCCTATACAGAAGATAGAAGAGCTGGAGATATGGGGCCTGGGAACGCAGAGGTTCCCCTATGATGGTTATCTGCCCATAAAGCTGACATTCGACCCCTCTGTGGCTGGGAAGACAGAAGTGTTCGACACCCTGGCAGTTGTGTGTCCTAGACCACCCGGGGCCAGCAAGATGTCCCTCATCATAGGCACCAATACGGATCTAGTGAGAAGACTTCTGACGCCCCTGGTGAAGATGAGGAGCCATCAAGATCCAAACATCCATCCCATGCTGAAGACAGCCTACCAACGGTTAGTGTTGGAGCAGAAGACCCCAGGAGAGGGGATAGGGAAGGTGTGGAGACTGGGGAGAGAAGGAGTGGTGCTGCAGCCCGGACAGGTGGCTTGCCTCAAGGCCACTGTGAAGCTCACCTGGGAGCAGCCTGGCCCCTTTGTCATGCTGGAATCCGACCCAAGGGAAGATCACTCAGGCCTGGAAGTGATACCGGAAGTGATTCCAATCAAGGCCTTGAAGAAAGCCAGGGGAAGAGTCCTGGTGAGTGTAAGGAACTCTACAGGAAGGGCCATAGAGGTACCTGCCCGGATGTTGCTGGGACAGGTGAGTCCTGCTGTCCCAGTCAGCTGGTCAGAAGTGAAGCAAGCGGGTGAAGAAGAAGGTGTTTGGGAAAAACTTTCCATTGAGAACCAGAACTTGCCTGGGGCCTGGAAGGAGAGAGCCAAGGCCCAGCTGACTAGATGGGAGAAGATTTTCTCAAAAGATGAATTCGATGTGGGGCGTGCGAGGAGTGCTACCCACCGCATCCGCCTGCAAGAAGACAAACCGTTCAGGGAGAGAGTCAGGCGGGTTCCGCTGGCAGATCTGGAGGATCTGAGAGAACAGCTTGCAGAACTGAAAAGGACTGGGGTGATTCGAGAGTCCAGAAGCCCTTATGCCTCTCCAATAGTGGTGGTCAGGAAGAAGAATGGGTCGCTGAGGCTCTGCATTGACTACAGAACTCTCAACAGGAGGACCACCCCTGATCAGTACACCACGCCAAGGATAGAGGACGCCTTACAGAGTTTGTCTGGAGCCAAGTGGTTCAGCGTGATGGACCTCAAGAGCGGGTACTATCAAATCCCCATGCACCCAGAGGATAGAGAAAAGACCGCTTTCATAACTCCTGTGGGATTCTTTGAGTTTAACAGAATGCCTCAGGGCCTATCTGGGGCCCCAGCTACTTTTCAACGTCTCATGGAAAAGACTGTCGGAGATATGAACCTCATAGAAGTCCTCGTGTACCTGGACGATGTCATTGTCTTCGGGAGAACTTTGGAGGAACATGAGGCCCGATTGGAGAAAGTGTTGAGGAGACTTAGTGAAGAGGGGTTGAAGCTTTTCCCCGAGAAGTGTCGGTTCTACCAGTCTTCGGTGAATTATCTGGGACACGTAGTGTCTGAAAAAGGGGTGGCGACTGATCCTGAGAAGTTGGAGGCAGTTACCTCCTGGCCAAGACCCACAACAGTCACCGAACTTAGATCTTTCCTGGGGTTCTGCTCCTATTACAGGAGGTTTGTGGATGGGTTTGCCCGTATTGCCAAGCCCTTAAATGAACTGCTCCGGACTGAAGGGGAAGAGGATGGCTTGGGCCCTAGAAGACCTGGGGAGTCGGTTCAAGATCAGTGGACCCCCAGGTGTGAAGAGGCCTTCAGAACCTTGAAGAGGAGCCTCACCACAGCCCCAGTATTGGCCTATGCTGATCCCACCAGGCCCTACGAGTTACATGTTGATGCTAGTCATGAAGGCCTAGGGGGAGTGCTCTACCAGGAACATGAAGAGCAAATGCGACCAGTGGCTTATGTGAGTCGAAGTCTGACCCCCTCGGAGAAAAACTACCCCACCCATAAGTTGGAGTTCTTGGCCCTCAAATGGGCAGTTGTGGACAAACTAAGAGACTACCTTTATGGAGCAGAGTTTACAGTGAAAACAGATAACAACCCCCTGACCTACCTGTTCACCACTGCCAAGTTGGATGCCACAGGACACAGGTGGCTAGCTGCATTATCTGGGTTCAACTTCAGTCTGAAGTACAGACCAGGGGCTGGAAATAGGGATGCAGATGCCCTGTCCCGAAGATCTCATGCCATGGCTGATGACTGGGAGGACTGGACTCAGATAGCACCGGACGGGGTGCGGGCCCTTTGTCAAGGAGCTGAATTCCAAGCCCGAGGAGGCTCCAGAGCCGAGGAGATAGGAGTTACCACAGTGGGAGTCCCAAAACACTACTGCGGGGTGACTCAACTTGAAGAGGAATGCTTACCGAAGCTGTCTAAAAAGGAACTGAGGTGCGACCAATTGGAAGACCCCATGGGGAGATTGGTCTTTGAAGCATTGGAAAACAAGAGTCCAGAGAAACTTCGACATCACCCCTCCAAGGAGGCTCATCTGCTAAGGAGAGAGCTAGACAAGCTACAGGTCAATCAGGGAGTGGTCTACCGAAGGGGCCCCTCTGATGACTCCGAGGATAAATGGCAGTTGTTTCTCCCAGAGAAGCACCGAGAGACTGTGCTGGTTGCCTTACATGACCAGCATGGTCACCTGGGAGCTGAAAGAACTTTCCAACTTGTCAGAAGCCGGTTCTATTGGCCCTGTATGAGGGCTGAAGTGGAGGAGTATTGCCACTCCTGTGCACGATGCATCCAGAGGAAGACTCTACCCCATCAAGCTGCCCCAATGGGCCACCTACAGAGTCAAGGCCCAATGGATCTGGTATGCATTGACTTTCTCTGCCTCGAACCCGATTTGAGTGGATTGGGAAATGTTCTGGTGGTAACCGATCATTTCACCCGTTATGCACAGGCGTTCCCCACCAGAGACCAGAAGGCTTCCACTGTAGCTAAGGTGCTTGTAGAAAAATACTTCGTCCACTATGGATTACCACAGAGAATCCACTCCGACCAAGGAAGGGACTTTGAGAGTCGCCTGATCCGGAACCTACTGGACTCCCTGGGAGTGGAAAAGACCAGGACTACCCCTTATCATCCACAAGGAGATGCCCAGCCTGAGAGATTTAACCGGACTTTGCTAAACATGCTTGGGACTCTGGAGACAGAGAAGAAGCAGCATTGGAGTCAACACATATCCACTTTGGTGCATGCCTACAATTGCACCACCAGTGATGTGACGGGTTACTCTCCCTACCGCCTCATGTTTGGGAGAGAAGCGAGATTGCCAGTGGATCTGGCCTTTGGCATTTCTCTAGACTATACCTCTGCTACCTCCCACAAAGGATATGTAGACAGACTTAGGTATAATTTGAAAGCGGCCTATGAACAAGCCCAAGCGGCCTCAGACCAGAGAGGGGCCCGAAATAAAAGGAACTATGATTTGAAGGTTCGAGTGCAAGACCTGCAGCCTGGAGACCGTGTTCTGCTACGCAACCTAGGGATCCCAGGGAAGCACAAACTTGCTGATAGGTGGAGGTCTGAGCCTTACGTTATTTGTAGGAAACTCCCTGGACTACCGGTGTACAAGTTAAAGCCAGAGGGGAGAGTGGGACCCTTGAAGACCTGGCACAGAAACCACTTACTCCCGCTTAAAGAAGCAGTCAGGATACCTCCAGTGAGGAACCTACCGGAATCTGTTTCCATCTTGGATACTCCCAGACCCAACACTCGGTCTCAGACCTCTCGATCTAGAGGTGGACAGGCTTCTCAACCAAGTGAAGATGGGAGAGGAGAACTGGAGTGGCTATGGCCCTCCCCAACCCCGGAAAATCCCACCATAGACCTTCCACCCACTGAGGATATGCAGGATGGGACCCTGAACCCAGAAGCTACAGAGTTCATTCCATCCAGTGGCGTGCCTGAATGCTGGGAAGATATTCCGGGGCCTGTGCTCAGATGAAGAAGAGACAGAGGCCCCAGAACCAGTGACGATGTCAGAGAGTGTTGCTGAAACAGAGCCTGTGGCACCAGAGCCTGAAGTCCCAAGGGAGCAGAGAGCTCGCAGAGTCGTGAGGCCTCCCATGAAGTTAACCTACCCTCAATTGGGAAAGAGCTCAGAGGACTCTGTTACCACCGCTAGAAGAAGTACCGAGTGCTCCAATCCTTCCACTGTTCATTTGGTGGAGGGCAACCCCAGCTCACTCTCTGGCACAGTTAGGCAGGCCACTCATGCCAGTGTGACCTGTGGGACAGGGAATCCCACCTCTGAGTTTTGGTGGCAATTCCCTGTACCAACATCATACTCCGCACTCTCTAAAATGGTTCAGAAATGTTGTTAAAATGTTTATCTTTGGGGACCAAAGAGTTTTAGTGGGGGGAGTGTGTAGCGGGGTGTTCCCCTTTAATCAGAGACAGGAAATTCCAGAGAGAGGGGAGTCGGGGGGAAGGAATATAAGGAGGGGGCGAGGCCTAGCTCTTTCTCTTTGGACACGGGGAGGCAGAGAGAGAGAGACACCTGTGCGGATCTGTGCTGTTCCAGGCCTGAAGCCTGGGGCCTGTGGAGCGAACCAAAGAGCCTTCCACCCCCTTTGCGAGCCTGGGGGCATCCAGACTCATCTCTTCTGAAGTTATCTGGATCGGGGATCCGATCGCAGAGGGCGCTGTGGACGAGGACCGACACAGCCGGTGGGAGTTCCGGACTGAGGGAAGTGTTCCGGAGTGGTGAGCGAGCGAAAGCTCATCTTTAAACTGTTACTTTTATACTTTGTACCTACTAGACTTCCGAGGCCTAACACCTCTGGTGAGGGAGAATTACCCCCCCCCTATTGGATTACAAATACATGGATTTAAATACTTCAAGTGCACCACCTTTACAGATCCTGTGCCGGTGAAGATTTGTGTTTCTTCTAAGACTGAGTTTCATGGTTAGGGATCAGGCCTGATCCGTTAGATAGTTATAAGTTAGTTATCACACCACAGGGTGTTTAGGTAACGGTCGCCCCACGTGGCGTTCCGTCCCCTTTCCATTGCTGGTACACACGCACACAGTATTGTGATTTATAACTGCAGGGACCTGCTTATGTGTTGTGAACCAAATGTTACATGCATGTTATCCCCTTTTATCTTACCACTAGCAGTAAAGTCAGTTATTATTTACAACATTGTCTATGAGTCTGAGTTATCAATTTCACACACCCACATTTAAAGCATAAGTGATTGTTTATGTGAAATTGCTGTGGGTTAACTGTGCCAGAGCGGGTAGAGCAGATTGCCGGGGGGGTTGAGGAAGCTGTACTCAGGGCCCAAAATCAAAACTTGCGGCTCTCTTAAGTTGAGGGTATCGCTACACAAGTGTAGCGGATGGTTGCTACTAGTTACTAACTAACTATCACCCTGCTGCCAGGCCTTCATCTATCACCTCAGAGACAATGAACAGTCATTTGCGTTGTTTTTTTTATTTTTTTTATTGGGGGATATAACTTGGTTAGGGGAAAGGGAATATGGGATGCCCATAGAACATGTTGCTTTGCCATCATATTAAAGTAATTGAAATAATAGATTGAGCCTTGAAGAACTGATGAACCCTAACATTTACAGTCACTTCCCCTGCATAACCCATGCAGACTCCTCCTCTGCATCAACTCCTGCAGACTGTTGCTCCCAGGACTTCTCTCCTCCTGCACAAAACTTCCACTGTAAACTGTTAGTCTTTCTGTCCCATCATCTTCATTTGACAAAAGAGATCACTCTGAATAATCCCCGATTGCTGGCTGTAATTAGCTGTAATTGGCTGTGTAGTTACCAGGCCAGAGGTCTGCAGTACCTCTCCCCGGCGGCCCAGTAATTTAGCAGCTTGTATTGGTTGGTGGACTACTTGTAGCCCAACTTGCAAATCCTGCGCCCGCAGGGCCGCATCCCACAGTCTCTCCTCCGTCCTCGCAACCAGCTCCCATGGCATGCCTCTTCCAGAAATCCAGTGTGTCACACTCACCGACCTTCTCCTGCCCCGAGTCCACGATGGAGAACTTTAACCGGACATGCGTTCCAATAGCTTTTCCAGCCCCTCTGTTCCAGGACACCTCCTCCATGACCGTGTAAGGATAAGGCTCCCTCCCCTCTCTCCCGTGCTCCTCCGCTATCGGTGCACCCCCCCAGATGGGGATGGCCTCCTGTTTATATCTAGCACTCTATTCTCCACGTCTCCCAGCCAACAACTCCTCCTCAGTGAGCTGTTACCTCAGCTTATATGAGAGGCCTGCCCCCTGCCAATACCAAGTGGGGATTGGTCAGGGCTCCTCACATTAACTCCCTGTCACTCTAGTCATGTGCCCTGCCTCTCTTCCAGAACAATCTCCCTGGAAGCAGGGGAGGCGTCTCAGAACTAAAGCACAGGTGGTCACACCCATTGCTACACTAACCACTCCCTGCCCCCAAATCAAACAAGCAGGCCTAGCCTGAAGCATAGGCCTGCCTGAATTTACCTGCGTTGGCAGCTTTCCTCACAAAAATCCCCACTCTAGCACCTACCTATGATAGAGGGTGCTACACAAGGAAGGATCGATTGGTCAATCGCAGAAAGGATCAAAGTGAGGAAGGATTGGTGTATCGCAGAAAGCACCGGCCAATCAAAAATGGATCAAATAACTGATCAATCGCGGGAAGGATTGGTCGTTTGATCGCAGGAAGCATCAGTCGATCAAAAGAAGGATCAAAGGAAAGATCAATCACAGGAAGCATTGGTCCGTCAATCGCAGGAAGGATCAGTCGGTTGATCTGAGGAAGGATCAAAGCAAGGAAGGATATGGTTGATCAATCAGAGAAAGGATCAGTTGATCAATCGCAAGAAGGATCGTTCAATCGATAGCAGGAAGGATCGGTCGATCGATAGCAGGAAGGATCAGTCAGTCGGTCACTGGAAAGATTATTTGGTCGATCGCAGGAAGGATCAGACAGTAGAATGCAGGAAGGATTGGACAGTCAATCGCAGGAAGGATCAGACGATCGATTGCAGGAAGGATCAGATGGTCGAACGTAAGAAGGATCAAAGTAAGGAAGCATTGGTCGATTGTTTGACGGAAGGATTGGTCAAAGGAAAGACTGGTCAATCGCAGGAAGGATTGGTTTGTTGATTGCAGGAAGGATTGGTCGATCGATCGCAGGAAGGATCGGTTGGTCAATCGCAGGAGGGATCGGTCGGTCGATTGTTCATCCCTTGTGAAAGCAATAAAGTTGATTTAAAAAAAGTTAAAGAGACAGTAAAAAAAGGTTTAAATAATATAAATAATAAAAATCATTTTAAAAAATGAAAGCGCCCCCTCCCCTGATGCTTACGCATAAACGCAAATGAATACATAAGTCCCGCCCGCATAGGCATGTGCACAGGGTGTGCACAATGTTGAGGGGGAGAGCCTCAGGGTCCAGATTTCTCCGGTGTCTTACAGAGCCATAGCAATTGTCCCGATGCCGCCAACAAAGCTGCAAGCATCTGGTCTCTGCCGACCAACCCACCAACTGTTGCATAGAGTTGCTCAGCCAGCAAGGTTTTGGAGCACTATGTTTGGCTTTGCAGAGGCACGGGCTCAGACACATAGTATGTGAGTGTAACGATCAGGGGTCAGGCTCGAAGACCAGTTGCTATAGCAGTAGTGGAACTACCACCAACCAGCAGGATAGGTACACAGGCAGTCACCCTGGTGAATGACATGGGCTTGCCTGAAGTGCGGAGTCTAAATACTAACCAGTGCTCACCAGAGCTCCCAATGGTGGAGATGGATTTTGCTGCGTGTTAGTACCAGGTTGCGGTCCTTAGGATCGCACCACCAGGAGGTGAGCAATCCGGGGTCCAGTAGTGGATAAGTGGGTAGGGATGAAACAGAAGTATAGTCAGTAAACAAGCCAAATAGTGGAAGCGTGGTAGACGCGTAATCAGTAATGAGCAGTTGCAGGTTGGGATCAGGCAGAAGGAACAAGCCAAGGGACAATAACAAATGGTAGCAAAGTATGGACGGCAGCTATGAAGACAAGGGCAAGATACTGACTGGAGAGAGCACAATAATCTGGCAAACAGGAAGTGCAGAGACATGGCTTAAATCAGGGAGTTCATGGGAGGAGCAAAGAGTTCAGGGTTCAAGACTAAGTAGGTTTAATACTGCATTATTCAAGGAATTGTCCAAGGAACTGTCCAGCCTTCCAGGCAGCTCAGCAGGAAGAGACATTGCCTGACACAGCAGAGGTTCTGGGTTCAAATCCAGGCCTTGACAGTCAGGTTGGCTCTGTACTGGGCTTTACAGGTCTGATAGGTGGTTGGTGGGCAACCCAGAGCCAGCACTGACAGTCCCCCCCACATGGATGGGAGAGGAGAGAGAGCTGTTTCTGCTCCTCCTCCTCCCGTGTCTGCCCTGCCCACACAGTGTTGTGTTTCAGCGAAAGGGGAGTTTGAAGGCCAGAAGAGGAAAGGTGCAGCCTGCCAATTAATGCAATCATCCACTGTGAGTGAAGTCTCCTGCCTCCAAGTGAATACTCTAATGTAAGTGGGACTCCGATGTAAGGGGAGCTCTGTGGACTTCTCACTCTCTGTCTATCTTGCTGTTATCAGCAGCCATAATTGTCAGTTTAAACAGAGGAACACGGGATCAATCAGGTATTGTACATTATAGAAAAGGGACCATTTACATGGCAAAAGTACTATGCTATATCTATTGCCTTAAAGGGACATGCTTTTTTTGAGTTATAACCACTTTAAAGGCAGTTATAGTTGCAGATAGTAAGTGTGATGACCTATTTTGAAAGCAGAATTCATGCTTCCAATTTACACAATGTAATAAACCAAAATAACCAGGTATGCTTTCATTCAATAAAATAAAAAAGGGAGACTTATCAAAGAACTTACCTTACTGCACATTTGTCACTGCTGGAGCAGCCTTGCTCTTCTAAAGATCTAGCAGATACAGCTTGCAATCATTATATATATATATATATATATATATATATATATATATATATATATATATATGTAGCGGAACCTCACTCTACCTCTTGCCTCTGTGAATGGCTTGTTTCTAGGGGTACCTGGGAGCTCTCCCCTCGTGTGTATAAGTAAATAACAAAGGGTTGGGACTTTGAGTGAAGCACCTGGGAAAAGTGCCTCCATCCCGGTTGGGTAATAAAGAAGGGGGAATGGTGGGACTTTGAATGAAACAGTTGACAGGTAGGGGTTGAAAACAAGTCAAATTTATTACATGTGTGTATATAGTGTACTATTGCATCACAGTGGAAAAGGTT
This sequence comes from Rana muscosa, assembly GCA_029206835.1. Lineage (NCBI taxonomy): Eukaryota > Metazoa > Chordata > Amphibia > Anura > Ranidae > Rana > Rana muscosa. The sequence continues at coordinate 149,825,340 of CM055117.1, forward strand.
AGCATGAGCAGGTGCACATGACATAACCTACAATTTGTATGTACATAACAATCAACATGATAAACCTGGCAAATTTGATAGTAACAATAGCATTGTATGGACTGGACAACACAGCAATAGGGTATGCAAATAGAATAGATACAATTGTATATAAATCATGAGAGTAATAAAAGTCCTAATAGCAAGTAGCTACATCCTAGGCGCCCGACGCGTTTCTGTGAATAACACTTCATAAGGGGCGGATGTTGAAGGACATCTGAAATAACAGAGTATAGTACCGTAAGAATTTGATAATGTACAACCAGCAGGCACAAAGTGTCAATTCTGGGTACTTACAATATACCGGATTGTGGTGTGAGTGGAAGCTGGGCCCAAAGAGGTGTCCATCCCAGGAGCTGAGGTGGCAACAAGAAAGCACCGAACCAGAAAGCACCGGTATCACTCCCAGAAAGCAAGCAGCTGTAAACCGCCATCTCCACAAATGTAGTCAGTGATAGATCAAGATGGTGGGTAAATATCTAAAATGGATGAGTAGGTCCATTAAGATAGTCAGGGAACATCAAAAAGGTGAATGAAGGAGTACAGAAACCTAAATACTTAGGTCCCAGAGTATTTACCTTAGTTGTTCCTTCTACAAGAGCCTTACAGAGCTATGGCGTCTAAACGTGTGTGGAGATGAAGGGCTACTTCCGGGAGGATGCCTTATGTGCGTCTCGCACGTACCATGTGATCACCACCAACGTCACGCTGGCCGAACACCACACAGTGCGGGAACACAAGCCTGGGTGGTATACAAACCCGCCCACAGCCTGTGCCACAACGTCCAGCTGGGTCGGTTGCGATGGAAATGCTGCACGCCTCACAACGTCAAACCATGACGTCAGATGTGGGGGCGGTGCGTGGCGCCGATGCGTTGAGGGTACCCGCCCAATCCCCCTAGCACTGCCGCCCCCATCGGGCGGACGCGAAGGAGACAGGGAGGACACGCTGAGCGCATTGCAGCTCCCGAGTCAGTCGTGTGTATAAGAGGGTTGAGCAAAGTTAGTTGATTTACCTCCCGGGTCTGTCCACTGCATACGAAGCCTTGTTGTTCCATGGAAACGTGTCTGCCAATAATAGAGCCCCACCCCAATCGAAAGTCCAACACTCCTTTATTTCTCGTACAATACGGTGGACACAATCAGTTGAACTTCCAATAACAGACGAACATGGGGGTGTGGGAACGAGTAGGCCCAGGCACAACTGAACTCTCCTATTTCTTTTCTCTAACGAATAGGCCTGGCGCACGGTCTCTGCCACCGACCGTGAGTTTTGGTCGCTGCCACCGACCGGATGAACTGTTGAGGCCCCTGCCACAGGCCTGAATGCAGGTCTCTGCCACTGACCTGATTGAAATAGTTGGACCGCTGCCACTGGTCATTGAACGTGGACTGAACTTCCTCTTTGAACTTGGCCCCTGTTCGGGAACGATATCCCTCCGGGCGGTCTCGAGAGGTTCACCCGGCACTGGCAATCTGCTGCACCAGGTCTTCGGGTGAGTCCCTCCTCCGGTCCCTTACGCCTCTGGATTCGGGTGCCCCACTCCCGGGGCCCCCTAGGATGATCCCTCCCTCGCGGGACCCAGCGGAAGGTACTGGGCCCCAGGCCTCCGGCTGAGTACCTCACCCCAGACTGAAGGTGTCTGGGATGGAACACGAACTCCAAAGGTCCAGGCCTAGGCTGCCTGGACACCGACCGCAACCACAGCCCTCAGGCTGAAGGTGTCCGGGACTCCCACCTTGTGGCGAAGATGTCCGCCCCCTTTACACCCTCTCCCAGCAAGCATGGCGGGTTCCCCGCCCCGCCGTACTACCGCTGCGAAAGTTTACAAAGGGTACGGCACTGCAGCGATGGTTCAACCCCGGCCCAAAGTGACAGCGCCACCTGCTGGGCCGCAGGGAACTATGCATCACTGGTGTCCTCACCAGTTTAAAAAGTACATACCCGCTACACTCTCCCCCCTGTTATTTGACACTGGTCCCCAGTGTCTGGAGCAAACCATGCCCAAAAAGGGCCATCATAGCCTGATCCAGAGACCGACTAACGAATTTCAAAAATAAAAAGTTTTTTTTTTTTTTAAAAGCTAACCAACAGTTGTACCTGAACCTGACATGAAAGGGAAAGGAGGGAAACAAACAACACATAACCACATTATCAGAATCACATGTTCACAACAACATTCCCTTACACCCATCCTGACTAAGACCCACCCCATTCTCAGTGGTCTTGATGAGATGTTCTCCTGCAGAGGGGAAAAGAACGTTAAACACACATATCCCTGACACATATGTTTGTGTAAGAATGAAAGAACCTCTCCGTAGAGAAACCCTTTCGTTCTCTAAGTGTGTGAGTGAACAGTGAATATCGATGCGCAACACTGCCACCTGGTGACAGTGTCACGGTAACTGCACTGGTTGAAGATCCTCTTCTCTCTTTTTCTTTTCTAACTACCCCAAAGTCCATAATCACTTTGCGGGATGGAAGAATGAAGAACAAACAACGGCAACAGTCCTTCAATTCCTCCAAAGAGCACAAACACCCATAACACGGGTACAGTCACTGGGTTTTCCCGGAAAACAACCCCGGAAAGTTCAGCAGCAACGAAGCACTAGGCAAGGAGTCTTTTCTCCTACAAGTAGAATCTGGGATGCGGCAAGACAAGGGGCTTGAAATGCTTATCCACAGTCTCTATGTGATATTCAACATCCTCCCCTTCTTTCCGTCGAATCAACACTTTGTCAGCATGGATGTGCCGACCCAACATCCACTCTGCTTTACAGTCCTTGAACCGCTGAGAGGCTTTGGGGGAACACGCGAGGTACCTGCGGGCATGTGGGACCTAAAGGTGCGTCCACACAAATTCGTTGTACCAGCGGTCCCGGCAGACTTCCACTTCATACAGAAGCTCCTTAGGTAAGTACAGGTGCTCCCACCCGTACTCGGTAGCAACTTTTTGGCCGAAAAGATGCTGAAGTCTCACCAGCGGAGGCATAGTGGCCCGGTGTCACGTACCTGACGGTGACGAGCCCGGATCTGCAGAGGGAGGCCTCTCTTACGGCTTCCACCGGCGGCCCCTGGTACTGAAGACAGGAGGCACGGAGGTAGAAGGGGTACGAGTGCCTGGCAGGATGGATCAAGGTAGAATAGAGTCTGGAGACTGGGACGGATCCAGGCACCCAGGAAGTATGGCAGGCTGAACCGGAACCAGGAACACAGCAACTGGACTGGAACTGAAGAGACTGGCTGGACTGGAACCAGGATACAGCAACTGGACTGGAACCAGGAACAAGCAACTGGACTGGAACTAGGAACAAGCAGCTGGACTGGAACTGATGAGGCTGACTGGACTGGAACCAGGACACAGCAACTGGAGAGATTGGTCGGACAAGCCGGGTCGGTAGTATTGGCTGACGGCAAGGTACTGGAGGATCAGGCAGAAGATTGGTCAAACAAAGCCGGGGGTCAGAGGCAGGCAGGAAACTGGAAGGGTCAAGGCAAGCCGGGTCGGATGCAGGTAAATACACGAATCAGGTCTCTTTGGGTACTACACGCTGTAGAGCAGACAGCAGGGACTGTCTGTCACAGGCATGTTTAAATAGCTCTTCTGGCGCGCTTTGTGGAGCGTGCGCGCGCCCCCGCTAAGCGCGTGCGCGCGCACGTGCTCGCCATCGGGCGCGCGCGTGCCCGCATGCGTGGACGTGCCCGAGATTCGGAATCAGGAAGTCCAGGAATCCTGTAGCTGACAGGATTTCTATGACATTGCCCCCCCCAAGGGGCAGCCTCCGGATGCCCAGCCGGGTGAACCTTCCAGGGTGAGTCCTTTTGAAAGCCTGTATCAAACTCCTGGCATGGATATTCTCCTCGGGTTCCCATGAGTTTTCCTCGGGTCCGTAGCCCTTCCATTTAATTAGGAATTGGTTCTGGTTATTTCTTCTCCTGAAGTCCATGATAGCTTCTACTTCGAATTCCTGCTCACCGTCAATAATGATCGGATCAGGGTGATCCGGCTTCCGATCTGGAAACGGATTAGAGACTGTGGGTTTTAGGAGAGAGACATGAAAAACTGGATGGATTCTAAGAGAGTCAGGAAGTTCCAATTCATAAGCTACTTCATTAATTTTCCTCTTAACAGGGAATGGACCTAAAAATTTGGGGCCCAGTTTTTTAGAAGGGCATGCCATTCTTAGGTTTGTGGTAGATAGCCATACTTGGTCGCCGGGTACCAACACTAATTCACCCCGTCTCTTCTTGTCATAAATTGTCTTGTTGCGTTCTTGAGTCTTGGTCATGGTCTCTTGTAAAAGCTGGTTATTGACCGAGAAAAAATTTAACTTTTCCTGGACTGCAGGTACAGGACACTCAGGAAGGGAGTTAGGCAGAAAAGTAGGATGAAAACCATAGTTTGCAAAGAAAGGAGTCTGGCAGGTAGCGGAGTGGATGGAATTGTTATACGCAAACTCGGCCAACGGAAGTAGGGAAACCCAGTTGTCCTGAGCAAAAGAGGAGAAGCATCGCAGGTATTGCTCGAGCGTCTGATTCGTTCTCTCCGTCTGTCCGTTGGTCTGTGGATGGTAAGCAGAGGAAAACGATAATTCGATTTTCAAGGTTTTGCAAAGGGATCTCCAGAATCGAGAGGTAAATTGAACCCCGCGATCGGAAACAATATTGGCTGGTACCCCGTGGAGTCTGACTATTTCTCTGATGAATACCTGTGCGGTTTCAGGAGCGGAGGGAGTCCCTTTCATAGGGATGAAGTGTGCCATCTTGGACAGACGGTCCACAATAACGAAGATGGTGGAATGGTTCTCGGCCGGGGGTAACTCGACAATGAAGTCGATGGACAACATTCTCCAGGGCCTATCTGGAACGGGCAAGGGTTTTAGTAGTCCCCAGGCCTTGGATCTGGAACCCTTGTTTCGGGTACAAGTTGTACAAGAATCTACAAACCTCCTACAGTCTTCACGTACTCGAGGCCACCAGAAGGTGCGCTGTACCAGGTCAGTGGTCTTGGCAACGCCAAAATGCCCGGCCAGGGCGTGGTCGTGGCAGAGTTCTAATGCGGTTACTCTTAGTTTCTCAGGTACGTAGATTCTGTCTTGGTACCACAATAGTCCATCCTTAACCTGCAATTCCGGCTCGGAGAACTGTCTCTGCCCGGTGGAAGCTTGTTTGATTTGAGTGAACAGGTTCTCCTGTAGAAGAAGGAAATTTCCGGGGGCAAGGATGGTATCAGGCGGAGAAGTCTCCTTGGACTTATGGAACATCCGAGACAGGGCGTCAGGCTTAATATTCTTGGCCCCAGGACGATAAGTAACATGAAAAGAGAACCGGGAGAAGAAGAGTGCCCACCTGGCTTGCCGTGGATTCAATCTTCTCGCGGCTTTCAGGTACTCCAGGTTCTTGTGGTCAGTGAATATTAGGATCGGATGAGCCGCGCCCTCCAGCAGGTACCGCCATTCTTCTAGTGCAGACTTGATCGCTAGTAGCTCCCGATCCCCCACGTCGTAGTTCCTTTCTGCTGCAGAAAGCTTGCGGGAGAAGAAGGCTACTGGGTGGAGCAAGGCTTTGACTCCCTGTCTTTGGGACAGTATTGCTCCTACCGCTATTTCGGAGGCGTCTACCTCAAGTACGAATGGTAGTGAGGAGTCTGGGTGTTTCAAGATAGAGGCTGAGGTAAATAGGGCCTTCAGGCGTTCAAAAGCTTCTTGGGCTTCAGGAGACCAGTGAAAACGTGTTCCTTGCTTGGTGAGTTGAGTAATGGGTGCGATAATAGCTGAAAACCCCCTGATGAACTTGCGGTAGAAGTTGGCGAATCCAACGAAACGTTGGATTCCCTTCTTGTCCACCGGTTCTGGCCAGTCCAGGATTGCGGTAATCTTTTGAGGATCCATCTTGATGCCCTCGCTGGAAATGATTAACCCCAGAAATGATATACTCTCTTGCTCGAACTCGCATTTTTCGGCCTTCGCATACAGGCCATGCTGGCGGAGCCGACCCAACACATTTTTGACATGTCTGCGATGAGAATCAAGGGAGGAAGAAAAAATTAAGATATCATCAAGATAAACAATAACAAAGAGGTCTAGGAAGTCCCGTAGAACATCGTTGATAAAATACTGGAAAGTGGCAGGGGCGTTACACAACCCGAATGGCATTACCAAGTACTCAAAATGTCCATATCGGGTACGGAAGGCGGTCTTCCATTCGTCACCTTCTTTGATACGGATCAAGTTGTAGGCTCCGCGGAGGTCAAGTTTGGTAAAGATGGTGGCAGTACCTAGTCTCTGAAATATCTCTGGTACCAGGGGGAGAGGGTAGCGATTTTTTACTGTAATTTTATTCAATTCCCGGTAATCCACACAAGGTCGAAGGGTGTGGTCCTTTTTCTCTACAAAAAAGATGCCTGCGCCTGCTGGGGATGTGGAAGGGCGGATGAACCCTTTTTGCAAGTTCTCATCAACATAATTTTTTAAAGCCCCTTGTTCTACCTCCGTTAAAGGGAAGACTCTACCGAACGGAATCTTTGCTCCAGGAAGTAGGTCGATGGGGCAATCGTAGGCCCGATGGGGTGGTAGAGTCTCTGCCTTTTGTTTACTAAATACGTCAAGAAAGTCGTGGTAAACTTCTGAGATGGATTGACGGGTGCCATCTTCGGTGTCAATGCATAGTAACGAGGACGGCCCAGGAGGTTTATATGAGCCACAGGACTGTTGGCAATAGGAAGAAGGAAAGGCAACTATTCCCGTAGTCCAGTTGATAGTGGGATTGTGGGCTTGTAACCAAGGCATACCAAGGATCAAGGGAAACAACGGGGAAGAGATGATGTCCAGACACAAGCATTCTTGGTGGGTTCCAGAGGTGGTAAAGATGGTAGCGGGTATAGGAGTGGTCTCCTGGGTCACAGGTCCGGACTTAATGATGGAACCATCAGCCAGATGGACACGAAGTCCGTGGGTCTTGGTACGAAGGGGAATTTGGTGTTTAATGGCAAAGGCTGAGTCCATAAAGCAGCTGCATGCTCCGGAATCAATAATGGCGGGTACTTGCAAAGTCCTTCCTGGGAGCTGTAATGAAACAGAGAGGGCAAGGTGAGATGTGGTTTTGGCTTGTAGGTTAGTCATGTTAGAAGAAACTGAAAGAAACTTACGAAGCTTCAGGGGACAGGTTCTAATGAAATGTCCGGGGTCCCCGCAGTACAGGCACAGATTATTTATTCGGCGGCGCTGGCGTTCCTCAGGAGCGAGGGATGGACGAAGGAGCCCGAGCTGCATTGGTTCAGGCGTGTCAGATGTGGGAGTTGGAGGTGTAGCAGGAGCCGAGTACAGGTGACTAGGAGCCCGAGGAAGCATCCAGGTTGGGCGGGAGAAGCCAGTGGTCCTCTCAGCCCTCCGTTCCCTCAGACGTCGGTCAATCTGGATGGTTAGATCAATCAACAGGTTGAGTGTCTGTGGTACACCAACTCTAGCTAGCTCGTCCTTCAAGGAATCGGAAAGTCCTAAGCGAAACTGATGGCGGAGGGCGGCATCATTCCAATTGGTATCCGCACTCCACCGCCTGAATTCTGCCACATAGTCCTCCGCTGGTCTGCGTCCTTGTTGAAGGGAACGCAAGGCGGCTTCTGCGGTTACTGAGAGTTGGGGATCTTCGTATAGCTGGGCCAGGGCATCGAAAAAAGCAGCAAGGTTGTTTAGTGATACATCCTTCTGTTCAAAGAGACGGTGGGCCCAGCTCTGAGGGTCTCCAGCGAGCAAAGAGACCACAAAGCCCACCTTGGTGGCCTCTAGAGAAAAGGTACGGGGCTGTAGGGCAAAATACAGTTCACACGAATTCCGGAAGGCCCTAAACTTGCTCCGATCCCCGGAAAATCTTTCGGGTGTAGGAACCTTAGGTTCAGGAGGAAGCATGACCACTGTGGGTGAGGAACTTGTTCCGGCTGTGGAAGCAGAGGCATGGGGCCCCTCTTGGATGGCAGAGGGATTGGAGAGGACCCGCACTTGTTCTTCCAAGCGGGTGTATCCTTGTTGAAGACTCTTGACTGCTTCAGACAAACCTGCCAGGTGCCGACAGAGTTCCTCCATAGGTGAGGCTCCCTGCCCGGGCTCAGACATGGCTGTCTGCTACTGTCACGTACCTGACGGTGACGAGCCCGGATCTGCAGAGGGAGGCCTCTCTTACGGCTTCCACCGGCGGCCCCTGGTACTGAAGACAGGAGGCACGGAGGTAGAAGGGGTACGAGTGCCTGGCAGGATGGATCAAGGTAGAATAGAGTCTGGAGACTGGGACGGATCCAGGCACCCAGGAAGTATGGCAGGCTGAACCGGAACCAGGAACACAGCAACTGGACTGGAACTGAAGAGACTGGCTGGACTGGAACCAGGATACAGCAACTGGACTGGAACCAGGAACAAGCAACTGGACTGAAACTAGGAACAAGCAGCTGGACTGGAACTGATGAGGCTGACTGGACTGGAACCAGGACACAGCAACTGGAGAGATTGGTCGGACAAGCCGGGTCGGTAGTATTGGCTGACGGCAAGGTACTGGAGGATCAGGCAGAAGATTGGTCAAACAAAGCCGGGGGTCAGAGGCAGGCAGGAAACTGGAAGGGTCAAGGCAAGCCGGGTCGGATGCAGGTAAATACACAAATCAGGTCTCTTTGGGTACTACTGTCAGGGTCACCTGTGGCCAGGTGACAGATGCACACCGTAGGGGGACAGGAGTGCACCGCAAGGTAGTGAACCCTATGGCTGGCTTCTGTGGATAGGAAACTGGGTGGTTGTGGAAAGCGGGACCAGAGGAGCACAACCGGGATCCCAACGGAAGCGAGAGCCAAGATTCCCCAGGGCGCGGAGTCTAAGACCCAGCTGGTCTTCTCCAGGGCCTCTAGTGGTGAGGATGTTACGCTGCAGGCTGGGACCAGGTCGCGGCCCCTGGAGTTTCCTAGCTCACGCCCCGTAGGATAAGGGGAAGCAGCAGCACACGATAGAGAGAACCGAATAACAAGCCGAAGGTCAGGGGCCACAAGCAGACAAGGATAACGAAGAACGAGCCGAAGGTCAAGGGTCACGAGCAGACAGGGATGGTCGGGGACAAGCCAATAACGTAACAGAGAGACAGACGTAGCACACGGCAGGCAGGAACCCAAACACACAATGCCTAACAAACACGTTGATCAGCAAAGCAGGCTTGCAGTGCACAGGTTAATATAGTGTTCAGTGATAGGGCCTGGGGTGGAGTCAGGCTGGGAGGAGATTATAAAGGAAGCCAGGTGAAGGAGGTCTGGTCTCTAGATGAACACATGAGGAGGAAGGTAAGATGGCAGACAGACATTAATGCATATCCATGACAGTACCCTCCCTCTTACGAGGCCTCCCCCTTCCCCGCCTGGGCCCAGGTTTAGAGGGAAACTTCAGATGAAACTCCTTTAACAGACGAGGTGCAAAGACCTCAGATGCAGTGATCCAAGACCTCTCCTCAGGACCAAACCCTTTCCAATGAACGAGGTACTGAAGAACGCCTTTACAGAGTCGGGAGTCCAGAATTTGACTGATCTCGTACTCCTGATTATCCTCAGAGACAGGCGCCACGGTAGGAAGAGGACGAGAGAATTTATTGAGGACTAAAGGCTTTAGAAGAGCAACATGAAAGGAGTTAGTGATTTTAAGGCTCTTAGGAATCTGGAGTTTGAAACAAACCGGATTCAGTTTAGCAGTTACCGTGTATGGACCGATGAATCGTGGAGCAAACTTCAGAGAAGGAACTCGGAGCTTGATGTTCCTGGTAGAGAGCCAGACTTTGTCCCCTTGCTGAAGAGAAGGCGGTTTACGCCTGCGGCGGTCGGCAAAGCCTTTGAATTTTTCAGCAGCTGCCCGGAGGGAATCATGAACGTGACCCCAAACGGAATTGAGAGACTCCTGAACCGAAGCCAAAGCTGGAATGTCTGGAGAACAGATCATAGGAAGAGGAAGTTGAGGGTGTTTTCCATAAACTGTGAAAAAGGGTGTCTTCTGCGAACTGGTATTCACATGATTGTTATGGGAGAATTCTGCCCACGGGAGTAGAGAGGACCAATCGTCATGGTGAGAAGACACAAAGGTGCGAAGAAAGACCTCTAACTCCTGATTAACCCTCTCAGTCTGTCCATTGGATTGGGGATGGTAAGAAGAAGAAAAATCCAAGACAATATTGAGGGATTTGCAAAAGGCTCTCCAAAAACGAGACGTGAATTGGACTCCCCTGTCGGAAACAATATGAGAAGGGACCCCATGTAGGCGGAGAATTTCTCGAATGAAAATGGGAACCAAGGCAGGGGCAGAAGGAAGACCAGGAAGAGGAACAAAATGAGCCATCTTGGAGAATCGATCGATTACCACCCAAATGACTGTATTATTCTCAGACAGTGGGAGATCGGTGATAAAATCCATGGCAATATGGGCCCAGGGTTCCTTAGGAATAGGCAAGGGCATGAGGAGACCAGCAGGAGCTTGTGTGGAGGATTTGGACTGAGCACAGACATGACAAGCTTTAACGTAGTCTTTGACGTCTGAGCGGAGATTAGGCCACCAGTAGTGACGACTGATGAGTAGGAAGGATCGGAGGAATCCAGAATGCCCTGCCACCTTGGAATCATGTCCCCAACGAAGGATCTTAGCTCTTAGCTCAGTGGGGACAAAGGTCTTACCAGGCGGAATTTTAGACTTCAGGGTGGTAGAGTGGGCAACAATGCATGAGGTGGGAATGATCGGCTCAGGTTCAGGGGCGGACTCCTCGTCCAAAGTGTCAAATGACCTAGAGAGCGCATCAGCCCGACCGTTGCAGGAACCAGGTTTGTAGGTAATCGTGAAATTAAAACGGGCAAAGAAGAGACTCCACCTGGCCTGTCTAGGATTCAGACGTTTAGCATTCTGTAGATACTGTAAATTCTTGTGATCGGTAAAGATCGTTATGGAGTGAGGGGAACCCTCCAAGAGATGACGCCACTCCTCTAACGCCAATTTAATTGCGAGAAGTTCCCGATCACCGATGGCATAATTCCTCTCTGCCTGAGAATTTTTTTTGGAGAAGAACGCACATGGTTGGCGTCTCTTCTCAAAGATTTGAAGAAGCACAGCTCCCACCCCCATTGAGGAAGCGTCCACTTCAATAAAAAATGCATTCCCAGGATTTGGTCTCCTCAAGAGGGGGCCAGAAACAAAGGCCTGTTTCAGGTTGTGAAATGCAGAGACAGCTTCGGGAGGCCAGTCTCTGGCATTCACACCCTTCTTGGTCAAAGCGATAATAGGCGCGGCAATGGAAGAGTAATTCCTTATGAACTGCCTATAATAATTAGTGAAGCCAAGAAAGCGCTGTGTGGCCTTGAGGCTAGCAGGAAGAGGCCAGTTGGTGATAGCCAAGACCTTCCCAGGGTCCATACGAAGCCCCGAACATGAGACAAAGCACCCCAAAAACAGGACCTCAGAACATTCAAAGGAACATTTCTCCAGCTTGGCATAGAGATTGTTCTCTCTAAGACGTTGAAGTACAGTGCGGACATGGTTTCTGTGGACGAGCAGATTTTCAGAAAAGATCAGAATGTCATCCAGATAGATGACAACAAACTGGTACAGCAGATCTCTGAAGATTTCATTGACAAAGTTTTGAAACACGGCTGGAGCATTACACAGACCAAAAGGCATCACCAGATATTCGTAATGCCCGTCTCTAGTGTTAAATGCAGTCTTCCATTCGTCACCCTCCCGTATTCGAATGAGATTGTACGCGCCTCTGAGATCCAACTTGGTGAAAATGGAGGCACCCTTCAACCTATCGAATAGCTCAGATATTAAGGGTAAGGGGTATCGATTTTTAATAGTAACCGCATTTAAACCCCGATAATCGATGCAGGGTCTTAAGGTACCATCCTTTTTGGCAACAAAAAAGAACCCTGCCCCTGCAGGCGATGAGGATTTCCGGATGAACCCTCTCTCCAGATTCTCTGCTACATACTCCGACATGGCCTGGGTCTCTGGGATGGACAGAGGGTAGGTACGACCCCTGGGTAGAGTTGCTCCGGGGACAAGATCAATAGCACAGTCAAAAGACCTGTGGGGAGGAAGCACCTCAGCTGATTTTTTACAGAACACATCCCGGTAATCGCTGTATGCGGCGGGAAGATCAGAAGAAACAGAAGTGGCAGCAACCGGAAGACTCTCCTTGGGGGTCACCTTGAGAAGACACGACGAGAAACATGAGGAACCCCAGGCCAGGATCTGCCCAGAGACCCAGTCCACATGTGGAGAGTGGAGCTGTAGCCAAGGGAGGCCCAATACAACTGGGGTAGAGGCCTTGGGTAGAATAAGAAAGGATATCCACTCCTGGTGGAGAATCCCTACCGACATCCTAATGGGTAGCGTCTGGAAGCGAATAGGGCCCCCTGGGAGAACAGTGCCATCAATTGCCGAGACTACCAATGGGGTAGTGAGAGGTGAAAGGGTAAGCTTCATAGAAGAAGCAGTTCTCCAATCCATGAAATTGCCGGCAGCCCCGGAATCCAGGTATGCAAGGGTTGACTGAGGAGAAGTGCCTACATGAAGGGACACCGGCAAGAGCAGGCGAGAAGGTGATGTTTCTGGGTCCAATACTCCACCTTCCAAATGTATTAGACCCGAGCGTTTCCCGGACGAAGCGAGCAGGAGTCACGAAAATGACCCTTGCCCCCACAATAGAGGCACAAGCCCAGAGTTCTGCGCCTAGCACGTTCTTCGGGGGTTAGTCTGGTCCGGCCCAGCTGCATAGGTTCTTCAGCAGGTAGAGGATGCTCCATGGAATGAAGGGAGGGGAGCTCAGACTGGCTAGGACCCAGAGAGTGCTGGCGTCTTTTTTCTAAGGACCTCTCTTGAAAACGAATGTCGATCTGGTTGCATAATGAAATTACATCGTCCAGACCGACGGGAATGGCTCTTCCCGCTAATTCGTCTTTCACTCGGTCAGAGAGGCCATGTAAAAAGGTAGCGACCAGGGCCTCATTATTCCAGCTCAATTCAGCTGTGTGGATACGGAACTGAAGAGCATATTGCCCCACTGAACTAGATTCTTGGCGAAGACGTAAGACAGCACTAGCCGCTGAAGAAGCCCGAGCCGGCTCTTCGAAGATATTACGAAAGAGCTTCAAGAATTCGGACAGACTGGAAACCACCGGATCGTTCCTCTCCCACAGGGGGGCAGCCCAGGCCAAAGCTTCACCGGAGAGGAGGGAAATGATATAGGCTACCTTAGCCCGGTCAGATAGGAAGCTTTGAGGCTGAAGCTCAAAATGAATAGTGCATTGGCTGAGAAACCCCCTGCAGGCCTTGGAGTCCCCAGAGAAACGGAACGGAGCTGGCAATCTTAGTGAGTGTGAGGCTGCGACTGGTGCGATAGGTACAGCCGCTGGTTGTACTTGGGGTTGCGGATTCGGGGTTCCCAAGGAGACCTGAAGCTGCTCGAATCGAGAAGCCAGATCCTGGAGGAATCGCATCACCTGGGTCTGATTTGATTCCTGGGTCTCAAGTCTGCGAACTATGCCCTGCAATGGATCATCCGCGGGAAGCGGGATGTCAGCCGGGTTCATGGCTGATCAAACTGTCAGGGTCACCTGTGGCCAGGTGACAGATGCACACCGTAGGGGGACAGGAGTGCACCGCGAGGTAGTGAACCCTATGGCTGGCTTCTGTGGATAGGAAACTGGGTGGTTGTGGAAAGCGGGACCAGAGGAGCACAACCGGGATCCCAACGGAAGCGAGAGCCAAGATTCCCCAGGGCGCGGAGTCTAAGACCCAGCTGGTCTTCTCCAGGGCCTCTAGTGGTGAGGATGTTACGCTGCAGGCTGGGACCAGGTCGCGGCCCCTGGAGTTTCCTAGCTCACGCCCCGTAGGATAAGGGGAAGCAGCAGCACACGATAGAGAGAACCGAATAACAAGCCGAAGGTCAGGGGCCACAAGCAGACAAGGATAACGAAGAACGAGCCGAAGGTCAAGGGTCACGAGCAGACAGGGATGGTCGGGGACAAGCCAATAACGTAACAGAGAGACAGACGTAGCACACGGCAGGCAGGAACCCAAACACACAATGCCTAACAAACACGTTGATCAGCAAAGCAGGCTTGCAGTGCACAGGTTAATATAGTGTTCAGTGATAGGGCCTGGGGTGGAGTCAGGCTGGGAGGAGATTATAAAGGAAGCCAGGTGAAGGAGGTCTGGTCTCTAGATGAACACATGAGGAGGAAGGTAAGATGGCAGACAGACATTAATGCATATCCATGACAACTACACGCTGTAGAGCAGACAGCAGGGACTGTCTGTCACAGGCATGTTTAAATAGCTCTTCTGGCGCGCTTTGTGGAGCGTGCGCGCGCCCCCACTAAGCGCGCGCGCACGTGCTCGCCATCGGGCGCGCGCGTGCCCGCACGCGTGGACGTGCCCGAGATTCGGAATCAGGAAGTCCAGGAATCCTGTAGCTGACAGGATTTCTATGACACCCGGTCTCCCTCACCTGGTTGGACGATGGCGTCTGGGTGACGAGGTGCCTTGACCACCTCCACTCTAGGCATAGGCGGCCGCAACAACAGTCTCTTTTCCCCGGTGCCAGATGCAGGAGGCACCGGAGGTAGAAGGGCAGACTGGGGACGGGATCCCTCCTCAGGCGCTGGTGCCTCCACCCGGGGTGTACTATCCCCTGTAGACATGGGTGGATCCCTGACTCTGCGGGACAAGGAGAGAGACATCTTGTCCCAGCCCTTCTTCGCAAAAAGTTCATCTATGATGACATCGTCTCCTGAATCGGAGAGCGATTCTAGGTTGGAGGTGTCACACTCCTCCGCGGGCAAGTAGCCTGTAGTGGAGGCTGAATTGCTACCTCCCGTGGGCACACAGGGCCGTGACTCCCCGACACCTCCGTCCCAACACCAAGTCCCTTTGTCCGGCTTACCTCGGCCCAAAGTTGAGAAGGGATGTCCGGGACTCTTCCGACCGGATCCATCCGGGGCGGGCGTAGGCAAGCAGGGTGATCCACCGCGACCGCTGGACGGGGCAACCAAGCCGGTCTTCCTCTTTGGCGGTGGACGCTGGGAAGCAGTGGCGACCGAGTCAGCATCCTCAGATTTCTCCCGTATCTCAGTGATTGTGACCTCCCCTGCGATCGCTGCAGTGTGCACAGGGATGGCTGTAAAAGCAGCGATTCCTCCTTCATGAGTGGTGTGGCCTGTAGCGCGGTTGAGGTGGATAGATCTGGGTTTTTCAATGGTTGGTTCCACCTCAAATAAGAACTCTCCGCAGGCCTCGCAGCGCCCGAATGGCTTCAGCTGACACACCAGTCCCGAACATCCGGGACAAATCAAACCCAGGGCCTCAACGTCCATGCATGAGTACAGGGCGAATCGTCCTTGGGGCTTTAGCTGAATCCCCGTATCCGTTATTGGAGCAGCGGTAGTCAGACTCGTGGCAGTGGGATGAATAGGAATCCACGATGCATTAGTGAACATGGCGACTCTCTGCTGATCCATTGTGCACTGCCTTGTTGGCGCCAAAGTCCCCACGTGCAATCCTTCACACGATTGGACTCCTCCCTTGCACTCCAGTTCGCGGGCTTTCTCCTTCCCTGGGTCATGCCCACGAACTGAGCAGGGAGGGTGTGCCTGATGGCGCAGTGGCCAATATGGCCGACCTACTCGGTACTCTTTCGGGCAGACACTTTCAAATTCCAACAACTCCAGCTCCATTGTAGCACGAACACATCCCGGACCAGAGCCCCCACGTGTAGCGGAACCTCACTCTCCCTCTTGCCTCTGTGAATGGCTTGTGTCTAGGGGTACCTGGGAGAGGAGAGTGCAGGAACACTACGCCAAGCTCTCCCCTCGTGTGTATAAGAGGGTTGAGCAAAGTTAGTTGATTTACTTCCCGGATTTACCTCCCGGGTCTGTCCACTGCATACGAAGCCTTGTTGTTCCATGGAAACGTGTCTGCCAATAATAGAGCCCCACACCAATCGAAAGACCAACACTCCTTTATTTCTCGTACAATACTGAGTGAGTTTTGGTCGCTGCCACCGACCGGATGAACTGTTGAGGCCCCTGCCACAGGCCTGATTGCAGGTCTCTGCCACTGACCTGATTGAAATAGTTGGACCGCTGCCACTGGTCATTGAACGTGGACTGAACTTCCTCTTTGAACTTGGCCCCTGTTCGGGAAAGATATCCCTCCAGGCGGTCTCCAGAGGTTCACCCGGCACTGGCAATCTGCTGCACCAGGTCTTCGGGTGAGTCCCTCCTCCGGTCCCTTTCGCCTCTGGATTCGGGTGCCCCACTCCCGTAGCGGCAATTTATCAGCACACTGACAGCATCTGATGGGGCACAGTAGCGGCAATTGATGGGCACACTGGCAGCATTTGATGGGGCACAGTAGTGGCAATTGATGGGCACACTGGCAGCATCTGATGGGGCACAGTAGCGGCAATTGATGGGCACACTGGCAGCATCTGATGGGGCACAGTAGCGGCAATTGATGGGCACAGTATCAGCAATTGATGGGTACAGTGGCTGCATTTGATGGCACAGTGGCGGCAATTTTTGCGTATAGTGGCTGCGTTTGATGGCACAGTGGCTGCAATTTATGGGTACAGTGGCTGCATTTGATGGCACAGTAACTGCGTATGGCACAGTAGATGCATTTGATGGGCACAGTTGCTGCAATTGATGGGGTTTTTTTTCAGTTTGTTTGCGCCCCCCCAAAAATTTTGAGCACCAGCCGCCACTGGTAAGGGCTCATGCACACGGCAGCTCAAAAAACTGCCCAAAACTACAAAAAAACATTTTCACAGGTCTCAAAGTATCACTGCTGTTTACATGGATTAGGTTGGTAACAGGTTAATTAGGTTGCAGAATATTTAGCTGTGCTTCTAGGTGTGGTACAGATTGTGTCCTCACTGTATATATTTTCATAATTATTCAAATGTACTATAACCTGTTTTTCAATCTCTGAAGTGTATAATTAAAGTGGTAGTAAAGTCTTTTTTTGGACTTGTACTTAGGGGTAAGACTAGAATAAGGCTTACCTGTAGGTACATTGAATTTCCTTTGATAGATATCATTGAATATCTCCTAAACTTCATTTGTTTAGGAGATATTCCCAATGGATGCAGCCCGTGACGTCATTGGCGCACGCGCTCTGAAGGTGCGTCATACCTCGCGGCACCTTCAGAGATCCATGCCGCAGCCGACGGCTCCCGCGCAAATTCGCGTGATTGACATCATCGCGGTCAGATTTTCTATTTTAAATGTGTCAAGAAGAGATTTTGGACTGTTCTGAAAACTGAAAGAGTATAGAATAGTGCAACTAAAATCAATATATACAGTGTAAATACTGTATATTAATGGGCCAAAGCAGAGTGTACCTTTACTCCAGTATGTCATTTGAGAAAAAAGCTATTTTTATGAAATTATCACACAATGCCCAACACTCCATCATTTTATGTGCAGAAAAAAAAAACATTCAGCTGCACTGCTTGTGTAAAATACATGTAGCGGGGGTTTCTTTTAAGGCCTCAGAGACTACTGTACCCATAACCCCACTGGACACCCAGGGTGCATTGCCCCGCACAAAGACTGCTGGGGTGGACTTTATAAGAAAGCCTGGGCCTTTCTCCAAAGAGCCTTCCGCTCTCACCGAGTAACCTGAGGGACGTCTCTCGATACTGTAGCTGCACCGTTACCCGGAGGACCGAAGACCTGGATGTTGTGAGACCTGTGTACCAAGACACAGCAACGGAGGATACGGACACGGACTGGTCCGGTTGGGTGAGAGAGCACTTGCTCAGAGAACTATATAGGATCTCTAGGCCCAAT
Organism: Rana muscosa; assembly: GCA_029206835.1. NCBI lineage: Eukaryota > Metazoa > Chordata > Amphibia > Anura > Ranidae > Rana > Rana muscosa. Next base: position 149,843,233 of record CM055117.1, read on the forward strand.
AACTGTTATCCGGAGTTATCAATAGTGTTGCGCTGCGCACCGGAGGGATAGTGCATCGGAGCAGCTTTAAAGATTGTCTTAATTCACCAAGTTATCAAAACCCCTTTACCCTGTGGATTACAGTATTTCTTCAACAAGTGCACCACCGTTTTTTGCTAGCGAAGATTTTCCCCTACGGAACTTCTACACAGTACAGTCAGGCCTGACTTAGCGTAGACATTGCTGGGCGCCATTTTTTTTGCCCACGAGGGAGAATAGCTGCAGCGGGGACCGTTAGATTTATGCACCATACTGTATATCTGTCTGTTTATTGAGATACTCTTCTATTGCAGGGCTCTGCACATGATATGCACATTGTTAATTTTATGCTTACCCAACAATTTGAGTAAAAGTACAAAGGTTAAGTATACTGGTGTTGTGTCATTTACTTTGCAGAAGAGACTGGTAAAGATAGCTATACTCTATTGCTGTGTGTGTTCTATTAGAGGATTGTGTCTCTGTGAGTTGCAGGCCACACCATCCTATCATCCCCTACCAACTGTGCCAAGGGAGGTTAGAGCCGATTGCCGGGGGTTGACAGGGTGCATTACAGGGGCCCAAAAATTATACCAGCAGCCCTCTTAACTGGGGGTACCGCTAGATACATATCATTGAATAAAAAAGACATAACATTAAAATCCCAATATAGCTGATCAAGGAGCCCTCTGAAATGTAAGCACCAATTAAAGATGGTATTTAAACCAATGAGCACATATAAATAAATAAAGATTTCTGTGGGACTAGTGATGGGAGTCATCTGGGCTGACTATGAAGAAAATTCTTCAGGAACCGGCCAAAATTCGCACAATGTTTGGTCAGCTTAATTGCACTTATAAACCCCCAAAATAGTATTTAGCAAGAGCACATATCTGGGGAGAATTTGGATTGTATAAATGTAAAACAAAATCAATGCATGATACCATAATCACAATACCAGTAGTGACAAAACAAACATACACATCTGAAACACAAATGTTTATAAAATGGACACTAACCACCTAAATATCACATCAATACACTAATTATTCAAAGACATACAAAGTGATCATGATCTACCATAAAAACGATTATTTTCATGTGTTGCTGAAGCTGACCGACCAAACCCACCAAACTCAAGCTAGACAAATTATATCTTGGCATACATATTTACCGTAATATACCATCATGAACTGGAAGTATGTTCAGTCCATGCTAAATAAATATCTGCTCATATGCGTCACATAATACAAATGTCAGAGCAAACAAAGATGATATTGGCAGGAACACACCCCCAAACAACTGTTTTTTAACTTGTTGTGAATATGCAAATGTTATGTAGCGCCCATCCCAAATGGTTGGGACGCTATTCAAATTTAGAGGGATGTCTGAGCCAGTAGTTGGGCTCAGACGGTTGATAATTACATTTAAATTCGCCTCTGTCTCAGTTATGGTTTGCCTAGCAGTGATTTCCCTTTTTGCCTGTAGGTGGCGTTACCACTTCAGGCACTTGTTGAAACGCGGGCAGATCATGGTACTTTGAGTGGTCTCCCTCGACAGTGGTATAGGGGGAGTGGTTAACCCGCTGTGCCTGCTGGGAGGGGATACTTAAGGGGAAGACGCCATTGTTTGGGGTTCGTTCGGGCCTGCCCCGCAGCCCTCTGGGCGCGAGGAGTGTGTATGATCCTGGTCTCGGGGCCACGTTGGCCCAAGGCTGCATCGCTACTTAGTAGGCCCCGCTAGCCTGGCTGGGGCCTATATCCAGAGAAGGGATCCCAAGCTTTCCATTCAAATGGCGAGGAAGAATCTTAGTAAAGAAGTCCAGGAGAGGATCTGCCCCGGAGGAGACCGGCACAATTCTGCCTGGAAACTTCAGTAAGGAGGGATTCATTATGCTACGAGCCCTACAGTTCGCCGGATCAGCTTAAAGGTTCTTAAAACTGTACGGCTGGAAGTTTGGGACTTTGAAATCCTGTGGCAGAGGGTTCCTGGTCTATCCAATTGATTACTTTAACACAGGTCTGTGGCAGAGACTTTGTACACTTGAAACAGGTCTGTGGCAGAGACCCAACTCATCTTGGGCAGTCTGTGGCAGAGACTGCCCTATTGCTGATTCGGGAGTCATCCCGACAGCTAGGCCATGTGAGAGGGGACTATCCGGGTGACCAATATCCACTCTACATTGAGAGTGGTGAGTGACTTTGAACTTTTACCTTTGTCAACTTTTAGTGGCGAGTGCCTGAACCTTCCCCTGCTCTTCTGTACCTTCTACTTCTCAACATTCACCGCATATGAAAAATAAAGCCTAACTGTTTGAGGTTTTACATCTGTGTGGACATTGCATTACTGCAGACTTTCCTACCCGGACAACGCAGCTGAAGAGGTAACGTGCAAAACCCAAAACAAATCAGCGGCCCTGAACAGGGTATTGCTACAGTTACATTTTCTATAATAGTTCAAAATTCAAACAAAAAAGCTCTTCCGGTATCAGCAATACCTATTCTAAAAAAGAATCACCAAAGCCATTCATTTTGGCCTATAGGGCAGCATCTGGACTACAGCAATACAGGAACAGGTGGATGTCAGTCCAAAAGATTTGCACATTCGGTCTCATCGTGTTGTATGCCACAGTCATGCAAAATCACATTTTTTCTTTCATTTTGTATATGCGACACCCATCAGGGCCCAAAGAGGTCTAAGTACCATCTATATATAAAAATGCACACATACACCCAGATTCATATGTCTCATTTGGATGCTGTAGAGTTCAATTGTTAAAATATTTATAGATTAGGTTGCCACCATAAGTAGCCATAAAAAAAGTTCTTTAATTTGTATGCAATCACAAGACAGAAAATTCTAAATGTAAAGGTAATAGCAAGCAGAGGAATGCCCACATATTTCATACATACACATAGTAGTATTATACCTCACCCATACAAGGCAATATATTCTGGTGTAAAGGTAATGGCATATATTTCATATATGCATTTTCTAGTAATGGTACTTTACCATCATTGTGAACTCCATTGCACATACACTCCATGACTCCCAGTTCTTCTCTACATGTTTTGCGGTATGCACCGCTTCCTTAGGTGTATTTGAGAGAGTGGCAGTCATCCCCGTGAGCCCAACTGGACCAGCGTACATAGAGCAGCAACAAAGTCAGATCCCTCGGCGGGTGTGGGAGCGATGTAGAAAAGGAGGCCTGACAACTGTCGTAATAATTGGGTTCCTAAGAATACCTAAAAATAGCAAATACTTCTGAGGATGCTGTGGATACCGCAAAACATGTAGAGAAGAACTGGCTAAATGTATCTAACACTGTATTATTCGATCTGTGGTGTAAAACAGCACCCTTGTATAATAACAATAGTCCAGTTTAGAGAGAGTATTGTATTTGATTTCTTAACCACTTCAGTCCCGGAAGGATTTACCCACCTCCTGACCAGGCCATTTTTTGGGATCGGGCACTGACAATCTCTTTAACTGACAATTGCGCGGTCATGTGATGTTGTACCCAAACAAAGAGTATGCCGTTTTTTACCCCACAAATAGAGCTGTCTTTTGGTGGTATTTGATCACCTCTGCAATTTTTACTTTTTGCGCTATAAATAAAAAAAGACTGACAATTTTGAAAAAAACAACACTATTTTAAACTTTGTGCTATAATAAATATTCAAAAAACTAATTACAAAAAAACAATTTGTTCTTCAGTTTAGGCCATATGTATTCTTCTACATATTTTTGGTAAAAAAAATCGCAATAAGCATATATATTGATTGGTTTGCGCAAAAGTTTTAGCGTCTACAAAATACAGAATAGATTTATGGCATTTTTATTATTATTTTTTACTAGTAATGGCGGCGATCTGCGATGTTTAGCGTGACTGCAACATTGCGGCGGACAGATCGGATACTTTTGACACTTTTTTGGGACCATTGACATTTATACAGCTATCAGTGCTATAAAAACGCACTGATTACTGTGTAAATGTCACTGGCAAGGAAGGTGTTAACACTAGGGGGCGATCAAGGGGTTAAATGTGTTCCCTAGGGAGTGTTTCTAACTGTGGGGGGATGGGACTGCCTGGAGAAGTAGACTGATCGCTGTTCTTAAGCATTAGGAACAACAGATCTGTCCCCTCACCCCTGACACATCGGAGATCTGTTTACATTGACAGATTGCTGTTCTCTCTCTGTCAGGAGCGATCGCGGGTGCCCGGCAGACATCACGGCCGGGCACTCGCAGCAGCTCCTACTTCACGCAGCAGGCGCGCTTGCCCCCTTTACTCCTTAAAGCGCCCGTCGTTACAGCTACAGCGATTTGCGCAGGGGAGCCAACCTGCCACCATCAAACAACGGCGGCTGGTCGGCAAGTGGTTAAACATGACTTTTGTATATACATTTTATATGAATGTTTTTGAACTAAATATATCGTTTTTAAACTAAATGATTGTAAATCTATTATGGTACCATGAAAGTCTGTTTTGCCTCAAATAAATTTTTTCCGCATATAACATAAATAAATGATAGGCCATATTCGTTATTGTTACAGTGACTCACAAAATCTGGAATGATGGAAAGGAGGCCATTAATATACCTCCCTAAAAATATTATATGGTAGGCAAATGGATTATAATGGTGGAAGTATTGCTGTTCCCACATTCGTGAGATATGCATAGCATGGTGCAAAGCTAGCTCCCATGGCTGTGCCCCTGGTCTGTAAATAGAATTGTCCATCATAGGTGAAAAAATTAAGTTCTAAACAGAGTTAAGTGGCCTCTAAAATGAAGCTAGCTTGTTTACGGTTGATATAGGAGTGGTGTAAAAGAAAAAAATTCACAGCTTTCAGACCTATGTTAGGTGGGATGTCCGTGTGAAGAGAAGTGACGTCTAGCAACAGACAGCTGTAGGAGGGTTCCCTTGTATAATTGGTCAGAACATCAAGAAGATAAGAGGAATCCCAGATGTAAGAAGGTAGCTCCTGCACTATGGGTTGGAGAAAGTTCTATATATATATTCAGAAAGCCCATAGAGGCTAATATGGGTCTCCCTGAGGGCTGAACAGGGGTTTTGTGACTTTTGGGTAGATAATATAAATACGGATGGTGGTAAAATTCCTTTAAAAAAAAATATTCTCTTTTTTATTGATAATTTCATCTGATCTGGCTTGGTTAATGAGTGGAGGGAATTTTGCAATGAATTGGTCCGAGGGATCTTTGGATAATTTGGTGTAGATACTGGTATCTGCCAATAGCCTGTAGGGTTCTTGCAGATAGGCAGCCCGATTTAGAACAACTATGCCTCTGCCCTTCTCAGCTGATTTGATGACAATATCATAATTTTCCTCCAAGATTTTGTAGGGTGAAATGTTCATCTTTGTTAAGGTTGTGTATTCTATGATGGTCTTTACACATCTGGATCATATCAGAGAAGACCAAGCTGTAAAAAGCTTCAATGAAAGATCCTTTAACATGGGTGGGATTGGACATTGTTTTGGATTTGAAGGAGGAATGTTGGATAGAAAAATCTGGATATACCACCTCCTCTGGGTCTGGAAAATGGCTTTCCCAGAGAAGCTCCTTCAGAGTCAATAGAACCTCCAGCACCCCTTTCTATTACATGCATTCAGCGCCAGAGGTGCCGGAACTGCGTTCCCCTGCGTTCCCGCTGAAAAAAAAAAAAAAAAAGGCCTGAAAAGGACTAATTGTTTTGCAAAACCAAGTGGTCAGATGTATTCTTGGGCAGACTAGGCCTCTCTGAAAAAAAAAAGTTTTCAGGGATCACCTAAAAGCTGACAGTGTTGGAAATAGTCAGACAGATTGGGGTAGGGTATTCCAAAGGATGGGAGAAACTCAGGAGAAGTCCCCTTTTCTCTTCCTTCTCTCATTCCTCAATCCATTCAGTTTTAATTTCATTGAGCCTAGGTTCACACTGACAGCAGGATTAAAATCTCATACCCGCATGTCAATCCGAATTGGGGGGCGATTTCAGAGACATCTGTGCGGGTTGCTGCAGAGATGTCTATACAAATCGCACCCCGAAGTCACCAAAAGTAGTACACCAGTTTGAGACCCCTGTACTTGACTGTTTCGCACATAAAATGTATACCCGACACACAAAAATTACTTCATTTTCTATACGTTTTACTTTCTGTATGTCATATAACTGGTTATTGATCACAGTTTTTGGTATCTAAGCATGGATACATACATAAGCCCAATATCATAAGATTTACCTATTTTCAATCAAATTATCATTAGAACACGTCTTTTTTTTTTTCTTATTTGCTCATTTTCTATTTCTCAGTTTTTTGAGACTGGACAGGCTCCTTCTACTCATATCTACATACAGCCGGGTGCTAATGTAATCTGTTAATTTCATGACACTTATTCACTCATTTCTCCTTTGAGGTGTTGTTTTAGGTTTTAGTATATATTTTTAAATTACCGGTATCTTTTCCTTAGCTCCCCAGCTGCTTGCCTGGCAAGCTCTACAGACTCACAGAGATCCTATTGAGGTCTATATGGGTTTATGACAAGCCTTGATCCACTTTTAACTAGTAAGTGCATTTTTATGGTCTTTTATTCTTTTTAATACATCGCTACACCTTGATGGAGATGCCCTCTTGTATGTGTTTTATAAATGTGCATTAGGATCTCAAGACCTAATCTGAGAGGAGCTGCATCCACTTCACCTAGTGTTCCCTACCACTCTCCTGGCCCTCTTATGTGCCCCGTTAAATGACAGTTGGGGTCTAGTCAGTGCATTAGTTACTCATTTTCCAGGGCAGGAACATGCTGGGTTATTTCACTGCAAATAACAGAAGACTGTAAGATTGGCTTCAAATCACAGATTAGAAGACGATACGTTGTTTGACAAAAGACGATGAGTAAAATGTAGATTATAGGTTTAAATGAAAAATAAATAAAAATCAGATAAAATTTGGGGAGATTCTAAAAAACAAATGCAGAATGATCTGCAAAAAACAAAAAGGGAAGTAAATTCTCAAAAAAAAAATACAAAAAGTGAATAAAATACTCTCAGATATAGACCTTGACTTATTTAAAAGCTAATACTCAATCTGTGTCATTATTTTATTTATAAAAATACTTTCCATACAAAATAATGTTTTATTTACACAAGTGAAGTTCAGTCAACTGTATAATAAACTCAACATCGGAATTCAGTCTGTTAATTGGAAGACTTTCATAAATTAGAATTCTTTCCTTCATCACCAAATGCGGTTGATCTGCTAAAGTAAAAAAAAATGTGCACTTTCCAAGGGAATTTTCTGATAGCTTGTTGAATGAGAACCTCATTCAGCTTTCTATCATCCAATCATGTGCAATCAAAAAAATACTGTTTTTTAAATTTTCCTTGCATGTGATTGAGTATTCTTTGCAAAGTGAATTTGCACCACGTTTTCTAAACTAAGGGAGAATGCCCTTGTAAAATGAATAGGCCTGTTTGCCTTTAGTAAAACAACTCCAATGAGTAGCATTTTTTTTACTTTACGTTTTAATTCACTCTTTACTTTTTTTTTTAAGACATCAGTTTAATTATTATATTATTTTGAAAGCATCAAATTAATACAACAGAGTGTTCATTTGAGGGAAATTTTATTAAAAATTAAGAATATTTTCATCCATCAACTTACTCAGAAAACCCACCTAATTATTCACATCACAAAAAAGTATTTAGAACATTTAGAACAAAACTGTTTAACTTAATAAATTCTGTGTGCCACCTCTCAGACGAAGCACAAGGTGAAGGGTGGATTCTTTCTGGATATTGTAGTCAGCAAGGGTACGGCCATCTTCCAATTGCTTCCCAGCAAAGATCAATCTCTGCTGGTCTGGTGGGATACCCTCTTTGTCTTGGATTTTACATTTCACATTTTCAATACTGTCACTGCACTCAACCTCAAGGGTGATGGTCTTGCCTGTGAGGGTTTTCACAAAGATCTGCATACCACCTCTCAGACGGAGCACAAGGTGAAGGGTGGATTCTTTTTGGATGTTGTAGTCAGCAAGGGTGCGGCCATCTTCCAACTGCTTTCCGGCAAAGATCAATCGCTGCTGGTCTGGTGGGATACCTTCTTTGTCTTGGATTTTACATTTCACATTTTCAATGCTGTCACTGCACTCAACCTCAAGGGTAATGGTCTTGCCGGTGAGGGTTTTCACAAAGATCTGCATACCACCTCTCAGACGGAGCACAAGGTGAAGGGTGGATTCTTTTTGGATGTTGTAGTCAGCAAGGGTACGGCCATCTTCCAATTGCTTCCCAGCAAAGATCAATCTTTGCTGATCTGGTGGGATACCCTCTTTGTCCTGGATTTTACATTTCACATTTTCAATACTGTCACTGCACTCAACCTCAAGAGTGATGGTCTTGCCTGTGAGGGTTTTCACAAAGATCTGCATACCACCTCTCAGACGGAGCACAAGGTGAAGGGTGGATTCTTTTTGGATGTTGTAGTCAGCAAGGGTGCGACCATCTTCCAACTGCTTGCCAGCAAAGATCAATCTCTGCTGGTCTGGTGGGATACCTTCTTTGTCTTGGATTTTACATTTCACATTTTCAATACTGTCACTAGCTTCAACCTCAAGGGTGATGGTCTTGCCTGTGAGGGTTTTCACAAAGATTTGCATACCACCTCTCAGACGGAGCACAAGGTGAAGGGTGGATTCTTTTTGGATGTTGTAGTCAGAAAGGGTGCGGCCATCTTCCAGCTGCTTCCCAGCAAAGATCAACCTCTGCTGGTCTGGTGGGATGCCTTCTTTGTCTTGTATTTTACATTTTACATTTTCAATACTGTCACTAGCTTCAACCTCAAGGGTGATGGTCTTGCCTGTGAGGGTTTTCACAAAGATCTGCATACCACCTCTCAGACGGAGCACAAGGTGAAGGGTGGATTCTTTTTGGATGTTGTAGTCAGCAAGGGTACGGCCATCTTCCAATTGCTTCCCAGCAAAGATCAATCTTTGCTGATCTGGTGGGATACCCTCTTTGTCCTGGATTTTACATTTCACATTTTCAATACTGTCACTGCACTCAACCTCAAGAGTGATGGTCTTGCCTGTGAGGGTTTTCACAAAGATCTGCATACCACCTCTCAGACGGAGCACAAGGTGAAGAGTGGATTCTTTTTGGATGTTGTAGTCAGCAAGGGTGCGACCATCTTCCAACTGCTTGCCAGCAAAGATCAATCTCTGCTGGTCTGGTGGGATACCTTCTTTGTCTTGGATTTTACATTTCACATTTTCAATACTGTCACTAGCTTCAACCTCAAGGGTGATGGTTTTGCCTGTGAGGGTTTTCACAAAGATTTGCATACCACCTCTCAGACGGAGCACAAGGTGAAGGGTGGATTCTTTTTGGATGTTGTAGTCAGAAAGGGTGCGGCCATCTTCCAGCTGCTTCCCAGCAAAGATCAACCTCTGCTGGTCTGGTGGGATGCCTTCTTTGTCTTGTATTTTACATTTTACATTTTCAATACTGTCACTAGCTTCAACCTCAAGGGTGATGGTCTTGCCTGTGAGGGTTTTCACAAAGATCTGCATACCACCTCTCAGACGGAGCACAAGGTGAAGGGTGGATTCTTTTTGGATGTTGTAGTCAGCAAGGGTACGGCCATCTTCCAACTGCTTGCCGGCAAAGATCAATCTCTGCTGGTCTGGTGGGATACCTTCTTTGTCTTGGATTTTACATTTAACATTTTCAATACTGTCACTGCACTCAACCTCAAGGGTGATGGTCTTGCCGGTGAGGGTTTTCACAAAGATCTGCATACCACCTCTCAGACGGAGCACAAGGTGAAGGGTGGATTCTTTTTGAATGTTGTAGTCAGCAAGGGTGCGGCCATCTTCCAACTGCTTTCCGGCAAAGATCAATCGCTGCTGGTCTGGTGGGATACCTTCTTTGTCTTGGATTTTACATTTCACATTTTCAATACTGTCACTGCACTCAACCTCAAGGGTAATGGTCTTGCCGGTGAGGGTTTTCACAAAGATCTGCATACCACCTCTCAGACGGAGCACAAGGTGAAGGGTGGATTCTTTTTGGATGTTGTAGTCAGCAAGGGTACGGCCATCTTCCAATTGCTTCCCAGCAAAGATCAATCTTTGCTGATCTGGTGGGATACCCTCTTTGTCCTGGATTTTACATTTCACATTTTCAATACTGTCACTGCACTCAACCTCAAGAGTGATGGTCTTGCCTGTGAGGGTTTTCACAAAAATCTGCATACCACCTCTCAGACGGAGCACAAGGTGAAGGGTGGATTCTTTTTGGATGTTGTAGTCAGCAAGGGTGCGACCATCTTCCAACTGCTTGCCAGCAAAGATCAATCTCTGCTGGTCTGGTGGGATACCTTCTTTGTCTTGGATTTTACATTTCACATTTTCAATACTGTCACTAGCTTCAACCTCAAGGGTGATGGTCTTGCCTGTGAGGGTTTTCACAAAGATTTGCATACCACCTCTCAGACGGAGCACAAGGTGAAGGGTGGATTCTTTTTGGATGTTGTAGTCAGAAAGGGTGCGTCCATCTTCCAGCTGCTTCCCAGCAAAGATCAACCTCTGCTGGTCTGGTGGGATGCCTTCTTTGTCTTGTATTTTACATTTTACATTTTCAATACTGTCACTAGCTTCAACCTCAAGGGTGATGGTCTTGCCTGTGAGGGTTTTCACAAAGATTTGCATACCACCTCTCAGACGGAGCACAAGGTGAAGGGTGGATTCTTTTTGGATGTTGTAGTCAGAAAGGGTGCGGCCATCTTCCAGCTGCTTCCCAGCAAAGATCAACCTCTGCTGGTCTGGTGGGATACCTTCTTTGTCTTGGATTTTACATTTAACATTTTCAATACTGTCACTAGCTTCAACCTCAAGGGTGATGGTCTTGCCTGTGAGGGTTTTCACAAAGATCTGCATGACTGGCTGAAAGGGAAGTTATACATACATAATTACTCAAAGATAGGTAAAAATTTTCAAATGATAAAAATTTTCTTGCTATCAGTAAGATGCTTTGAAACCATTTTATTTCCTTGTAGTCTAAGGTTTAGAAACAAAAATCTGCACACAAAAAAATGCCTATATTGCACTAGTTAAAGTGGTTGTAAACCCTTTACAACCGCTTTTTACTACAGGTAAGCCTATAATAAAGCTTACCTGTAGCTACCCCGGATATCTCCTAAACCTGTACGGTTTAGGAGAAATCCCCTGTATCAGCATGTTCCGACGTCATCGGCACATGCGCACTGAAGCAATGGCACGCTCGTGCCATTGCTTCAGCTAGTGTGCCGTTGCCGATGGCTCCCGGCCAATCACAGACCCAGAGCCAGCTCCGGGAACAATGTCGCCGGCCGGAGCACTGTATCAATGAGAGAGTTCAAAGTAATACATTACATTTTTCATTATAAAAGTTTGTTTGACAAATGCTATCTTTCATTTTTTTAAAGTATTTAGTCAATATAATATCCAAATCATACTAAAATATACTACAACATGAGTAGTCATAGCAATAATGGGTTCTTCGTCTGACAGCTTTTGCTCCATCAAGGTATATCTTGCACTAACATCTCAGAACTGAAAGCAAGGAACTCACTGTTCATTGCACTGTTCATTGCAGAGCCATAAGGAGAGCTTCCAACAGGACTTATGATGATGCTTAGAAAGTAAGACAGAGCCCTTTTTTATCCCATTGCATTCTATCAAGGGTCCTAAATCTATACTAGAACATTAATTACTGTAAACAATATTTGGAAACAATTATAATCAGTGCTTAGCTACATTTACAGAACAGTGAATGCAACTCAGTACTGATGTGCAAGGATACAAGAGAAGCACTCATATGCAGAAAACCTATTTTAAAGGCTGTTATAGTTATTTTCCACCACTCTTTATGCAGATAGAAAGTATGATGATGACCTAAATTCTAAGCAGAGTTTGTGCTTTCAATTTACACCAGGTATGCTTTCATTCAATAAAAAGAAAAAGAGGAAACTTATCAAAGAACTTACCTTACTGCACGTTGCTTTGTCACTGCTGGAGCCTTGCTCTTCTGAACATCTAGTAGATAGAGATTACAATAAGCATATACCTGCATATATATACAAACTCCCAGATGACATCAACAAGAAACCAGTCCAATTATTTTGCACATTCCTCCTCTATGCACAAAATCTATAATAAGTCTAATTGTCTTAATTATAGCTTAGTGTGCTGGGCAGCTCCTTGTTATTAATCTTCCCTGTATTGATGTGTCATTGTAAAAGATTGCGTAAATGAAACAGGACTAGAATAACTAGATCACCAGAAAGTTTTGGAGGAAAGTCTTTTACTAAGGGCTGTTTTTTTTTTTTAAACTGGTGTGCACTTAAGAATTTTTGCGCAAATGTGTATGTGTGTTGTTTATTATGGGGGACTAAACCAACACTTAGGTATTGCATAATTGTGTTAAAAGAGAAGTAAAGGAATATTTTTTTTTGCAGGTTTATACTTACCTCGTGGATGCAGCATCGGTCCCCCGGCGCCTCTAAACTGAGAACCGAGTGGTCGAATACCGCCAATGGCTCGGTTCTCACAGCTCCTCGAGGAGAGAGCTGCTGACTGTCAATCAGCAGCTCTCCACTCCGCTCCTCCTCGCTCATTGATGTGGTTAGCTGTGGTGGGGTGGGGAGCAGCCATCTCAGGCTCTCAGCGGCTCGCTGAGAGGCAGAGACGGGTATCAGTCCAGGCACCTGGCGGATCCAGACTCCCACTGTCGGGATGACGCGGTGCCTGGACTGATTTCTGTGACGTAAGCAGAGAGCGGACTTCAGCCTGCTCTCTGCTGAAGACGGGTCACAGGAGTGCAAAACTAATTGCATTTCTGTAATCCATAGGAGAAGCTGGACTTCTCCTTTAATATATGATTCCTTATGATTAGTCAATAGAGCTCTAAGATTGCTTTAAATTCACTTTTAGACTGCAAAAGTTTTAAACAACTTTCCTTTTTAGATTTCAATACCTGTGACACTAGGAATACCAATATTTTGTTTTCTGAGTTATTTTAGTACTACTATCCAAGCTGATGTTTTTTCAGTGTGACATTTCAAGTTTTTACATAGAGGCATTGACATTAGTACTCCAGTTATATAAATTAAAAATATACGCTGTAAATGATAGATGCATATTTGATCATATAAACATTAAAGTGTACAGTGCCTTGAAAAAGGATTCATACCCGTTAAAATTTTCCACATATTGTTATGTTGAACCAAAAACATAAATTTATTTTATTGGGATTTTATGTGATAGACTAACACAAAGTGGCACATAATGGTGAAGTGGAAGGAAAATTATAAATGGTTTTCAATTTTTTTTACAAATAAATATGTGAAAAGTGTGGCGTGCATTTGTGTTAAGCCCCCCTGAGTAAATACCGTACTTTGAAGAACCACCTTTGGCTGCAAGTCTTTTGGGGATGTCTCTACCAGCTTTGCACATCTAGAGAGTGACATTTTTGCCCATTCTTCTTTGCAAAATAGCTCAAGCGCTTTCAGATTGCATGGAGAGCGTCTGTGAACAGCAATTTTCAAGTCTTGCCACAGATTCTCAGTTGAATTTAGGTCTGGACGTTTGCAGACTCTAATGCCGCGTACACACAATCGGTTTTCCCATCTGAAAAAGTCAGATGTGAGCTTTTGGACGGGAATTCCGACCGTGTGTATGCTCCAACTGATTTTTTCTCTCGGAATTTCCGCCAGCAAAAGTTTGAGAGCAGGTTCTCTATTTTCCCAACGGAAAAAATTCCTAGCGGAAAAACCGTTCGTCTGTATGCAATTCCGATGCGCAAAAAAAAACATGCATGCTCGGAATCAATTCGACGCATGCTCGGAATCATTGAACTTAATTTTTCTCGGCTCGTTGTAGTGTTGTACGTCACCGCGTTCTTGACGGGTGGAATTTGGTGTGACCGTGTGTATGCAAGACAAGCTTGAGCGGATTTCCGTCGGAAAAACCAACCAAGGTTTTTCTGACGGGAAAACCGATCATGTGTACGCGGCATTAGTCTTTTGCAGACTCTAACAGGTTTTCTTCTAAGATTGCCCTGTATTTGGCTCCATCCATCTTCCCATCAAGTCTGTCCAGCTTTCTTGTCCCTGCTGAAGAAAAGCATCGCCACAACATGATGCTGCCACCACCATTTTTCATGGTGGGGATGGTATGTTCAGGGTGATGTGCAGTGTTAGTTTTCCACCACACAAAGCGTTTTGCTGTATTTATACTGATATTAAATTACACACAGGTGGACTCTATTTACTAATTAGGTGACTTCTGAAGGCAATTGGTTCCACTAGATTTTAGTTAGAGGTAGCAGAGTAAAGGGGGCTGAATACAAATGCACACCACACTTTTCAGATATTTATTTGTAAAAAAAATTGGGAAACCATTTATCATTTTCCCTCCACTTCACAATTATGTGCCACTTTGTGTTGGTCTATCACATAAAATTCCAATAAAATGAATGTATTTATTTTGGTTGTAACATGACAAAATGTGGAAATTTTCAAGGGGTATGAATACTTTTTCAAGGCACTGTAAATATAGCGAAACTGATATATTGGTTTAGGTTGGATGGAAGTAATGTACATGGATGTCTTTTTGATCACTTTGTCAATTTGAATTTAAAAAAAGAAGTTCAACTTTTGAACCTTTCAACTTTTTTGAATCTAGCATCATTCCCGTCCTGCGGAAGGTGGCACTTAGAGCTGTCTAAATGTGTTGGCTTATTTCTTTCTGGTATTTTCATGAAATAAACATATCTAGACTCAACCATTGGTGTGGAGCTTATTTTATCTAAGTCCCTTAAAAATTTGACAGAGGTTCTAATCTTTCTCTAAGCTGCCAAAATAAAAAAAAAATTTTTTTGACAGGTCTCAAAGTCTCACTTCAAACCATTGAGTTGATACACTTGCATGCTGTTTACATAGATTAGGTTGTTAATATTTGAAGAGTATTGAGCTGTGCTTCTACTGTAGGTGTGGTACAGATTGTGTCCTCACTGCATACATTTATATAATTATTCAAATGTACTAAAACCTGTTCTGCAATATCTGAAGTGTATAATTAAAGAGTCACTAAATCTAAAATATATGCTTGTCTCATATGAAAATAGGATATACAATGACATTGCAAACCACATTTTGTTTGATTTTTCTATTTGCTTCTTTGATTTGCTCAGATTTTCTGTTTATATTGTGTCATCAAGAAGAGGTTCTGGAATGTTCTGTAAACTGAAAGAGTATAGAACAGTGCAACTAAAATCACTATATACAGTGTACGTACTGTATATTAATGGTCCAAAACAGAGTGTACCTTAACCCCAGTATGTCATTACAGTACATTATCACACAATACCCAACACTCCATCATTTCATGTGCAAAGAAAAGCAATCAGCGGCACTGCTTGTGTAAAATGTGTGTAGTGCCCCTTTACTTTTTGGGGGTGTTATGCGCCTAAATTTAGGGGTTGGTCTGAGCTGGTAGCTAGGCTCGGACCGCTTTGATTGCTAGGTATTTGCTTCTGCTTATGTGATGCTGCCTGGTGTATGATTCCCTGTGGCCTGTAGGTGGCACTGTCATATCAGGTCAGGGTTGAGCCATGGGTGGCATTGCTGCGCCTTAGGGTGTCCTCTCTTGGCAGCGGTACAGTGGGCGTGGTCGGCCTGCTGTGCATGCCAGGAGAGGGTACATAAGGGACGGACGCCATTTTAGTCGGGTTGTTGGAGAGTGTGGTGGAGTGGAGGAGCCGGAGGGGTGTGCCCCTTCTGGGGTGCGATGACTCGCCGAGAAGTCTCGGGCACCTTTGGCCCGAGGCTGCAACGTTCCAGGTAGGCCCAGTACCTTTAACTGGGTCTACAATTCACCCATTGGAGTCCCAGGGTGCCCGGGTGAGGGTACCCGCTCTGACTGAGAGGAGGCCAGGGGAGGATCGGTCCCATTGAGGAGATGAGTGATGGAAGATCGCTGTCTCGGGAGAGGCCTGGTGACCTGTCAGAGGGAAGGATTCTTTATTCCGGCAAGCTAACCTGTAGAGTGCCCATTGGCATTGTCCTGTTCTTAAAATTCTACAGAGGTTAGAGGATCTCTTGAACCCGTCTCTGGAGGGGATAGGGTGACAGAATTGTTCAAGCTCCACCCCGGCTGCTAGGACTGTGAGAGAGGACTATCCGGGTGAGCTAAACCCACTCGGGATCGGGTGGCGACGAAGTTACTGGTTGTGCCTGGATCTAATCCCTCACACTTATTCTTTCTTTCATCCATCTGTCTCTGTCTTCTACGCAGCATATAGAAAATAAACTCTTGGTTGGAGTTAAAGTGTTCCTGGACATTGGCTTCTTTGGGGGGGGGGAGAAATAGAGACTTGTCCCCATACGCTGGGGATGAGAACCAGTGGAGGAAGGTAACTCGCTGCAGGACCCAAAATTTGTGAACACAGCTTAACCTCTTCAGACAGGAGGGTACGGGCATATGGCACGGTGTGCCTTGACTTGCAAGTGAGCCAGGCAGAAAAAAGGTCTGTGTGCTACATGTGGGGGCTCGTCCGGGATTATATATTTTGCAGCTACCCCTGAAGCTGGACTTTATTTTTTTTCCCCTGTGTGATTCTGTGGAGGCCGGCCATTTCGGGAAGAAGTGAACTGCGTCACTTGTAAGAGAAATGGCGGTACAGGCCAAGACCTATGCTGGATTTCCTAACTGCGTAGTTCGTGGGCGTGTCTGAAGTATAGAAAAGCTTGCGAGCTACGTGCAGAAAGAGAAGGAAAGGGGGAGGAGCCCCCGCCAACTTGTGTGTTGCACGTAGCGTTTTGGCGCCAAGGGACAGTGCGAGCTGAACTGGTGAAGATTCTGGCGGTGCAGCTTCGGCCTTTTGGAAGGTGTGCTACGCGCGGAGAGTTCCTTTTTGAGGTGGACCAGCCGACTGAGGAACCAAAGGGTTACCGGGTCAACTGCCTTACAGGTGTCGCTACTCTTGAAGAGGAAACCAGTACTCCCACGGCCAGGCCCACGCGCACCGCTCCGACTGCCACGGATGTGGAGGATGGAGTTCCGACCATTGCGGAGCTTGCAACGGAGGTCATCGCAGATGCTGTCTCCGTTACAATGGAGACCTCTCTCCCACGGCCGCGGTTGAAGCCTGCCCCAGCGCCTGCCTGAACCGGATCTTCAAGCCGGAGGGACCTCCAGGAGATCTGCGTCGGGGGAAGGTAAGGAGGCTGGGAGAAAAGGGACATTGACTTAGTTGGAGAGGGAAGGGAAGCCCACACCCCACGCTACAGGGGATGTGTGGACAACCAGCCCGCAAAGACCCTCCATTTTCAGGGACATTGGGGTTGATTTACTAAAGGAAAATCCACTTTGCACTTGAAAGTGCACATGGAAGTACAGTCGCTGTAGATCGCTGTAAATCTGAGGGGAAGCTCTGAAATTAGGGGAAGCTCTGCTGATTTTATCATCCAATCATGTGCAAGCTAAAATGCTGTTTTTTATTTTCCTTGCATGCCCCCCTCGGATCTACAGCATCTGCACTTCCATGTGCACTTTCAGTGCACTTTCAAGTGCAAAGTGGATTTTCCTTTGGTAAATCAACCCCATTGTGTCTGTCTCCACCGCCATTTATCTACCGGCGGAGGAGTATAATACTTCTGAGTTGGACTCATCTTCAGATGTGGGAGATGATCATGATGTGGATGAAGTGTTCGAAAAGAAGGGTTGGGATAGAATCCCGGCAACTTCACCCCGCAGTTTAGGTGGAGTTTCGTTAATGGACTCTGGGGAAACTACACCCTGAGTGGAAGTCTCTACTGCAAGGGAGGAGACTAATCCCACACCCGCTTTGCCAGCTCCAGTATCCTCTGTGCCTGTTGTTATGGATGTCTGGGCACCATTGCGGCCACCTTTGCCGCCGCTGGAGCCTGCACCATTGAGAAGGTCTACGGATGACATTGTCTTCCCAGTAGCAGGAGATCGGGCCACCATGCCACCTCTAGCCCGCTTGCAACGGCTCCTACACAAAAAGGTCACCACTGACTATGGTTGGGAATATCCCTATGTTCCTAAAGAACTTCTCTACGAGATTGAGGCCTCTCATGAACGATGGTACGCTGACTTTGTATGGGACCATGTGAAAGTACCAAAAGGCTACCAATATTTAAAGTGCTCTGCTGTAATGGCTGATCGTTATAAAGGCTGCCGCAAGGACTGGACTTATGGTCGGCACATTCATACGGACCGTGTAGTCATCTGCAGCACGGACAGAGACGATGCTGTGTACTACATAGAAACATTGGACAAGCAGTGGAAAACCTTTGTCCTCCCTGATCCCAAGTACTATCTCTGAAGTGGGAACTTGTTTTTTTTTTATTCCACTTCAGGGAACTTGCCTTGAACCGCTGACCTGACTCTCTGCTCAAGAGGGAATTCCCTCTGTTGAGGAATCGGAGGACTGTTTGTTTTTCTCCTTTTTCAGTCCAGCAGAGGAGAATGTTTTTTTTTTCTTCCCAAAGAAAAGAACTGAACACTGGGTAGATTAGACATGGGAGCTGTCGAAAAATTTGTTTCGTTCCGTTTCGTATTAAAAAAAAATCGTAATTCGTAATCCGTGTACGGAATTCAATTCGAATTCGTACGAAATACGAATTCCGTACGACACGTATAACGAACGATTTGACTGGAACGAGCGAATGATTCGACCGGAAATGAACTTCCGCCACCCAATTCCAGCAGCAATCTTTTCTCTCTATAATGTCGAATCTTTTCTCTCTATAATGTAGAATCGGAACGAACGAATGATTCGACCGCAAATGTACTTTCCCCACCCAATTCCAGCAGCAATCTTTTCTCTCTATAATGTCGAATCTTTTCTCTCTATAATGTCGAATCTTTTCTCTCTATAATGTCGAATCTTTTCTCTCTATGTCAAATCTTTTCTCTCTATAATGTCGAATCTTTTCTCTCTATGTCGAATCTTTTCTCTCTATGTAGAATAATCTTGGACTAATAGAGTTAAGGTTAGTCACATTCGACCAAAAAATATTTACCTATCGCTTTGTTGAATTTTCATGTCTTATTTGGTAGTTTGGATTCGGATAATTTGGATACGAAATTTCGTACAAATTTTTCGAAATTTCGTATTTTGTACAGAATTCGTATTCGAAAAAATTCGTAATTCGGATTCGTACAAATGTACGAATTTTGAAAAATTCGTACGAATTTTTCGATTCGTATGAAACTAATCGCACATGTCTAGGGTAGATTTAGTCAGGGCCAAAGCAGGAAGCCGTCATGATCAAGGAGTGTCCTTATGTATTGATACGTGCCTATACGCACCAAGGCCAGTGTAGTGATGTGTGCTGCCACTAGGTGGTGGTGTTCTGCAGGAATTTATGCTACAGAAGCCAGTCATTCCTTCTAGGGGGAATGGTTCGCTTCTGTTTCCTAGAAGTTAGGATGTTTGATTCCGTGTGTTGTGTTTTTTTTTTGCAGGTGAACTACAAGCAACTCTGCCGGAGAATGGGTGGAGTAGTTATTTAGGAGGGGGTGGAATATGTACAGTGTGATATGAAAATGTGACATTGAGAATGGATGTCAATGTTTGTGTTTTTGTTCTCTATATTTTTTTCCTTTTCTATTTCTTTCCTCTTGTCCCTTTTTCCCTTATGTTGGTTCAGGCACAACAACTCAACAATTTGTACAAAGTTTCGGGAATAAATTCACGCTTGCTCAGGTTTGAGGGGTTGTGACTTTATTGCAGACACTGGGGACAGTGTCTATTTTAGGGGGGTGTATGTAGCGCCCCTTTGCTTTTTGGGGGTGTTATGCGCCTAAATTTAGGGGTTGGTCTGAGCTGGTAGCTAGGCTCAGACCGCTTTGATTGCTAGGTATTTTCTTCTGCCTATGTGATGCTGCCTGGTGTACGGTTCCCTGTGGCCTGTAGGTGGCACTGTCATATCAGGTCAGGGTTGAGCCATGGGTAGCATTGCTGCGCCTTGGGGTGTCCTGTCTCGGCAGCGGTACAGTGGGCGTGGTCGGCCTGCTGTGCATGCCGGGAGAGGGTACATAAGGGGCGGACGCCATTTTAGTCGGGTGGTTGGAGAGTGTGGTGGAGTGGAGGAGCTGGAGGGGTGTGCCCCTCGGGGGTGCGATGACTGGCCAAGAAGTCTCGGGCACCTTTGGCCCGAGGCTGCAACAATCCTGGTAGGCCCAGTACCTTTAACTGGGTCTACAATTCGCCCATTGGAGTCCCAGGGTGCCCGGGTGAGGGTAACTGCTCTGACCGAGAGAAAGCCGGGGGAGGATCGGTCCCATTGAGGAGATGAGTGATGGAAGATCGCTGTCTCGGGTGAGGCCTGGTGACCTGTCAGAGGGAAGGATTCTTTATTCCGGAAAGCTAACCTGTAGAGTGCCCATTGGCATTGTCCTGTTCTTAAAATTCTACAGAGGTTAGAGGATCTCTTGAACCCGTCTCTGGAGGGGATAGGGTGACAGAACTGTTCGAGCTCCACGCCGGCTGCTAGGACTGTGAGAGAGGACTATCCGGGTGAGCTGAACCCAATCGGGATCGAGTGGCGACAAAGTTACTAGTTGTTGTGCTTGGATCTAATCCCTCACACTAATTCTTTCTTTCATCCATCTGTCTCTGTCTACTACGCAGCATATAGAAAATATACTCTCGGTTGGAGTTAAAGTGTTTCTGGACATTGGCTTCTTTGGGGGGGGGGAGAAATAGAGACTTGTCCCGATACGCTGGGGATGAGAACCAGTGGAGGAAGGTAACTCGCTGCAGGACTCAAAATTTGTGAACACCGCTTAACCTCTTCAGACAGGATGGTACGGGCATATGGCACGGTGTGCCTTGACTTGCAAGTGAGCCAGGCAGGAAAAAGGTCCGTGAGCTACATGTGTATCATTGAATAAAAAAGACATAGCACCCTAACCCCTAAAAACAAATAAAATCCCAATATAGCTTGATCAAGGAGCTCTCTGAAATCTAAATACCAATTAAAGATGGTAAACCAACAAGCACATGTAAACAAATGTCACAGTTTTAGTACCAGCATAAACTAAGGTTAGCCACATATGATTTTTTTTTTGCTCCGCTTGTAGGCACAACAAAATAAATAAAATCTATCAAATTCCTCTAGCTACTCTATACAGGGGCTATTGGAGGGAACCATCTGGTCTGCCGTTGAAGATAATTCATCAGGACCTGGCCAAAATTCGCACAATGTATGGCCAGTTTAACCACTTGCCGACCGGCTAACGCCGATATACGCCGGCAGAATAGCACAGCTGCGCAAAGCAGCGTACCTGTACCATGCCCGCGGGACCCGCAGACTCGATGTCCGCCGGTGTCCTGAGATCATGTAACGGAGCTGCAGAATGGGGAGATGCCTATGTAAACAAGGCATTTCCCTGTTCTACCTAGTGACAGGACAGTGATCTACTGCTCCCTGTCATCGGGAGCAGTGATCACTGTCATGTCACTTGTAGCCCAGCCCCCCCATAGTTAGAATCACTCCCTAGGACACACTTAGCCGCTTCATCACCTCCTAGTGTTTAACCCCTTCCCTGCCAGTGTCATTTACACAGTAATCAGTGCATTTTTATAGCACTGATCGCTGTATAAATGACAATGGTCCCAAAATAGTGTCAAAAGTGTCCGATGTGTCTGCCATAATGTCGCAGTCATGATAAAAATCGCTGATCGCCGCCATTACTAATAAAAATAAATAATGATAAAAATGCCATAAAACTATCCCCTATTTTGTAGACGCTATAACTTTTGCACAAACCAATCAATATACGCTTATTGCGATTTTTTTTACCAAAAATATGTAGAAGAATACGTATCGGTCTAAACTGAGAAATAATTTATTTATTTTTATATATATTTTTGGGGGATATTTATAGCAAAAAGTAAAAAATATTGCTTTTTTTTCAAATTTGTTGATCTTTTTTTGTTAATAGCGCAAAAAATAAAAACCGCAGAGGTGATCAAATACCACCAAAAGAAAGCTTTATTTGTGGGAAAAAAATGACGTAAATTTTGTTTGGGTGCCACGTCGCATGACCACGCAATTGTCAGTTAAAGCGATGCAGTGACAAATCGCAAAAAGTGCTCTGGTCAGGAAGGGGGTAAATTCTTTAGGGGCTGAAGTGGTTTATTGTATTTATAAACCCCAAAAAAGCATTTAGTAAAAGCACATATCTGGGGAGAACTTGGATTCTGTAAATATAACACAAAATCGATGCACAATACCACACTCATAATACCAGTAGTGGCTACAAAAATAAGAAACACAAATGTTTATAAAATGGACATTAACCAACTAAATATTACATCAAAAGACTAATTAATCAAAGACATATAAAATGATCATGTTCCCAGATCTACCATAACGGTAAATTACTATAAAAACATTCTAGTGTCTGCTGAATAGTGATGAGCCGAACACCCCCGGGTTCGGTTCGCACCAGAACCCGCGAACGGACCGAAAGTTCGAACGAACATTAGAACCCTATTAAATACAATGGATGCGAACGTTCGAATTCTAAAGTGCTAATTATAACAACTATTATGCATGTTATTGTCCTAAAAAGGGTTTGGGAACCCGGGTTCTGCACCAGGGGACATGTATCAATGCAAAAAGAAGTTTTAAAAACGGTCGTTTTTCGGGAGCAGTCATTTTAATGATGCATAAAGTGAAAAAAAAAAAGTCAAATATTCCTTTAAATATCGTACCTGGGGGGTGTCTAAAGTATGCCTGTGAAGTGCCACGTGTTTCCCGTGTTTAGAACTGTCCCTGCACAAAATGACACTTCTAAAGGAAAAAAAAGCCATTTAAAACTGCTTGCGGCTTTAATGTAATGTCTGGTCCCGGTAATATGGATGAAATTCTTTAAGAAAAATGGCATAGCTACCCCATGACCCCCCCCCTACCCCAGCCCATTACCAGCCCCTTTGGGTCTTGTATGGATATTAAGGGGAACCCCGCACATAAAATAAAAAAGGCCCTATATACTCTGAACAGCCCTATACAGGCGGTGCATACAAGACAGGGACTGTAGGTTTGTTCTTATGTAGAGTCTGTTTGTAATTTTGAACAGGTACATTGTTGAAGTGTAGCTCCAGACCAAAAATCTATTTTTAAACTTTTTGGAAAACATAGGTAAGGGTTATCACCCCTGTAACATTTGTTTTGCTGTCTGTGCCCCTGTTCAGAACATTTCACCTCACTTTCCGTCCCAATGACAACTGTTTTTGAAATGTGGTGTTTTTCTTGAAACAAGGATTGCTGATAAAGCATCAGTACAGAGGAGACACCTTTCTCCCATATTTATTCTTACAGGAGAGAATTTTCCTTCCTAGTGGTAGATTTCCTCTCACTTCCTGTTGTCTTCTTGCGTTTGCAAGTAGGAGTCGTTTGTAAGTTGGATGTTTGAAAGTAGGGACCTGCCGTATATACTCTGCAGAAATAGGCCCCTTAGTTGTTGGTGTTGGCACAACACTGTAAGCACTCACAGTTACTCTTGGTTGGTGCTGGAACGCCCTGCTGTCAACTATTATATCAGGAATTTTAATTACATATAATTGTTGAACAGTGGTAGTAAAAATTGGGCCTTTGATGGTGGTGCTGGTGCCACAACACTGTAAGCCCTGACAGTTACTCTTGGTGGGTGCAGCAATGGGCCCTGCTGTGAATTATTAGATCAAGAATTGTAATTACATGCCCCTGTTGAACAGGGGCTGAAAAATTGGGCCTTAGGCACTGGTGGCACAACACTGCAACCCCTCACAGCAACTGTACTTGGAGCACAGCAATGAGCCCTGTTGCAAAGTATTGCTTCAAAAATTGTAATGACACGCCCCTGTTAAACAGGGGCTGAAAAATTGGGCCTTAGGCACTGGTGGCACAACACTGCAACTCCTCACAGATACTGTACTTGGAGCACACCAATGAGCCCTGTTGCAAAGTATTGCTTCAAAAATTGTAATGACACGCCCCTGTTAAACAGGGGCTGAAAAATTGGGCCTTAGGCACTGGTGGCACAACACTGCAACTCCTCACAGATACTGTACTTGGAGCACAGCAATGAGCCCTGTTGCAAAGTATTGCTTCAAAAATTGTAATTACACGCCCCTGTTAAACAGGGGCTGAAAAATTGGGCCTTAGGCACTGGTGGCACAACACTGCAACTCCTCACAGATACTGTACTTGGAGCACAGCAATGAGCCCTGTTGCAAAGTATTGCTTCAAAAATTGTAATTACACGCCCCTGTTAAACAGGGGCTGAAAAATTGGGCGTTAGGCACTGGTGGCGGCACCCATAAACAAAAATGATCTTACAAGCTATCATCATCAATCGTATCATTGAGGACTCGGAGGAGGAGGATAGCCAGTCAACATAACAGCACAGGCACTCAGCATCAGCATCAGTCTTGAAGGGATGTGACATGTTAAAATCAATCAGTCTGTTATATCAGCATCAGGTGTGTGGTAGCTGGTGGTGATCCAAGACTGGTTCATCTTGATGAAAGTCAGTCGATCAACCGAGTCGGTGGACAGGCGCACCCTGTGATCCGTGACAAATCCTCCAGCAGCACTGAATGTGCGTTCCGAAAGAACGCTGGATGCAGGACAGGCCAGTAGCTCAATTGCATACTGTGCAAGCTCTGGCCAGTGATCCATCCTCAAGACCCAGTAAGCCAGAGGATTTTCGGTGGGGAAGGTGTCCAAGTCTGACCTTGCCCCTAGATATTCCTGCACCATGTTTATCAGACGCTGGCGATGGTTGCTGGAACCGATCATACTTTGGGGCTGCGGACTAAAGAATTGTCTGAACGCATCGGTCAGACGGCCACCTTCCCCACCGCTCCTTCTTTGACTGGCCGAAGCCTCAGCAACTCGTTGTCCAGGACCAGGAGTTTGCAACCTCCCAGTCTCTGGGAACGCGTTGCACAGACCTTTCTGCAAGGCCTCCCGGAGTTGTCTCATCCTCTGCTCCCTCTGCGACGGTAACATAAGGTCCGCAACCTTACCCTTGTACCGTGGATCAAGGAGAGTGGCCAGCCAGTAATGGTCCCTCTCCTTGATCCGAAGAATACGAGGATCCTTCCGCAGACTTTGCAGGATCAGGGAGGCCATGCAGCGTAGGTTTGCTGAGGCATTCGCTCCGGAGTCCTCTGGGTCACTAAGGACGACATGATCCGCAGCCACCTCCTCCCAGCCACGTACAAGTCCACTGGTTTCTTGGGACTGTAAATCATCCCTAAAAGACTGCTGCTGATGATGCTGAGTGCCAGCCTCCACCTCCATGCTGACACAATCCTCCTCCTCCTCCTCCTCCTCCTCCTCCTCTTCCTGTGCGATGGGTGGGACAGAAGGAACACTGTCTGGGTAAAGGGGGCCTTGAGAGGCAAGGAAGTCCTCCTCTTCCTGCCTCTGTTCTGCCTCAAGTGCCCTGTCCATTATTCCACGCAGCGTGTGCTCCAACAGGTGGACAAGAGGTACAGTGTCACTGATGCATGCACTGTCACTGCTCACCATCCTCGTGGCCTCCTCAAATGGTGCCAGGACAGTGCATGCATCCCTGATCATGCCCCACTGGCGTGGAGAAAAAAAACCAAGCTCCCCTGACCCTGTCCTGGTGCCGTAGTCGCACAGGTACTCATTGATGGCCCTCTGCTGCGTGTGCAGCCGCTGCAGCATGGCCAACGTTGAGTTCCACCTGGTGGGCATGTCACATATAAGGCGGTTCTTGGGCAGGTTCAACTCCTTTTGCAGCTCAGCCAGGCGAGCACTGGCATTATAAGATCTGCGGAAATGCACACAGACTTTCCTGGCCTGCCTCAGGACATCCTGTAAGCCCGGGTACCTGCCCAAGAAGCGCTGCACCACCAGGTTAAGGACGTGAGCCACACAGGGCACATGGGTCAGTTGTCCCTGTCGGAGGGCGGAGAGGAGGTTGGTGCCATTGTCGCAAACCACCATTCCTGGCTTAAGCTGGCGTGGCGTCAACCACCTCTCGGCCTGGCCCTGCAGAGCAGACAGGACCTCTGCCCCAGTGTGGCTTCTGTCCCCCAAACACACCAGCGCAAGCACGGCATGGCATCTTTTTGCCTGCGTACTTGCGTAGCCCCGTGAACGGCTACGGAGCACCGCTGGTTCATAGGACAAACCACAGGAAGAGGCCATGGAGGAAGAAGAAGAGGAGGGGGTGGAGGAGAGAGGTGTGTCACAACCAGTAGTAGCATTTTGGAGGCGTGGCGGTGGGACAACCTCCAACACTACTGCACCTTGTCCTGAATCCTTCCCAGCTGCCAAAAGAGTGACCCAATGGGCCGTGAAAGAAAGGTAACGTCCCTGTCCATGCCTGCTGGACCATGAGTCAGCGGTAATATGCACCTTACCGCTGACCGCCCTGTCCAGCGAGGCCAAGACATTGCCTTCCACATGCCGGTAGAGAGCCGGAATAGCCTTCCGTGAGAAAAAGTGGCGTTTGGGAACCTGCCACTGAGGAACTGCACATTGCACAAACTCACGGAAGGGGGCCGAGTCTACCAACTGAAAAGGCAGCAGTTGAAGCGCTAGCAATTTAGCCAAGCTAGCATTCAACCGCTGGGCATGTGGATGGCTGGGAGTGAACTTCTTTCGACGGTCCAGCAGCTGGGGCAGGGAAATTTGCCTGCTAGAATCGGACGTCGGTGTACTGCTAGCAGAGTGGGCGCAAGTACTTGGCTGTGACACACCTAATTCTACACCTTCATTCCTCTCAGTGCATGTTTCAGAGAGGACTGAAGTTATAGTGGGGTTGGAGATCCCAGCTGATGCGGTGCAAGGAGAGGTCCGCTTTGTTCTTTGGTGTGGGTCTTTCAGGTAGGCTTGCCAACGAGCTGCATGGCAGGTCAACATATGTCTGGTCAGGCATGTGGTACCCAAGCGGCTGATGTTTTGGCCACGCGATATACGCTTGAGACATATGTTGCAAACAGCAGCTGTGCGATCTGATGCACTAGCCTCAAAAAAGGCCCACACCAAAGAACTTTTTGAATGACGGGCAGAGGCAGCGCCCTGCACAGGCGGAGCTCTGCGGTGTGATTCCGTCGGTGTACTGCCCTTACGCTGGCCACCAAAGGGCATCCTGCCTCGTTGGAGATGTGCCTCCTCCTCATCCTCCTCCTCCTCCTCTCTCCTATTAGTCACCCACGTGGAGTCAGTGACCTCATCATCCCCTCCCTCCTCATCACTGGAGCCAATCTGGCAGTATGCTGCAGCTGCTGGAACATGACTGCCAGATTGGTGTCCTTCTTGAGCATCCCCTCTGTCTGCTCTCACGCTACTGCCTTCCTCTAGCTGGGTTTCATCATCAGACCCTTCAAAACGCTGGGCATCCTCCTGGAGCATGTACCCAACACTGTGCTGAAACAGTTCGGGGGACTCCTCAGGAGGAGGACATGGTGGGTCTAGGGAAGGAGTGACTGATGATTTGTCTGACATTGATACCAGGGAAGACGACGCTTTGGCAGCTGCTTTTCCAGTACCCTGAGCCTGGGTGAGAGAGGATGAGGAGGAGGAGGAGGGCTTGGTCATCCACTCTACCAAGTCTTCGGCATGATGTGGCTCAACATGTCCAGCTGCCGAAAAGAAGGACAAGCGTGTCCCATGGCCATGTGCTGATGACAATGCACCGCGTCCACGACCAGCACTGTTGCCCCCAGACACAGAGCCTGCTTGCCCTCTTTTATTGCCTCCTGACTGTCTGCCTCTCCTTGTTTGCCTTCCAGACATTCTAATAGATGGCCTGCAGGGAGATGGGAAAAAAGCAATAAGGGCTACCTTCAGGTGTCCTTCTCTGTCCCTTGAAACAAGGACTTGCAGAGTGAAATAAACTGACACTCTCCCTACCTACAGTTTTCTGTCCCTAGAATAAATGTTTTTTTTAATCACAATATAGCACAAGGACAATTCAGTCACTGTCCTTCCAGGTCCCTGGAAACAAGGACTTGCAGAGTGAAATAAACTGACACTCTCCCTACCTACAGTTTTCTGTCCCTAGAATAAATGTTTTTTTTAAGCACAATATAGCACAAGGACAATTCACTCACTGTCCTTACAGGTCCCTGGAAACAAGGACTTGCAGAGTGAAAGAAAAAAAACACTCTCCCTACCTACAGTTTTCTGTCCCTAGAAAAAATGTTTTTTTTTAATCACAATATAACACAAGGACAATTCAGTCACTGTCCTTCCAGGTCCCTGGAAACAAGGACTTGCAGAGTGAAATAAACTGACACTCTCCCTACCTACAGTTTTCTGTCCCTAGAATAAATGTTTTTTTTAATCACAATATAGCACAAGGACAATTCAGTCACTGTCCTTCCAGGTCCCTGGAAACAAGGACTTGCAGAGTGAAATAAACTGACACTCTCCCTACCTACAGTTTTCTGTCCCTAGAATAAATGTTTTTTTTAATCACAATATAGCACAAGGACAATTCAGTCACTGTCCTTCCAGGTCCCTGGAAACAAGGACTTGCAGAGTGAAATAAACTGACACTCTCCCTACCTACAGTTTTCTGTCCCTAGAATAAATGTTTTTTTTAATCACAATATAGCACAAGGACAATTCAGTCACTGTCCTTCCAGGTCCCTGGAAACAAGGACTTGCAGAGTGAAATAAACTGACACTCTCCCTACCTACAGTTTTCTGTCCTTAGAATAAATGTTTTTTTTAATCACAATATAGCACAAGGACAATTCAGTCACTGTCCTTCCAGGTCCCTGGAAACAAGGACTTGCAGAGTGAAATAAACTGACACTCTCCCTACCTACAGTTTTCTGTCCCTAGAATAAATGTTTTTTTTAATCACAATATAGCACAAGGACAATTCAGTCACTGTCCTTCCAGGTCCCTGGAAACAAGGACTTGCAGAGTGAAATAAACTGACACTCTCCCTACCTACAGTTTTCTGTCCCTAGAATAAATGTTTTTTTTAATCACAATATAGCACAAGGACAATTCAGTCACTGTCCTTCCAGGTCCCTGGAAACAAGGACTTGCAGAGTGAAATAAACTGACACTCTCCCTACCTACAGTTTTCTGTCCCTAGAATAAATGTTTTTTTTAACCACAATATAGCACAAGGACAATTCAGTCACTGTCCTTCCAGGTCCCTGGAAACAAGGACTTGCAGAGTGAAATAAACTGACACTCTCCCTACCTACAGTTTTCTGTCCCTAGAATAAATGTTTTTTTTAATCACAATATAGCACAAGGACAATTCAGTCACTGTCCTTCCAGGTCCCTGGAAACAAGGACTTGCAGAGTGAAATAAACTGACACTCTCCCTACCTACAGTTTTCTGTCCCTAGAATAAATGTTTTTTTTAAGCACAATATAGCACAAGGACAATTCACTCACTGTCCTTACAGGTCCCTGGAAACAAGGACTTGCAGAGTGAAAGAAAAAAAACACTCTCCCTACCTACAGTTTTCTGTCCCTAGAAAAAATGTTTTTTTTAATCACAATATAACACAAGGACAATTCACTCACTGTCCTTCCAGGTCCCTGGAAACAAGGACTTGCAGAGTGAAATAAACTGACACTCTCCCTACCTACAGTTTTCTGTCCCTAGAATAAATGTTTTTTTTAATCACAATATAGCACAAGGACAATTCAGTCACTGTCCTTCCAGGTCCCTGGAAACAAGGACTTGCAGAGTGAAATAAACTGACACTCTCCCTACCTACAGTTTTCTGTCCCTAGAATAAATGTTTTTTTTAATCACAATATAGCACAAGGACAATTCAGTCACTGTCCTTCCAGGTCCCTGGAAACAAGGACTTGCAGAGTGAAATAAACTGACACTCTCCCTACCTACAGTTTTCTGTCCCTAGAATAAATGTTTTTTTTAATCACAATATAGCACAAGGACAATTCAGTCACTGTCCTTCCAGGTCCCTGGAAACAAGGACTTGCAGAGTGAAATAAACTGACACTCTCCCTACCTACAGTTTTCTGTCCCTAGAATAAATGTTTTTTTTAATCACAATATAGCACAAGGACAATTCAGTCACTGTCCTTCCAGGTCCCTGGAAACAAGGACTTGCAGAGTGAAATAAACTGACACTCTCCCTACCTACAGTTTTCTGTCCCTAGAATAAATGTTTTTTTTAAGCACACTATAGCACAAGCACAAAACACACTGACACTCTCCCTACCTATCCTTCTCTTTCCCTAAACTAAAGGAATCCAGGTTAAGCAAGAAAGAAATAACAGTCACTGTCACTGTCCCTGCCTATGCTGCTCTATCCCTGCTCCGGAACACACTACACTAGGCCGCCGTGCTGGCGGCCTTTTATAGTGTGGGGCGTGTACTAAACACCCTCAGCAATAATTGGCCACAGGCATCCTGCCTGTGGCCAATCATTGCTCTCCTCGCTGCCGGCGCTGTGATTGGCCAAGCATGCGGGGTCACAGTGCATGCTTGGCCAATCACAGCGCCTGGATGACACTGCGATGGCGTAGTGCATTGTGGGCCGTTCGCGTCACTCGAATTTGGCGCGAACGGCCCAAATCGTTCGATCTTCGTCGAACGATCGAACAGCCGATGTTCGAGTCGAACGTATGTTCGACTCGAACACAAAGCTCATCCCTACTGCTGAACCTGACCAACCAAACCCTCCAAACTCAAGCTGGACAATTGATATCTTGTCATACATATTTACCCTAATATAACATCATCAATTGGAAGTATGTTCAGTCCATGTACAGTGCTGTGAAAAAGTATTTGCCCCTTCCAAATTTATAATATTTTTTGCATATTTGTCACATTTAAATAATTCAGATCATCAAACTAATTTTATTATTACACAAAGATAACCCGAGTAAACACAAAATTCAGTTTTAAATAATGATTTCATTAAGTAATGGAAAAAAGCTGTCCAAACCTGCCTGGCCCCATGTGAAAAAGTAATTGCCCCCTAAACCTAATAACTAGTTGTGCCACCCTTCGTGGCAACAACTGCAATCAAGTGTTTGCAATAACTGGCAATGAGTCTTTCACGTCACTGTGGAGGGATTTTGGCCCACTCTTCTTTGCAGAATTGTTTTAAAGGATAAGTTCACATTTTTGGGCAGAATTTCACTTTTCATAATAGATAGAAGTGTTTTCCAATGCCATTACTGACCCAGCTCTCCCAATGTGCTTTTCTCTCACTTACCTCATTCACAGGATATTTAGAATCTTGTCAGTCTTGTATCTTTTGAATGGATTTTCAGATTACATCACTTCCTGTAGATTGCATCAGCATTCACTTCCTGTTAGGTCATCACCCAGAAGCCATCACGTCTTTGTTGCATCACAGAAGAGGATGTAATAGGGTGTGTTCACCACTCTGGACCACACCTCCCTCCCTCATTATAATACCACCTTCCACCCACTTCCTATATAGTCTGATTGTACAATCTCCTTTAGATCTCCCATCAGCTATTGCTACAAATTGAATGGATTGTTCAGGTGTGTTCTCTATTCCATAGTTCTGCTAAATCTAAAGTAAATTGTACAGAGATTGTACAATCAGATTGCATAGTGTATGGCATCTTTATACAAGTACATAGAAGGGAGTGGGCAGAGACAGTCAGTCATGAGACCAATTTCACTTTCAGGCCCCATTCACACCTAGTAGCATGTTTTTTGGCTTGTTTTTCCAGTGACACATAGGGCAGCCAGTCGATTTCAATGGGCTGCGCTCCACTTGACAAAGTAGCTCATAGGACATTTTTGTAAATTTGTTACTGCATTTGTCAGCTTTTTTTTTCATGTGGCAAAAATGTGTGTTTTCTTCTGTGTTCAGTGTGCCGTTAACAATTAATGACACTGAAAGCACAACTAGGTAATTTTAGGTGTATAAATGTGGCCATACACTATTGTCAGGGCTGGGCTCAGTTCTTCCTTCTCTGTGCTGGCAGCCCAGCTGTCTGCTAATTGCCAGCTCCCATCTCTCCACAGTTATCCACCTGTTGATGATCCTGCTCGTCAGCTCTGCCTACTTAAGGACTGTTCATTTGCTCTTTGCCTTCGCCTGTGTTAACATCACTAGAGACTTTCTCCTGCGTTCCAGTTGAAGACCTGCTTGTCTCACGTTCCCTCTGGCTACAGATCCTGCTTGCTGAACTACTACCTTTATCGCTGGCTCTTGGACATTGGCTTGGCCGACTACCTGATCCGGTTACTGGACTCTTGCTATGTTTTCACTATGCTTACTCTGTTTACCTTTTTTATTTTTATTATTAAACAAGTGTGATTTAACTGTACTTCTGTCTCGGTCTGATTCATGGTTCCTGACAACTATACAATATGATTGTACAATCTTTTTACAATCTCCTTTAGATTTACCAAAACTATATAATAGGAGGAGACACCATCAATCCAATCACTCTATATCCAATCAGGCAGGCACTTGCACTACATCAGGGATGTCACGTGGGCTGCATGAAGGTGTGTGCTAATGAGGATAGCTGGCAGACTCTTTCCTGGGTCATACTGGCTGGTCCATCCTGTGTGTCTGTCCTCTACCTACCAGGAAGTTTCTAAAGTGATCTGAAAACTACAGCCATGGACGGAGGTGAGGCCTGGTCCTCAAAACCAAGTAAAACTTGTATTTTTTGTGCAACAGAGATACATTACTGGTATATTGGTATATAGGGGAGCTGGATTTTAGAGATAAAAAGAAAGGTGAACTTAGCCTTTAATTCCGCCACATTGGAGGGTTTTTGAGCATGAACGGCCTATTTGAGGTCATGCCACCGCATCTCAATCATATTTAAGTCTGGACTTTGATTAGGCCACTCCAAAACCTTTACTTTGCTTTTTTTAGCCATTCAGAGGTGGACTTGCTGGTGTGTTTCGGATCATTGTCCTGCTGCATAACCCTTGAGCTTGAGGTCACAAACTGATGGCCGGACATTTTCCTTCAGGATTTTCTGGTAGAGCACAGAATTCATGGTTCCATCAATTATGGCAAGTAGACATGTGCACTGCTGAAAAATTTGTTTGTTTTTTCGTTTCATTCGTTTTTTTGCTTTTTCGGAAATTTGGAAATTTGAAAATTCGGAAATTCAAAAATTCAGGATTCCGAATTTCCGAATTCAGAATTTCCGAAATTCACAAATTCTAAAAATTCGGAAATTCGGAAATTCAACTTTCTAAATTTCCCATTTTCGAATTTTAGATTTTCGAATTTTAGATTTTGCAATTTCGAATCTTGAATTTTTGAAATTTCGAATTTTCAAATTTCCGAAATTCCAAAATTCCGAAATTCGGAAATTCGAACATTTAAAATTTTGGAAATTCTAAATTTTGGAAATTCAGAAATTGAAAAATTCGGAAATTCTGAGATTTCGGAATGAACTAATTTGTCAAAATTTGTTAAAAAACTAATTCGGAGCTAAACAAATTGCACATGTCTAATGGCAAGTCATCCAGGTTTGAAGTTGCATAGCAGCCCTAGACCATCACAGTACCAACATGTTTGAATGTTGGTATGGTGTTCTTTTTCTGAAATGCTGTGTTAGTTTTACACCAGATGTAACGGGATGCACACCTTCCAAAAAGTTAAACTTTTGTCTCATTAGTCCACAGAATATTTGCCCAAAAGTCTTGGGGATAATCAAGATGCTTTTTGGCAAATGTGAGATTAGTCTTTGTGTTCTTTTTTGGTTAGCAGTGGCAGTGGCTTTCGCCTTGGAACTCTCCCATGGATGCCCTTTTTGCCCAGTCTCTTTCTTATTGTTGAATTATGATCACTGACCTTAACAAGTGAGGCCTGCAGTTCTTTAGATGTTGTTCTGGGTTCTTTTAAGACCTCCTGAATGAGTCGTCGTCATGCTCTTGGAGTAAGTTTGGTAGGCCAGCCACTCCTGGGAAAGTTCACCACTGTTCCAAGTTTTCTCCATTTGTAGATAATGGCCCTCAACGTGGTTCGCTGGAGTCCCAAAGCCTTCAAAATGGCTTTGTAACGCTTCCCAGACTGATACATGTCAGTTACTTTGTTTCTTATATGTTCTTGAATTTCTTGCTTTTTGAGATTTTTTAGTGTAATTCACTTCGTCAGATAGCTTCTATTTAGGTGATTTCTTGATTCAACAGGTCTGGCAGTAATCAGGCCTGGGTATGGCAAGTGAAATTTAACTCATCTATCCAAAAATGTGGTTAATCACAGTTCATTCATGATTTAGCAAAAAAAATCAGGAAGCGGGCAAATACTAATTTCCCAGCACTATATATAAATATTTGTCCATATAAGACACCTAATATAAATGTCAGAGCAAACAAAGATAATATCGGCAGGAACAAAACCCCAAATGGCTGTTATTTATAGCTTGATGTGAATATGCCAATGGTCCATTTTCTATAATAGTTCAAAATCCAAATAGAAAAGCTCTTCTTGTATCAGCAAGAACCATTCAAACAGAGAAACACCAAAGACATTCAATTTGGCCTATAGGGCAGCATCCGAACTACAGCAATTCAGGAACAGATGTATGTCAGTTCAAAAGATTTGTGCATTGGGTCTCAACATGCTGTATGCCATGGTTATGCAATATTCTACTTTTTTTCGTATATGCGACACCCCTCCATGGCCCAAAGTGTGCTAAGTAGCATCTATATATAAAAATGCATATATATACTTGGATTTATATGTCTCACTTGGCTGCTGTATAGGAAAATTGTTGAAAAATTCATAGATGATGGTGCCACCATACATCAATGGATCTGTTAAAAAAGTTATTACTCTTTCGTCCATGGACCGACACAGCTTCTCTATTGACAAAGTGGGTATTATCCGTTAATTAGGAGTGACTAGGCAGAAAAACTTGTAAAAAGTGTTGCATCACACCTTCTACAGTACCGCCCAGGGGGCGGACCCTCTGGGTATACCCTCTCAGTCTGCATTTTCGCAGATCAGTTTTTTTCTGTCTAGCAAGGAGTAGGACATGGCTCCCTTCGGGCCCATTGGTCCGGGGAAAAAAGATATATATATTTTTATTTTTTTTGCTACATTTGTTGTTTCCTGCGATCTTCGATCAACTGCCGACTGGGTGACAGGCTGGATCCTCGATCCTTGTAGTCTCCCCAGTTTCGGCCATCGAGCGTGTGCCGACCCTAGCTACGCGCTGGGTTTTCCACGACATGCCCGTCGCTCCACGGGTGGCCGGTGAGCTTACGCTCCAGGGCCTGCATCGGACCGCTCAGCTTCGGCTGACCTTACGGCCGAGTCGCAGCAGCCTGGCCGGTGAGCTTACGCTCCAAGGCTTGCATCGGACCGCTCAGCTTCGGCTGACCTTACGGCCGAGTCGCAGCAGCCTGTCCGGTGAGCGTCATGCTCCAGGGCATACATATGATCGTCCCTTCTGGGTCCAATCACAGCATGCCTGGCCAACAGTCACTTTCCGTGCGCGGACGATGATCTGTTTGGAATGTCTTCCAGCAGAATACATGCAGGATAGGTAAGTAAAACTCCCCTGCCTCGGCTGGGTGATTTAGCTGGACATTCCTGGAGAGATCAAGTAAGTGGTTGTGGCCCCTTTCTTCCCTCTCTCCCTGCCTTTCCCTCCTCCCTGGGCTTCTAGCTAAAGGTTGCTGGGTGCTGGGGGTCACCTAGGGGGTCCCACTGGAGCGGGGCTGGCTGTAACTAACATTTAAAAGAAATGTCATTTTTTCTTACCTGTGTTTGTGTCCTTCCTCCTCCATGCTGTCGGTGGCCATTTTGAGGTGGTCCATGCCAAGTTTGGCCTCTTGTGACTGCCCGGCGGCCATCTTCCTGTGGTTCGGCCACACCCACTGGCCCCTATCAGCTGATCGGCGGCCATGTTTGTCCACCCTGTATGCAGATATTGCCGTTCGGCGGCCATCTTTTTGTGGGCTATGGCTGCTTGACCTCTATCTTCTGTCGGCGGCCATTTTCTTAGAGCCCACATTATCTTCCATACAGACGTTTTTGGCAACCATTTTTCGAGAGCCTCCGGCCTCTAGGGTGCATTACACTGGCGCGAAAATTCACACAGGAAGTGCTGATAAAAGAAGCAGACTGACACAGCAGCAGGGGGGACAGCATCACAGGCGCAGCATAGCAGTACCTATCCAGGGTGGTGAGTCCTCTGGGTGACCCGGCCTCTCTGCAGCACAGGAGGGTGGCCTATTGATATCTTGCCTGGAGCCCTGTGAATGTCAGCGTGTGGTCAGCATGGCATCTGAGCCAGATGTCTTCTCCCCTGAAACACCAGATTTAGCAGCTGGTGCCCCTGAGGTGTCTATGAACGCTATGACTGCAATCCTAGAGGCGTTTGCTGCCAGGGTGGAAGCAGCACACGGGAATACAGGGGGTAGTAAACACCCCATCCCCTGCAAGCTTCTGGGGATAATTCTGGTGCAGAACCAGGTCCAGCTACGGCTCGGGGCCCAGATTCTGACGCATCAGAGACTGCAGACCGTGACCGGACAGTGAGAATGACTCAAAGTCCAGGTCAGTACGCGAGACGGCTTTGGTATCTGACCTTATTACTGCAGTGCGGGATATGCTAAAATTGGAAAATACTGCAGAAGCAGCAGAGACTCCGGTCCACTTGGGTTTCATAGACCTGCCCGCACTGCTAAGGTGTTCCCTTGTGTGTCTTTTGATAAACTCTTATACAAGGAATGGGAGAACCCACTGAGGGTCTTTACAGCCCCAAAGAGGTTTGCGGTACGGTACCCCGTTTGAGGAGAGTTTTCTGAAGAAATGGACCGTTCCCCCCTATAGTGGACCCTCCGGTGTCCAGACTTGATAGAGCCACCACAATTCCTGTAGAAGGGGCTCCTGTTTTCAAGGACCCTGTGGATAAGAAGGCTGAAGCACTCGCTTGCTACCTATACTCAGTGGTAGGCTCGGCAGTACGCCCGGCAATGGCGGGGGCCCTAGTGTCTCAGACACTTACTGAATGGGCAAGATTGCTACTCCAGGGGTTAAGGAGCGAGATGCTCCTCCTGATGAGATAACATTGGCCGACCTGTTGGTCCAGGGCCTTAGGTTTGTCTGCGAGTCAGACATGAATACTATTCCCCTGCTGTCTAAAACTTCGGTTTATGCAGTAGCAATACGCCGCCTGATCTGGCTAAAAGGCTGGTCTGCGGACCAGACTTCCAAGAAAGCCCTGTTGGATCTGCCTTTTAAGGGCGACAGACTTTTTGGGGCTTCTCTGGATGACATCATCAAGGATGCCACAGGAAGTAAAAGCACTTTGCTTCCCCAAATTAGCAAGGGTAAGGGGCCACGCCAAGGGCAAGGGCCCTCCTTTACTGCATGCAAGTGGTTTTTTCGTCCCCCTAGGGCGACAGGGAAAAGACCCCAGGCCGATAAAGCGCCTGCCCAAGGACAAAAGCGTCCCTGGTCCCGCATACCCAATAAGCCTGCGGACAAATTTGCGTCCGCATGAAGGTCCACCCCCACCCAGCTCTCGGGTGGGGAGACGTCTTCGCAAATTCGCGACTCGGTGGACAGCACTAATCTCCGACAGGTGGGTTTGCAAAGTAATCTCCTCAGGCTACAAGATAGAGTTTCTCTCTTGTCCACCGGACAGATTCAACACCTCCAATCTCCAGCTACTACCGACCCGTCGGGAGGCCCTGTATGGGGCGGTCCAGGGTCTACTGGAACGCGGGGTAGTTATTCCAGTTCCAGAACTGGAACGGGGTTTTCACTCAAATCTGTTCATTGTGCCGAAGAAGGAGGGGGTTCGTCCAAGCTTGGATCTCAGAGCCCTCAATTGCTTTGTGAAGGTACAAAGTTTTCGGATGGAGTCGGTTCGATCTGTAGTCACGGCTCTCCATCCGGGGGACTTTCTGGCCTCCTTGGACATCAAGGACGCATACCTGCATGTCCCCATATACTCCAGACACCAGAGGTTTCTGCGATTTGCTATCGGGAAGGACCACTACCAGTTTGTGGCCCTCCCGTTGGGCCTTGCCTCAGCACCCAGGACGTTCACCAAGGTGCTCGCTCCGATTCTGGCACTTCTAAGACAGCGGGGTATCGCTATCACAGGCTACTTAGACGACCTTCTGCTGAAGGCCCCTTCAAGCTCAGAATTAGAGGTAAGCGTGTCCTTAACCTGTCAGACTCTTCGAGACTGTGGTTGGATACTAAACACGCAAAAGTCAGTATTGGTGCCCACTCAACGCCTAGTGTACCTGGGGTTGATTCTGGATTCTTCAGAGGCAAAGGTATTCCTCCCTGTGGAGAAGTTGCAGACCCTCCGGGCTGCAGTACGGCAGCTGACTTCCAGGAATTGGTCGTCACTCCGTTTTTTGCATGCGAGTGTTGGGCCTCAGGGTAGCCTCCTTCGAGGCGGTTCCATATGCTCAATACCACACTCGAGTGTTACAGAAGGAAGTTCTGTCCAGATGGAACAGATGTCCATCTCTGGATTATCAAATCCGAGTGAGCCACATAGTCAGGAGATCCCTGGTATGGTGGCTGACAGCACCGGCTCTAATGGCCGGGAAGTCATTTCTTCCGGTTTACTGGATAGTGATCACGACGGACGCCAGCCTTACAGGTTGGGGGGGAGTCTGGGGTGTTCAGTCGGCGCAAGGTCGCTGGACCCCAGAGGAAGCCCTCCTGCCGATCAATGTCCTGGTAATCCGGGCGATCAGGCTGTGCCTCTTCAAATGGTCTCAGAGGCTGCAAGGGCGTCCAGTCAGGATCCAGTCAGACAACGCCACAGCAGTGGCATATGTCAATCATCAAGGAGGAACAAGAAGCTCAGCTGCAACATCGGAGATCGCTCGCATCCTGAAGTGGGCAGAGAGGAGCGTACCGGCACTGTCGGCCGTGTACATTCCGGGTGTGGAAAACTGGCAGGCGGACTACCTGAGCCGCCAGATGCTGGACCAGGGAGAAGGGTCCTTACACCCGGAGGTGTTCCAACTCCTCTGCCAAAGATGGGGCACACCAGACGTAGATCTTCTGGCTTCCCGACTCAATCGGAAGGTATTGAGATTTGTGGCCCGGTCAAGAGACCCATGGGCAGACGCAACGGACGCGTTGGTAGCATCGTGGGGTCAGTATCGGCTAATCTATGCCTTCCCTCCCTTAAGGCTTCTTCCTCTTCTGCTCCGCAGAGTGGAGGCAGAGGGAATTCCAATGATCCTAATCGCTCCAGATTGGCCTCAGCGTCCTTGGTACGCCGATCTAGTACGTCTGGTAGCAGACGTCCCCTGGTGCCTACCACTACGGAAGGACCTGCTATCGCAAGGTCCCATATTCCATCCTGCTTTACAGTCATTGGCTTTAACGGCATGGCTGTTGAGAACCAGGTACTGAGAGACCGGGGCCTGTCAGACTCAGTAATCTCTACTATGAGAAGTGCTCGAAAACCGTCCTCTAGGAAGGTCTATCACCGCACTTGGAGGGCCTACATCTCCATGTGTGAGGAAATGAAATGGCATCCTCGTACCTATTTGGTTTCCAGAATCCTGCTGTTTTTTACAGCATAGGGTGGACCGAGGGCTTGCCCTAAGTACGATTTAAGGGACAGATATCTGCCCTGGCTGTCTTTTTTCAGCGACCCCTGGCGACTCACTCTCTCGTGAGTACATTTGTGCAGGGGGTCCGACATGTGGCCCCTCTGGTCCGTCCCCCGTTACCTCCGTGGGACTTGAACCTGGTCCTCTCGGTGCTTCAGAAGGCACCGTTTGAGAATATTAGAGATATTCCCCTGTTGACACTTTCTCAGAAAGTGGTCTTTTTGGTGGCTGTTTTGTCAGTTAGACGAGTCTCTGAGCTGGCAGCCTTGTCCTGCAAGGCTCCCTATTTGATTTTCCACAAGGATAGGGTGGTGCTGCGGCCGCAGCCTTCCTTTCTTCCGAAAGTCGTTTCGGCTTTTCATCTCAATGAAGACATTGTACTTCCATCCTTGTGTCCTCAGCCGTCGAATCCTAAGGAGTCGGCGTTGCATTCCTTGGACGTTGTCCGAGCTTTGAGAGTATACCTATCTGCTACTTCCCTGTTCCGGAAGTCAGACTCACTGTTTGTTTCGGTGGCTGGTCCCAAGAAGGGCCAAGCAGTCTCATCGGCCACCATCTCTAGGTGGATCCGACAGATAGTAATCCAGGCTTACGCCTTAAAGGGTCAGGCGCCCCTCTTTCCTGTCACGGCGCATTCGACCAGGGCAATAGGTGCCTCTTGGGCTTTCCGACATCAAGCGTCTGTTTCCCAATTATGTAAAGCGGCGACTTGGTCGTCCGCACACACTTTCACAAAATTCTACAAAATTGATGTAGGTGCATCTTCGGATGCCTCTTTCGGCCGCAAGGTTTTGCAAGCGGCTGTTTAGAGTTGCTGTTTGGGGTGAAGTTTATTTTTATGCTGTTACCACCCCTCGTTTTTTCTCTGACACTGCTTTGGGACGTCCCACTTTGTCAATAGAGAAGCTGTGTCGGTCCATGGACGAAAGAGTAAATAGGATTTTTTACTCACCGTAAAATCCTTTTCTCTGAGTCCATGGACCGACACAGCACCCACCCCTCCTTTTTAAGTTTGTACTGCTTTTTGACGAACTGATCTGCGAAAATGCAGACTGAGAGGGTATACCCAGAGGGTCCGCCCCCTGGGCGGTACTGTAGAAGGTGTGATGCAACACTTTTTACAAGTTTTTCTGCCTAGTCACTCCTAATTAACGGATAATACCCACTTTGTCAATAGAGAAGCTGTGTCGGTCCATGGACTCAGAGAAAAGGATTTTACGGTGAGTAAAAAATCCTATTTTTATTTTCATGCAATCACAAGGCAAAAAACTTTAATGCAAAGATAATAGCAAACAGATGAAAGCCCATATATTCCATATATACACATAATAGTGCTATTCTTCACCCATCGCGTGACAATAAATTCTGGTGTAAAGATGATGGCATATATTCCACATATGCATATTCCAGTAACGGTACTTTACCCATCATCGTGAACTCTATTGCACATAGGCTCCATGCCTACATTTGCTTAATACTACCCCATTATAGGTAAGAAGAAGGAGAAAGATAAGTCAGTACACAGAGACACCCTGCTAAACCCCATGAAGTGCTTTGTTTCCTCCTGCAGTGACTTTCTGAAGCAGAAACAGGTGAGTCTACAATTGTACCTAGAAGGCATATATCTCATAGTGGGAGGCAAGGAATTTCCATCACAGGAGGTAGTCCGTTGGACAAATCCAATTTGGTTTGGATTGACATATACTTTTTTTTTTCAAAGATTGATTGCCTTTCACTCCTTAGTGAAAGGCTTTGAACAATATGTCACTCACATTTTTCCTCTGTATATTTCCCAACAACTCCATGGGATGTTCTAACAGTTCTACAGAAACCGCCCTTTTTTATGTACCTGGATTACATTACCCGGTGTCCCTTAAAGTGATATAAAAGCCTTGTTTTTTGTTTTTGTTTTAAAAAAAAAAAAAAGAAACATGTTATACTTACCTTCTCTGTGCAGTGGTTTTGCACAGAGCAGCCCGAGTCCTCCTCTTCTCAGGGCCCCTGACGACACTCCTGGCCCCTTCCTCCTGCTGAGCCCCCCCACAGCAAACAGCTTGCTTGCTGTGGGGGCACTTGGCAGGAAGGAGGGGCACCAGAGTTGAACCACGGCTCTGTGTGTCCATTCAGACACGGAGCCGTGGCTCGGCCCCGTCCTCTCTCTCTTTAACCAATGGACTAATATTGACAGCAGTAGGAGACGATAGCGCCCGCTGTGTATCTCAGCAAATCAGGAGGGAGAGCCCTTGACAGCCGAGTCTAGTGTGCAACATCGCTGGATCGAGATTAGGCTCAGGTAAGTATTAGGGGGACTGAGGGGGGCTGCTGCACACGGAATGCATTAAGATAAAAAAATCTTATGCCTTTAGGACCACTTTAATGTACAATTTTTGACTTATCTGTAAATCTTTTTATTAAGGGACATTGTTCCCACCCCTCTGTTTTTATGATCCACTCCTACTATTGATTTGTTACAAAACTGAAGGATGATGGGAGTTGGAGGGGTTATACTAGGATGTCATTACAACTTTGTTGTTAGTATCTAATTGTATAACCCAACGTACCTGAATGAATTATTCCTGTGTCCCTTATGCCCTGTACACACGATTGGATTTCCGATGGAATATAATCCGATGGAATTTTCCATCGGAATTCCGATAAAGCTGACTTCAATCAGTCTTGCATACACACCATTCCGACCGTCCAAAACGGGGTGACGTAAAACACTCTGACGAGCCGAGAAAAATTAAGTTCAATGCTTCTGAGCATGCGTCGACTTGATTCTGAGCATGCGTGGGTTTTTTCTCCATTGGAGTTCTACACAGACGAGCAGAATTTCCTATCGGTTTTTTTTGCCATCGGAAAAATTTAAAACATGTTCTATTTTTTTACACCGATGGAAAAAAGTCAGATGGGGCCCACACACGATCGTTTTTTCCGATGAAAAAAGTCCATTGTGCGTACAGGGCATTAAGGTGTTTCAAGAAAAAGATTTTATGGAAAGCCAAAAATTCTATTGTAGCAGCTGACGAGGGAATTTATGAATCAAATGGCAACATTATCATACATCTGTCTTAGAATCTGTGTCAGTACTTTTATATATACGGTACGTATAGTCTATATATAAGAAGAAAAAAAATTCTGTGTTTGATCATACTAGTCAGCAGATTGTAAAATTCATAGTCAATGCCCAGGTAATCTAAGGCGTTGTTCCCAGAGGCATCTATGATTATGCTATAATATTCTTTAGGTGAAGAAACATAGTTTTGTTGCAGTGTGCAGACTGGGTTCCACAGAAATTTCTGAAGATTATATCTGTATCCATACTTGGGTTAGTACACTATGGGTTAACCCTTGGGTTAGTACACTATGTTGTTTTTTTAAAATCACACAATTATTTTCTAATCAATATTAAACTTACATAAATTCAAAACACATAAGTGGGGAAATATTATTTTTGTTTACACAAAGAGGTTAACTACTTAAAAACGTAAAACATGTGATTATCAAAAATTGTTCAATATCACTATCTGAAATGTCTCCTTTTCCCAATACATTAGCATTTAGCACTTACCACTCAGTGCTGGTAGTTTTTGGTGCAGCATTCCCAATGTTGAGACTGATATCCTACATAAGGGCCCTTCATGCTAACCGTTTTGAAATTATAACCCTTCATTGTAACTCCATACCTCACACTAACATTTTTTGTAATCATAACCCTCCTTTGTATCCCTAAACCTCAAAATAACTTACTCAGGCTACCCTTCTCTGTAAGTATAACCTAAATGTCACTGAAACTCGAACATTAGCTCTTACACCCGAATTCTTTGTTTCCTTTGAACCTTTGATTATTGAATATGTCTTGCACAAAAAATTATCAAATTAATTCAGCAAATGTAATTGATCTGTTTAATAAAACGTTTATTGGATAAAAACATAATTTTTGCTCAAAATCCATAATCCATGATAATTAACATACAACGTACTTTATGCTTTAGTGTGTAGACCCTCTTGTCCTGTTTTCATTGCTTGTCTTTATTTCCTAGGGAGTGCAGGCAGGGGTGTTCTGTATACAGTTCATGAAACAATGACTAGACACTGCAATGAGCTGTATACTCTAAGTGCGAAGCACAGAAGCCTGACTCATGAAAATCCATTTTAAACCAGGTCATGATCTCAACTAATGCCCTTACTCTTCCTATATGAATATGTATATTACACAGTCACCTTGATGTTAGGTTTTCTGATGACTCCTACGTGTGTCAGATTAATTTACAATTATGTATGTATGGTAACCAGTTTTACTGCTTTGGCAAGTTAGAGCTGCATAGAATTTATTTTGTCAGTATAAGAAGTGAACGCCATGTAACATAGGACATATGGGAAAAAAGGGTTTGGAATTTATTTTCTTAGCACTGGGTGTGCTGATAGAGAACATTCTGTATGTTTATATATTGTTTTATTCAATTAAAATGCAAATTTAAACTTAGAAAACTGTTAAGTAATTCTTGTGTTACATAAAGCCTAAGCAGGTCCTTTGCAAAATGA
This sequence comes from Rana muscosa, assembly GCA_029206835.1. Classification (NCBI taxonomy): domain Eukaryota; kingdom Metazoa; phylum Chordata; class Amphibia; order Anura; family Ranidae; genus Rana; species Rana muscosa. Next base: position 149,887,412 of record CM055117.1, read on the forward strand.
AATGCTTCACCATACCTGCATAAAAAAAAAAAAAAACACGTAGACCATGGCATCCATGGTCTATTTAAACAGTGTTTTGTTACCTTCAAATACCTTTTTTTGGTGGTCAAATCAAATGAATACGTTCTGGACCTTGATAAGCATGTAGTATATTAGGAGCTAAGAATTGTGGTGGGTTAAGAACTCCCTTTGGGCCCCCTTCACACCTTTTGCAATGCGCTATGGTGAGTTATGCATGTTAACACATGTACAGCATACTTTGTTCCTTTTTTGACTTTTTCTCTTGGTGCTAGGAGCCGCAGGCATGCCGAAGATGACCAGCTTCCGGCTTTCAGTGTTGAGAACAAAGGTATCATTCATTTCATTAGCCCATTCTGCACCGCTTTTTACACAGTAGATGTTCTCTATTCACATCACTATCTAACACAGTGTAAAGCCCAGGATTATAGTGTCCTCATATCAGACCAAATATACATTTAAAGAACATTTAACAAATAAGGAAATTGGACTAAAACTCAAGAACACATGGGAAAACTAATGTAAGCATTATGAGAATATTGATGTCTTGCCTAAGTACCCCTTGAACCTATGAGGAGATGTGGAGGGAAGTTATACAAACCTAAAGCACCCTTTATATTCACACCTATTGGGCAGGACCTTTAATATAAACTTCTTAATAGCATAGTACAGCATTTTCAAGTAAAAGTACAACAATATATATCAAGATACATAGCTATATACATTATAGACAAAAAAAAGTTGAAAAAAATGTATTGCTATAAAAATATATTTACTTTTAAGATACAAAGGTCTGATCCAAATGGATCCAAAAGTTATCATTGCATAAAAGCAAGCGAATGAACATTTGTAACTAGTTCATTATATCACACAGACCTTTTTTTAACAGCAAGAACCAATTGTGTGCATCAGCCAATACCAACAAACCAAGCAACCAGCCAACCACAGGCTGCATTTTGCTACTATTTAAAGCCGTATTCGGTTTGGTTACTGTTGGTTCCTAAAAAAAAGTAAAGGGAGACTATAATGTAGTTTCAGTCACTACAAAATTACAGTTGCTATTGATTCCTTTGCCTGCGGGTCATATTTCACCCGCTGTGCCATTTATGCATAGTGCTATTCCATGTGCGTGCATGTAAAGTAAATGCCCCCTAATATCTCTCTGTATATTAGACAGAGGAATCAAAGCCTTGCTGAATAAATGATGAAAGAAAATCAGTTACAAGATATGCCATCTTGAGGTAGAATTGGCTTCTGTGTCTTTAAAGAGGAGTCCTGATTTCTAAGAAGACACTGAGATCTCTATATTTGCAGGAATGTCCACCTTAGAACCACTACTGGTCAACAGTAGACCAGCATTTTTTTCCACTACAGACAGTATAACACAGGTACAATTCAATCTCGGAGATGAACTGAAAAACTTTGTGCGTCTTTGGCTGCTAGAAAGAAAAGCAGATCTGAAGCTCTATCTGGCCTTTTTGCATATATTTTCTTTGTTGGTTATATTCATAACTAAAAAATATATTTTTTGTGAATATACCTGTATGTTTTTATGTTTTCAGTAAATTAGACATTTTTAGTATGAATATTTAAATTTTTCCACTTCCAGCAAGAGACATTTGGCAATCATAAGGCAACAGAGCCATGTAATTGATAGAGATTAATAGATTAATTGTGATGAGTGTAATGCCGCGTACACACGACCGTTATTCATTTCATGGAAAAAAAATATGTTTTTCTCAACGTGATTTTTCGTGTTTCCTCTCAAGCCTGCCTTGCATACACACGTTCATGAAAAAAAACGCTTGAGCAAAGCGCGGTGAAGTACAACACGTACGACGGCACTATAAAGGGGAAGTTCCATTCAAATGGCGCCACCCTTTGGGCCGCTTTTGCTGATCCTCGTGTTAATAAAGTTTGGTGAGAGACGATTCGCGCTTTTCAGTCTTTGTTCTTTTTAGTCCATTACAGCGTGACGAATGTGCTATCTCCATTACGAGCGCTAGTTTTACCAGAACAAGCGCTCCCGTCTCATACTTAAATCTGAGCATGCATGTTTTTTCCCCCTCGTAAAAGCATACACACGACCGCTTTTCACGACGTTAAAAAGAACGACGTGAAAAACAACGAGAAAAAATAGAGCCGGTCCTAATTTTTTTTCCGCCCATTTTTCTCGTTAAGAAAAATGCTCTGGAGCATACACACGACCGTTTTTCATAACCATTTTTTAAAATGGCATTTTTATCATCATGAAAAACGGTCGTGTGTACGCGGCATTAAATATTCTGTTGTTGGGCTGTGTATAGCCTGTTAAATGTTAAAGCTCCAATTCGTTTTACATAGACTTGAAAATACTTCTGTCAAGTTATTATTGCTTTCAGTGGTCTGAGATTCTTCCTTCCCCACTACATCTAAAACAAAGAAAAAAGTTTTGGATGGAGTTGGGCCTAAATTTAATAAATAAAGTTAAACAATAAAAAAATTTAAAATATCAGTTTAGAAATGTGATAACTAATCTATCTACCTATCTATCTATCTATGAGTGTGTAGTAAATGAGCTGAAGCAAAAGTGAACATTCTCTTTGTAAAGAATATCCAATCATATGCAAGGAAAAATACAAAAAATAGGATTTTTTCTTGCAGATGAATGATTAGAGTCAACACGGCAATAATTTGAATGTTTCTCAATATACAAGTCTATGGGTCATCCTGACCCTCCTCCAACATGCTGATTTTTAAAGAGAAACAAAATGTTCTTTTGTTACATAGAATATATATATATATATATATATATATATATATATATCTATATATATATATATATATATATATATATATATACACAGTACCTTAAAAAAATGTTCCACATTTTGTCATGTTACAACCAAAAACATAACTGAATTTTATTGGGATTTTATGTAATAGACCAACAAAAAGTGGCACATAATTGTGAAGTGGAAGGAAAATGATAAACGGTTTTCATTTTTTTTACAAATAAATATCTGAAAAGTGTGGTGTGCATTTGTATTCAGCCCCCTTTACTATGATACCCCTAACTAAAATCTAGTAGAACCAATTGCCTTCAGAAGTCGCCTAATTGGTAAATTGAGTTCACCTGTGTGTAATTTAGTCTCAGTATAAATACAGTTGTTCTGCAAAGTCCTCAGAGGTTTGTTTGAGAACCGTAGTGAACAAACAGCATTATGAAGGCCAAGGAACACACCAGACAGGTCAGGGATAAAGTTGTTGAGAAGTTAAATGCAGGGTTAGGTTATAAAAAAAAATATCCCAAACTTTGAACATCTCACGGAGCACTGTTCAATCCATCATCTAAAAAATAGGAAGAGTATGGCACAACTGCAAACCTACCAAGACATGGCCGTCCACCTAAACTGACAGGCCGGGCAAGGAGAGCATTAATCAGAGAAGCAGCCAAGAGGCCCATGGTAACTCTGGAGAAGCTGCAGAGATCCACAGCTCAGGTGGGAGAATCTGTCCACAGGACAACTATTATGGGGCGTACACACGATCGTTTTTATTGACGAGAAAAATTTCATTTTTTAAAATGGTCATTAAAAATGATCGTGTGTGGGCTTTCTAGCATTTTTCCCGACGAGAAAAACGCAGAGTATCACGACGAGAAAAATTGGAACATGCTCTAATTTTTCACATAGTTTTTTACATCGTTGTTTTTCTCGTCATGAAAAACGGCCGTGTGTGGGCTTTAACGACGTGAAAAAAAATGCGCATGCCCACAATCAAGTATGAGACAGGAGCGCTCGTTCTGGTAAAACTAGCGTTCGTAATGGAGATAGCACATTCGTCACGTTGTAACGGACTGAAAAGCACGAGGCTGAAAAGCGCGAATCGTCTCTCAACAAACTTTACTAACATGAAGGGTGGCGCCATCCAAATGGAACTTCCTCTTTATAGTGCCGTCGTACGTGTTGTACGTCACCGCGCTTTACTCGAACATCTTTTTCCACGATAGTGTGTAGGCAAGGCAGGCTTGAGAGGAAACACGAAAAATCACGTCGAGAAAAATGCAGTTTTTTTCAATGACATTAAAAACGATTGTGTGTACGCGGCATTAGTCGTGCACTCCACAAATCTGGCCTTTATGGAAGATTGGCAAGCAGAAAGCCATTGTTGAAAGAAAGCCAGAAGAAGTCTCATTTGCAGTTTACAAGACGCAATGTGAGGGACACAACAAACATGTGGAAGAAGGTGCTCTGGTCAGAGGAGACCAAAATTTAACCTTTTGGCCTAAAAGCAAAACACTATGGGGGTGAATTACTAAAGACCTGCACCTGTGGTGCAGTGAGTGGAGAAATTGGAGCAATTGCACAAAAAACGGGACTCAAAACATTTATCAATAATTATGGTGCACTTATATGCACCAAACCATATTTACATAGGAAGCGCTGTTGCGCACTTGCACAATCTTACGCGCCTACCATTAGCAAGCGCAGCCAATGTAATCTTCAAAATTTTTGTCTGAATACTGTAGATAACTTTACTAGTTTACCATCTTCTGTTACCAGGCTAAAAAGTATGTATATAATATTGTTTAAATGCACAAATTCTGTCCAGAACATGTAGATCTGTCTTACAACTAATCAAGCCTTTTTACACCCTTCTTTCAGCTTACTCAACTGCACATGTGCATTGGCAAAGCACACCATTTTATGCTCGCCTGACAGGGCACACACGCTTTAGCTTGTTAAATATGTGTGTTGCACCCGGGCGCATCTGCGTTCTCCAGAGTGCACAACTGCTTATACATTGGGCTTATGCTCATTGTAATGCTGATCTCAACACATGTCTGAAAGAATTGTCCAAAATGCACAATACACAGACGTGCTGAGAAGATGTTTTCATGGAAGTTTTGGCTCCACCAATGATTATAGACTATCACCATAAAATGCACAATTACAAGTCCAGGAAACATCTGCACAGTTGTTGATAGGAGGAAGATCTCTAGAATGAATATTGGGTTGTTTCAAAAAGAAATGAATGAAAGGAATAAAAGTAGGAAGCAATATTCTCCATGTGATAAGGAAAAGCTCATTAACATGATCAGCATTACATTGAGTAAGTGCCCGATGTCTGTTTCATATTTAAGAATGTGTATGCGCCCGTATACGCAACGATTCTGCGAATCCGGCGCAAGTCGACAGCATGCGCCATGTCGCAATAATTATTCCTGCCTGCGCAAATGCGCCAACATTTTCTTAAATCAGCCCGTATGTGTGGCGGAAAACTAACACTGCACATTACCCTGAACACACCATCCCCACCGTGAAACATGGTGGTGGCAGCATTATATTGTGGGGATGCTTTTCTTCATTAGGGACAGGGAATCTGGTCAGATTTGACGGGAAGATGGATTGAGCCAAATACAGAGCAATCTTAGAAGAAAACCTGTTAGAGTCTGCAAAAGAGTTACAATGTAATGGTTTAGATCAAAGCATATTCATGTGTTAGAATGCAGACTTGCAAAAACTAATTTCAGGGAGGTTTCAAACTCATTTCAGGGAGGTGTCGCTTTGCGCCGGCGCCGACCCCCTCCCCCCCAATATAATGCAGCCTGATCAGTGCCAATTAAATGCAGCTATACCAGTGCCCAATGAAATGCAGCCTGATCACACAGCTGCTGGGACTGGGCTACGGGGCCTGGCTGCTAGGGCCTGGCTGCTGGTCCTGGAGTCTGACTGCTGGTCCCAGGGGTCTGGCTGCTGGAGCCGGCTGCTGGGGCCAGGGGACCGGCTTCTGGGGCCAGGGGTCTGGCTGCTGGGGCCGGCTGCTGGGCCAGGGGTACAGCTGCTGGGGCCAGGGGTCTGGCTGCTCAGGCCAGCTGCTAGGGCCAGGGGTCTGGCTGCTGGGGCCAGGGGGCCGGCCGCTTGGGTCAGGGGTCCGACTGCTGGGGCCAGGGGTCTGGATGCTAGGACCAGCTGCTGGGGCCAGGGGTCTGGCTGCTGAAACCGGCGGCTGGGGCCAGGAGTCTGGCTGCTGGGGCCAGGGGTCCAGCTGCTGGGGCCAGGGGTCCAGCTGCTGTGGCCAGGGATCCAGCTGCTGGGGCCAGGAGTCTGGCTGCTGAGGCCGGTGGCTGGGGCCAGGAGTCTGGCTGCTGGGGCCAGGAGTCTGGCTGCTGGGGCCAGGGGTCCAGCTGCTGGGGCCAGGGATCCAGCTGCTGGGGCCAGGAGTCTGGCTGCTGAGGCCGGTTGCTGGGGCCAGGGGTCCGACTGCTGGAGCCAGGGGTCTGGCTGCCGGGGCCAGAGGTCCGGCTGCTGGGGCCAGGGGTTCAGCTGCCGGGGCCAGGGATCCGGCTGCCTGGGCTGGCTGCTGGGGCCAAGGGTCCGGCTGCTTGGTCCGGCTGCTGGGGCCAGGGGTCTGGCTGCTGGGGCCAGGGGTCCGGGTTCTGGGGCCAGGGGTCCGGCTTCTGGGGCTGGCTGCTGGGGCCAGGGGCCTTGCTGCTGGGTTCTGGCTGCTGGGGCCAGGGGTCCGGCTGCTGGGGCCAGGGGTCCAGCTGCTGGGGCCAGAGGTCCGGCTGCTGGGTCCGGCTGCTGGGGCCGGCTGCTGGGGTCGGCTGCTGGGGCCAGGGGTCCAGCGGCTTAGGCCAGGGGTTCAGCTGCTGGGGCCACCCCAGTCAGAGAATTTCCCAGAAGAAAGGGGGTGGGGGGAGGCATAGAGAAGACTGTGATCTACAGGCAATTAAAAGTAAAAAAACTTTTCCCTGTCAAGCGGACGCTCCGCCCACCCCCTTCCATTTCTTGCTGAATTTTCCAGACCTATGCCAAAACAAAAGTACCTATACAGCAGCCAAAGCAGGCTGGGGACAGCAATATGGGCTGTTCCCCCTCTACCTCAGCTCACAGCGCCTTGCATCCGCCTGTCACTCAGCCACAGACAGAGTGGCCGTACTTCATTTGGCTACTCGTGAGGGACAGGCCCAGCCGGGAGATCGCCCTGCACTTGCGGGTGTACGGAAGCCCGCAGCCAAATGCGAGAGACTCCCGCGGCTCGCGGGAGACTTGAGATGTCTGAGAATGGCCCAGTCAAAGTCCAGACCTAAATACAATTGACATTCACAGACACACTCTCCATCCAATCTGAAAGAGTTTGAGTTATTTTGCAAAGAAGAATAGGCAAAAATATCACTCTCTAGATGTGCAAAACTGGTAGAGATATACTCAAAAAGACTTGAAGCAAAAGGTGGTTCTACAAAATATTGACTCGGGGGGCTGAATACAAATGCAGACCACACTTTTCAGATATTTATTTGTAAAAAAAATTGAAAACCATTAATCATTTTCCCTCCACTTCACAGTTTTGTGCCATTTTGTGTTGGTCTATCACATAAAATCCCAATAAAAGACATTTACGTTTTTGATTGTAACATGACAAAATGTAGAAAATTTCAAGGGGTATGAATGCTTTTTCAAGACACTGTATATGTATATATATATAGTATAGCTGGCATATTTGACTGCCCCTTGTAGATAATAACTACTAATAATATTACAAAATATACAAGAAACAAGAATTTTTATAGCACAAATGTGTTTACATTAACTTCACTACATTCATATCTAAATCACAATTATTTTTTTCTTTAAAGTATAAGTTCACTTTAAATACGTAGCATCAGAATGCACATATATTTGTGCAATAATGTGAATTGTAATAATGTGCAATAATGCACATTTCTATGGCCATACACCAGTTTGCTCAAAACTATTCATTTTACGAATGTTCCTTTAATTTTCTAATTGTTACTGGGATCCAATTGAAGTTTGCTTTTGAACACAGTGATAGGAAGATTTGAAGGAGCCGCCCGAGATTTCAAAATCCCCGCTCTTCTCCCGCTTCTTTCTACATGGCTTTCCGGACAGATCAAAGCAATTCTGCTTGGTCAGTGCTGGCACAGAGAATTGCTCTGACCTTCAAGAGAGAACCGCAGGCTGCCACTGTTGTCCTTGATGTGCTAAAGATAGTTGCCTGGATGTCCCCGACTTTATCAACATCTGACCAGGAACACAAACATGAAGTCAGAGCTAAGAAGATATTGAAGTCAGTGAATCAGCAGTGAAAAAACTAAACTCTTCAGAAGAAGATCAGCACTGGCAGCCACAGTATTTCTCCTATGACAGTTTTCTTTAAAACCATTTAAAGTGTCAGTTCACCCAAAAGTCATATTTTAGCAATGGGCAGAGCCTGGAGGGTAAGTCAGCAAACTGACTTTTAAATGTTTTGGATTCTCCAACTGTGAGATTTCCCCACAATAATTCCCGATTCCTGTTAATGGCTACTTATGAGCTTTGAATTTCCCCACCTGCCTATGCATGATCCAGCTCCTCCTCTTGCAACCTCCATAATATAATATTTAAAAAAATGCAGCAGGGCCTGGGTACTCTAGATGCAGATCATTGGTTAACCGCTCTTTGTAATGGTACTGGTTTTCAGGCACTTTCCAATTTAGAATCCACCTTTCATACTTATGTTCCCCAAACCTATATTGTTTTTGTTCTTGGTGTCCTGGAATATGAGGATATGGATCAGCATGTACAAGTGCCTAATCTTGGGCCTCTCTTTTAATCCTTCAAACTCATACTGATGCATTGAAAAGATCCTCTTCGCCATAGCAAACAGCAATGAATTGATTAAATTATTATGTACTGTATTTGTTGATTGAGAAGAATATTTACTTAAATAAGGGAGCCAAAACTAAGTTTAAAAAAATCTGAGGCCATGGGTTCAATATCCTCACCCTAGTTTTGAATTAGTTTAGGATAGACTACATCTCTAAGAATGTCTCCAAGCAAATCTGTTGTTTCTGCACCTTTAGGACCCTTCTACAAAGTTTCTTCCTTGTCCTGGTACATTTTCACTGCTAATGTATAAGGGTCGAGAAGTTAAACTGAGAGTTCTCTTTGGAGATATTGTCAACAATTTGGAGAAATTCTCTTTGGAGAAGTCAACAATTTGTGGCACAACACAAACTACATAATGTACATTCAATGCAGTACTGTACATTTTCTTTGTATCTGTGTTTCAAATAAAACTGGGTCTTTCACATTGAAGCTGTATGGTTTTACCGCACCACGGGAGCAGAACAATATACCTGCTTGTTTGGAGTGGGTTAGCTGCGCTTTATATTGTGTCCCACATAATTAGTGCGCTTTCTGAAAGAACACCAAAGATGGATCATGCAGGAGTTTTGGTGCATTTTCAGAAAGTGCACCAAAGCCGCGGGACACAATAGAACTCTAAGGGAAAGCGCAGCTAACCCACTCAAAACACGTGGGTACACTGCCCTACACCCACGGTGCAGTCAAACCGCACCACATCAGTGTTAAAGCAGCCTAAACAAATCTAACAGGGAGTGTGACCTCGGCAGAATGGCCACAGCAAATGTACAGAGCCAGGATTGCAAGAGAAAAAGTCTCATCAATAGAGTGCCAAAGAGATATATGAAATCATAGGGTAGAATATTTCTCCAGCCCCCACAAAACATAAAAAATTCAATTTTGTGTGTCCTGCCCCTTACGGTAACACCCATATGCCTTTTTTATTAGGCCAACAGCAATGAAAATGGGAATATGTTGCTACACAACTGTTATGTATATTGAATAGTCTAATAAATGTTTAAATATGGCAGATGGACTTTGTAGGCAAAACACGGTTGAATGTATAAAATTCTATGCTTTATTAAAAGGGATACACCATACACAAATAAAAATAATAACATTGACTATTCATAAAGACAAAAAATCTTAGAACAGTAACACACCACCTAAAGAAGTCATAAAAGTAAAGATTCTTAAAGTATACAGAAAGCAAAGACACAACGTCACTTCCTATAATAAGGTGTACTGATAGTACATTTATTGACCAAGTTGGTGTCACATACTGCTTAACTCGATATGTTGCATGTGGAAAACGCTTCCTCAGGAGTTTAAATGCAATTTCTAAAGAATAAAGAATTAAAAAAAAATTTAAAACAATAATTACATTTACATCACAACATTTAACAAAGCACACATATATTCTTGCTATTCTGAGATGCTGCACAGCCCTCCACAGTACCCCAAAAGCATGCCCCCAACCAAGAACCAAACCTCAGATGGGGTCTTCCCATGCAGCCACACAGTACAATGCAAAAAATGCCCACGCCCAATCATAGACCCTCCCCAAAGAGGGATATAGGTACAGACACAATGCATAAAGTGGGCTCATAGCAGGTATTACAAATAAAAGGTATATGTGTTTGACTTACATTTAGGAGATAAACAGTGAAGACAACAAACGGAGAGCATAATCAACAACAAAGCAACCATGGGTACATGGGTATGTCCTTGAAATAACTTCAAAGCTGTGTTTAAAAATATTGATAAGAAATAGGGAGTGTATATATATATATATATAGAGCAACAGCACTACCACACACTTCCCATAGGGGCACACAGATAAAGATAATAATAATGAAGGATAAGAAACCATGCTTACTTAATGGAAACAAGCTAAAAAACGAGGGACAGCAGATGGAGTCATCAAAGATTCTCAATCTGTAGGGGGCTAATAAACTGCCCACCAGCCCGACGCTTGCAACTTAAAGTTAAATTTCCAATGGTCAGAAATGGCAAAGATCCATAGGAAAGTGCCTCAAGTAGTATCTATAATACATAGGACACTGACGCTGATATATTTCATTATCATTATGTCCTATGTATTATAGATACTCCTTGAGGCACTTTCCTATGGTCCTTTGCCATCTCTGACCATTGGGAATTTAACTTTAAGTTGTAAGCGTGGGGATAGTGGGCAGTTTATTAGCCCCCTACAGATTGGGGATCTTTGATGACTCCATCTGCTGTCCCTCGTTTTTGAGCTTGTTTAACTTAGGTAAGCATGGTTTCTTATCCTTCATTACTATTATCTTTATCTGTGTGCCCCTATGGGAAGTGTGTGGTAATGCTGTTGCTCTCTCTCTCTCTCTCTCTCTCTCTCTATATATATATATATATATATATACACTCCCTATTTCTTATCAATATTTTTATACACAGCTTTGAAGTTATTTTGAGGACATACTCATGTACCCATGGTTGCTTTGTTGTTGATTACGCTCTCCGTTTGTTGTCTTCACTGTTTATCTCCTAAATGTAAGTCAAACACAAATACCTTTTATTTGTAATACCTGCTATGAGCCCACTTTATGCATTGTGTCTGTACCTATATCCCTCTTTGGGGAGGGTCTATGATTGGGCGTGGGCATTTTTTGCATTGTACTGTGTGGCTGCATGGGAAGACCCCATCTGAGGTTTGGTTCTTGGTTGGGGGCATGCTTTTGAGGTACTGTGGAGGGCTGTGCAGCATCCCAGAATAGCAAGAATATATGTGTGCTTTCTTATATGTTGTGATGTAAATGTAATTATTGTTTTTCATTTTTTTTTTATTCTTTAGAAATTGCATTTAAACTCCTGAGGAAGCGTTTTCCACGCACAAAATGTCGAGTTAAGCAGTATACGACACACCGCCTTGGTCAATAATTGTACTATCAGTACACCTTATTATAGGAAGTGACGTTGTGTCTTCGCTTTCTGTATACTTTAAGAATCTTTACTTTTATGACTTCTTTAGGTGGTGTGTTACTGTTCTAAGATTTTTTGTCTTTATGAATAGTCAATGTTATTATTATTATTTGTGTATTGTATATCCCTTTTAATACAGCATAGAATGTTATACATTCAACCGTGTTGTGCCTACAAAGTCCATCTGCCAAACTACCAATTTTAACCACTTCGCATCTAAGGACGTCCGTGGGACGTCCTTGACTTTCAGCCGGGATATCTGAATAATGCCTGCAGCTACAGGCATCATTCAGATATCGTTTTTTAGAGCCGGCGATTCTCTGTACCGTAAGAATGATCATAGCGGCTGTTCCGCCGCTTGATCGTTCTTACAGGCGGCGAGAGGGGACGTCCCCCCCTCCCGCCGCCCTCCGGTGCTTCTACCGACTCACCTGAGCGATCGGTGAGTCGGTGACAGGATCCGCCGGCCCCAGCTTCTAACCATAGAGATTTCCGGCGGACCAGATGGTCGCCGGAGTCTCTATGATCGTTCGGAGGCCGGGCGCGATGTTATGACGTCACGCCCGGCCTCTGCATTCAAAAAAACGGCGCCGCTTCGGCTAGGAAGCGGTGATCGTTTTTTTTATTTTTTATTTCAGGCTTCTCAGCCTAGAGGTGAGATGTGGGGTCTTATTGACCCCATATCTCACTGTAAAGAGGACCTGTCATGCTTATTCCTATTACAAGGGATGTTTACATTCCTTGTAATAGGCATAAAAGTGATCTTTTTTTTTTTTTTCTAACTGTCAAAGTAAAAAGTTAAAAGTAAAATTAACAATAAATAATAAAAAAAAAATGTAAAGCGCCCCTGTCCCCGGTAGCTCGTACGCAGAAGCGAACGCATACGTAAGTCCCGCCCACATATGAAAACGGTGTTCAGAACACACATGTGAGGTATCGTAGCGAACGTTAGAGCGAGAGCAATAATTCTAGCCCTAGACCTTCTCTGTAACTCAAAACATGTGACCAGTAAAAAAATTTAAAGCGTCGCCCATGAGGATTTTTAAGTACCGAAGTTTGGCGCCATTCCACGAGCGTGTACAATTTTGAAGGGTGACATGTTGGGTATCTATTTACTCGGCGTAACTTCATATTTCACATTATGCAAAAAAATTGGGCTAACTTTAATGTTTTAATATTTTTTAATTCATGAAACCGTTTTTATTCCAAAAAAAATGCGTTTGAAAAATTATTGCGCAAATACCGTGCGAGATAAAAAGTTTCAATGACCGCCATTGTATTCTCTAGGGTCTTTGCTAAAAATATATATATATATATAGTGTTTGGGGGTTGTATGTAATTTTCTAGCAAAAAAAATAAGCTTTTTACATGTAGGAGCGAAGTGTCAGAATTGGCCCGGATGCGAAGTGGTTAAAACCTATTATTTCAGTACGTGGCACTGTGTACTTTTTACCATATCCACAGTACCACTCTGTGATGATGTGACCCCCAATCATTCAAATGTTTAAATATATCTTCACATTGCGCATTCCATCTGGTGATGTGTCTCAGTGCTGATTTTGATCAAAAGTTTTGTATTTTCTCTTAAAGAAGCCACACTGTAAAAACAAAGAGAATATATAAATATATGACAAAATCACTTGTATTACAGATATACAATGATTAATGAAATAAAAACGAAATTGTAATTTAAATGTAAATATATCACTAGGTATAAGTGCTAAGTACATTGACTACTGTATATATGAACCACATTTGCATTATCTTCATACCTTTAACAATACTTTGTCTTAATATCTTATATAATAATAATATCAGAATATTCATATTATTAAAATCGTTGAAAATTTCTGTCTTATAATTGTACCTATAGGTAAGCCTATAATAAGGCTTAACTATAGGTACTGTAAATATCTCCTTAACGTGTGCCATTTAGGAGATATTTACTATATATGCAGCCGGTGACATCATCGGCGCATGCGCTCTAAAGGAACAGCCACCCAGGCTGTTCCTTCAGAATACTGTGCCGTAAATGGCAGCTCCCCCGCACATGCACGGGAGTGACGTCATTGCGGCTCCAACCAGTCACACAGCCAGGGTCCACAGACACGGAAGGAAGATGGGTGAAGATGGAAGCAGCCTCCAGCGATGACAGAGCATTGCTGGAATGCTTTGTTTTCAGGTAAGCGGTTTACGACCGCTTTAAGAATTGGTCATGGCTGGTGATATCTGTGTGTGAAGCAGCTTCTATCCCCTAATAGCAGTGATTCTTTTTTTATTCAAATCCTAGCAGGGAAACTGAACTTATTGAGCTTCAAGTGAACTGACTGTAGCAGACAAAAGTATGTAGCTTGGGAATTGATGATTGGCCACAGTTGATGCAAAAGAGAAGCTGAATTTGACATCATCAGTCATAGCCTATTAAAAGATATAAAGAATTAACAACACCACCTGTTGCTGCAAAATTCAGCTTCAGTCTAGAAATTTCTTCCACAGTACATTTTTTTTGTATTGCAGCCAAATGTCCTCAGTCTGAAGGCCAGCATCATTCAACTCTCTTCCTCTGTGTCCAAGCATCATCCTGGAACCATCCCTAGCATGTGACTGAATAGTGAAAGGATAAGCAGAACAGTGATGAGCTAATTTCTCTGTCACTCTGCTTTCTCTTTCTATCAGCATTCTTCCCATCAGCACAGGCTTAATCTTGTACTGCTTCTCCCTCTCATACTCCAGTCCTACTGTACTGGGATTGCAAGATATCAGGTCAAATTCAGGTATTTATACTGCTGTTTACTTTTAAAAAGTACATTTAATGTTGCATTAATGATTACAGAGCTGTATTAATTTGTGTCTTTTATTTCTGCCTAGATATCAGCTTTGAGCTTCAAGATACTACCGTCAACCCAGAAATTACCACCTGCATAAATCTTTAAATAGGTTCAAATTAAAAATATTTATCATCTCAACAATCCAGAGATCTCCCTCACTTAAAACTTGATTTGGGAATTTATGCTTACTTGATCCCTTAGCAAGGACTATGTTCTCCACCATCTACTAAAGGGTCAATGCCCAATTTCCCACCCATGCACTGTGTTAGCTGATGGGAAAAGAACTTGGGCAAACCATTAGAACCACATCACTGAAAACAAATATAGGGCACAACCTGCCATTTCTCTGTAAACTCTACTATAACTGCTGCTATGTTGGTACACGGTACATTAGCGACTAGCTAAATTTACAGATTGTCTCCCCCTACTGCTTTACATGAAGTAGAAAGATTGGTACCCTCAAACATATTTGATGTGACTTCCCAAAAGACAAGCACTTTTAGATCAACCTATGTCAAATTATTTATGTGGTGTTGGGGTGTAAGTATCGAGAAAAAAACCCTATGAGTCCTTCTTACACCTCAAACCAGAGGATTGGAATAACACCCAAATTTAGCTTTTCATTTACTTATTTCCACGGTTAAAGGGGTTGTAAAGTCAGAAGGTTTTTTTATCTTAATGTATTCTATGCACACGCAGCAGCCCCCCTCTGCCCCCCTAATACCTACCTAAGCCCCATCCCTGTCCAGCAATGTCCACAAGTGTCTCGGCCATGCGGGACTCTCCCTCCTGATTGGCTGAGACACAGCAGTGGCGCCATTGGCTTCTACTGCTGTCAATCGAAATTAGTTAGCCAATCAGAAGAGAGAGGGGGTGGGGCCCAACCGCAGCTCCTTGTCTGAATGGACACAGGGAGCTGCAGCTCGGCTCGGGTGCCCCCAGAGCAAGCAGCTTGCTCTGGGGGCACTCAACAGGAGGGAGGGACCAGAAGCACAGAAGAGGGACCCGAGAAGAAGAGGATTGGGGCTGATTTGTGCAAATCCATGTTTGTTTGTTATTTTAAAAGAAAAAAAAAAACACAAGACTTTACAATCACTTTAAGTTTGGCTAAGGTACGTAAGTCAGACATACCAACGATAGTACAGGTCATAAGAAAAATGTCATAGTACTTGACAAATTGAAAACTGTTTGTTATATTCCAGGATTCTATGCATTAATTGAACAATTTTGGGCACCTTGGATAGCCTATTATATGGCCATCTATTTTGATCATGTACTACTAGTTGTCTAATTAATCATGGAGCTACCAATGTCTTTCATTATTAGATGACAATTTTACGTAAACCCAATCCCCCTCCAAGAATAAGAAATATGCATTAATTTTCCATTACATATTTGTATTATTACTTTACAACCAAATATATTGGAATAATTGCAGTGCTGACAGCACTAAAAGTGAAAGCTAACATACAGATTTCAATTTATTGTGTTATTTTGTTAAGAGTTTTACATACCTTGACAAGGATCACAACAATGATCAATAAGAGCACAATGCCCCCAATCGAACTTCCAATAATTACTGGCAAAATATTCACCACTTTTTCTTTAATAATATTAATCGTCAACTAGAAAGAAAAGAAGGAGAAAATTCTACTGATTAAAATGAATGCTGTAATACATTACCCTCCTGCCAATATGCAATTGTATTTCCAAATCCAGATATATAATAAAGCCATCGGCAGTAGATTTTAGTAATAGGTAGAGATCAGTGATGTTTAGTAAGATTTTTTTGGGCTCAATCAACACAACCCTTACACAAAAAAAGATTTTTATTTTCATACATGTGACTGTCATTTTCAAATCTCATTGGATTTACCTGAAAATAACTGTCACTTTTATTAAAAATAAGGCTCTTTATGAACTAAGCCTTTGTCTCTTCTACACAACTCATAAAAATGCACCAATGTACCTGTTTGCTGCTTTTTATTTCGGGATGACTTGTTCAGAAACAAAGCTCCAAAACTTAACAAAGAAGACATTGCTCATTAGATGGTTATACCTGCCTGAAAGAAATGGCAACTTACAGAAGCAGAAACAAGTTCACCTGAGCCAAAAAAGTTTGGCCACAGAATGTCTTCCGCACTTGAATGGATACATTTGTTGCCAATATTTTTGGAACCCAATAAGGTATATGTGGATTTTGCCAGTTAGGGGTTATTTTGATGATTTAGGTTAGGGTTGGTGCTAAGAGGACATGATTTGACAAGAGCATGAAAGCATTAGAACCTCTGTTAAGTTTACATTGTTGTCATTGTCCCCATTGGGGAGGTTTCTTCTTAGTTCCTGTGCCAGATATAGGGGTTGCTGTAATGGGACCAACAGGTACAATCTTCTTTTAACATCAGGGGCCATTTATCTCTTCCAGAATCTTGCAGACGGCCCTGTGATTCCGTTAATGCAAATTTTAAAACCACTGTCAGGATTTTTGTCATCTGTGTCACATTGGGGAGATCTTCCTTCACCCCCCCCCCTGTAGACAAAACAGGAAATGAGAGTAGATTTCTCCAAAGTGTGGCAAGTGCTCAGCTGTCACCAGAGCAAGAGTCCTCATTGAAAGATTTCCCCACTATTCATTCCTGCTACCAACTCAAAATTTTGGACTTGCTCCAGCCTTCAGTCTTGATAACAGTGGTTACCAGGACAAACAGAGAAAATGAATCTACCCATTAGGATCACAGACAGCAAAAAAAAAAAAAAAAAACAGGGCTCTAACCTTTCCCTACTCTATAAAAAAAATATATATATATATAAAAACTATAGAAAACACATTAATGCCCTGTACACACGATCGGATTTCCGATGGAATAAAATCCGATGGATTTTTCCATCAGAAATCCGATGAAGCTGACTTCCATCAGTCTTGCCTACACACCATCAGTCAAAAATCCGACCGTCCAAAACGCCGTGACATAAAACACTCCGAAGAGCCGTGAAAAATTAAGTTCAATGCTTCTGAGCATGCGTTGACTTGATTCTTTTGACTTGATTCTCAGGCATGCGTGGGTTTTTTCTCCGATGGAGTTCCCCACAGACGATCGGAATTTGCTATCGTTTTTTTTTCCCATCGGTATAACTTAAAACATGTTCTATTTTTTTATACCGATGGAAAAAAGACCGATGGGGCCCACACACGATCGGTTTGTCCAATGAAAAAAGTCCATCAGTCTTTTTTCATCAGAAAAACCGATCGTGTGTATGCGGCATTATGCTCCATGTACACAGAAACTCAAAAACGGTTGTTTTTAAAGCAGCAGAAAAAGCTAGCTTTTATCAGCGCTTTTTTACTAGCTTTTATTAGCGTTTTTCAGTGTAGCTTTTTTTTTTTTTTTTCAATGGACCAAAAAAAGCTAAAAAACGCTAGCGGCCAGCGTTTTTGAGCGTTTATGAGCGTTTTTCGGCGTTTTGCGTTTTTTTCTGCTGAAACACAGCACTTTGAACGCAAATTTCTTGCTTTCAGAAAAAAGCCCATTAACTCCACTGCTCATTAAAGCTAAAAAACGTTATGTGTACATGAACACATAGGCTAACATAGAGTGCAGTTAATGGGCTTTTTAAAAAAAACGCCAAAACGCCAATAAACTGCAGTTTATCAGCTTCTGTGTACATGGAGCCTAAGACCCCATTCACACAGGGGCGACTCGTCAGGCGTCTCAGCCGCCTGACGAGTTGCGTCCCATTCTGTACAATGGAACCGTTCTAAGCGGAGCGACTGAAGTCGCTCCGACTTAGAAAAAGGTTCCTGTACTACTTCAAGACGACTTCAAGGCGACTTCCATTGACTTCAATACAGAAGTCATTTTGGAAGTCTCCTTTGAAGTCGTCTGCAGATCGCCCAGCACAGTCGCGGCACGAGTCGTGCCGCCCCTGTGTGAATGGGCTCTTAAACTGATATTTATAAAGCATTGAATCTGATATTTACCAAACATTCCCTGCCGATGAACATTTCAGGTGCATGTGTTTTGAATGACAGTGACTGACTCACCACAAGTGAACATTAGGTAGACGTTACATTCACTGCTTGATAAATATTAATCCCTTAAAAGGGATTAAAGTTAAATTGGAACTTCACCCTCACTTCTATCCCCTCCACATGCCACCATCTTCAAAAATCCAGCATGTGCACAAATGTATGACAGGTCTCTGCCAGGTATTTCTGGGACCCTGCAGAGACCTGCAGAGCGAGGCAGATTTCTGCACATGCAGACAAATGCCACTATTTTCTGGTATATGGGCACTGTAGTAACCTGCAGCCCCTGTGAAACCCTAATGTGTGTACAGACATACCAAGACCAGTGACATATGTGTGTGTGTACGTGTGCTGAATGTTGCAGTGTGCATGTACCCTCGGTAACACACTGCCTCCTGGGATACGTGTGATGTGGCAATCTCAAGAGGCAGCAGGCCTGGCCTAGGCCAGAAATCAAGAAGGGCTGCCTTACAGCACAGAAAGGTACTCCACTATGCAGTTAATAGTATAACTTTTGTCTCATTTTTGTAAGAGAAAGGGGAGGAACAATAAGAGAAAAGCTTGCTGTAATAGGTTAAAGTGGTTGTACCCACTTTCAGTAATATACACTATCCATTCTGTACCCTAATAGAGTGCCCCCCTGTCTCTGTGTTTTATTAAAAAAATACCTCCTTCACTGTATCTCACGGCGGCTCCCAGCACTCATGTAACCAGCTGTGTCTCCTCTCTGCCCGTCTTGCAGAAGCAGCGGGCGGGGTGGAGGTTTCCCCGCTGACGTCAGTGGGACGCTAGGAGAGAGGAGACACGGCCAGTCACGTGATCGCCAGGAGCCGCCGTGAAATACGTGAAGGAGGTATTTTTTTAATGAAACACAGAGACAGGGGGCACTCTATTAGCATACAGAACAGATAGTATATAGATATATGGGATGGGGCGGCACTGTCACTAGGTGACGCACAAAGTGGGGAGGGGGGGAGGACAGAGGAGACAGACACAGGAGAGCAGGCTGCGGATGTCGGAGGCATGCAAACAGACCAAGGTATCAGGAGCTCCGCAGCCATGATTATCGTGGTCTGTTTGCAGAGGGGAGGGTATTGCCAGGCAGGATCAGTCAGATATTACAGGTGTTACAAGGGCTCCAATGGATTCCCTTTCCAGGGATTTTCTCTCACTTCCTATTTTAGCTATGGGATAAGAAGTGATGATAAATCTTCTCAATAGGACACAAAAATAAACAGACAAGAGTTATATCCCTCCCTCACTCTATGCAAAACGAGAAAGAAAGGTTTTGCCTATAGTTCTACTTTTAGGCCTCTTTCACAAGGGCAGACCAAGCGGACCCTCCATTATCCTTTATGGAGTGGTGGATGTAAACAGACATGTGTCCGTTTACACCCGCCGACATCCAATGCTATAAACAGATGAATAGGGATCTGTTCCCCATCCGTCCAGCCTAGTGGATCGGATGGCAGTTGAATGTAAATGGACAGGCGGTCCATTTACATCCAACTGCCCATAGAGGAGAGTGGGATGTGTCTGTGTTCACTTTACTGTATATAAGTGGAGCACACATGAACCAGCCATCTGCCTGCACAGTGGGGATCAGTGGCGGCTGGTGCTCAAAATTTTTGAGGGGGCGCAAACAAACTGAATTAAAAAACAAAACAAAAACAATTGCAGCCACTGTGCCATCAAACGCAGCCACTGTGCCATCAAACGCAGCCACTGTGCCATAAAAACGCAGCCACTCTGCCCATCAAACCCAGCCACTGTGCCATCAAACGCAGCCACTGTGCCCATCAAACCCAGCCACTGCGCCATCAAACGCATCCACTGTGCCCATAAAACGCTGCCAGGGTGCCCATCAAATGCTGCCAGTGTGCCCATCATATGCTGCCACTGTGCCAAATGCTGCCAGTGTGCCCATCATATGCTGCCACTGTGCCAAATGCTGCCTGTGCGCCCATCAAATGCTGACAGTGTGCCCATTAAATGCTGCTAGGGTGCCCATCAAATGCTGCCAGTGTGCCCATCATATGCTGCCACTGTGCCAAATGCTGCCAGTGTGCCCATCAAATGCTGCCAGTGTGCCCATCAAATGCAGCCAGTGTGACCCCCGCCCTCTCGCCATCTGCCCGGCACTTACCCTGTCTTGATGGGGCAGCGGGTGACGGCGACGAGTGGGGTCCTTCATGTTTCCTGCGGGGCCGCGCACTTCTCCACACCGTCCTCATGTCCCGTCAGGCGTCCAATAGCGGCGCCTGTTGTTTCAGCCAATCAGGTGACAGGGTAACCATACCCGGTGCACCTGATTGGCTGAGAGGCGGGTCAGTGTTAGGGAAGCGATGTGTTTGGTTCCCTAACACAACACTGAGTAATCAGCGAACGCACAGCAGTGCGCCCGCTTTTTACCCTTTTGGAAGCCTATTAGATCCCACAGCTCTAATCAGGAAGCCTATTAGAGCCTGTGGCTCTAATCAGGAGCTTCCAAAACACCACCGCCACTGTAATTCATATGCCCGGTGCCCAACAAGGGGTCGGGCACATGAATAGGGGGCACATGAATAGGGGGGTAGTGGTGACCATAGATAGATTCATGCAATGCCTGAATCTATCTATGTGAGAGAGCAGAAGAGGGGGGTGAGCAGGAGAGGGGGGGGGTCGTCGCTCCTGCGCCCTTTATGGTTGCACCGCCACTGGTGGGGATCAATGGACAGATTCCCTGCTGAGCAAACTGCCCTGTGTAGAAGGGACATAAGTGTTAGTGAGAGGTTATGTGTTAGGAATAGATTATGGTGAGGCTTTTTCATTGCTATATTTACTGTCTTTTATTTTTGGACCAAAAACACCATGTTAAAAACTAGCAGTGTCTGGTTCCCAACACAGAAACCTAATTGGAAGGAAGGAAGGAACAAGGAAGGACAGATAACTATTAATCTTACCTGTGTACGGAGTTCTGGGTCCTTTAAATTTACAAATAAGTGTTTGTCATATAGAAGTTCACCAGTAATGTTTAGGTCTTGTGTGTCTTCTACTAACTAAAAAACAAAAAATATATTATATGCCACAGTAACATAACCTGCATAGTTTCAAAAGAGTATTTGACTTTTATCATTTATAGAGTGTGACAATGCAATTAAAGTCCACAATAGTTGAAAGTAGGTTCAAGAAATGCCAGAAGGGCACTTGTGTTAAAGGAGATGTTGAAAGAAAAAGGATTGCCAACACTGTGCACTCAGATAAAAAAATGATAATTGAATTTTAAATATGTAAAGCGCAAGAATGAAATTAAAAAAGCTTAAAAAAAATTACCACTATATGCTGCTAAATCAGATAAGCATTAATTGAATGGCAAATATTATTATTATTACTACAGGTACTTATAAAAAGCTGTTAATTTACACAGCACTTTACATACACTATATTGCCAAAAGTATTGGGCCACCCCTCAAAATCACTTACAGTCTAAGTTTAGTCCCTAAGAACCCTTTCACACTGGGGCCGCCCGGAAGTTAGCGGTAAAGCGCTGTTTGTTTTACCGCTGTTATAACGGCGCTTTGGCGCCACCAGTCGGGCGGTATAGGGGCGGTTTTTAACCCCCAAGAAGGGGTTAACAAGAGGTTAAAAGCGCTCATGTTGTGACGCTGCCGAAGCGCTTTGCAGGTGCTACGGCAGTGCTGCCCATTCATTTCAATGGGCAGGGGCGGTTTAGGAGTGGTGTATACACCGCTCTCAAACCGCCCCAAAGATGCTGCTTGCAGGACTTTTTCTAACATCCTGCAAGCGCACCGCCCCTGTGTGAAAGCACTTGGGCTTTTACACTGGGGTGACATGGGAGGCGTTTTTCAGGCGCTTTACAGATGCTATTTTTAGTGCTAAAACGCCTTAAAAACTTGTGAAATTGATCTTACTCACATACATACACATAGTAGAGCCAATTTAAACAGGAGCCAATTAACCTATCTGCATGTCTTTGGAGTGTGGGAGGAAACCCAGTGTAGACCCAATTACTAAAATCTCCTATAAAATGTATGGTAATATGGTTTAAAAAGTTGTTTTCAATCTTTTAAAATCTGCAGCTTTCATTAAAATAATACCAGATGATCCTGCATTAAAGGTAGTTCTTTAGGCACTTCCTGTTATGGGTGTCAGCTGTTAGCACCCTGTCAGATGATGACCCTGACCAAGATAAGCAGCCATGTTGACACACATTGTGCAGGTATGGCTCATTATCGGGAAGCTGGTCCAACTAATTTGTGCCATTTCTATTTAAAATGTGCATAATGATTTGTATTGAATTTTTGTTTGCTTGCATTAAATAGTTGTCTTTTCATCTGCCTTGCATTGATCTTTAAAGGTCTGATTGCATGAATACTTGTGATACAGTCAGACAGTTTTCTATAAATTGTTTGGCTACCCACTAAGAGTGTCTATATGGCCCCATAAAGACAACAAAATACACTGTATGTTGCGGCTGGTGCTCAAAATTTAGGGGGGCGACACAAACTAACCCCATGGGAGACGGACCGCGGCGATCATCTCCCCCAGCCCCCCCGCAAGAGACAGATGGCGGCAATAACCCCCCTGCAAGAGACCAAGAGACAGACGGCAGCGATTCACTGCGAATGTGCCATGAGAATTACCTTATGGAGGCAGGGGGAAGGAAGAGTAGAGGCCGCTTTGACCGATTCTCCCCCCTGCTGCACAGGAACAGGAAGTGTGTCCTGAGACACGATTGGCCAGGGAGTCCTAAAACTCACTGGCCAATAGAGGCTTCCTGATTGGCCAGGAGGAGAATGAGGAAGACAGGAAGGCAATAGCAAAATATTAATTTGCTATTGTCACACGTGGTTCAAAAAGAAAAAAAACCATTGGAATCCATGCACCGTGCATGTAGATTAGAGGGCCGGACGCATGGATGGGAGGGCTGCACCCCTTATGGGGCGGCCGCTACTGCTTGATGCAGTGTTTACTGGATAAAGAATTAGTCTTGCTGTTCACATTCTCCCGTTCTGAAGCTGGAAGGGGGGATGAAGTTTGGTACTAAATGTAAGGATCTAAATAGCTGAGCAACACAGACAGTTTTTCTCACACTTACGTAAACAATGTAACCCAGTGAGATTATAAGGTTTTGCAATTATTGCATAAAATGTATTGAAGATTACATTTTTGCAATAGTTGCACAATGTAACCTACAGTCCAGTAATGTCAAGTATTTCTGACTTGCCATTGTCAAACACCTGGAAATGGTGAGCCCAAAATGCATGTACTAAGTATATGAATGTGCTAAGATTAGTACACGTGACTTGTTGGGAGGTGTGGCATTCCGGTGACAAAAACATCAAGATCTGACATTTGGGATTTGGCTACCTACCAATTATAGAGCTGCTTAAATCTTCACAAACCTTCCTGACCTCTGCTCATTCCTTAAGAGAGCTTTGCCCTGCAATGCATCCTACATTCAGAAAGGGCTTTGCCCTGCAATGCATCCTACATTCAGAAAGGGCTTTGCCCTCTGAAGATTGGCTTCTGAAAGGTACATCCTACACCAGCAATGTACCACCTTAAGTGAAAAGAGCATCAAAAGTGGTACGTATCACACCTTGTAAAATAAAATATCCCTAAATGAATGATCTGACTGGCTGAATGATTGATAAATATTATCCCTGTATATCATCCTGACAAACAAGTTCACTATACATAGGTTGAAATTTAATAAATTGTTACCTTCTGCAGAGTCTGTAAGAAAAGCTTGGCTGTAACTGCTATCTCCACGGGCATTGAAGAGATGTTGCATCGGACAACCAGACATGATAGAACTTCCTCTTTCTACCCAAAAAAGAGACAATGGAAATCTTCTTTACATTATGCACACTTCAAAAAGTATATTAGTATGAAGTTTTTCAGTCTTGAATCCAGTGCATTATCTTTACAGTTCTACACAGTGTCTGGGGAAGGCTGGCTTATTAAAAACATTGAAAAATATTGTTTAGTCATTATTATTTTTCATAATTTCAGTAGAATTTTACAGGAAACCTATATATGGAGAAAATACAGTATGCTCTTCTGTTGGCTTGTTCCAGGTCAGTGACATGCAAAGTACCGAAGCCAGAAAAAGCCAAGTTATAAGCATTCCCAGATGGCCCTGTTTGCCTTCAATACAGGTTTCCTTTAATAACTGTAATCAAAGAATTTAGTAATATGGATTAAGGTAAATTTCAAGCTCATGAAAGACTCACGTATTTTCTGGACTCATTTCTACATCTGCATTCCCGGTTTTCGAGGTTACACAGAGTTGAGATCTATGAAAATAAAATGTATTTTATAAAAAAGCAAGACATAATTAAAAATCTTAGGAAACTGTAGAGATATTTGTGGGTCATCTGAATTGTACATAGTTCAGACGGTAATGTTTATGGCTAAATTAGCCTCTGTTCCAGCTTTGGCTGTGTTGAGAGCATTTTCCACTGTCGCCGGTAGATGTCGTTGTTACCACCCGCCAGTGTTGGAAATACAACAGGCTGGAGTCTATTGGGTGTCCTTTCCCCAGAAACAGCCCAGTGGGAGGGGTCTACTGCTATGCATTCTGGGAGAGGATACTTAAGGAGCAGACGCCATTTTTCTCACTCTCTGACCTGATGACCCACCTGGCCTAAGGTATGTGACAACTCCTCTTCTGCCTCGGGGCCCTGCTGGCCCGAAGCTACGTTACTTTAAGTAGGCCCAGAAGTCTGTCTGAGGTCTATTGATCGGGGATGGTCCTGTGCTAACTTGCCTGCGGTAAGAAGCCGAGCAATTGGAGGATCCAGGGGAGGACTCTTCTTGGAGAGGACCGAGGCTGGTATCTCAAAAAGAGCCTGGTGACTCAATTGGAGGATGCATCCTAACCAATCTACCTCACAGTACTGCCGGATGGCTTAAAGGACTTTGGTACTGTAGTTGTGTTCACTCAAGCAATTACTTATTTCCAAATCCTGCAGCAGAGGATTGTTCAACAGTTAGTACTATCATCAAGTCTGTGGCAGAGACTTTTGTCTGTGCATCATTCCGGCTGCTAGGCTGGTGAGAGAGGCCTATCCGGGTAAGCAAGATCCAGTGACAGAAGGTGTACTTGTCTCCAGGATCTCAAGTTCCTCAGCGATCTACACAAGGTATTTGAATTCCCCTAACCCTCCATCCCTCATTGGAAAAAGACTAAGTGACTGGTGAATGCATCTGTGGGCACATTGCCCAATTTAGAGCCAAGCAAGTTTTGATAAGTTGAACTGTGGGGTAACGGCAGGACCAAAAATAACCAGCAGCTCCTACGGGGGTAGTGCTACATATTTAAAAAAAATCATATACTGTGTGCATCCATGATACAGTATTTAGAGTGTATTTATAGCCAAAACTATAGAATAAGGAAATATTACACCTACTTCCATTTTTTTTGTGTACTATTGGGGAAATGTATCTTCACTTCCTATCCCAAAGCTGCAACAGGAAGTTAGAAATTATCTCCCAATGTCAAGGCAATTACCCTCTTAGTTGTCCCCATTGGATAATTTGCCCCCACCTTTTGTTCTGATGGCAACTCTGCAATTTTTAACTCCCCTTTGCTTTCTTTCCCAATGTCACTGGCCAACAGTACAAATGGAGGGATGAATCTTCCCAATGGGGATACAGACAGCAATAAGAACTTGACAGAGGGTATCACCCTTTCCACTATATCTTAAACTAAAAGAAAAAATGTTTTTCCCAGTGATACAACTTAAAACCTAAATGCAGTCAACACAAAAACACACAAATATCAGCATAAATGTCAGTCAGTATAATGTGTCCCTTGTGCCCAATTGTTTAGTGAAGTCCTCCTCAATCCAAGCTGGTACTGCAGTTTCTATGAATGAATAGGATCTAATGGAGGACAGGTGGATGATTGATAGCTCCGTCCACTCAATTCATAGATCACATTTCATTCATGGAAGCTGTAGTATGGTTTCTTTGAACGGGGAAACTGGGCAGAAAGGGCAGGCATAGTTGGGCACTCTTGAAGGATAAATTCACCATTCATAGCATGTTACATGTTACACCCATATTTAGGGTGTAACATGTTACTGCTACAGCTGCCCCCGCATGCCCCCCCCCCCGAGTACCGCAGGTCGGAGATCTCTGTCAATGAATGACGGCCGCGCTGTTGGGTAGTTCAGGGCGCTGTTGAGTAGTTCATTGAAGCTTCCTGTCAGTGTGTAACTGCCCATCCATATGAGGTACGAGCAGACAGCTTAAACACATAGTCTGCAAGAGCCCTGCAGTGCACCTGTAATCTGCTGATCGCGGGTGAAATGCTTTACAAGCTCCCAATGAATTTTTTTCATAAATGCACATTTTGTTACCTGCAAAAAGATGTGTGTTTATTTATTTATTTTTGAAAAGGTGAACCTATCCTTTAATGAGGGCCTGTGACAGGTTAGTTCTATTGTCCCTTGCTGCACAAGAAGATTACGGCGGTGGGGGGGTGGGGGGGCATGCATAGAGGAAGATTTCATTTATCAGAAGTGGCACAAGCACAAGGGACACATCCTACTGACTGTTAAGTTATGTCCCTTGTGCTGATTTTTGTGTCTCTTATTTTGACTGCACTTAGGTTTTAAAGAGCATGAGCTTTCCAATAAAAAAGGCCCAGCGGTGGCGTCTCACTTTTTGCGTGTAGCCGTCTAACTGAAAATTCATACGTTGCTGTAGGAGTTGGGAAAAGCCTATTTTCTTGCACTCACCTGGGTTTTCTCAGTCAAAGTTATTACAGAAATATTTTTACTTTTCAGGGTAATGGGGATCTGCAGCTCTAAGCTAAGTTCAGCCTCATATTGATTCTCTCCATTGATCTGTGAAAAAATGATATTTTACATGTATAAGTAGCATGCCACAGAACATAGTAAATACTGATAAACACATTGAACCACTTTCCATTCTAACACACAGTAGATCTGCAGATACTTACATTAAAAGTGTACTCGATTTTCTCAATGTTGTCTGGCTCAGGAGGGATCCTCACATAAAGTGCATTGGGGTGCCTGGACCAGAAGTACAAAACATTATAAACAGATACCGTATATACTCGAGTATAAGCCGACCTGAATATAAGCCGAGGCACCTAATTTTACCACAAAAAAATGGGAAAACGTATTGACTAGGGTGTCCATCTGCATGCCTCACTGTGCCTCACTGTGTCCATGTGCATGCCTCACTGTGCCTATGCCTCACTGTGCCTTTGACTAGACTGACGTTTAACATGGGAGTCTATGGAAGGGGTGCCCGGCTTTGAAAAATCGGTTCTCCCCGGCCGTAGGTCCCCTAGACAAAAAACTTTGCACATTTATAGAGGAGAAATGGGGCTACATGTATGCCCAGTTTCGGGTCCAGGGGACCTACGAATGTCTGGTACCGGGTCCCCAAATATCACCAGAGAAATGACAGTTTAACATGGGAGTCTATGGAAGGGGTGCTCCCTGGCCGTAGGTCCCCCGGACATCAAACTTTGAACACTTGTAGAGGAAGAGTGAGGCTACATGTGTGCCAAGTTTGGAATCCAGGGGACCTAGGGCCGGCCGGTACCGGGTCCCCAAAGTCCTGGAGATCAGGCGCAAAAAGGTGACTCGAGTATAAGCCGAGGGGGGGCATTTTCAGCAAAAAAAAACGTGCTGAAAAACTCGGCTTATACTCGAGTATATACGGTACTACTATTTTAGTCTGTTAGCAGTAAGGCAGCATGTTACTTCTTAATTAAAGACCAACTTCTTATTATATTTTAATTAGAGCAGGAAAGGTTTATAGACTGTGGCAATTTTTTATTGCTGTTTCTGTCCATTTTGGAGGGATGTCTCCTAACTTTTTGCTAGGACATACAACTGGAAAACAGACAGGAGCAAAAATATATTATTAGTAGAGTTGGGAAGGAAGGCAACTTCTGAGAAGGTTTTTACCCCCATTGTATGCCTTCTTGTCCCAGTGATGCCTGTATTGTCCATTTTTCATATAGGCATCACAGGAACAAGAAGGGAGGGAACATTCCCCCACTAGAGTCACAGACAGAACTAATGACTGGATGTGAATTTTAACTTTTCCCCAATTTATTCAAAGCTAAAATAGAAACATTTAGTTAGGCTTTAAAATCTATTCTGTGTTTAAATTCCTTCTGAATTTTAAGCTCCTTATTTTATCTTTAATTGTATGCATTCGAAAACTAAATTACGTACTAATCAGTTAATATTAGCCTTGCTGCACTGACCTTTACCTATTTCTACATCCATTTGCACTCAGAATTAGAAATATTCCTCAGTAAAACCAGTACAAGCAATATCAAATACAATGGCTAAATTTTATTTCACTCCTTAGCACTCATTATTTAATGCTCCGCTTCACACTAGGGACGAGTGGATCTACTAGGTCTCTTCACAAACAGTTTTGCAAATCTTGCACTTAAAGTTTTGCAAATCTTGCACTTTGTGAAAGCAGCAAACCCAGTGAAGTTTGTGGGGGGCAAAACTTGTTATTCCTTTCTGGCTATTTTCAGGGCCAATAAGCAAGAAAAAAAGAAGGCATAGGAAGCCAGACACTGCCCTGATAGGCATGTCCCAATGCCTAAAATAAAAAAAAAAAAAAAACAGTATCTCACCCTACACAGAATTATCAGTTTTTCCTAACAGTTCCAACCCACACTAACAATATGGCTTCAGTGATTCCACCCTTCATAGAAACAGGATTGGGCTATCCATTCCTTTAAGTTATAGAAAACGGAACACTTTGTTACCTAATGTTCATGATTAGTGAACTCATGGTAGCTTCAAACCCAATTCTCATCCATACGTCTTACTTTTCTTCCTTCGCATAGTTGCCTCCCTTTTTCATTGTTTAAAAGAATCCTATACTATGAGAAACACAGGTGCTGCCATTGCTCACCTTATTTCCGAAAATGCTAGTTTAGATACTTTTTGAGTCATTGCACATTAGAAATGTATAACTCCCTACTTTCATACTTGTTCCTGGTCAGTACTCAGAAAGCAGTGAAGCCATTGGATCAGCAAAACAGGCAGCATACATTTTCATAAGGAGAAATCAATAAGGAAGGCTTCCATACTTTCAGTACAGTCAAAAAGCTTTCAGGTGCTGAGAAGAAGCTCATAAAAATGTATTGCCTCACATTCTCTGACATGTAACCTTTATGTACCCTGTAAAGTAAATTTGTCCTTGGAGGAATGCTGATGTTTCCATGGCTCCTCAGTCATAGGCCTTCATCAAATATGCAAATCAGGAAAATTGCATACTTGTTAATCAAAGTACTGAAGCATCATGGCCGTTACATATGAATCCCATATGCAAAGACCAGCAAGCCTCCAAGCCCTAACCTAAGCTCAGAAATTCAACCCAAGCCTTTAAATTTTCCCAACAGGTAAAGCTGACTTCACCCTTGTGCCTTTTGTTAAAAGGTAATATCTTATACCAATGCATGGTACTATTTGCATTGCTTTATGTTGTCATACATTAACAATGGCACCTCAACATACACATATGGTACCTGTCAGTGCACCTGTGATTCTGTACTCTACAATGTACTTACTGTGCATTACGGCCTATTACATTGCCATAAAACTGGCTTCAAGTGCAGTTTTGGGTACATTGAGGTGCACCACCGCCCAATAAAAACAAGTGTGCTTTCCTAACACAGCATGCCTCAAGAAAATAAATCATGTGTGTCACATGTGAGGGGACCCCAGAAGCTAACTGTACTAGCAAGCCTGGCAACTTCTTGTCCTGCACATTAGTGGCCAAATCTCTGTTCTAGCCCACAGAAAGGCTGTCCTGGATTAGGATTATGGACTCCCCTCTATAAGAATAAATGGAGATTTTCCAGCCCCTAGCCAACTGCACAGGGAAATTCTGACATGTGGGGTACTAGGGGAAGAATAGGGGCAGTTAAACAAAAATGTACTAAAAGTACATTATATCCTTTAAATTCAACCTTTAACACTTAACTTGACCCTAGCACTTAAAAGTGATAGTAAAGGTTCAGTTTTAAAAAACAATAAAAAAGAAACATGTCATACTTACCTCCACTGTGCAGTTCGCTTTGCACAGAGTGGCCCTGAACGTCCTCTTTTGGGGTTCCACGGAAGCTCTCGCGGCTCCTCCCTGCAAGAGCTAACCCCCTCTGGGAAGCTCCCTCCCGAGGGGGTTACCTTGCGGGCGCGCTCCCGTGTGATACAGTCAGCGGCCATAGTCTATGACTCGGCCCCGCTCCCGGCACACTGCATCATTGGATTTGATTGACAGCAGCGGGAGCCAATGGCTGCGCTGCTATCAATCTAACCAATGAAGAGCCGTCAAGCCGTTTGGAAAGCGACGTGGTATCCTCACCCACTGAAGTTCTGGGGTCAGGTAAGTAAAACGGGGGCTCGGGGGGGCTGAAGAGTGCAAGGTGTTTTTTCACCTTAATGCATAAAATGCATTAAGGTGTAAAAACACGAACCTTTACAACCCCTTTAACCTCATGGCTGAGCCATGTTTGCATTGAGAAAAGTTAGCCATTGTAATAACTCAAGCTTGTTTAACTACTGTATGCTATGCTAGCAATTCATCAATTAAGAAAGTAATTTGTGAAGAAATGCAGTGACTTACACAGTTAGAACCATGTTTAAGAAGTGTTTCACCGGGAGCGTTGTCTTCCGAATTACTGGTGCAGGGACACCGTTCATGCTAAAATTCAGCAAATCACACTGCATTAGGAAAGCATTCTAGCTGTAATTGAATTGTGCAGTTATAAACATTCATTGGAGAAATAAGCTTTATGGGTCACAGTTACAGTGAGTGGCTGTTAGAGTGTTTTTTGCAGCAGAAAGTAATCAGTGAGCATATCCTAAACTAAAGAAAAAAAAAACACCATTAAGATATTTTATTTACGTTACATATAACATGAAAATTCTGTTATTCAACTACTTTGCACCCAATCACCAATCACCCTATAGTCGAACGTCCGTTGAAAGCATCTGTAAATCGTGCCCATACTCCTTGGGCATTACTTCGCTGGCATATTCCTCTATTGTCTCCCACAGGAATGCCCCTGGTACCAGTGTTAATTTTGGCAGCAAAATAGTTTTAGTTTTAGTCTTAAGCCCTGTACACACGATCGGTTTTACCGATGAAAACCGTCCGATGGATTGTTTTCATCAGACAAACCGATCGTGTATGGGACCCATCGGTCTTTTTTCCATCGGTTTTAAAAAATAGAACATGTTTTAAATTTTTCCGATGGATAAAAAACTGATCGAAAACTCTGATCGTCTATGGGCAAGTCCATCGGATAAAAAACCCACGCATGCTCAGAATCAAGTCGACGCATGCTCAGAAGCATTGAACTTCATTTTTCTCGGCTCATCGGGGTGTTTTACGTCACCGCGTTTGGAACGGTCGGTTTTTTGACTGATGGTGTGTAGGCAAGACTGATGGAAGTCAGCTTCATCGGATTTCCGATGGACAAAACCATCGGATTAGAATCCATAGGATATCCGATCATGTGTACGAGGCTTTAGTCTTAGGACTAAAATGGCATTTTGGTTTTAGTCCCATTTTAGTCTTCTGCAATTGTTTTAGTTTTAGTCGTATTTAGTCGACTAAATCTCCAGGACATTTTAGTCGACTAAAAGGTCCTACGTTTTAGTCGACTAAAAGGTCCTACGTTTTAGTCAGCTAAAATCTCCAGTACATTTTAGTCGACTAAAACTAATTTTAGTCGTCTAAAATCTAATGGGTGTAATTAAATTGTAATGCATTAGTGAACATTTCGCTACAAATTCCAAACTCATTATATACTGCTGGAGTGAAAAATCTCATATGTTATTATTTATGGTATTGAGGTATGAACATGCACTACAGACCAGTGTTAATTTTGAAGTCAAATTTTAATTTAGTTTTAGTCTTAGTCTTTTGACTAAAATGGCATTTTAGTTTTAATCCCATTTTAGTTTTTTGACTAAAATGCCATTTTAGTTTTAGTCGTATTTTAGTCATCTCAATTGTTTTAGTTTTAATCGTATTTTAGTCATCTAAAATAGTATTCATTTAGTGGTCTAAAATGTTTTAGTAGTTTTACTCCATGAAATTAACACTGCCTGGTACGTGCTTATCAACAACACTGAGAAAGTGCACTGGGGATGGCATTGGACCCAGAGGACTGGCAGGATTTTATATATTATATATTATAGGTTTTATATAGCGCCAACAGTTTGCGCAGCGCTTTACAATGTTAGGGCAGACAGTACAGTTACAAAACAATTTAATACAGGAGGAAACAGAATATGACATAGCCCATTTATAAATGCTCCAAAAAAGTTTTAAACCTAGAAAATGAATACAAAATATTGTATCATTGGTTCTATACTCCAGCCTGCCTAGAACGCATTGTTACAAACTACCCGCTGTTGTGGTTCCGTGGCTGTGCTTAAAACAGAATGATGGGGCATATTTGGTGGTTTTGTCTAAAGGTGAGCAGACTATGCAAATCTTTGTTCTACTTCGTACATTACTTCACTCTAACCTCAAGAAAAACACATATAAAGCTCTTCTTCACAAACTGATTGACTCCCCCTTCTGCTCGGAATGCCAACTAGCTGTACACCTTGTTATGGCAACCAAACTAGCAAATGCAAGGGCATTGAAATTTCCTGCCCTTAGCTTTCAGGCAGTAAAAAAATCGCATTAATGACATCATGATCAATGAAAATATTTTGGCAAATTCTCAAGACAAATTTCTCCGATCCTAGTGTGCATGGATCGACCATGACCACCTTTCCAGATTTTACCATCTTCTTCTAACCATTTAACTTCTTAACCATCAAGACCCCCTTCTCTTCTTTTTCCCCCACTTTTCCTTTCTGTATTCCCCTGTTCTTTTTCCTTCTTGATTTGATGGTAAGGTATCTACCGGTATAGGCAGTCCCTAATCGACCTGGCCTCCCTTTTTTACTAGAGGTTTTATCTGAATACTCGTATCTCTTTTGACCTTGTGTGTTTTTCTTATACTGGTCCGCACAAGACTGCCTTTCGCTTATTGTTTTGTTTTTGATCTTTCTTGTCTTAAACTGAACCTCATTTGGCTGTATTTTTAATGCTTCCTATAGCCGATGTCCACATTTTGCTTTCTGTATCTTATGTAGTCTCTGTTGGCTACTGTGATTACAGCCAAGAAACCTTTTGATAAAGAAAACTCTTTTATTTGTGAATGCAATTCCTTGATTTGAAATACTATGAAGGAAGATACCCACAGATAAGAGATTATGGTCAATTTAATTTGGACTCCCCCCCCTGTGTCCCCGGATCACAGCTCCCCCCCTCCCCCTCTGTATTCACATGCTGCTCTGCTGGTGCTGGTGGCCATTCTGCAGGCCCCAGCTGCCAGTCTCCCTGGTAACGCTGTAAACACTGAGTGATAATTGTGGCTGTATAAGAAGGGCGATCTGCCTGCTCAGTGCTCACTATCCCCCCGATCTCCATTCCAGCCGCCGCTGTTGGAGAATCTGACAGAACACCGGTATTCTCACGTCTCTCATGACGTCACCAGGGAATTATCAGGCCCGCCCACCGACTGTAGCCATCAGAGATTCAGAAGAGAGGCGGGCGGGGCTGACATCAGGAGAGATGAGATGTGAAAGGAGAGAGGCGGGCAGGGCTGATGTGAGGAGAGACGAGACGTGAGAGGCGGGCGGGGCTGACGTGAGGAGACAGGCGGGCCGGGCTGACTTTAGGAGAGACGAGAGGAGAGATCCAGGCCGGGCAGTCACATGAGCGGCATATACACAAACCGAAATGAGGTAACGCACAGAGCGCTCTCCCGGGAGTGGCGGGGCGGGCAATTGATTATCCCGGTCACATACATCGATGCTGCATCAGGGACACCTGAATCGCGATGCATCGATGCTGCGATTAATTTCAGCACCCCTAATATTTATACAGCTGCTAATGGTAGAAAAAGTGTACAAAAGATCTTAACATTACTGTAGATATCTTTCTTGCAAAATATATATGTCAGTGGCAAATATTAATGAAATTTATATTTCCAAGTATATGAAATGCATATACAGTAGAACCTTGGATTGCGAGCATAATTCGTTCCAGAAAAATGCTTGTAATCCAAAGCACTTGTATATCAAAGTGAATCTCCCCATAAGAAATAATGATGCATTCCACTATCATTTATTCATAGGTCCTTCAGTTTATAGTTCATATAAAAAGATTATAGCAATGTGACCAGGTTGTGTATACCCATAAAATGTCCTTCCACAAAATGAAACCTCCACAAGGGGATTAGAAGCAAAATCCAGCAGGAGCTACAGTGTGTAAAAGAGAAGAGAGGCACCTCTAAGTGTAGCAATATGTTGCTAAATGTTGGACCTCCATTAAATATAACCATATTGCTACACTTAGAGGCGCCTCTGGTCTCTTTTATACTCAGTTGTGACATGACGCTACTTGTATATGAAGACATCGCTTGTATATCAAGTCAAAATTTATTTAAAATTGTTGCTTGTCTTGCAAAACGCTCTCAAACCAAGTTACTCTCAAACCAAGGTTTTACTGTATATTATAATTTTTTGACTACATCAAAAAAGAAAAAGGGAGATGCAAAATTATGCAAATTTGCCTACTACTTACTAGAGATTTCCAGTATACTGGATTGACTTTCAGAGTCAGGCTCTCAAGCTCCACTTTCCAGATATTGAGGATGATTTACTTAAGGAGTTGAGAAACTATACTTAATAAAGCTAAAGATTCAGTTTAATTATCCAATCGTGCAGATTAAATAAACACATTTCATTGTTACATGATTGGATAATTAATGTGAATCTTTACACAATATATTTAGTAAAGACTCTTAATCTCTTTCGTAAATCAGCCTCAAAATGTGACTGTCACAAACAATACTTGTATTGTCAGTCCTAAATATTGAATTAAAGATAGCCCATCATGTTCTTTTGAGTGTAACTTGTACAGTAAAGACTTGGCTGCTACTGCCCTGCTCTGCCCAGGAGGGTTTAAAAATCTGCGCAGAGTTAGTATCATTAACCAACCTGAGTGCACACTGGATCTGTGGCAGTGAAGCTGATAGTATTCTGCTTCACCGATAGAAACATTACGTTTCCAGAGCCAGTATGCAGATGAGCATCCTTAAACTGGGCCACTTTTGCCAGATGTGCACACAATTGTTTTTTTTACAAAGTCCTGGTGATAGGTAGACCTTTGATGAAGTTCACAGTGCTCTAGGCCTCATAACATGATAAGTAGAACATGATAGATAAGACATAAAATTATCTGTTTTTGGGATTCATCTCTTTAAACACAAATTCCACAGAGGATTCAAACCCCTTTTACGGTAACACAGAGTGGTATGTATGTATGGTCAAGTATGCTATATTTTTGCTCAGTTTCTGAAATTTACAGTTTCCTCATTGTCCCTGGCTTCAGTACTTTGGTAGTCACTGACCTTGAATAAGCATGAACATTAGAAAGTCATAACTCTTTATCTTCATATTTGTTCCTGGTCAGGGCTCGGAAGGTGCTGAAGCCATTTGATCAAAATGGCAGTGTGACGGACCTGGCCGGGACAGGGGCTTTTGGAGGGGACTGAATGCAAGCCTCTTGCCCTGCGACCATGGGCCCTGGCATTTGGGGGAACGGTGCTCTTTGTGAGCTGTATGCCTGGGGACCCTTGGGGGGGTGTTACTTTGGGTTCAGGTCCATGTCCCCCCAAGACACACAGACTCTGGGGACCCTGTATATGCCATATTAGAGTGACTAATTCATACTGTTGGGATTTTCACACCTTCACTCTAAGGATATGCGAATGCAATCACCTCCAGCCATCTGTCTGTCCTCTGTGCTAATTTGATCCTGTTAAAATGTGTGATGTTTACACTTAGGAATGTGTATTAGCAGGTGAGACCGGAGACGGGATGTCTACCCTGAAAAGGTCATATCTAGGAGTCACCTGGGCTGTCTAAAGAACTTAGTTAATTAGCATGTTAATTTATGTTCTGGTTACCCCCTCTGTTTCTGTATATAAGACTTGATTTTGGTCATAATAAAAGGCTCTCTTGGTTGAACTTACATACAGCCTGCCTGGTGTTTGTTCTGACCGACCACAAATGGATTCGAATGGCACATAGCTGTAGTTGGAATTCTGGAGAACCGGATGATCCAATAGATCAGAGGAGTGTCGGGAGAGCGGAGTCGAGCGAGCAAAGGGGGTCGTTACATTGGTTGGCAGCGGTGGGATTTGCTCTCCAGTTCCTGGGACACTCCAAACCACCACAGTCAATGACCAGCTATGCAGCCTGCAGGAAAGTCACGTTGAAAGACCTACTTGAGAGCCGAGATGGACCAGAAGAAGGGTGATGCAGGACCCCGGTCAGTTGAAGATTTGTTTCAGCAACGAGTGCGGCAGCGGTTGGCATTATATGGGGCTAACCCATCAGAGACCGCCATACAGGAAGCCATTAAAGACATCCAGCTGCAGGATGCCCGACAAGAGAGAGAACTAGAGCGAAAACATGAGTGGAGAATGGCGGTAATACGGCAATCGGAGACACCGCCTAAAGAACCAACCGCCATGGAGGAGGAATTTGGAAGGAGGGTGCGAGAGATGCAGGGAGGAGAAGCAGGCCATCTCCCCCCCCAACAGTTAACCAGAGCAGATGGTGTGGAGTCCCCAGCAGAAGTGCTGGCAACAGGGCAGAGTGGTACCCACCTCTGCCCAGCACCGGAAACCACTGTGGAGTTTCAGGGAGCTGGGGCAGTTGGCCCCTCTCCCCAGCAACAAGCTGAGGTGGTAAAGCTTTTACCCCCAGCTGAATCACTGGCAGCAAGGCAGAATGCTACTGGCCGCTGCACACAACTGCCACTTGAGTGGATATCGGTGGATGGGACTGCGGTCTCCACTCACAGCAACCCAGCAGAAGAGCTGGCAACAGAGCCGAGCGCCACGGGCCTCGGCTCCCAACTAACAGAAGAGGGAGTTCCTGTGGTATTGGATGGGACTTCAGTCCTCACTGACACAACCCCAGAAAATGGTGTGACACTGAGACAGGAGGATGTCAGCCTTGCTTTGCAAGCACTGGGAGATTTTCACCTACCACAAGTGGATGGGACTTCAGTCTCCACTTGTATACCCCAGGGAGGCCGGGCAGTCGACCCAGATCCCCAACAGCATGACGGACTGAGCCCAGTCACCCTGTCTTCTCTCCAGCAGCAGAAAGGACTCCAGGGAGAAGGGCCAGTCCAGGCCTCTCCCCAGCGGCGGGTGTGTTCTCTGAGAGAGGCAGAGGTTGGCTGGGTAAGTGATTCTCTGTTTGGAGCAATTTGTTTGGGGTACTGTGTGGATACCGGCATTGGGGGAATAGAACTATGGACTAACTTCGGAGTCAACCCGTTTGGGGTCTCCTCCTATGTTAGTTTCCTGCCGAAAGGGGAGATGTGTGACGGACCTGGCCGGGACAGGGGCTTTTGGAGGGGACTGAATGCAAGCCTCTTGCCCTGCGACCATGGGCCCTGGCATTTGGGGGAACGGTGCTCTTTGTGAGCTGTATGCCTGGGGACCCTTGGGGGGGTGTTACTTTGGGTTCAGGTCCATGTCCCCCCAAGACACACAGACTCTGGGGACCCTGTATATGCCATATTAGAGTGACTAATTCATACTGTTGGGATTTTCACACCTTCACTCTAAGAATATGCGAATGCAATCACCTCCAGCGGCCATTTATACTCAGCAGCCCAGGTTCAACTCCCAGGACTACGCACAACCCATCAGGTGTTTCAGATGTAAACAGCTAGGGCACAAAAAGCCAGACTGTCCGTTGAATCCAGCCATCCAGTCCCAGTCATGGAGACAGCCAGCAAGGGGGAGGAGCCCCCGCACACCCATGCCTGTGGCCCACTGCGTTGAGGAGGAGGAACATTGGGGCGTCCTGCACGAGGCTGATCCAATACAAGCAGCTAACTGGGACAACCGGCAGCAACACAGGCAGACTGTCTGGGTCAATGGAAAGGTAGCCAATGGCCTACGTGATTCTGGTGCCACCATGACCCTACTACAGAAGAACCTCATCCCAGAGAACCAACACACCGGAGACACTGTAGCCGTAAGAGTAGCGGGAGGTACCATCTTCCGGTTACCCGTTGCCCGGGTTCACCTGGATTGGGGGGTTGGTTCGGGACACGTGAATGTGGGGGTGATGAAGGATTTGCCAGCGGATGTACTACTGGGGAATGATTTGGCCCCCCTCGTTTCTGCTTACGCCCCGATGGGCCCCGCTGAAGCCAACCCAGTGACTACCTGTGCCCAGACCCATGCTGCTGGAACCAGCCTGATTGCGGCTGAGAACGGGGTAAGATTGTCTTCCCCGACATGTACCTTAGATCAGGCACAATATCACAGTCTAAAATTGGAATGTGACAAGTTGGCCAGTGAGAAATCAGAGATGCAACGACACTACGTCATGTATTATGAGATGTCCCATGGCTTGAACATTGAAATGCACAAACAGGCTGAAATTGTCAAAAGGTTAAATGGGATTTGCGCCCAGGTTTTGCCTTATCTTTCCCAAGAGCACCAGCAACAAGTTTTGGGAGCCATTAAGAGAGCAAAGCAAGTGACTGTTCCAGAACTGAATTCCATTATTCGTCCTGCAACCTTACATTTGCACCATCTACTACTGACCCGGTAAGCAAAATGGCAATGTTGATGGGTTATCCAGACATCGGAAGAATGGACCTATGGACTAACTTCGGAGTAGACCCGTCTGGGGTCCCCTCCTCTGTTAGTCCCCTGCCGAAAGGGGAGATGTGTGACAGTGGGGTCACTTTGGACACAGGGTGAATAAAAGAACCCCCCGATATGGTCTGTGATAGCCATATTCAAGGCTGTATATACATTGTATATAGATTGGATGTATACTGTGTGTGGGGGTTGTGTAATCATTGCTGTGAGGAATTAAGGTGTTTTGCATTCTATTGTTCATTATGACTGGGGAAGGTCTGGTGTGAATAGAGATTAAGTCTGTCCTTGTGTGTGTATTGTAGAGTGCCAGACAGACTGGCTGCCAACCCTTTGTGAGAAGATGTGTATTGTGTGGGATCTTTTGAAGCCTAGCAGACGTCAGGATGAGGTGTTGAGTCTTGGGATGTGTGGGTGGAGCTGGGCCCTTGTTCATGTTAAATCATGTGTATCGAATTGTGTATAAAGTTACAATGTTTCTCAATAATAAAGTGATTCCTATTACAGAAGAAGACAGAGTGCGTCTCGTCCTTCTAAGGGGATCGGGTCCTATGGGAAAGGGTCGTTTGGCTGTGGATATTGGTAGCGAGTGGATGTGTGTCTAGGAGAGGGAACATCGTAAACGGCGTTTTACTCCTTGATATTGGGGTGCTGTTACAGGCAGGAAACAATAATTTTCAGAAGTCAGTAAAGGAGGCACCATACTCCCTCATTAAAGGCAAGGAGCTTTCAGGTACTACAAAAAAGTTTATGAAAAATGTGTTGCCCAACAATCTCTGTCCTCTTACCTGTATGTACTACTTAAAGTAAAACAATTCTTACAGGACCTGCACCGCCAGCAGAAGATTAAATGGTTAAAGTCCACTTACTTGCTAACTCTAGAAAAAATGATTGCTTCAGCTGCTGAAAACCTTTCTTCACTTAGTTGCCA
This sequence comes from Rana muscosa, assembly GCA_029206835.1. Lineage (NCBI taxonomy): Eukaryota > Metazoa > Chordata > Amphibia > Anura > Ranidae > Rana > Rana muscosa. The sequence continues at coordinate 149,927,607 of CM055117.1, forward strand.
GATGATGTCAAATGTCTCCTATAAAATGTGAAAGAATACATAATGTATTTTTAAAGAAGTCATTTAAAGTAAACCTTTATTAAGTTTGATAGAGCAAACTATGTGACAATATATAGCAAAAACACTTAGGTGTCTGTTCCTACCTTCCCAGCACTGCCTAGTTCTGAGATCTGCCAGGCCAGGATAGAGCCAGGCAAGCTCCTCTCCCCCTTGAGACAATGTCTAGATCTGGCAATTAGTCTGTCAGGCACAAAGCACTGCATTGTGGGAAGCTGTGGGATGTGTACATAACGCTGTGTCCTGGCCTAGGCCAACAAGGCCCAGGCCTAGGGCAGCACTTTACAGGGGGGCAGCACGGAAAGAGTCCCGGCCGTCTTGCGCTACAATGTTAGTGTAACACAAGCTGCTTCTAATTTTGACTGTCCTATCAGCCTGGACCACAAACCTTCCTCACTGTGCTATATGTTTTCTGCTGCACTATTGGCATGGTCATATCTTCTTAGTCCTCTCCATAAAATTATCAGAAATTTGTGCTTAAAGTAGAACTATAGGCAACACTTTTTTTGTTCCATTTTGGATAGAGTAAGGAAGGGTTATAGCCCCTGTCAGTTTATTTTTTACCATCCCTGTCCCATTTCAGAGACTTCCCTTCACTTCCTGCCCCATAGCCAAACAGGAAGTGAGAGGAAATCTATGCAAATTAAGGGAATCCAATGCCCCCCCCCCCAGGCCCTCAGAACTAGTGTCCCCACTCGAAAATTTCAGGACAGAACAGAAATGGGTGTGGCCTTGACAGGAAGGGGTGGGTCATATTTAAATTAGGGGGTGCACGAGTTTAGTCAGTCCTAGGGTAGCACAAAACCTAGATACACTAATGTGTGTACCCCATACCAAGAGGAATCTTTTTTAGGGGGGTACTAAAGAGACACGCAGTAGGAGACATCAATGTTAGCTTTACTTTTACAACTCAGGCTGGGTTCACACTAGTGCGACACGACAGCCGTCCTACTTTGGATCCGACTTTGCCCCGCGACATGAAGCCGACATATGTCCGACTTTCAATGAACAGGGATCCGACTTGGATCCCCGCCAATACCAGGCACTGTGTTTGGTATGAATCTTGAGCAGGAACTCCACGCCAACTTTGAAATAAAAAACCGGCGTGGGTTCCCCCTTCAGGAGCATACCAGGCCCTTGGGTCTGGTCTGGATTTTAAGGGGAACCCCTACGCCGAAAAAACGGCGTGGGGGTCCCCCAAAATCCAAACCAGACCCTTATCCGAGCACGCAACCTGGCAGGCTGCAGGGGCAGAGGGGGGGACGGGAGAGCGACCCCCTCCCTCCTGAACCGTACCAGGCCGCATGCCCTCAACATGGGGGGTTTGGTGCTCTGGGGCAGGTGGGCGACCTGTGGCCCCCCACCCCAAAGCACCCTGTCCCCATGTTGATGAGGACAGGGCCTCTTCCCGACAACCCTGGCCGTTGGTTGTCAGGGTCTGCGGGTGGGGGGCTTATCGGAATCCGGGAGCCCCCCTTTAATAAGGGGGCCCCCAGATCCCGGCCCCCACCCTATGCGAATGAGTATGGGGTACATCATACCCCTACCCATTCACCTGGTGGAAAAAAAAGTCAATAAAAAACACAACACAGCTTTTTAAATTAATTTATTGCACAGCTCCGGGGGTCTCCGCGCTCTCCGGTTCTTTCTTCTGCCGGGCCTCCGCTATCTTCTTCCAGCTCTTTTGCTAGCAGGGCCCGGTCTTCTCCGTCGCCTTCTTCTTCTCCCGCTCTCCGGTTCTTCTCTCGCTCTCCGGTTCTTTCTTTCTTCCGCCGGGCCTCCGCTATCTTCTTCCAGCTCTTTTGCTAGCGGAGAGGCCCGGTCTTCCCGTCATCTCGTCCGGCTCTCCGTTGTCCTTCTGCCGGCCCCTCCACTATCTTTTTCCAGCTCTTTTGCTAGTGGAGGGGCCGGTCTTCCCGTCGCCGTCTTCTTCTTCTCTCTTCTCCTCCTCGATGTTGACGCGTCGCTTCCTCCCGCTGTAATGCTGGCTGTTCGCTCCGCTCCGAATTAATATAGGCTTCTCATGACGTCACAGTCACATGCTCCCATGATGTCACAGTCACGTGCTCCGGGGCCACCCGGAGCATGTGACTGTGACGTCATGAGAAGCCTATATTAATTTGGAGCGGAACGAACAGCCAGCATTACAGCGGGAGGAAGCGACGCGTCAACATCGAGGAGGAGAAGAGAGAAGAAGACGGCGACGGTGACGGGAAGACCGGCCCCTCCACTAGCAAAAGAGCTGGAAGAAGATAGTGGAGGGGCTGGCAGAAGGACAACGGAGAGCCGGACGAGACGACGGGAAGACCGGGCCTCTCCGCTAGCAAAAGAGCTAGAAGAAGATAGCGGAGGCCCGGCGGAAGAAAGAACCGGAGAGCGGGAGAAGAACCGGAGAGCGGGAGAAGAAGAAGGCGGCGGAGAAGACCGGGCCCCGCTAGCAAAAGGGCTGTAAGAAGATAGCGGAGGCCCGGCAGAAGAAAGAACCGGAGAGCGCGGAGACCCCCGGAGCTGTGCAATAAATTAATTTAAAAAGCTGTGTTGTGTTTTTCATTGACATTTTTTTTCCACCAGGTGAATGGGTAGGGGTACGATGTACCCCATACTCATTCACATAGGGTGGGGGGCCGGGATCTGGGGGCCCCCTTATTAAAGGGGGCTCCCGGATTCTGATAAGCCCCCCGCCCGCACACCCCGACAACTAACGGCCAGGGTTGTCGGGAAGAGGCCCTGTCCTCATCAACATGGGGGCAGGGTGCTTTAGGGTGGGGGGGCCGCAGGTCGCCCCCCTACCCCAGAGCACCAAACCCCCCATGTTGAGGGCATGCGGCCTGGTACGGTTCAGGAGGGAGGGGGGCCGCTCTCTCGTCCCCCCTCTTCCCCTGCGGCCTGCCAGGTTGCGTGCTCGGATAAGGGTCTGGTTTGGATTTTGGGGGGACCCCCACGCCGTTTTTTTGGCGTAGGGGTTCCCCTTCAAATCCAGACCAGACCCAAGGGCCTGGTATGCTCCTGGAGGGGGAACCCACGCCGTTTTTTTATTTAAAATTTGGCCTGGAGTTCCCCCTCAAGAGCAGCACAGCACAAGTCGCATGCCAAAGTCGGATCATGCAAGACTGCGGTCCGACTTTTTTTTTTATAAATTCTTTATTTTTTTTCACAGCAATAACAATTTACATTTGTACATCAACACCTCCCGCTTCCACTATTACTTCTTCAACTTTATCAATTACCACATCATTTATCACATAGTTAGAATCTCCCCAAACCTTCTTTCCTTTTTAGTCGTGCTTCCTTCTAATTTTAGTACAACCATGCGATACTTCCTGCCCTTATTACCGTTCCGTTTTTATTTAAAAAAGAAAAAAGAGAAAAAAAAAAAAAAAGGGAGCCCTTCTCCCATCCCCCTCTCCTCCCCCCCAGGATCTTACTTAGAGTTTTGTTCCCTATATATAATATAGGGAGTCCAGACCTCCCAATACCTCTCTTCTTGCTCTCTCAACATCATGGTGAGATTCTCCATTTGCTGAATTTCTGTTATTCTCCCCATCCATTGTATTTTAGTTGGAGCTGCCATTCTTTTCCAAAGAATCGGAATACACGCTTTTGCCGCTGTAAGCAGATGCCTTAAGAGAGAATTTTTTTATTTTTCTGTCGATAGCGGAATATCATGTAACAGAAAAGCTGCCGGATTTTCTCCAAGAGACACCTCAGTAATTTCCTTAACTGTTTCAGAAACCATATTTCAGAATTCTTTCAATCTCGGGCAATCCCAGAATATGTGTAGCATGGTGCCTTCCGCTCCCTTACAGCGCCAGCATTGATTCGATACTTGTGGAAATATACGATTCAATACTGCCGGGGTTCTATACCACCTAGTCAGGATTTTGTACCCTCCTTCTTGATATCTTGTTGCCATTGACGCTTTGTGCGTAAATAAAAATATTTTCTTTTTCTGCATCTCAGAAAATGTAACTCCTAAGTCTCTCTCTCATGCTTGTATGAAAGCCAGTTCTTGTGGGGCTTCTGACTCTATCAACAGAGCATACATAATTGAGAGTGAGTGTCTCACTGGTTCCCCTTTTAGACATATCTGTTCGAACCTGGATGGTCTACGTACTTCAGGCACCCGTTGCATAGTTGACCGCAGGAAAGCGTTCAACTGTATTCGCCTAAATGTATCGAGATCTTCCGCGAATACACATTCAATCTCCTCCTTAGTCATTATGTGATTATCAATCGCAAAGTGTATGATCCTACTAATTCCCCACCGCCTTAGTTCTTTGAATCTCCGATCTCTAAGACCTGGCTCAAAAATTGGGGTGCCTAGGATGGGAATCATGGGGCTTGGATGCGTCGACACCTCAGTTTTCCTAAATATCTTTTTAATAGCTTTAAGTATGGCACCCACCGTGGGGTGTCTCTTCGCCATCTGTGGTATCTCTGCATCCGAGAGCCATGCTAATCCCTCCAAAGGTATGGCAATTGTTGCTTGTTCCATGTGTATCCATGGTTTTTCCTTTCGGAGTGTGCACCAATCCACCACTCTTGTTAAATGGGATGCTTCATAATAACCCACCGGGTCTGGAAATCCGACCCCTCCTCTCTCTTTAGGTAAAGTCAAAATGTCTCTCCGTATTCTTGCAGATTTACCCGCCCAAATAAATCTCGTAAATCTTGATCTTAGGTCTTTCAAAAAACCTGTTGGCAGCTTTATCGGTAGGGTCTGGAACAAGTATAAAAGTCTCGGCATTACATTAATTTTGATGATGTTTATTCTACCGAACCACGTAAAGATCTCTTTATCCCATCTCTGGAAATCTAATTTAATCTGTCTGATTAGTGGGGCAAAATTAAGTTCAAACACTCGATTCAACTTATGTGGTATTTTGGTCCCCAGATAGCATATATGGGAATCTGTCCATCTGAAGGCGAAGTTCTCAGAGAGCTGATGTTTCAGCATGGAATCTATTTCCACACCCATTGCCTCTGATTTGTTATAGTTCACCTTAAAATTAGATATCTCCCCATATATGCGTAGTTCCGTCAGCAGAATCGGTAACGATATAACTGGATAGGTCATAAAAAACAACAAGTCATCCGCATACGCGGCAAGTTTATGTTCTTCTCCTCTTATTGTAACACCTCTAATGTCTGAATTAGCCCTTATTGTTCTTGAAAAGGGTTCTAATATAAGAATAAATATGATAGGAGAGAGTGGACATCCCTGCCGCGTTCCATTGCCAATTGCAAATGGTTCGAACATTATATCGTTTACCTTAACTCTTGCTCTTGGACAAGAATACAGGCTTGTAATCCAGTTCATCATCCCACTTCTTAATCCTATATGTTGTAACGTGACTCTCAGGAATGTCCAATCTACCCTATCAAATGCTTTTTCTGCATCCGCGGATATGAGCACTAATAGGTTTTTACAACGAGATTGGACGATAACTGGTACATTGGGCTGGATCCTTCCCCTCCTTGGGGATTACCGTTATATGAGCTAACAGTGTCTCCCCCGGTATCGTTTGTCCGTCGCGAATTGAATTAACAGCGGCTAAAAATTTTGGTGCCAGTTTTTCAGAAAATGTCTTGTAATAAAGCAGTGTGTACCCGTCAGGACCTGGAGCCTTACCTGGTTTCAGTTTTTTAAGGGTTTCTAGAAATTCCTCTGTTGTAATAGGACCCTCCATTCCTTCTGCTTCCTCTCCCGGCAATTTCGGCATTCCCGAAGCTGCTATATATTCTTTCACCGACTCCCCTCTATTTAACATCCTTATATTAGGCTGTTGATCCTTTATCTGATAGAGATTAATATAGTAGTCTCTGAATGCCTTTACAATTGCCTGTGAGGAGCTAACTAAAGTGTCTCCCTGGGTTTTGATTTGGTCAATATGATTCCTTGCCCTCGTCTCTCTCAGAGCATTTGCTAGCATCTTGCTGGGTTTATTTCCATGTTCATAATATGCTCGTCTACATCGAGTTAGTTTAGCTTTTGCTCTATCCATTAATAGTAAATTTAGTTCATCCCGTAGGCCCAATAGTTTCTCCTCTGTCTGTTGCGCCTGAGATTTTTTATGTGCCAATTCCAGTACCCGGATCTCTCCCAGCAGAGTATCTAGCTTTGCTCCTATAGATCTTTTCCTGTATGCTCCTAGAGATATAAGAATTCCTCGAATGTAACATTTATGCGCTTCCCATCTGCAAAATGGCGTTGTTTCTTCTGAGTCGTTCATTTCAAAAAAGGCCTCTAGTTCCTGAGCTATTTGATTCTCATACTCTGGCTCTTTCAGGAGTGTCTCATTTATCTTCCAGTTCCATTCCTTAGGACTTACACCCCCCCATTCTATTGTACAATTAGTTGGAGCATGATCTGATAATGTAAATGAGCCTATGGATGTCTCCACTATGCACGACAATACATTCTGAGATATAAAAATATAGTCGATTCTTGTATATGTCTTATGTTTAGCTGAGAAAAAAGTATAATCTCTATCGTACACATGAAGAACCCTCCAAGAGTCCATTAATTGCAGATCCTGCAACAATCTCTTTGCTCTGCGCAATTTTACATAGGACAAATGAGACACTTCTTTAGAAACATCCAGAGTGGGGTCTAGTGCCATATTCAGATCCCCTCCCATCAACAGTGCCCCCTCTTTATTTTGATGTAATATATTCAGATATGTCTCTAGCGCCGAGACCTGATCCTCGTTAGGTAAGTATATGTTAACTAATGTAACCTTTTGCTCACATAGAAATCCCTTTACGATCAAAAGACGACCTGTTTCGTCCTTGATTATCTTAGTCTCTCTCCATGATACATGATTTGAAATCATTATTGATACCCCATTTGCCTTTGTGGTCTGAGATGCACCATGATACACAGTGGGAAACTTACGATTCCCCAATTTTGGAATTTTATCATTTCTGAAGTGTGTTTCCTGTAGGAAAATAATTTGGGATTTAAGTCTCCCCAATTCCGTCAGCAATCTGGTACGTTTCTCTGGGCTATTTAGCCCCTTAACATTATATGAGGTGAGAGTTATTCTCGTCATCTTCCCGTTTAACACCCACCAGTCCCCTAGAAGGGGGATGGGCCCTGACAGGGTAAGGCAGAGTAAGAAAGGCCCCCCCCCAAAAAAAAAAAAAAAAGGAAAAATATATACCTCAGGATCTGGCTAGATCTCCAAGACCCTGAGTAATGTATGTTACCAGCTATAGCAGGCTTTATGCCACTGCAAGTATGCCTGCTACTTGCTTGATATAGAAATTGAAAAGTTGAAGCGCCTCCGACTTCCCTCCACTTGGAGGAGAGGTGTTAAAATTGGGGAAAGTGCATAGGCAGAGCAGAGATCAGAGCTACAGTGCCCATCCACATGCTCCCTTTAATTGATTCCCGCGTCCCTATCTAAATATCCTACTCCCGGTTTCTGTCCAAGAGACCCCCCTCCCCCTTCTCAGCTATTCATCACTACCTATATTACATATTGCAGATTACATCGTACCCCTATTATATCATATAATCTAATACAGCTATCACCCTTATCACACAGTGTTTTCCTTCTATCACAGATTTTTAAAGTATTCTCACAAAATAAAATAACAATACCGTCCTTGGTCCTGGTACCCTTATTCCCACTGTTCAGGGGATATCCTACCCTCTAAATCCTCCCCTCCCCCTTATGTGACATGTGCTATATGTGCTATTATGAATTTCATCCCCATTACCCCCTACCTCTATCCCCTTTATCCCTTACCCCTAACCTCCTAACCTCTCTCAAAAAAAAAAAAATTACAATAATAATTATCAAGGTGAAAAAACCAACATAGAAAAAGTAGGATTTTTAAAACAGCTTACCTGTAAAATCCTTTTCTTGGAGTACATCACGGGACACAGAGCAGCATAGTCATTACTATGTGGGTTATATAGAATTACCTTCAGGTGCTGGCACTGGCAACTTCCAAAACAGGAAGTACCCTCCCCTATATAAGCCCCTCCCATCCGGGAGTACCTCAGTTTTGTAGCAAAGCAATACGTGTCCCCAAAAGAGGGGTGGGAGCTCTGTGTCCCGTGATGTACTCCAAGAAAAGGATTTTACAGGTAAGCTGTTTTAAAAATCCTACTTTCTTGTTCATACATCACGGGACACAGAGCAGCATAGTCATTACTATGTGGGACGTCCCAAAGCAATGCCAAATGAGGGGGGGGGGGATACACCATACATAAGCTGGGCGCCATCAGGCATGAGGATCTTTTGCGGCCTGCAACACACTGCGCCCAAAGGCGACATCCTCCTGACTTCTAACGTCCACCTGGTAGAACCTAGTAAACGTGTGTACTGAAGACCATGTTGCGGCCTTACAAATTTGCGCCAGGGAGGCCTGGTGATGCACTGCCCATGAAGTTCCAACTGCTCTCGTGGAGTGCGCCCTAACTTTGAACGGAGGCGGTCTACTTCTCAAGCCATAGGCTTGTATTATGACCTGTCGAATCCACTTGGCTAAAGTAGATTTTGATGCTGCCTGACCCTTTCTGGGGCCTTCCGGCAGAACAAACAAAGAATCCGTTCTACGAATCTGAGCAGTGGCTTTTAGATAAGCTTTAACTGCTCTTACTACATCCAAAGAATGCAATAACTTTTCCTCTACCGAGCTTGGTTTGGGGAAAAAAGAAGGAAGAACCACATCCTGGTTCAAGTGAAACCTCGATACCACCTTAGGAAGAAAGGCTGGGTGAGGGCGTAATACTACTCTGTCCTTATGGATAACCAGATATGGCTCTTTACAGGACATGGCGGCTAATTCCGACACTCTTCTAGCCGAGCATATGGCTACTAAAAATATCAATTTTCTGGTGAGTAGAACTAAGGAAATGTGCCGCAAAGGTTCAAACGGCTGCTTCTGCAGAACCGACAGAACCAAATTTAGATCCCATGGGCATATGGGAGCTTTAATCGGTGGAATAATACGAGTCACCCCTTGCATAAAGGTTTTGACAAGTGAATGCATAGCCAGGGGCCTTTGAAATAGTATTGATAAGGCCGAAACCTGGCCCTTGATAGTACTTAAGGCAAACTTCCTGTCTACAGCCCACTGCAGGAAGTCCAGAATTCTGCCTATAACGTACTTACGTGGATGCCATTTTCTGGCCTCACACCAAGTGATGTACGCCTTCCAAACTCTATAGTAGATCTGCCTGGATACAGGCTTCCTGGCATTGATTATAGTTGATACCACAGAGTTAGAGAGACCTCTCTTCTTTAGGATGTGGGATTCAATAGCCAGGCCGTTAAACTTAGAGTTAGTAAGGAAGGGTGGTATATCGGTCCTTGCGAAAGCAGGTCCGGACGACGTGGAAGGGTCCAAGGACTCCCCACAGACATTTTGATGATCTCCGCGTACCAGGCCCTTCGGGGCCACGCTGGAGCCACCAGGATCACCGGCTTCTTCTCCAACCTGACTCTGCAAAGGAGTCGAGGCAACAATTGTAGCGGAGGGAATGCATATATCAGTCTGAACTGATCCCAAGGGATGAAGGGACCATTCCCCTGGGCATAACTGTTGGCGACTCAGAAAGTCCGCCTTCCAATTCTCCACACCTGGAATGAAGACAGCTGATATACATGGGACATGCTTTTCTGCCCATTCCAGGATGTGACTTACTTCCCTCTGGGCTGCACGACTCCTGGTGCCTCCCTGATGATTGATATATGCCACTGCTGTGGCATTGTCTGATTGAATTCTGACAGGGGACCCTTGGAGTCTGGATGTCCAGGCTACTAGGGCGTACCGGGCTGCTCGTATCTCTAGGAGATTGATGGGCAGGGTTTTTACTACATTTGACCATCTGCCCTGGAGAGACCATTGCTCCAGTACTGCCCCCCAGCCTATAAGGCTGGCATCTGTAGTGACCACCTTCCAAGATATCGGGCTGAAGGGTTTTCCCTTCTGGAGATTCTGGGGGATAAACCACCAGCAGAGACTCTTCCGAACGGAAGGGGACAAAGCCATCGGGAAGTCTAGAGCCTGAACTTTTCCGTTCCAGGCTGACAATATGGCCCTCTGTAAATTCCTTGAGTGGAATTGGGCGTATGGCACAGCTTCGAATGATGCTACCATCTTTCCTAGCAGCCTCATGCACAGGCATATGGACGGCTGTCTTTTTGCACAAAGCAGACGGACCAAGCCCCTCAAAGAGGATACCTTGTCTAGAGGTAAGAAAATCTTCCTCTGGTCTGAATCCAGCCGTAGCCCTAGATATACCAGGTTTTTCACTGGCTGTAGGGCTGACTTGTCCAGGTTGATGACCCAACCGTGAGATTCTAGATACTTGATTGTATCGACAATTACCACTTCTAGCTTGGCAACTGAGTGGTCCATCAACAACAGGTCGTCTAGGTATGCCATTATCGTTACACCTCGTGTTCTTAGATCGGCCAACAGTGGGGCCAGAATTTTTGTGAACACTCGTGGTGCTGTGGCCAGACCGAATGGTAAGGCTCTGAACTGAAAATGGCGCCCTTCTACTGCAAAGCGTAGAAATTTTTGATGACCTGGAAAGATGGGAACATGCAAGTAAGCATCTTTGATGTCGATCGAGGCTAACCATTCCTCCCCTTGTAGGGCAGCGGTGACCGATCGGATCGACTCCATCCGGAAAGACCGGACGTTTAGAAATTTGTTTAGACTCTTTAGGTCCAATATGGGTCTTATGTCCCCGTTTGGCTTCGGGACTGTGAAAAGGTTTGAGTAGAAACCCAACCCCCACTCTTCCATAGGAACCTCCATAATTACTCCTTGGAGCAATAGTTGTTCTAACGCCAATAGGAGAGATCCTCTTTTCAGAGGGTCTCTTGGCATGCCTGACCACATAAAATGGGAAGGAGGAGACTCTTTTAACTCCAACTTGTATCCCAGAGTTACTGCGGAGAGCACCCATCTGTCTTTGATCATCTCCCGCCAGGTCTCTGCGAACAACTGAAGTCTTCCCCCCACCCGTTTGAGTGGGGGCAGCCCTTCATAGGCTTGACTTGGAGGCTGGTTTAGTACCCCTTCGGATCCAGGGTTTCTTATTACCCTGTGACTGTCCCTGATTTTTACCCCCTGAGTTTGACCGAGGAGGCCGTCGGAACTGCTTAGTAGCAGACGTCGCAGGGATAGGAGAGGTAGTCCTCTTAAAAGATGGACCCCTAGACCTCTTCTTACTCGGTAAGAGAGTACTTTTACCACTGGAAATCTTCTGGATATACTTATCCAGGTCCTCGCCAAAAAGGCGTTCCCCATGAAATGGGAAGCTAACTAAGAGCTTCTTACAGGGAGCTTCAGCAGACCAGTTTTTGAGCCACAGAAGCCTACGCATATGTCCCAAAGACAGCGTGAGGCGGGAGGCCTGATGGATAGAATCCTTGATGGCGTCAACCGCAAAGCATAATGCTCTAGGCAGATCAGCCAGAGCCTGGGCCTACTGGTCTGGCAAATCCCTCAGGACCATTTTCATTTGATCCTTTAAAGCTTGGCAGACCCCAATAGCTGCCACTGCTGGCTGTGTAACAGCCCCTGCTGTGGAAAAAGCAGATTTTAATAAAGATTCCAATTTTTTATCCACTGGATCTTTGAACATTTGAACATTATCTACTGGACATGTCAGTGATTTGTTCACAGAAGAGATGGCTGCATCCACCGTAGGAACATTCCATCTCTGGGTGAACTTTTCCTCCATGGGATAGATCACCGGAAATTTTTTAGGCGGAACAAATAGTTTATCAGGATGTTCCCAGTCCTGGTATATAAGTCCTTCCAATAATGGATGTATTGGAAAGGAGCAATTAACCTGGGGAGCTTTTAGCGACCCCAATGAGGAGACAGCAGTAGTTGATGGTTCAACAAGAGGCATTTTAAATGCAGATCGAACCATGTCAGTTAGGGTCTGGACCCACAATCTTTCAGTCTGTGATGCTGAAAATGGTTCATCTACTGTCGATTCCTCAAAAACAGAGTTAACCTCCTCCTAATCCCCTTCAGGTAGGTCGGTCCCTTCCTGGGACTGTTGCTCTGCCAACAGGCACTCTAATGGAGGTGATGGAGATCTGGCGCGCTTTCTTTCCTGTAGAGAAGAAGCGATCAATGCTGCCAATCTCTGCTCCAATCCCTCCAGAGTTGAGGAAAAAACCTCCTCTGTTATATATGCAGGAGCAGGTGGACTGAGGACAGCCGCAGTACCTGGCACTCCCGGGGGTTCCTTATGGGTATTAACCTCTGATTTCTCAGGGGAGGAGGGTGCAGATGACTGCTCCAGATCCTCAGAGCCCGATGGAGACCCCCTACACTTCCTGAGAGGTATATCTCGGAGTTTTTTAGGCGGCATATTCCTTAGTTCAAAGCTGAGGTATTCCAGCCGCAATACACCCCTTACTGAAATAGTCTAATGCAATTTTGCTGCTATGTACATCAGTGGGTGTCTACTAATGCGTCTTTCTGGGGATGCCTGTATCAACCGCCCGCTGTAAGCCCCTATACCATGCTACCAGCTCCTTTTCATGCTCTGTGTCCATAGCAAGCAGCGTGGACTGAGTCCTTTTATCTTGCTGGGACGCCCGCACATGCGCAGAAGCGCTGGGCGCACAGAGCGCGTCATCCGCCAGGCTCCGTCCCCTTTTTTGAAGCTAAATCTTATAAAAAGAAAGCATGTGTGCGCGCGCGCGCGTGCACGTGTGCGCTCTTGGCGCCATGTAGGGAGAGGAGCCAGGGTCCCTGTTTCACCAGGACTCGGGGATGGAAGGAAACTACTTGGCAGCATGACAGAGGAATGCAGCTTCCCTGATAGAGAGCTCACTCATCTGCCTGGACTTTCACCATGGAAGGAATAGTCCCAAGAAAAAAGACGTTCCACAGCGGCCTCTAGTGGACAAACACAAGTACCGCACTTTTGTCTTTTTTTTTTTTTTTAAAACCTCCTTTATGAAAAACATTTCCAGGTTTACAGTTTTTAAAACTTCCCTTATGAAAAAACATTTCTAGGATTTCTTAGGCATATACAGCTATTAGCGGGAATACCTTTTAGGTAACAGGCAGAAAGACATATTAGGCTTGGGGGTCCCCTCAATAGAACCAAGTTCCTGAGGGGCCCCCACTTACCTTTTCCCCGCCGCAGGACTTTGTTTGGTCCACAGAAGCCCAAACTTCACCTTTCACGGCAGGCATTGTACTAGACCTTCAGGGACCGGGTTCCCAAGGATTCCACTCCCCTGGACCTGTATAGCACCCTGCACAGATAGCCTCTTGGTTTTGGGTATGACCAGAGCTCTGGATCCCAGGGTCCAGCCCTCCTAAGAGAGGCATTACAGGCAAAACCTTGCTCTTCTCTGCAAGGCCCGGGTACCGACCGTTTAGCTATGAAGCTTTTTTGGTCGGATCCGGAATAGCTTGCTAAGGCCCAGAGAACCTGTACACAAGCCCAGATGAATACATGTTAACCTTGGCCAACACCTTAGACACTGGCAAAAAAAACTGAGGTACTCCCGGATGGGAGGGGCTTATATAGGGGAGGGTACTTCCTGTTTTGGAAGTTGCCAGTGCCAGCACCTGAAGGTAATTCTATATAACCCACATAGTAATGACTATGCTGCTCTGTGTCCCGTGATGTATGAACAAGAAAAGGCACCAATAGTGCCTTCTATTGTGAAAAATAAGTGTATTTTCTTAGTGAATTGTGAAAAGTGTTCTTTACTATTTATTATTATTATTCCTCTTGGTCCATTGACCTGCTCTGAGGGGTCAAAATACAAAAAAAAATAGTGTCATTTGTACCCCCCCCCTTTTCCCTTTTTTTCCCCCCCTTTTATCACTCTTTTTATCTCCCCTCTACCCCCTCATTCTTCTCTACCCCCTCTGATCCTTTTTTAGCTTTACCCTATAACCCTAGAACCCTCCCCCCCCCTACCCTACTCCTTTCCCTGTTACCCATCTCCCCTAACAGTGAGTTTGATAACAAAAAAAAAGGAGATACAACACATAAAAAAAAAGAGGACAGATCCATGAATATCATTAACCTATACCATATACCTATAAGTCATATAACTATATATATATCCATGGTTCCTCTATTAACCATAATACAACAAAACATAATCCTTTAGTCCACTAATATTCTTCCATCTGCCACTTCTAATTTATCCACTCACAAAAAAAAAAAAAAGAGAGGGATCTCCAGAAGCTGGGAGGGGCGGGTGGAGCCTGGAAACGCTCTAGTTTACCTATTGCATAATTCTCTCCCTCTTCCCCCCTCCCCCCCCACCAGAAACCAGACCACCCCATCCGACACACACCCACCTCCCACCCCCCCAAAAAAGAGGGGGTCCACAAAAAAATAAAAAAAACACAAAAAAAAATAAAATAAGGAGAGCTGTTCTTTCTTTCGGGGATTAATCTTATTCCTTTTTCATTCCTGTGGTGAGTTACAGGGCCATATATTTTATACAGTTCCTAAATCACTCCTTCTTCTCTCCCTTTGTCCATATCGTTGATAGGGGGGTTGTTCCATAGATACAGGTAACTCTGTCCAGTTAGGGACCTCCATGGCCTCTGAGCCCAAAAATTTAAAGAGATCTGGAAGTTGGGCAGGTTCTCTTAAATTGAAACTGTGCCCCCCCCTTTTTTACTATCACTGCCAACGGGTAGCCCCATCTATATGTAGCCCCTTTGTCGCGCAGATATTCCAGTAGAGGTTTTAACATACGTCGCCTAATTTTAGTTTGCCTGCATAGGTCCGGGTATATTTGTATTTCTCCTCCCATATACTTCAATATACCCTCTTGCCATGCAGCCCTGAGTATGTCCTCCTTTACCCTGAAAAAATGAACTCTACACAAAACATCCAGTGGATTGGTCTGCGTCTGGTTTCGCGTCGTGGGGATTTTGTGCACACGATCAAGTTCAATAGGGGTATTCGGGGGATTCTTTAATAACTGATTTATAATAGCCGTCACTGTCTCTCTTAGCGCAGGTCCTTCAGTCTCCTCTGAAACCCCCCTTATCCGGATATTATTCCTTCTGCTCATATTTTCCGATTCTTCGGATTGTAACTGTAACCATATCATTCGTTTATGTTGTTTATCTAATTTTTCTTCTAAACATTCTAATCGTGTCTCTGTCCTAGTTTGTACTTGTTCCAGATTTATCACTCTAAGATCCACCGCCTCTACCTTATTGTGTACTTCTGCAATCTCATCTCTCAGTGTTCCTGTTATACTAATTAATAATTTTTGAATGTCCTCTTTAGTGGGGAGAGCCTGAATAAGCTGTTTGAGCTGTGTTATGTCCTGCTCTATCCCCTTCTCCTGTTCTTGTACATTTGATATAGCTTATGAGCATACCTGTATATCTTCCTTAGTACCTGTAGGGAGTTCACCTTCCCCTGCCTCCATCGCTGTGTCTGGTCCAGTCTGTAATACCGGAGCCGTTGTTGCTACCGCTGAAATCGCAGCCTGTAGTGACCCCTCCGGAAATGGATCCTGATTTAGCACTAAGTTAGCACCTGCGTCCCCTGGTTGCTTCAAGTCCTTCTTTACCGTCAGGTACCTGGTAATATACGAATGACTTGGAGTGTACGGCACTCCTGTATTCTTTCCCCTTCTCGACATGGGCCGTCAGATATTGCTACCTCGCTGCTACCTCGCTGGACCGGACACTGTCCAAACTTAACCAGTGGGACCACCGAGCTCCAGTGCCACACTGATCCGTATCTCCTTATTAAGCACCGCCGATCCTCCCAGCGCCACGCTGTTTGTATAAAATACTGTGCGACTGAGTCTCCGTAAACGAATGCCGCCCTGAGATCACTGCCTTATGTCAGCGCGATCACCCCCGCTTTAGCTACACTGCTTTAGGTCTGCAGCGCTACCGCGCTCCGATACTGCTACGGCACTACGGCCACTATCACGGGAGGTGATAGCCAGCGACAATTCTCATAGCCCTGCGGGATATTCCTCAATGTCGGTCTACTGAAGGGAGCTCCGTGGTGTAGCTGGGCTCCGAGCTCTCACTCCGCCATGCCTATTCCACTCCCCCGGAAACGGAAGTGCTGCGGTCCGACTTTGATCCGACTTTAATGATAGTCATTGGGCTGAAGTCGGATCAAAGTCGGACCGAAGTAGTACAGGGAGCATTTTCAAAGTCGGACCGACATGTGTCGGACCAGTTAAGACGGCTCCCATAGGGAAACATTGATTTTCACACGTCATGCGACATGAGCTCCCAATGTCGGAGCGTTTGTCGCCCCAGTGTGAACCCGGCCTCAATGTAGGTTTCCTTTAAAGTACACCTGACATGAATCATTTATAGAAGCTGAAATTGCTGATTTCAGTGTGAAAAAGCTAGTTCCCCAGCTGGGCGGGTTTCAATACTTATCAGCACACACGTGCTATAAATGTCAAACTCATAGTAATGATAGGACCAGCCTAGACTTTGACTCATGGATGTTTCCCTCCTTCCCTCATTGCAGCAAATGAAGTATCATCATTAAGCTGAAAGACATCGTCATGCGTACAACTACTGTATGTTATATTATGTGAAGCACTTGTGTATTTATTGGGCATTTTTCTCAATGTAGTCCAAAGTACCAGCTTTGGGATCCTAGCTACAATTTTTTGCTAGATTGCTTAGATTTTAGCTGGCACATTTTTATTTCACCTAAATGCCCCAAAAGACGGTTTCAAAGTTGGTCTTTGACCTAGTATCTTTATTCTTGGGGTAGCATTCGGGTAAATTGTGGCTGAAGTTGAAGGCCCCATTTTTAGTATGATTGTAGATTTGCTGAAGTAGCCACAATTTTCTTTTTAAAACGTTTCCAAATGTAATAACTGGACTTACTTTACCAAATTTAAACACAGGATGTCGAATAGTACAGTTCAGTGTGGAGTTATATGAATTAGGAATTTTCTGTTCATAGCATTTAATACTGGGATTGTTAGTCTGGAAAAGAAAAATCAAACAATATAAGTATGCAATTTTTAAGAATTGAATCGGATATTAATCATCCCTCAGAGGTAATGTCATTATCTCTATCAATAATACCTTTATAGTTATTACCACTAAAGCTGCACTCATGTCTTCAAACATCCACTGTCAGTCCCCCATATTGAGTATCTCTATATACTCTTGTTTTTCATCTCCCTTTACTTTATTTATTTTACTTCATTTACAATACATTTTTCTTTTTCTTTTGATCAGTTTTCAGTACCTCCCCTTTATATTATTCTCATCACCATCTAGTTAGCCCAGTCCATGGGTGTTGGGGATCCATTTGTTCTGTTTCCGGGGCTGCGATGTGCGGCAGTCCTTTCCTCCCCCTCTTCCGTTTGATGGGGGCGGGGATTGACCTCCTGCACATCGGCATCATGCACTGACGTCCCGTTCGCGGCGTCAATAGACGTCTCGATGTTGTGGACGTTCTTTTCCATCTCACGCTGCAGACGAGGTGGGCGTGGACCCGCTGCGGGCAGACATGCCGTGCGGATGGGGTTCCTTGCCTCCCTCTGGCTGCAAGTATCGTGATGAGCATGACGTTGGCAGGACTCCGCCCTTTGCTGGGGATATAAGCCTGAGTCAGCTGATGGTTCACTATGCATGATTCTATCACTTGAAGGACAATCGCACAAAAGTTTATCCATAAAGCACCCATCACAGGTACATTTTTTTTTTGGGCTGTTTCATTACCTTCATCCACATCCATCATCACTTATATATAGTCCCCTTGAGGGAACACTTATATGACCGTCAACATTATTATATACACACTTTTATACAATCCCGTAGGACACCCAGCACGCTAAATACATATCACATTGGATCATGCTGTGGCCATCCGGCTTTCTTTTGGCTTGGTCACTCTGTCTTTGGAGGAACTTCCTGCCTCAACCCCGGGGGAGACACCTGAGATCCCCACCAATTTCCATGCAGTGGTTGGACCCAATCCTGGGGCGACTTGTAAGTGATTAACTTGTCGCCATTCCTTTGGGAAAATAATCTTTTTTCCCCCCTTTTTTTAAGGGCATTTTCTAATTGTTTATATTTCCTTGCAGTTATATTGTCGCATTACACTCCTGATGAGTGGCTGTAACGCCATGAAACGCGTCGAGTGCTATATACCCCAAAATGCAGTTGGTCTTTTTATGCATATTATGTCTGTAAAATATTGTTCATGTCATGTCAATTTTTTCTTTCAATTTATGCTATGAGCAGTACAGATTAAGTGTAAGTCATGTGACTACCTATCTATGTCTATTTTGATATGAATTTTAGACTTTAATAAATTATTTTACATATATGCCTTTATTTCAATACAATTGATATGGCGGGCCTCATTTAAAGTCCCATTTTCTCTCCTTTCCTGCAAATCCACTGTCAGTGTTTATTAAAAAAACTGCAGATTTTAAACCTAACACGAATGAGAGCTTTATCACTCGTTTATATCTTAAAGTGATTGTAAAGGCTAGTTTTTTGTTTTATTTTTTAAATATCAAACATATCATACTTACCTCCACTGTGCAGCTCGTTTTGCACAGGGTGGCCCCGAACATCCTCTTCTGAGGTCCCTCGGCGGCTCTCGCAGCTCTTCCCCGCCACAGATAACCCCCTAGGAGAAGCGATCTCCCGTAGGGGTTACCTTGCGGGCACGCTCCCGAGTCCAGCATTTGCGTCCATAGACACGAATAGCGAACGCCCCCGGCGCCTGCGTCATTGGATTTTATTGACAGCAGCGGGAGTCAATGGCTGCGCTGCTATCAATCTATCCAATCAAGAGCCAGGACCTCATGGAGAGAGGGACAGCGCGTCCCTGCCAAGGAAAATACAGGGCTCAGGTAAGTAAAATGGAGGGCTGGGGGGCTCGTCACTGCCAGGTGTTTTTTCACCTTTGTCAGGGACGTGCTGGGCTTGAACCTGGGACCTCTTCTGTGTCTGGCATTGACTCTTCAAGCGGAGCTATCTGAGATGCTGGACAGTTCCCTGCCTGATCTGCTGGATAACCTATCTGATCCATTAGACTACTCTGCTTGGTGTCTGATTACTGTTGAACTCTGAACCCCTTGCTCCTCCCATGTACTTCCTATAAAAGACATTCCAGAGATGTTGCCCCTTGCAGTTTGATCTGCTTCTGTTCCCTGAGTTCCTGATTCTGTGCTTGTATCCTGTTCCTGTGTTTGACCCGGCTTCCTGACCACGCTTCTGTCTCCAGTCCTGACCTCGGCTCGTTTGACCCTGCTCAGTTATCTGCCAGTCTGCCTGTTGCCAAGATTCGGCCTGGACTTTGACTACTCTCTGCCTGCCACTTGTTATGTTTACCTTGATGTGTATGACCCGGCTTGTCTGACTCTGCAAACCTGCACCAGCTTACCTGCATCCTCTGCTCTGCAAGCTGCACACGCTGACCTGCATCCTTTGCAATACAAACCTGCACCTGCTGACCTGCATCCCTGCTCTGCAAACCTGCACCTGCTGACCTGCATCCCTGCTCTGCAAACCTGCACCTGCTGACCTGCATCCCTGCTCTGCAAACCTGCTGACCTGCATCCCTGCTCTGCAAACCTGCACCTGCTGACCTGCATCCCTGCTCTGCAAACCTGCACCTGCTGACCTGCATCCCTGCTCTGCAAACTGGCACCTGCTGACCTGCATCCTCTGCTCCGCAAGCTGAACCTGCTGACCTGCATCCGCTGCTTCCGGAACCAGCTGTTCCAGTCTCCACTCGGCTCCACCACTCCAAGCAGTGAGGATCAGACAGGCACCCTTACCTCACCGTGCTCTTACCACCACTGTCCCCACTCCAGTGGTCTCCGAGCCGGGGTTGTACGGGAGGTCCCTCTCCGCACGTCAGGCTCACACCTAAGGTACGTTACAGTATCAAACCGCCATGCCTGAGCCTGCAGGAGATACCTTGCCTATGGACAATGTCTATCAACACCTTACAGCTCTCACTCAGATCGTGAAGTCTCTGCAGGGCAGCCATGTCCGAATGGATAAGCAGACACAAACTCAAGCCACCTCTGCAGATTCACCTCCAACCCCAACTTCCTCTTTTGGAATGTTACCATCTCCTGAGCCCAGGGTCCCTGTTCCTGAGATGTTTTTCGGGGATCGGAGTAAATTCCGTGCGTTTCGCAACGCATGTGAACTTTACTTTTCGTTGCTACCTCTGACTTTTTCATCTGAAGCCACCAAGGTGGGCTTCGTTATCGCTTTGCTGCAGGGGGAACCTCAAGCTTGGGCCCATCACCTACTTGAAGTCCGCCATGTAGTTCTAGACTCTCTGCCCTCTTTTCTTGATGCCATGGCCCGACTTTATGACGATCTACAGCGGACTTCTACTGCCGAGGCTGCTCTCCATGCGCTCCAGCAAGGCCGCCGAGCGGTCGAGGACTATGTGACTGATTTCAGACGCTGGAGCGCGGATACCCAGTGGAATGAGGCGGCTCTGCGGCATCAGTTCCGTCTTGGTCTCTCTGAAAGCCTGAAGGATGAGTTAGCACGGGTCGGTGTTCCTGATGTTCTAGAGAATTTAATTAATTTGTCTATCCAGATAGACCGACGACTCCGGGAGCGCAGAGCAGAAAGGTCTACCCAACAGCTCCGTCCAGCTTGGATGCTACCCCGGATACGAGCCCCTGTGTACCCTGCCAGTGCCAGTACGGTTCCAACTGAACCCTCATCCCTCAACCAGACCATCAAGCCAGGGCAGCTTGGACTAATGAAACATTCCCTATCGGCCAAGGAACGACTTTGTCGGCTGCAGAATTAGCTATGCCTGTATTGCGGTGAACCCGGTCATTATGTCTCTTCTTGTCCTGCTAAGCTGCACAAGGTCCTGGCTACCTCTTCTCCCAACTACTCACCTCCATCTGCCAATGCTACTCACCTGGCTCTTCCTATCTCTTTCCAACTACCAGGGAGGACAATACCAGTAACTGCAATAATCGACTCAGGGGCATGTAGTTGTTTTGTCGATCTAGACTTTGCAGCACAACAACACATCCCACTCCAACCTAAGACTCAGGGACTTTCCATTTTCCTGGCAGATGGGTCTCGCATCAAGTCCGGAGTAGTGACCCAGGAGACCCCTCCTTTGCCTGTGATCACCTCCATGGACCATAAGGAACTATTGACTTTGGATGCTATTGCATCTCCCATGTTTCCAGTTATCCTGGGTCTACCCTGGCTTCAGGCACACAATCCACAGATTGATTGGGGAACCGGAAGTATTAAGTTCCAGTCACCATACTGTCAACGCCACTGCATGCTTCCACGTCCCAGCACCTTGGGGCCTCTGTTATGCCTGGATTCAGATCCAGAGATACGAGCTTCTGTACCCAAACAATATCATGAGTTCCTGGACGTCTTCAGCAAACGAGGGGCCGAAGTCCTCCCGCCTCATCGTCCTTACGATTGTCCAATCGAGCTTCTTCCCGGTGCTGAGATTCCTTTCGGACGGATCTTCCCCCTATCTGAACGGGAGCTTGAGGTACTGAAAGAATACGTTGATGAGAACCTTAAGAGGGGTTTCATCCGTCCTTCCACTTCTCCAGCAGGGGCAGGAATCTTCTTTGTGGAGAAAAAAGACAATTCTCTTCGGCCCTGTGTAGATTACCGGGAATTAAATAAAATCACGGTCAAGAACCGGTACCCTCTGCCTCTGGTACCTGAACTTTTTCAAAGACTCCGGACTTCCTCTGTGTTTACCAAATTAGACCTGCGGGGGGCGTACAACCTGGTACGCATCCGAGCAGGGGATGAATGGAAGACTGCCTTTCGTACCAGGTTCGGCAATTACGAATACCTAGTAATGCCCTTCGGCCTATGTAACGCCCCTGCCACCTTTCAGCATCTAGTCAATGATGTTTTCAGAGACTGTCTGGACATTTATGTCGTTGTCTATCTTGATGATATTTTGATTTTTTCCTCCTCTCTTGAGCAGCACCGGAAACACGTCAAGAGTGTACTCTGTCGTCTCCGCCAGCATGGACTGTACGCAAAACCAGAAAAGTGTGAATTTGAGCGACAGAGTATCCAGTTCCTTGGCCTAGTGATCTCTACAGAGGGATTCAAGATGGACCCACAGAAGGTTTCAGCCATTCTGGATTGGCCTGCACCTTCAGATAAAAAGGGGGTGCAGCGCTTCGTTGGCTTTGCCAATTTTTATCGGAGGTTTATCAAGGGATTCTCTGCTATTATTTCCCCGATTACGCAGCTAACGAAGCAAAATGCTCGATTCCAGTGGACATCTGAAGCACAGGCTGCTTTCACAAACCTAAAAATACTTTTTACGTCTGCTCCTATCCTAAGTCATCCCGATCCTGCCCTACCGTATCTACTTGAGGTAGATGCCTCAGAGACAGTGGTTGGAGCTGTTATCTCCCAGCGCCAAGGTCTCAAGGACTTGATACACCCGGTAGCCTTCTTCTCCCGTAAGCTTACCCCATCCGAGAGGAATTATGATGTTGGAGACCGGGAGCTCCTGGCCATTAAATCTGCCCTTGAGGAGTGGAGGTACTTGTTGGAGGGAGCAGCGCATCCTATACTCATTTACACAGACCACAAGAACCTAGAGTATCTGAGAGCTGCCAAACGTCTGAGACCACGCCAGGCACGTTGGGCACTATTTTTCTCTAGGTTCTCGTTCCACATAACTTACCGGCCAGGCTCCAAGAACACCAAACCAGACGCTCTTTCCCGCATGTTTGATGATCCAAAAGAGGTGTCAGCTCCAGATACCATTCTATCGGAAGGCAACTTCTTACTTTTACAAACTAGCCTGATGTCTGTCTTGAAGCAAGCTTCTACAGGTGTGTCTGGTCCCTCTGAAATCACTCTGGTACCCAAGGACGGGTTACTTTGGAAGAATGACAAAATCTTTGTGCCAGAAGAAGTTCGAGTCACAGTGTTAAACTTGTGTCATGATCATCCCCTGGCAGGCCATTTCGGAATGCATAAAACCCTTGAACTGATTCAACGCACGTTTTGGTGGCCGGATCTTGAAAAAGACTGCAGGGAATATGTAGGTTCATGTGCCACCTATATCCGTAGCAAGACCACTAGAAGCAAGGCCTGGGGTCTGCTCAGACCCTTACCAGTCCCTGACCGTCCCTGGAAAATGATTGCCATGGACTTCATAGTGGAACTCCCCCCGTCTGATGGTTGCACAGCCATCTTTGTAGTGGTTGACCGTCTATCCAAGATGGCCCACTTCGTGCCTCTCAAAGGCACGCCCTCTGCCATGGAAACTGCCCAGGTCTTCATTAGGGAAGTAGTAAGGCTACATGGGGTCCCTGCGGACATCGTTTCGGATAGAGGGGTGCAGTTCACCTCTCGCTTTTGGAAGGCTTTGTGCAAGGTCCTGAAGATTGAGTTGTCCATGTCCTCGGCCTATCACCCCCAAACTAACGGGCAAACCGAAAGAACGAATCAGACGCTCGAACAGTACCTCAGATGCTTCACCACCTTCGTTCAAGACGACTGGGTAGCTTTACTACCCTTGGCAGAGTTTGCCTTTAACAACGCCAGTCATTCGGCTACAGGTCAATCGCCATTTTTTGCCAACTACGGGTTTCACCCGACCTTCTTACCTGATCTCATCCCTGATTCAACAGTCCCAGCGGTCCAGAGTATTGTTGATTTCCTGACCCGTAACAGCAGGATATTGCAGGAAGCCATGACTAAGGCACAAGCAGCCAATAAAAGGATCTTTGACAGGAAAAGGAGAGGGGAATTATACCTGCAACAGGGTGACCAAGTATGGTTATCGACCACCAACCTTAAGATGGCTTGCCCCGCAAGGAAACTGGCACCCAAGTTCATCGGTCCTTTCCCAGTAAAACGGAAATTAAACAAGGTCTCCTATGAACTTGCCTTACCGGAGTCGTTGAAGATTCACTCAGTCTTTCACGTTTCCTTGCTGAAACCCGCAGTGCCCGACCCGTTCCCAGACAGGGGATCGGGACCACCCAAGCCTGTAATCATTGACGGTGATGAGGAGTTCGAGGTGGAGGCCGTCTTGGACTGCCGAAGAAGAGGGAACCAGCTTCAATTCCTGATCAAGTGGAAGGGGTACGGTCTGGAGGAGAACTCCTGGGAACCCCAACAGAACATTCACACCCGAGAGTTAATCCAGGCCTTTTTTCGCAGTCACCCCCAGAAAAGAGCTCTATTGGGCACCCGGAGGTTGCCCTTAAGGGGGGGGCACTGTCAGGGACGTGCTGGGCTTGAACCTGGGACCTCTTCTGTGTCTGGCATTGACTCTTCCAGCGGAGCTATCTGAGATGCTGGACAGTTCCCTGCCTGATCTGCTGGATAACCTATCTGATCCATTAGACTACTCTGCTTGGTGTCTGATTACTGTTGAACTCTGAACCCCTTGCTCCTCCCATGTACTTCCTATAAAAGACATTCCAGAGATGTTGCCCCTTGCGGTTTGATCTGCTTCTGTTCCCTGAGTTCCTGATTCTGTGCTTGTATCCTGTTCCTGTGTTTGACCCGGCTTCCTGACCACGCTTCTGTCTCCAGTCCTGACCTCGGCTCGTTTGACCCTGCTCAGTTATCTGCCAGTCTGCCTGTTGCCAAGATTCGGCCTGGACTTTGACTACTCTCTGCCTGCCACTTGTTATGTTTACCTTGATGTGTATGACCCGGCTTGTCTGACTCTGCAAACCTGCACCAGCTTACCTGCATCCTCTGCTCTGCAAGCTGCACACGCTGACCTGCATCCTTTGCAATGCAAACCTGCACCTGCTGACCTGCATCCCTGCTCTGCAAACCTGCACCTGCTGACCTGCATCCCTGCTCTGCAAACCTGCACCTGCTGACCTGCATCCCTGCTCTGCAAACCTGCACCTGCTGACCTGCATCCCTGCTCTGCAAACCTGCACCTGCTGACCTGCATCCTCTGCTCTGCAAGCTGAACCTGCTGACCTGCATCCTCTGCTCTGCAAGCTGAACCTGCTGACCTGCATCCGCTGCTTCCGGAACCAGCTGTTCCAGTCTCCACTCGGCTCCACCACTCCAAGCAGTGAGGATCACACAGGCACCCTTACCTCACCGTGCTCTTACCACCACTGTCCCCACTCCAGTGGTCTCCGAGCCGTGGTTGTACGGGAGGTCCCTCTCCGCACGTCAGGCTCACACCTAAGGTACGTTACAACCTTAATGCATAGGATGCATTAAAGTGAAAAAACACGAGGGTTTACAACCCCTTTAACAACAAAATGCAAGATTTGCTTATGCCGTCAGGCCCCTCTCTTAAAAATCACCCAATGTTAGTTGTTCCAAAATGTACCCGTGAAGAAAAAAGTTACATTTATAACTACCCTTGTCTTCTTCCCCTAGGTGAGGATGATATATTCTTATGGCAAGATCCTGGGGAATACAGAGCAACTGAAAACCTATAAGAAGATATTCTTTCAATGTACTAGAGAGACTTCTCGCAAGATTTTGCTTGCTCTGCATTCCTACTACTAACATTCAATGATTTGTAAAGAAGGAGGGGTCCCAGGTATTTCATGTGGCCATTGCAAGGTCTACATATACTGTATAAAGCAACTCGTATTCACATAATCTCACCATTCATGGGTGGTTGATGCAGCAAACTCGTGCGTGTGGTGGCAGGCAGTCACCGCTGGCTGAAAGCTCATGATGAAAACATTTATCAGGCAGGTCACAATGGTGATACTGACAATCAGGGTTTTCATACTAAGGGACGTATTTTTGGTTCACGTGCCACATGCCAAGAGACTTCAAGTAAAGAGTGTGTTGAAGATATCTGACAATACACTACAAAGTAATTAGCAGCCATCACACATTCACTATATTGTCAAAAGTATTGGGACACCTGCAAGTACACGCACATGAACTTTAATGGCATTCCAGTCTCAGTCTGTAGGGTTCAATATTGAGTTGGCCCACCCTTTGTAGCTATAACAGCTTTGACTTTTCTGGGAAGGCTGTCCACAAGGTTTAGAAGTGTGTCTATGGGAATGTTTGACCATTCTTCCAGAAGCGCATTGGTGAGGTCAGGCACTGAACGAGAAGGCCTGGCTCGCAGTCTTCGTTCTAATTCATCCCAAATTATTAAATTCGATCGGGTTGAGGTCAGGACCCTGTGCAGGCCAGGCAAGTTCCTCCAACCTAAACTCTCTCATCCATGTCTTTATGGACCTTGCTTCGTGCACTGGTGTGCAGT
Organism: Rana muscosa; assembly: GCA_029206835.1. NCBI lineage: Eukaryota > Metazoa > Chordata > Amphibia > Anura > Ranidae > Rana > Rana muscosa. Next base: position 149,953,885 of record CM055117.1, read on the forward strand.
CATGTTGGAAAAGGAAGGGGCCATCCCCAAATTGTTCCCACAATGTTGGGAGCATGAAATTGTCTAAAATGTCTTGGTATGCTGATGTCTAAAGAGTTCCTGTCACTGGAACTAAGGGGCCAAGTCCAACCCCTGAAAAACAACCCCACATCTGATTCCACCTCCACCAAATGATTTTGACCAGTGCACAAAGCAATTCGCACATACTGAATGTGAACCCGGCCTAAGACTGGCTCCACAATGGTAATGTACAAGCCACAGTCCTCAGTTCCTTTAGTAATTGATCCCCACAGGGTACCAAACAGAAATAATTTGAAAACTTTATATAGGCAATGAACATAGCATAGTAATTTTAAGAAAAAATATGCTTTCATTGTATTTACCGGTTTAATTGTTTTAAATTGCAGATTCTTGGGATATATTAAAGTTACGTTTGTCATGTAAGAATCATCCCCAGTATTTTCAAGTCCAAGTGTCATTGTTAGGTCTTTGGTGTATCCAACAATGAGTTCCTGCCTGTGATGAATAGAAAAAAAAAACACAGAATTTTAGTGATCTAGGCATTAAAATTAATCTTAACTTTCTAATAGGTTAATTCACCCAAAACTGATAGTTCAGTGCTGGATACAGCTTCTCTGAAAGTAGTGAGGAGACATCTCTTCACCTGAACTCCCATCTCCACCCACCTGTTGCCGCAATAACAAGGGGCTTCCCCAACCATTTATTTATCTTACAATATAATGAGGGCACTAAGACCACTGATGTAAAGGATATGGGTGTATCTATCTAAAAACAAAAGATTTGTTTTGGGAGGACCAACCCTTTCATTTCAGAAATATATTTTCTTACCTAGACATCACTGTGGTCAGATGTAATCTTGGAATGCATTCTGCCTTGTTATTGCAGTCCTTTTCATATGGTAGCTACACAAGGAAAACAGTCTGTTGTCATGGTAAATATGGAAATCATTACAATGTTGTAGATGGGTACTTTCATTACTTTTCATTAAGGGCCTTTTTACACTTGCGACATCTCACCTGCGTCAGGAACGCTTCACTGAGCAAAGAAATACTCACCTGCTACCAGGTCTCGCTAATTCACCCAGTGAGGAGTTGACACCATGACAGCAGGTGAGTATAATTGCACCTTTTAGTAATCCTGTCACTGAACAGTTGCCAGTGTCAGGTATTCCCAATCGCTTTCTGCGACTTTTGAACTGCCCCCCCCCCCCCCGGCCATGCTTCCTGGCCACAACTGTCCCACCTGTGGACCCAGCACCCATATGGTAGGAGTTGCCATGTGGAGGGGATCGCTGATCTCCCCTAGCTGCAAAGAACCTGGAAGCAACATGTATAACCAATTTCTGTTGTCACTTTCCCTGGCCGCCTTAACCAGGGAAGAAGCTAGCTGAGCATGATCTACACTCCATTAGCTTCAATGGAGGGCAGGTGAGACATCAGGGGTTCAAAAGGGGTCTTAAAGAGAATATTTCTAAAATATTTTATATCATATAGGGCAGTGGCGAAGCTAGAGATGTGAGGGGAGTGGAGAAAGAGAGGGAGGTGAGGGGAGCGGAGAGAGAGAGGGGGTGAGGGAGAAAGGGGGGATGAGAGAGAGAGGGAGGTGAGAAGGGGTGAGAGAGAGGGGAAGTGAGAGAGAGAGAAGGGAGCTGAGATAGAGGGGGTGAGAGAGAGGGGAGGAGGTGAGGGGAGCAGAGAGAGAGAGAGGGTGTGAGAGAAAAGGAGGAAGATGAGGGGAGCAGAGAGAGGGGGTGAGAGAAATGGGGGTGAGAGAGAAGGGAGTTGAGAGAGAGAGAGAGAGGAGGGTGATAAAAAAAAGGGGGGGTGAAAGAGACGGAGGTCAGAGAGAAGGTGGTGAGAGAGAGAGGGTGTGAGAGGTGAGAAAGAGGGGGGTTGGAGAGAGAGAGGGGTGAGAGGGGGGTGCGAGAGAGGAGGAGGTGAGGGGAGCGGAGAGAGAGAGAGGGCGTGAGAGAAAGGGAGGGGGATGACAGAAGCAGAGAGAGAGAGAGGGGGTGAGAGAGAAAGGGAGGTGAGAAAGGGAGTGAGAGAGAAGGGAGGTGAGAGAGAGAGAGAGAGAGAGGGGTGAGAAATAAAGGGGTGGTGAGAGAGACAGAGGTCAGAGAGAGAGGGTGGTGAGAGAGAGGATGTGAGCGGTGAGAGTGAGAGGGGTGAGAGGGGGTGAGAGAGAGAGGGGGTGTGAGAGAGAGAGAAGGGGTGAGAGGGAGAGAGGGGGGTAAGAGAGGGGGAGTGAGAAAGAGGGGGTGAGAGAGAAAGGGGGAAGAGAGGAGGTGAGAGAGATGGGGGTGCGAGAGAGGGGTGTGAGGGGGTATAGAGAGAGAGAGGGGCTGCGAGAGAGGGGGTGAGGGGGTCAGAGAGAGAGGAGAGGATAGAGAGAAAGAGAGAGAGGGAGGGGTGAGAGAGAGGAAAGGACCCCCATAATACACCAGGAGACCTTCCCCCCCCCCAAATTACAGCTTCCAGATGCCTGTAATGTACCTGAATGAACTAGATGGACTTGTGTCTTTTTTTCAACCTGACTAACTATGTAATTATGTAACCTGGATGCAATCAGCAGGGTTCCCTGATCACTGCATTATCCGTGGTGAAGGAGTTAGTGCTTTGTCATCTAATATCATGGACTCTTTCACCTTCCCGCTGCCCGCTGGCTCCATCAGTAGCTGCATGTAGTGCTCACAGGTGAGCTAATTCTGGCATCAGGTAGAATGACGTTACCTCCTCCGCTCCCCTTACTGTCACCAGCAGTCCACAGCTCGCCCTGCCTTCTCTTCCGCTCCAATCCTGGGCTCCCCTCAACCTCCTGCCAGGCAGTGCTCGAAGTCCGCCCCTGGCTACAGGTTGTAAGCAGATCCAAAAACAGATTCAGGGGCTGAATCAATACAAATCCCCTGCCTGTCAATAAGGCAGGAGAAGGAAGAAGCTCCTAGTGCATTCTTCCCCCTTTGTCCTGGCCCTGGCTGGGAGGAAAGAATCCTCAGCTCCCTACTCCTGTGTTGTATGCTAGATTTCAGTTTTCAGTTCCTTCTCCTGCAGGTACAGAAGTACAGAAGTGCTGGGAATGGGGAGGGGGGGAGAGGATATAGTCACCTCTGGGTTCTCCTCCTTGCTCCCAGCGCTGAGCTGACAGGAGAAGGGATATCGCTGTCACCTCTCCTGTCAGCAGCGCCCCTCTCAATGCGGTGCTCGGGGCAGATGCCCCCCCCTCCCTAGTTTTGGCCTTTTTTGTCCCCACGTTTATATGATATAAATAAAGGTTTAGTGAAAAAAGTGTCAAAAAATAAAGTTACACACAAACACTTAAAGCCCCCTCTCAAAGGTGCCCCATGTACATGTGCTACATATATTACATATTGCACACATGCCGCAGTGAGAACAATAATTCTAGGGCCAATATTCACAGGTAACTCTACCGTATGGAAAATATAGGGTACCAAAGTTTGATGTCATTTTGTGGGTGTGCACTAGGGATGCATTGCCTGTTCGCACGTTCGCCGAACAGCGAACAATTTGGGGTGTTCGCGGCAAATTCGAAAAGCCGCGGAACACCCTGTAAAAGTCTATGGGAGAAATCTAAAGTGCTAATTTTAAAGGCTTATATGCAAGTTATTGTCATAAAAAGTGTTTGGGGACCTGGGTCCTGCCCCAGGGGACATGTAGCAATGCAAAAAAAGTTTTAAAATTTTTTGTTTTTTCGGGAGCAGTGATTTTAATAATGCTTAAAGTGAAACAATAAAAGTGAAATATTCCTTTAAATTTCGTACCTGGGGGTGGGGGGGGGGGTGGGGGTATAGTATGCCTGTAAAGCAGTGCTTGTTTCCCATGCTTAGAACTGTCCCTGCACAAAGTGTCATTTCTGAAGGAAAAAAAGTCATTTAAAAGCACTACATACACCGACCAGGGGCACTATTCTACCTACATACACCGACCAGGGGCACCATTCTACCTACATACACCGACCAGGGGCACCATTCTACCTACATACACCGACCAGGGGCACCATTCTACCTACATACACCGACCAGGGGCACCATTCTACCTACATACACCAACCAGGGGCACCATTCTATCTACATACATCCACCAACCAGGGGCACCATTATACCTCTTACCTACATACACTGACCAGGGGCACCATTATACCTCCGACCTACATACATACACCAACCAGAGGCACCATTATACATCCTACCTACCTACCTACATACACCGACCAGGAGCACCATTATACCTCCGACCTACCTACATACACCGACCCCGCCCCTTCTCACGTTCCCCATCAGGTCCACTCAGCCAATGACGTAGGGGGAGGGGTCACCTTCACTGGGTGTAAGGCTGAGCGGACCTGATGGGGAACGTGAGAAGGGGCGGGTGTATTAATTTATTAAACTGCGGAGGAAGTTCCCCCATCAGGTCCGCCCAGCCAATGACATAGGCGGGGTCTAAGGGTACATTGATACATGTCCCCTGGGGCAGGACCCGGGTCCCCAAACCCTTTTTAGGACAATAACTTGCATATTAGCCTTGATAATTAGCACTTTTGATTTCGAACGTTCGTGTCCATTATATTTAATAGGGTTCTAAAGTTTGCGCGAACTTTAGGTCTGTTCGCAGGTTCTGGTGCGAACCGAACAGGGGGGTGTTCGGCTCATCCCTAGTGTGCACAATTTTAAGCTTGATATGCTGGACATCTATTTACTCAGTACAACCTAATCTCTAATATTTTACCAAACAAACTGGGTAAAATATGGATGTTTGTGTGTCCTAAAATGAACTATTATGTGAACTGACATCAATGGGAACTGATTTCAGAAAATATATAATGCTTTTAACAAATCTTCAGATCTAAAATGATTTTTAAACACGTGTGGAAAACAACGCAAAAAAAGTCTCTGCCCTGCGAAAGGGTTGAAACACGTCATGATAATAAGTTTGGAATGTCAAGGCCTTGCAGTGTGAACCACACTTCTCTCTGTATTATTTATTCATATAGCAGCTAAGCTTTTAGTTAAATAACTTGTAAATGCTAGTGACAGTGGAAGTATACCTCCACAGAGGCGTAATTTGTGTCATAGAAGTCCAGTACAGGTGATGGGAGATCTCGGTTTTGCTCGGTGGCTGTCATGGTATAGAAGACCTTGATCACAATGTTGCTGAAACAGTCATAAATACAAGGCTGTAAAAAGAGAAATAAAAAGGCTTGATATCCAATATACGGTAACCACAGACTATTAAAGAAAGATTTATTATATGCCTCAGTTGAACCCATGATTATTTTTTAACCTTACACTTGGTATGAAAGTAACATTTGCTGTCCTGAAAATGCTATTTGCCTAACAGCTGTGTCTGGCTTTATTCGTTTTGAGTCACAGGCTTGGCATGCAGCAACAAGTCTGAATTTTCTATTGTTTGGGTCTGTGACTCATAAAATTCTGGGTGTATATTGTAGAACACTGAGCTAAACTAGTGTCACACAATATTTCACTGACTTTATAAACTATGGTTACCATTTCATTACTTACCATTATGTATGAGTAAATCACTACATTTTGCAAACATAATGCTAAAACATAAATGTACGTGTGTAGCTAATCATACACACACTTCTTAATCCTTAAACAATTAGTTGAACACACTGGGCATGCTACACCTAGCCAAAAAAAAAAAAAACGCCATCAAAATACTTTGGATGTGTGTAGAATTTCTAGCACCTCCTCTTTCCCCAGAGCTCTCCAGCCATGTGTACCAGTGTCCTGTCGATATGGGTCCCCCGTCGGATAATGCCCGGGCTGGACTGTGCATGCGCAATCGGAGCCACCGAAAATCTCTGAGGATGAACAGGTGTTCATCACCTGTACACGGCGCATGTGCAATCAACACGCCGTTCGCTCCCGATGCTCGGGGCGGGTTATTCTTTGAATACAACAAGTGACGGAATACAACAAGGGGCGGATGCTTTTCTCAAAGGGGCGGATGTATGGTTATACATTCAACACAACAAGGGGAAGAGGCCGCATGATGGGTAGTGCTTTTCGCAAAGGGGCGGATGTATTATTGAGCACTGCTTTTTTGGGGGATGGTTTTCTCAATAAACTACACCATCATATGAGCGCTGCCCATCATGCGACCTCTTCTGTATGCATCCCCCACTTGTTGTGTTCAATGAATAACCATACATCCGCCCCTTTAAGAAAAGCACTGCTCATCATGCGGCCTCTTCTGAATGCATCCGCCCCTTGTTGTATTCAATTAATACCCCCCTGAGAATCGGGAGCGTGCGGCAGCGTATTGCGCAGGCGCCGTGTACAGCTGATGGACAGCTGTTCTTCGTCTGCAATTTTCGGCAGTCCAGCCCGGGCATTATCCGACAGGGGACCCATACCGACAGAACACAGGCAACTTCCGGCTGTTATATTGACAGGCATGACTTGGTTTATTTACACAGGAGCATATCTTTCTACTTATGTGTAAACAGACAATGAAAACAGCATCTGTTGTGCCAAGAATAGTTACAATGGAGCATTGTTATTATTCACTGTAACTTATCTGGTCCATTCATGGAAGATCAAAACCTGCATATGATCTCAGGTTACGGGAACCTTACAATTGAAAAAAAAAATTGTGCTCCCATTTAACACCTTAATAAACCTTAGATAACCTTAATCAGCCTTCATTTACTCCTTCCCCCCTTTTCTCCTTTTTTTCCAACCATTAATAAATTGCACTTTTGTTTTCTTTTTTTCATGTTATTAATTTTTTACTTTTTTTCATTTAAAACTTTTTTATATATATTTAAAAAAATGCACAAAATTGAAAAAAAAAAAACACAACTTTTTTTCATTTGCAAATAACTTTTTTATGCTGTATAATATAAATAAGATTTTAGTGTCATTATACAGAAATAAATTATAGAATAGGATGTTCACTTTTTAATGACAGGAACACTTTGTTTTAAAATAAACACTGGTTAAACTTTAGAAAAAAAACACATTTTGTTACATCTTATTTCTACAAAATAAAATGTATATTTTTTAAGACAATAATGCCAAGAGAAAATTTTGTTTGTACTGAAAAATATATGTATCACTTTGTTTTCTTAAAGCGGAGTTCCACCCACATTTTTCACTCCTCACCATGCAGCACTAATGTGTATCCTTAAAATGAATTGGCAATTTATTATTATTTTTTCTGTTCACTTACCTGATTTATGCCTATATCTAATTTCACTTCCTCCTCTAGGGGGTCGCGGGTGCAGACGTCATTTCCGGTTTTGCATTGGCTCCTGGGAGATCTTGGTCAGCTTGGCATGACGTCTTTGGAAATTCTTGGCCAGCTTGGCATCGCATAGCTCCAGTAACATTTAACATTGGTGTCTATGGAAGATCTCGGTCAGCTTGGTATGGCTGTGCCATGCCAAGTTGACCAAAATTGCACTGCACTGCACATGTGAGAGATCGGCAGGTGCATGCTGGGTAGCCAGCATGCACGTAATATAGGAAGATGGACACTGTGGCTTCAGATGCCTACACTGGACATGACCACGCTGTGCAGAAACATCACAAAGTAAGAAAACAATGCTGCACAGATAGAAAACTGGGCATACTTTACAGCATACCTTTGTTACATTGCACGAAGCATGAGTATTCTAGGGGTATTTTTATCTAAAATGTCATATTTCGGCTGGAACTCCGCTTTAAGTAATGGCAAAGTTATCAGTGAATCAATAAAGCCATAGCTGGATTGTAAAAATTCTAGTCCATAAGAGGTATATAGGTGTGAGAGTTGAACTGGTCAAAATGTTTGTAAATCTCAATGACAATCTTATTTGCTCAGTTTTGGTGTGTTAAGCCCCATACACACGGTCGGACTTCCATCTGACTTTTCCGTGGATTCTTGTCCGAAGGCAGTTGGTCGGGAACACCCATAGCATACACACGCTCTGACTTTTCTACAAACTTTCTCAAAACTTTTTCCAACATCACATGGTTTTTCAGCTCTTTTCTGCTCCTTACTGCCACCCTTTGGTCAACTTCTGCTATTGTTGGTTGATTTTAACATTAGTTGTTTTGTCCATCGGACAAAAGTCCGATGGTTTTCTGTACACACGGTCGGACTTTGCTCCATCGGACTTTTGTTGGGCAAAAGTTTGTCCGTTTGCAGACCCAACATTTGTCCGATGAAAAAAAAAAGTTTGTCCGCTGGAGCATACACACGGTCGGATTGTTGGTCCAACTTGCTCAAAATGAAATTTGTTGGCCAAAAGTCCAACCGTGTGTACGGGGCTTTACACATACCAGTGTTGAAAGTGTTTTACACAAAATACCTGTTGGTCTTGCTATAAGATCAAGTGAACTAATAATTTCATGTGCTACACTCTTATAAATTACATTGTTCACATGTATCTCTGAGGACTATAGAACCCCTCCACTGTTTTGTATGGAAAAGAGAAGCGGGGGAGGTGTTCTGTAGTCTTGTCCTAGGGGAGTGGTCTCCCTTGCTTGCCCTTTTCCGGCTGTTGAAACACTATTCCTCCCAGTGAAGTGAAGCAATGTTCACCTCACTGACACCAATGATGTGACACTATTCTTTCCATTGACACCATTGATGTGGCACTAATCATTCCTCTGACACCAACAATGAGGCACTATTCCTCCCACTGACACCAACAGTGGGGCATAATTCCTCCCAATGACACCAACAATGGGGCACTATTCCCCTCACTAATACCAATGACTACTGACCACAAGTGCTATGTACAGACATTTTTTACTCCCACTAACCACTGAGCCTGAGATAATGTTTACTCCCATTGATGCCAGGGCATTTTTTAATCTTGCTGGCCACAGTCTGGCCCCCCTAAATTCTAAGGCTCTGTTCACACCTAGGCGTTTTTGGACATTTTTCTGCTCTAAAGCCTAGTACACAAAAACATTGTTTTTCCTGATGAGATTCTTGACAAGAATCTTGTGCCGGCCGAGTGTACACACGTACGATTCAAAAGAACCGTCGTTCTTTTGAATGGCACGAACGCGGTGACATCATCGACTATGACGAGCATGTGCTTGTCACATTCAATGCCGTCGCCGCCATCTTGCTTCACCCTACCTATGCCTTGGAAGCTACCACGCATGCGTCAAAGTCATTTCGGCATTGCGCGGGTTTCCATGGAGGCAGGTAAGTATACACACTCTCGGGTTTCTCGTCGGGAAACAGGCCGACAAGAATCCCGACGAGAAAATAGAGAGCAGGATCTCTATTTTTCTCGTCGAGATTCTGGGCAGATTTCCCGACGAGAAACCTGAAAGCCTCGTACACACACACGGTTTTCTCTGCAAGAAACGACAAGAAAACTGCTGGGAGAGCTTTCTTTCCGAGAAAACCGGTCGTATGTACGAGGCCAGAGCCTCAGCTCTAAAAACACCCAACAAGACAAGTCCCATTAATTTCAATGGCTCCTGTTCACATCTGAGCGTTCTGTCACCTAAAGCAAAACACGTCGCACAAAAAAGTACAGGAGCTTCTTTTTTGGCAAATTACAGGCGTTTTTCTTTCTTTTACATTGGTGACCTTTTGACCTGTACAAAATCGCGGTAAAATCGCTGCAAAATGGTGGCAAAAATCGCGTGACTTTCTGCCTGCAACCAATACGCTCAGGTGTGAACAGAGCCTAAAGGACAGCAAACTGGCCCTTTGTTTAAAAAGGTTTGGAGACCACTGCCCTACGGAGACAGCGCTGCTCCTCCATAGATATAGAACAGTGAGTAAATGTTAGCACCCTAGCACAGGAAATGTGTTACTGGCAGGATCACCAAGTAGAAATAAAGAAAAAATAGCTGTAAAAAAATATTATCATACAATTACCACATCTAAGCACTAGTAAGCTGCAATATTTCAACATTAGCTTTTACTGAAGATAGATAGATAGATAGATAGATAGATAGATAGATAGATCAATACATACATAAACAGATAGTTAAAAAATAGACAAGCAGATAGAAAACAAAATGAAAAGGCAGACTTACCAATACTGTCAACGTAATGGGCTGTGTACATCTGCTACTTAAAAGGTAGAGTTTTCCTCTGCTAGAAGTTTCAGTATTGAAGGCAATTCTTCTCTCTTTCATGGATACATCAAGGTCCAGTTCATAAGAAAGATGTGTTTTTTTAAATTCTATAAATTGAACCAAGGGAGTATACATTAGTCGTGTTGTATCTGACCATACAAATCTCTTTGTGCTTCATTATTCTCTAAGGTGGACATTTTGTTATTCTGGATTTTCTATAATTTTTTATAGCCCTAGAGGAAAAATTAGCCCCCAATTCAGTAAAAATCCAAAAATCCAACATTTGCTGTTAGAGAACACTTAAAACATCTCACAAAATTTTACCAACAATATGATGTTTGTTTCTATTGATGAGTCAAATGCCCGGGTCCGGTTTGGGGTGAGTTTGCACACCTAATTAAAGTTTGGATGGAGAAATTGAACCCCATTAAAGTCAACGTGAGACGAATCTTAGAAGACAGTAATGACTGATAGACAAGGGATTGTCAAATAAATGGGATCGAGGGCTGGGAACTGCTCTGGAGAGCAAAGCAACAAGCAAACAAAAAAGCAACAAAAAAATATGTAAATTCCATTTTGTGGGGAGCAGCGATTTTAATCATGCTTAAAATTAAACTTTGAAAATCCAATATTCATTTAAATGACTGGGGGTGTCCTTACCTTGCCTATGAAGTGGCACATCTATCTGATATATACAACCTACTACAGCAAAACTGATATTTATGAAGAAAATAAAAGAAAAGTGCAGTTTAATTGTCAGTAAATGACAGCTCCTAGTGGCTTCATTCTGTTTGTAAACAAAGTGGTTGAGGATTCCTTTAATCTATACCAGACTCTTATCTTAGATGAGGTATAGATGTTAGTGGGGGTTCCTATGCAACAAAAAAAAGGGCTCAGGGTTCCTCTTAAATATAAATACAGTACATACATACATACCAGACCCTTATCCTTGATGAGGGCCTGGTATAGGTTTTTAAGGGGGAACTCAATGCAAAAAAACAAGAAAAAGTTTTTAGGTCCCCACAAAACCCACACCAGACCCCGGATCCAAAAAGCAGCCTTGGCAAGATTATCTGTGATCAATGATGTTACCCAGGAGACCCCAGTGGGGAAGTTGGGGTCTCATTTCTGCTTGTTTCTAAATGAGTTCTGTATATGCACATTTGTGTTAGCAATCACTTGCAAGCATGGCAGACCAGTCTAGGTATGGTTGTACTTTTTTGTTAAGGGTAAGCCTGGAGTTATTTTTATAAGATGTGTAATTTGTGTTCAAAGCATGTCATCTATTGTGCTCCCAGGTGTTGAGCAAAGAAACCACTACAACAGAATTCTTGCAGCAGAAGTAGCTGTACATACAAGGTAAACCCCTAGGCACACAGCAAAATATACAGGGTAAATATGTATAGAAGCTGTTATACCTGTCAAAGGATTTATATTTCTGTCCATCCAGTTCTGAGAGTCAGGCCTCGTACACACGGCCGAGAATCTCGTCATGAAAAAACTTGTCGTTTTTCTTGACGAGATTCTTGGACAAGAAACTTGTCCCGGCCGAGTGTACACACGCTCGATTCAAAGAACCCGCGGTTCTTTGAATGGAGCAAACGCGGTGACGTCATCGACTACGACGAGCGTGCGCTCGTCACATTTGATGCCGTCGCCGCCATCTTGCTACACCCTACCTATGCCTAGGAAGCTACCGCGCATGCGTCAAAGTCATTTCGAGCATGCACGGTTTTCCACGGCGACAGGTAAGTGTACACACACACACTTTTCTCGTCGAGAAAGATGCTGACGAGAATCTCAACGAGAAAATAGAGAGCAGGTTCTCTATTTTTCTCGTCAAGATTCTTGTCGGTTTTCTTGACAAGAAACCTGAAAGCCGCGTACACACGACCGATTTACTCGGCAAGAAAGCTCTGCCAGCAAGTTTCTTGCTTGTTCTTGCAGAGAAAATCGGTCGTGTGTACGAGGCTTTACACAGCTCTGACCCACAGTGACCCACAGTGCAATCTTGTCTTGCAGGGGGGCAACCTAATTTTTCTTAGTAGTAGTTCCCTCTACAGGTCTCCTCCCCACCCCATCCTACTTTGACCGGACAGGCAAAGAAAAAGAAGCACACTGAGCAGCTAATCTCTGTGACTCTCCTCTCTTTTTTTCTATCAACATGGCTCTTTGTACTGCAACACAACTGTTTGGCTCCTTGTGCTGCTTCTCTCTCCAACTTTGAGCTCTGCTTTATCAACTGTGGACTGCAAGAAGCTGTTACCAAGTCAAATTCAGGTAATTCTTGCCATTTCAAAAATCACTTTTAATGATCTATTCATGATTACAGAGCTGCAGTAATTTGTACATTTTATATCTCCCTAGGTTTAGCTTTAACTTTGCTGGTATGTGGGCATCCATAGTTATATAGTTGGAAAGATTGAATAAAGACACCAGTACATCCAGTCCAACTTGTGTGGGTGTGTGCTTACGTGTTTATGTCACTACCATTTCCCGAATCCCTTAAAATCCCTCTAGATCTAACAGCACTCACAGAGTACCAGTACCACATACACTATATTGTCAAAAGTATTGGGATGCCTGCCTCTACATGCACATGAACTTTAATGGCATCCCAGTCTTAGTCCGTAGGGTTCAATATTGAGTTGGCCCACCCTTTGCTGCTATAACAGCTTCAATGTTCTGGGAAGTCTGTCCACAAGGTTTAGGAGTGTCTATGAGAATTTTTGACCATTCTTCCAGAAGCACATTTGTGAGGTCAGGCACTGATGTGGTCGAGAAAGCCTGGCTCGCAGTCTCCACTCTAATTCATCCCAAAGGTGTTCTATAGGGTGGAGGTCAGGACTCTTTGCAGGCCAGTCAAGTTCCTCTACCCCAAACTCACTCATCTATGTCTTTATGGACCCTGCTTTGTGCACTGGTCCAAATCATTTGGTGGAGGGGGGATTATGGTGTGAGGTTGTTTTTCAGGGGTTGGACTTGGCCCCTTAGTTTCAGTCAAGGGAACTCTTAAAGCATCAGCATACCAAGACATTTTGGACAATTTCATGCTCCCAACTTTGTGGGAACAGTTTGGGGATGGCCCCTTCCTGTTCCAACATGACTGCGCACCAGTGCACAAAGCAAGGTCCATAAAGTAATGGATGAGCGAGTTTGGCGTAGACTCCTGACTTTAACCCTATAGAAAACCATTGGGATGATTTAGAGCGGAGACTGCGAGCCAAGGCTTCTCATCCACATCAGTGCCTGACCCCACAAACGCGCTTCTGGCAAAATAGTAAAATATTCCCAAAGACACAATCTTAAATCTTGTGGACAGCCTTCCCAGAAGAGTTGAAGCTGTTATAGCTGTAAAGGGTGGGCCAACTCAATATTGAACCCTACGGACTAAGATTGGGATGCCATTAAAGTTAATGTGTGTGTAAAGGCAAGTGTCCCAATACTTTTGACAATATAGTGTATGTCAGTATATGTCAACACATTGATTGTAGTACAAACATTTATCTGGAGTGGATTTTGAAGATGAAAACTAACAGAGGAGGGTTATAGTAAAATCATATTTTCTAGGAGGAAGAATACAAAACCTCCCACCACCCACCTCCTGAATACTTTAGAAACGTATTTATTAAAAAGACAGAACAGAACAATACCTTCTTCCTTGAAAGGTGTAATGTCAAAGCACAAGGAGGCATTCACAGTTTTATTGTTATAGACAAGAGGAATTTTTTCAGGCTGGAATTCCATAAAGGCCCTTGCTTTTACTACTGGTCGAGATCTGTACCGGGAAAAAAACATGCTTTTCTAAAATGAAAATGAACATTTCTTATATTCTACGCCTAGATATTTTACAAAGTAAATCACACGTAGAACTGCACAGTCGTGATTTTTCTTGACCAAATGAAGTGCAAGGGGACGCTTGTAGCAACCACAAGAAATGGTGCCGTGTAGAACCAGTGACAAATAGAAGACAGTCGCCAGCACTCCAAAGATGCATCCTGAAAGTTTATGTCAAACACTTAGGGGTCTATTTCTAAAATAATGCAGAGCCATTCATCCAGTGAATCTGCAGGAACATTTGTTCTGTGTATATTGGGTAAATTCGATTGTTCTTTAGACTGTTTTCTCAACAGTTTGAATCATTTTCATTCACGAAAAAAGAGTGCATTGGGCATATACAGCATTATGGCCAATAGATGGCGCTGATGATCATAGGAAATAAATACTTATCTTTTTCACTCCATCTATTGGCCATAATGCAGTATTTTCTCAAAGCACTCTTTTTTTTTGTGAATGAAAAACATTCGTCCAGAAGAAATAGCCTAAAGAACATTTTTTTTTGCCAAATCTACACAAAACAAAATTTTATAAATATGACCCATGTCACAAGAGATTAAGCAGCCAATGTTTTGGACCTTGTAGGGTCACCTTCCTCAGGGCTTTGATTATGTTACATGCCAAGGGGAAAAAAATAGGTTTGTAAAATTTGGAGCTCTACAGATTATCACTAATTCAGCAAGATTATACAGAAATATATTACTAGGCCAAACATCTGCTGACATTTTCACTGGATACAAATACAGCATATATTTTATTCAGCAGTCAAAATATTGTGACTTTTATTAATGCATAACACATTGCAACAATATTTGTTCTAAAACATGGTTCTTATTTTGCAAATGTTATTGAAGAAGCTTACATGTTTTAGATTTGCAACAGAACAATCATTTAAAAAAATAGTTTTCAAACATATAATATTAGCTACTATGGCTGGAATGTTCAGTATTTGCATTGACTTTTCAAAGTAAAAAATGGCCATTCACCCTAGCTTCAATAATAACATTTTTAACATTTAACATTTAAAATTTTTTAAAAATTTTTGCTTACCGAAGTACCATAACATTTCTTAAGGATCCAACTGCTATGTCTGCATAGCCATCATCAGTAAGATCTAGTCCGCCATCTACTGACTGGCCAAAGAATTGCAGCTTTTGCCTACAGTCAGTAGCTCTTATTCTCTAAAACAGAGTAAAGAATATGTATGTCATGATGTATCTTCTGCTTTATCAAAGTGATATAAGCAACCTTACAGGTACAATAAATATGCCATAGGTGCTGAGTAGTGCTAAACAAGTTGGGAAAAAGGTTTTCTGACATTAAGCCCAGGTTCACACTGGGGCTGCGGGAGTGAAGCCGTGCGAGTTCAGCTGAACTCGCACGATTTCACTCCTGCCTGTCAGTCCCGATTTCAGCTCGATTACAGAGACATCTGACACAGATGTCAATGTAAATAGCGGCTGAAATCGCAAAAAGTAGTACAGAAACTACTTTTTAAAATCGGTGCAGCGCCGCAGATGCGGCGTCGCACCGATTAGGACGGTGCCATTGCCCGCAATTTGCGGCAAATTTCGCCGATTTGACATGCGATTTGACATGTCAAATCGCATGTCAAATCGCACCAGTGTGAACCAGGGCTAATCTTGAGAATCCAGACCTGCAATCCATTTGCAGCGGGTCACTGGTTTTAAGTGATTTGTAGACACGTGCACAACATAAAAATTAGTTTAGTTTGGTTTTGTTCCTGTGTGTTTCCGTTGATTCGTAACGATTCATAATTTCGTAGGACGTGGGTTATCGTATTCGGACTCTTTTGTATTTCCGTAAGGGTTTATTTTTCTGTTGATTAATTTTTCCGTTAGTCTAATTTTCGTTGATTCGAAATTCGTATTTACGTTATATTTTATATTCGGCCGCGTTCGTATTTTCGTAAGAACTATATTTTCGTTGATTTGCAATGATTCGTATTTTCGTGTCTAATTTCCGTTGATTGGAAAATCGTACTTTTGTAGATTTAATTACATTCGTACTTTCGTTAGAATACATTTTCCGTTTATTCAAAACACTACTCGTCGTAATTTTGTAATTCGTACTTTCGTGAGATTGACTGGCTCATTTATTCGTACTTTCGTAAAATTGTTTTCGTAGATGAGTAATCGGGGCATAATTCGTAATTTTACATAATGTCCCCCCTCTCAATACCAGTATGGACGGCCCCCCCTCTCAACACCAGCATGGACGGCCCCCCTCTCAACACCAGCATGGACGACGCCCCCCCCCCATACTCCGAGCCCCGGGAAGGATGAAACAGCCGAGTGGGCGGCCTGACAAGATGCCAGCGTGAGCTCAGAGGAGTGAGTGGGTGGGGTGGGCGGGCGCCCCCCCCCCCCCCCCCGCTCAGCATGAGCCCGGGAAAACAGACAGGGTGGAGGAGCGGACGGCCCTGAAAAAGATGGCGGCGTGCGCCCGGAGGAGGGAGTGGGTGGAGGGCGGGCGGCCTGCATGAGTCCCAATTCGTGGATGGACGGATGAGCGGGCGGGTGACCCCCCCCTCTGAAGCCGGCATGAGCCCAACGAGGATGACCCAGTGCGATCCCAGAGGAGTGGGAGGGAGGACGGACGGCCCCCCTCTCACTGTGCGAGCCCGGTGGAGTAGGAGGGAGGACGGAGGGGCCCCCCTCTCTCTCAGTGTGAGCCCAGGAGGAGTGGGAGGCAGGACGGAGTGCCCCCCCCCCCCCCCCCTAAGCCTGAGCCCAGGAGGAGGAGCAGGTAACAAGCGGATGGCCCTGCAACCGAAGCTGGCGTGCGTCCGGCATGTAAGGAGAGTGAAGAGCGGGCATGACACCTGGCGAGGCCCCCCCCTAAGGCGGTCCCCCCTCACTAGAATACTGTCCGGAAGCAGATGGATGCCTGGATGGCCCCCCTCCAATAAGCTCGGCGTGAGCACCCGGAGAGGAACCTGATGCCGACCATGCAGCCACTCTGCATCCGAAACCGGAAGTGACGTCAGAAACGACGGCAACCCAGACCCAACAGGGGAGGAGGCTTAAGTAGCCCTCTCAGCCTCCTCCCACAAATACAGGCCAGCCTTACACGTGTCAGAATAGGAGAAAACAAAAATATGTCAGAGATATTACAAAATACAAATATAGAAATTAGAATCTAGACAGAGTATGCTTAAGAAACAAAGAATTTCTCTCTCACAAGTCACAACTTTACTCACAAATCCAACAGAACAGTGCAACCTACCCAACCACACCCTATCTGGACTGTGGATGGAATGCACTGCAGTCTAACACAGAAAAACACACAAGGGAATAAGAAACAAGCTCATTGGGGGAAGAGACAACCTCTTCAGGTGAAGGGACAAGCTTATTGGCCATTGGCGAACGTCCAGAACTAATTCAGAACTAACTAAATAGAATTTACGTTTTTTCAAATTTTCGTTGTTTTGATTTCCGTTTTCCGAAGATTTGTAACTTTTTTTTCTTTCATTTTGATTTTCGTTAATACGGATCTTTGTTCGTTATTTTAGTTGTTTTGTTTTACGTTTTCCGAATATTCGTAATTTCGCGTTTTCGTTCATTTTGATTTTTGTTATTTTTTGATCTTTGTTTGGTATTTTCGTTGTTTTTATGTTTTAGTTTTTTACTTTTTCGTATTTTGGCTGTTTCAAATTTACTAAATTCGTATTTTCATTGTTTTCCATATTCGTTCTTTTCGATAATTCGTTGTTCGTTTGTAATTTTATCAAACCGTTCGTTTATTCGTATGTTTACGAATCAACGAATTTTGACGAATAACGAATTCGTAACTAAACGAATTGCACATGTCTAGTGATTGGGTAAAGGGGAATTTTGGACCTTTTACCAGTGCATTTCAATATTCTTGAATATATTTCTATATTTTATATCTTATTCCCTCTCTGGCCTGTGCTGTGGATGAACACGGGCCCCCCGCCCATCCTTTCTGATTGACATTATGCAGGAAAATGGGGGGGATTCAGTGATATTTGTGTTTTTCTTAAATATTGCATACAATAATAAATGGTGATAAAAGAGGGAATTAAAAAGAATAAATGAGTAAAGTAAATTTGCTAAAAAAAAATATATAACAATGTATCAGGAATGTAAATAATTTGTAACATTACACTAAACTAGAGGAAGATCATTCTGTGAATGAAGGCACACTAGGCCCCTTTCACACTGGGGCGGGCAGGAGCGGTGGCGGTATAGCAGTGCGATTTTCAGCGCTGCTATACCGTCGTTCTTACCGCGGTATGCGGTCGCTAGGGGGGTTAATTTAACCCCCGCTAGCGGCCGAAAAAGGGTTAATACCGCCCGCAAACCGCGGCTATTGCCGCGGTTTGCGGGCGGTATTACCACGGTGTCCCATTGATTTCAATGGGAGACCGCGGTAAAGGAGCGGTGAACACACCGCTCCTTTACCGCTGTAAAGAAGCGGCTAGCAGGACTTTTGGAGCGGTCCTGCTAGCGCACCGCTTCAGTGTGAAAGCCTTCGGGCTTTCACATTGAAGGCACAGGGCAGGATTTTTTCATGCGGTATAACAGCGCTATTATTAGCGCTAAACCGCATGAAAAACGCCCCAGTGTGAAAGGGGCCTAAAGCCTCATACACACGATCGGATTATGCAACCAGAATTGTGTGATGACAGGCTGTTGTCGGAAAATCCGACCGTTTGTATGCTCCATTGGAAAATTGTTGTCGGATTTTCCGCAGGCAAATGTGGGATAGCATGCTTTAAAATTGTCTGCCAACAAATGTGTGATGTCGGATTTTCCGATCGTGTGTACACAAGTCAGTCGGACAAAACTCTAAGGTACAAACACGCATGGTCAGAAGCAATGCTAACCATAACACAACGTTAGCAGAAGTTGCCCAAAGGGTGGCGCTAAAGAGCTAAAAAAAATGCGTAGTTTCGTGTTTGTTGGCCGACAATTATTTGCCATTTGTATGCAATACAAGTTCCTGGCCAACGCCCTTCGGACAAAAGTCCTACGCTTTGTCCGATGAAAATCTGATCGTGTGTATGGGGCTTTAGAATGTTTTCATGGTTTTTAAAAAATTTCTGTGTGTCTGCACAGAACAATCTCCCTCTGGTACAGTGTTAGCCTGTGGGAAAAAATTGTGATAAAACAACATAAAAATAACACTACATTTAAGTGCTAAATATTGTAAGACATTAAATATTTAAAACATTTATTAAATGGTGCATTTTTTGGGGGTGAATTGACTGCTTTTTTTATGCAAAATTTCACATGACATTTTTCTTTTAGGCAGCACATAGATGGTATATATTTTTTTCATTCAACTAATCAGTCAAACTGACTTGATACCCCCATCTACACACTCCATGTGGATGAAGAAACCCCCCCCCCCCCCCCCCCCACTGAGTTATTGTATTCTGACAGATGGGAGCCTTCCCCATCATCAAAATATATGGATCAGTGCTGCCGGCTATAGCCGATGTCACTAATCAAGAGGGAAAAATCTGACAGGTTGGTTGTACAGAAGTTGATCGGTACATGGACTTCTGTACACCCTTCCTGTCCATACATGCATTGAAATTCGCCCAGTTTCTGCTGAACCAGCCAAAATTTGAACCATGTGTGGTCGGCTTTAGTGAATTGACACCTACTCTAGGTCTTATATTGGTGATACTGTATATGGTGCACTACATCCTTATGATGTAAATATATTCATTTCTAAGTCCATAAGGACTTTGTAAAGTACTGTACAAATAAAGACATTTTTGTTTTGATAACATTACACTCCCAAGCAATGTATGGTTTTAAGTCGATTATTCTCATCACACACGTTCCTGGAGATGGCTTGATACAAGTGGGTGCCTGAGCCTGATGAAGGGGTCCTGTTTGGCCCAAAATATTGACATTTTCTGCAGTGATGTGATCACTTTAATAAACGATTGGACACTATTTTGAAGATTCATGGTGTGCTGGTGCTACATGCTTTGACTTGTTCAATTTATTCAATCTCTAACAGTGAGGATCTGCAGCTAGCATACTCCATATTTCAGACAAAAATGAAGAAGAGTTTGGTTTTGTAGGGTATTGCACCTTGTTGTATTACATAAGCCTAATTGCCTTCTTGAGGCATATAATATGACTGCACAGACCTGGGAAGGAGTGGCATGAATGCTATGTGCATTGCTGTTGTAGATATAAACACTTCCAAATGATTCTGGATCTTCAAAATAGCCTTCTAGAGGTGCTCCTATGGCAAAGTCCTGGTATCCATCTTGGTTGACATCGCCAATCTTAGCTATAGAGTAGCCAAACCTTGCATATGAATACTGATGTTGATCTAGTTTTAATTCCAAAGCAAATTTACCCTGTTGAAAGATAAGGTGCTTAATGTAGTAAGATGTAGCAATCAAAGTAATACAGTGGAGGTGCCCATTACCATCCCTGCAATAGATTTCAACGAGAATTTTATTGTGCACCTCCAGATTGTACAATTTTATTTTATGCTAAATACAATTTTAAATTTTAATTTTATGCTAAATACAAAGCTGAAATACTTATACAGTAACTGTTTAACATGTTAGAAGATTTTCAAGTCCAACACATATGAATGTGATTGACCAGTGTGGGCTCAGCCATACCTTAAGGACCTTAGGGAACACTTTTCAGAGTTGGCAGTACTGCCATTACACCACCTCCTGTCTACTTTGTGAACTACTAGTGAATGTCACAACATTGTGTCCACTTATTTACCTGTCCCCCAACCTACCTATCCTATATCAAGTTACAGAACAAGTACTTCCACCACCAGACTAATTAAAGTGGATGTAAACCATGAAATTTGACCTATGTACACATATCTGTAGTGTTTAGATATCTCTCTACAAAGCACTATGTCCCGTAGCTCTGCTATCAGCATGATAACTTCTGACAAGTTCTCCAAGACGGGAAATAAAAGCAGCTGAAAATGTGTTTTTTGTGGGAGGTTGATTAGCAGAGATCTTGTCTTGTCACTGCACAGCTCTGAAAGTCTCTTCGTTATTCTACCTATGTGGAGGGGGGGGGGGGGTGTGCATTTCCTCCAATCAGCTGTCTCCATAGGTGTGCGCAGACTTTGGCATTAGGGTGTGCACCCCAAAGCTCAAAACACACTCTACCGATCACTCACAGTGTTCATTCAGAAAGGGAAGGGGCCAGTTAATGGCATATTTACTGGCCCCTTCCCCCACTAAAACATCCACAGCAACAACCGGTGGGAGAGGGGGGAAGCCGGCAGAGCTTTAGGGGGAAGGAAGGGGAATCTGTTCTGCACAGGGGGATTAGGGTGTGCCTGGGCACACCTGGCACACCCTCTGCGCACGCCTATGGCTGTCTCCCAGTGTAAGCCAAGACTACACTCCCAGTGCTGAATGAGGAAGTGATAATTCTAACCCGATGTAAGAATTCTAAAGAATATAGAAAGACAGCAGATATGCATGTAAAACTTATGTAGGGAAATTTGTTTCATCTCTGAGTATCATCTGAGGCTGTTCCCTTCACTGGGTATATGTGAGGGTTTAACTCTTTAAGTTTTTACCTATCACTATCATTTTTGAAGAAATAAACGATCTATAGGTTGTCTTTTTATCTCTCCTTGAGTTCCCTTTTTGCATGCATGGAATGTATTATTATGCATTATGGTATAAATTATTCCTATACTTCAGGAATTATTTTTTGCATACTTTCATTGGGCCACCTTGGCTCAATGTAAGTATGCATAAAGGAATCAGATCCCCATTAGTCCTTACTAATCCGCACTACATACAGTGAGAGCCACTCTTGAGGTGGAGAAGAAGGATAGCGATGATCATGAACATGATCTCCACCTCATCCAATCAGATAACGCATTGTATTAATTGAAAAAAATACAAGGTGTTCTATGAATGATGGAGGCTATAACTGAGTAGCCCCCTGTGTGCAGAAGGGCTGTCTGTATATGTTTCTAACTACTACAGTGATTTACATCATTCCCAGTGACCCTCTGGATGTCAGATATGGATACTTGCATTGGACCAAGCTGGACCAATGTAAGTATGCAAAACTTAGAATTCCAGATTTACAGCTTTAAAGATTATTTGGGATCATTTCTTAACCATGGTCAAAACACCACACCAAATTTAGCACCACATCTCTCAGATAGAGAAGTATTAAGATATTTATGGTATTTTTGAGGGCGAATTATATTGGGAACTACATCAATCTTGCTGTATCCATAAGGACTGTACTACACGTACTTGCTGTAAAATAAAAAAAATAAAAAAAGTTTTAAAGATTTAAACCAGGTTAAAATAAAATGTTTTTCTTTTAAATATAATTCCTTGGATCTATTTATAGTATTTGCACCTCAAAAAATCCCATAAATACCTTAATACTTCTTTAAAGATTAATTATTTATTCGCCCAAATCATCCTCTCTGCTCCTCCCAAGACTTTCTGCTCTCTAGCTCCCTTGTTACCCCCTCCCATGCTCGCCTCCAGGACTTCTCCAGAGCCTCTCCCATTCTTTGGAACTCCCTGCCCTAGTATGTCCGGTCAGCTCCCACCCTGTCTGCCTTTAGGTGATCCCTGAAAACTCACCTATTCAGGGAAGTTTACCCAACCTCCACCTAAGAACTGTCACCTCCATCAGCTCCCCCTCTGCAGCTATTACCTATTGTACCACCTACCCCTCTCTTTAGAGTGTAAGCTCCATGATCAGAGCCCTCCTATTCCTTCTGTATTGAAGGGTATTGTAATTGTACTGTCCCCCTCTACATAGAGCTGGGTAAACTGTTGGTGCGATATAAATCCTGTATAATAGCAATAATAATATTATTGTACCTCATCGCTGAGCCTATAAACGTAGACTCTTCCTTCTTCTGCTTTGACATGGTAGAATGGTGCCCCCACCAGAAGGAAATTCACAATACCATTTGACTTCACATCCAGCGCACACAGTTGATGGCCAAAGTATGATCCAACCTGCTAAGATGATAAAAGACAAGTAAAACAATTTTGGCTATGCTGCTTTGGGTTCATGTACTGTATAGTAAATGGGTTCCTAGTAGAACTGCTCTCTCCAGCGTGATTGCCTTCACTAGCGGCACGCTCAGTGCGCCTACGCCGTTGTCTACGGTGCGCATGTGCCCGCTTTTGGAAAATATCTCCTTAAGGTTAAGGAGATATTTCTTGCACCTACAGGTAAGCCTTAATCTAGGAGGTCTAAGTGGTCTGTAAGGCTTTATAAAATAGGTAAAACTTCACTTTGCAAAAAATAGCCAGACACGTGCAAGGAAAATAAAACAGAAAACTGCATTCTTGCTTGCACATGATTGGATGATGGAAGTCAGCAGAGCTTTTGCTCATTTAGTAAGCTCTGGAGCAACTGCTCTTGCAGAGTGGAACTGCACATTGCAAAGTACACAGTGTATTTGCCTTTTAGTAAGTTTACCTCTCCATGACTGGCCGGACGTCAGCTTTCCCTGTGGTATAAATAGCGGGTGACTCACGTTGTCACGTTACCGCTGATGAAGTCCCGCCCCCTGGACGTAACGCGTGCGGAACGACGTGATTCTGCGTGACGTCACCCGCGTCCCATGCTGACATCCGTTGGATACACTTTGACATGCTGCACATCCTCCGCACTGAGGCACAGTGCTATTTTTGTAAGTTTATTTCTTGTTTTTTTTGATCATTAAATCCTTTTATACGGAGAGCACTAGATTTCTTTGCTTCTCATTTTATATCTGGCCTCCTGGATCTGATTGTCTGGATTCCTGGCTGTGAGACTGATCAGCGCTCTAATTACTCCTTGTCTACCTGATGTGGATTCATTATAGCCTGGATGTCTGTTTTTCTCCCGGAGGGGGAACTGCTTAAGTGACCAGACTGACTAGCTCAGGGGTCCACTTGCTGAGGTGAGCTGCTAACCATTACTAGTGGTGGAGGTCGTCACACAAGTCACTATAAAAAATCTAGAAGTCACCTACTGAACACATTTTGGTGTTTTTTAGTTTATATTGTACCTCAAAGAAATACTCTTGGACTATCTCTATCCTTTGTAGTCTTCTAATCATATGTGTGTTTTTTATGTTTGTGCTGCACTGCCTTTTTATATAGTAAATTAACCCTGCCTGGGTTCTTTCTGTACAGAACACCTGCTTGCCATGTTACGGAGATAAAGAGAGGGGAAGGTATTCCGTAATTCCTGACCTAAGGTAATAATGCTGCTCCTCCTTATATAACATGAGTGAGCATTGTTATTCTACAACAGGAAGTGTATTACTGGCAGGATCACAAATAAAAATAAAAGTAAAAAAGCCTGAAAAATGCAACCACAAAAGAAACGAATTTAGGCACAACATTTAGCAAATGGTAAACTGCAATAGATAACATTTATGTTTTTGGATTTAGATACACTTTGGGTTTTGAGAGAGAGAACTTGATTGCAAATGAAGTGTATTGAAATTTTTTCTTTTTAACATCATGGAGTATATTTGTCAAGCAGTGACTGATAGGCCCGGTTCACACAGGGGCGGCACGACTTCGGGGGCGACTTTGGCGGCGCGATCTCAAGACGACTTGAGATGCCCGCCGAGGCGATTTGCATAATGACTTCTGTATAGAAGTCAATGCAAGTCGCCCTGCATCGCCCCCAAAAGTAGTACAGGAACCTTTTTCTAAGTCGGAGCGACTCAGGTCGCTCCTATTAGAACGGTTCCATAGCACAGACCGGGACGCGACTCCTCAGGTCACTCCTCAGGCGACCGAGTCGCCTGAGGAGTCGCCCCTATGTGAACCGGGCCTAACTTTCACCAAACATTCAAAGGTGGTTAATCACCATCTGTAACTTAATGTACATGCACCAGGATGTTTACTCTGGACAGATTTAAAGCAGTATTAACCCCCAACGCAAAAATGTATTAAATTACAGCTCATCAGATCTTAGATGTGGTGGCTGAATTTTTTTTTTTTTCACATGGTGATCTGGCCAGTAAAGCTATTATCTTTCCACTTCCTTTAACCAACCAAGCTGTCCAGACAAAGTAGAAGTTAGAGGGTTGAGACAAACCCTTGGACAATGGACATTGACAGGGGAGCTTACAATTTTCAGCTTTTATTCATTTATGTAAAAACTATATCTTAAAAAGAAAAAAAGGTGTTATTGTAACTGCTTATAAAGTGTTAGCTGGAGTTCAGCTTTAATTTGTTAGTTAGGACCATCTAACTCTACTAGTCTAACAATACCCTCTCCCCAGACTGATAATGCTGTCTTTGTTTCTCCTTCATCCAGAGTGGGGGCACCCTATGACAATAAGTGTGTTACTGGCAAGGTCACAAGGTAAAAATAAAGGAAAAAATAAAACTAATGCAGCCACCACATCTAAGAATTTGTAAGCTGCATTAAATTAAATTTTTCATGAACGCTGATAGGTGGCATCGATGAGCACTGATAGGTGGCACTGATGGGCATTGAGCACTGATTGGCAGCACTGGTAGGTAGAGATGTACAGAACTATTCGCCGGCGAACAGTTCCCGGCGAACATAGCTTGTTCGCGTTCGCCGCGGCCGGCGAACATATGCGATGTTCAGTCCGCCCCCTATTCATTATCATTGAGCAAACTTTGACCCTGTACCTCACAGTCAGCAGACACATTCCAGCCAATCAGCAGCATACCCTCCCTCCCAGACCCTCCCACCTCCTGGACAGCATCCATTTTAGATTCATTCTCAAGCTGCAGTCTTAGCGAGAGGAGGGACAGTTTAGCTGCTGCTTATTTTATAGGGAAAACTAGGCTAGGCAAGTGTATTCAGTGTTCACTCCACTCCTGAAAGACTCATCTGATCTCTGCTGTAAGCACAGCGTCCTGACAGCACCCCAAAAAGCCCTTTTTAGGGCTGGTAAAACACCAGTCTGCTTTTTTTTTTTTTCCTGGACAGCATCTATTTTAGATTCAGTCTGTACTTAAGCTGCAGTGTTAGCCAGAGGAGGGACAGTTTAGCTGCTGCTGATTTTATAGGGAAAGCTAGGCTAGGCCAGTGTATTCAGTGTTCACTCCACTCCTGAAAGACTCATCTGATCTCTGCTGTAAGCACAGCGTCCTGACAGCACCCCAAAAAGCCCTTTTTAGGGCTGGTAAAACACCAGTCTGCTTTTTTTTTTTTTCCTGGACAGCATCTATTTTAGATTCAGTCTGTACTTAAGCTGCAGTGTTAGCCAGAGGAGGGACAGTTTAGCTGCTGCTGATTTTATAGGGAAAGCTAGGCTAGGCCAGTGTATTCAGTGTTCACTCCACTCCTGAAAGACTCATCTGATCTCTGCTGTAAGCACAGCGTCCTGACAGCACCCCAAAAAGCCCTTTTTAGGGCTGGTAAAACACCAGTCTGCTTTTTTTTTTTCCTGGACAGCATCTATTTTAGATTCAGTCTGTACTTAAGCTGCAGTGTTAGCCAGAGGAGGGACAGTTTAGCTGCTGCTGATTTTATAGGGAAAGCTAGGCTAGGCAAGTGTATTCAGTGTTCACTCCACTCCTGAAAGACTCATCTGATCTCTGCTGTAAGCACAGCGTCCTGACAGCACCCCAAAAAGCCCTTTTTAGGGCTGGTAAAACACCAGTCTGCTTCTTTTTTTTTTTCCTGGACAGCATCTATTTTAGATTCAGTCTGTACTTAAGCTGCAGTGTTAGCCAGAGGAGGGACAGTTTAGCTGCTGCTGATTTTATAGGGAAAGCTAGGCTAGGCCAGTGTATTCAGTGTTCACTCCACTCCTGAAAGACTCATCTGATCTCTGCTGTAAGCACAGCGTCCTGACAGCACCCCAAAAAGCCCTTTTTAGGGCTGGTAAAACACCAGTCTGCTTTTTTGTTTTTTCCTGGACAGCATCTATTTTAGATTCAGTCTGTACTTAAGCTGCAGTGTTAGCCAGAGGAGGGACAGTTTAGCTGCTGCTGATTTTATAGGGAAAGCTATAGGCAAGTGTATTCAGTGTTCACTCCACTCCTGAAAGACTCATCTGATCTCTGCTGTAAGCACAGCGTCCTGACAGCACCCCAAAAAGCCCTTTTTAGGGCTGGTAAAACACCAGTCTGCTTTTTTGTTTTTTCCTGGACAGCATCTATTTTAGATTCAGTCTGAACTTAAGCTACAGTGTTAGCCAGAGGAGGGACAGTTTAGCTGCTGCTGATTTTATAGGGAAAGCTAGGCTAGGCCAGTGTATTCAGTGTTCACTCCACTCCTGAAAGACTCATCTGATCTCTGCTGTAAGCACAGCGTCCTGACAGCACCCCAAAAAGCCCTTTTTAGGGCTGGTAAAACACCAGTCTGCTTGTTTTTTTTTCTGGACAGCATCTATTTTAGATTCAGTCTGAACTTAAGCTACAGTGTTAGCCAGAGGAGGGACAGTTTAGCTGCTGCTGATTTTATAGGGAAAGCTAGGCTAGGCCAGTGTATTCAGTGTTCACTCCACTCCTGAAAGACTCATCTGATCTCTGCTGTAAGCACAGCGTCCTGACAGCACCCCAAAAAGCCCTTTTTAGGGCTGGTAAAACACCAGTCTGCTTTTTTGTTTTTTCCTGGACAGCATCTATTTTAGATTCAGTCTGTACTTAAGCTGCAGTGTTAGCCAGAGGAGGGACAGTTTAGCTGCTGCTGATTTTATAGGGAAAGCTAGGCTAGGCCAGTGTATTCAGTGTTCACTCCACTCCTGAAAGACTCATCTGATCTCTGCTGTAAGCACAGCGTCCTGACAGCACCCCAAAAAGCCCTTTTTAGGGCTGGTAAAACACCAGTCTGCTTTTTTGTTTTTTCCTGGACAGCATCTATTTTAGATTCAGTCTGTACTTAAGCTGCAGTGTTAGCCAGAGGAGGGACAGTTTAGCTGCTGCTGATTTTATAGGGAAAGCTAGGCTAGGCCAGTGTATTCAGTGTTCACTCCACTCCTGAAAGACTCATCTGATCTCTGCTGTAAGCACAGCGTCCTGACAGCACCCCAAAAAGCCCTTTTTAGGGCTGGTAAAACACCAGTCTGCTTGTTTTTTTTCCCCGGCACAGTAGCTTACATAAAAAAAAACACAACAGTTTTGACTGCAGTAGATGAGCAGTCAGTTGCCTGCCAGCGTGTGTGTCAGACCTACAGTGTCTACTGTGCCAACTTCTGCCAGTGCACAGTGCCACTCATATCTGGTGTCACAGTAGCTTGCATAAAAAAAAAAACAACAGTTTTGACTGCAGTAGATGAGCAGTCAGTTGCCTGCCAGCGTGTGTGTCAGACCTACAGTGTCTACTGTGCCAACTTCTGCCAGTGCACAGTGCCACTCATATCTGGTGTCACAGTAGCTTGCATAAAAAAACACAACAGTTTTGACTGCAGTAGATGAGCAGTCAGTTGCCTGCCAGCGTGTGTGTCAGACCTACAGTGTCTACTGTGCCAACTTCTGCCAGTGCACAGTGGCACTCATATCTGGTGTCACAGTAGCTTGCACGCATAGTACAACTAAACTAATCTAAAAAAAATGACAGGCAGAGGCAGGCCACCCCGCAGGGGCTGTCGTGGTCGTGGTGCTGTGATTCCCTTTGGCCCTAGAATAATGCCCAGTGTTCAGGGGCCACGTACCCTGAACTCGAAAAGTTCTGAGGACATAGTTGACTGGCTAACACAGGACAGCCAATCTTCTACAGCTTCCGCTCTGAACCTTGACGCACCATCCTTCTCCAGCTCAGCTTTGGGCACCTCTCAAGTTACCACTCGCCCGCCTGCCGCCACCACCAACACTAGCACCACAGTTGCTTCACTTGATCTGTCAGAGGAGTTATTTACACATGAGTTGGAAGAAATGAGTGATGCGCAAACATTATTGCCAGAGGATGTAGATAAAAGGGATATGTCTCAGTCAGGCAGCATTACACACATGGATGTACGGTGTGATGATGATGATGTTGTACCCGCTGCTGCTTCCTTTGCTGAGTTGTCAGATACAAGTGAAGCGGTTGATGATGACGATGTGGATGTCACGTGGGTGCCCGCTCGAAGAGAAGAAGAACAGGGGGAAAGTTCAGATGGGGAGACAGAGAGGAGGAGGAGATGAGTTGGAAGGAGGGGTAGGTCGTCGCAAGGAGCTAGTGGCACAGTCAGACAGCATGTATCGGCACCCGGGGTCAGCCAGACAGCACGCCAATCAACGCATGCTGTTGCCACCACCAGAATGCCGCCATTGCAAAGCTCAGCAGTATGGCATTTTTTTTGTGTGTCTGCCTCTGATAACAGCGATGCCATTTGCAACCTGTGCCAAAAGAAACTGAGTCGTGGGAAATCCAACACCCACCTAGGTACAACTGCTTTGCGAAGGCACATGATCTCACATCACAAACGCCTATGGGATCAACACATGATGACGAGTACAAGCAGCACACAAGCTCAAAGCCACCATCCTCCTCCTGGTCCAGCATCTTCAGCCACGTCAACCACTGCTGTCCTCCTTGCCCCCTCTCAACCATCTGACACTACGTCTCTCGCCTTGAGCAGTTCCTGCTCATCTGCCCACAGTCAGGTGTCTGTCAAGGACATGTTTGAGCGTAAGAAGCCAATGTCACAGAGTCACCCCCTTGCCCGGCGTCTGACAGCTGGCTTGTCGGAACTCTTAGCCCGCCATCTTTTACCATACAAGCTGGTGGAGTCTGAGGCCTTCAAAAAATTTGTAGCTATTGGGACACCGCAGTGGAAGGTACCCGGCCGAAATTTCTTTTCACAAAAGGCAATCCCCAACCTGTACTCTATTGTGCAAAAGGAAGTCATGGCATGTCTGGTACACAGTGTTGGGGCAAGGGTCCATCTGACCACTGATACCTGGTCTGCAAAGCACGGTCAGGGCAGGTATATCACCTACACTGCTCATTGGGTAAACCTGCTGACGGCTGCCAAGCATGTAATGCGTGGCTCTGCAGAGGAGTTGGTGGTGACACCACCACGACTTGCAGGCAGGCCTGCTGTCACCTCCTCTACTCCTCCTACTCCATCCTCTTCAATAACCTCCTTGGCTGAGTCCTCTTCTGCTGCTGCGTCTTGCTCCACATCAACAGCACCCCCCCCAGCTCCCCAGGGGCTATTCCACATCCCGGATACGACAGTGTCACGCTGTCTTGGGGTTGACTTGCCTGAAAGCAGAGAGTCACACCGGACCAGCACTCCTGTCCGCCCTGAACGCACAGGTGGATCAGTGGCTGACTCCGCACCAACTGGAGATCGGCAAAGTGGTGTGTGACAACGGAAGCAATTTGTTGGCGGCATTGAATTTGGGCAAGTTGACACATGTGCCGTGCATGGCACATGTGTTAAATCTGATTGTACAACGCTTTGTGCATAAGTACCCAGACTTACAGGATGTCCTCAAGCAGGCCAGGAAGGTGTGTGGCCATTTCAGGCGTTCCTACACAGCCATGGCGCACTTTTCAGATATCCAGCGGCGAAACAACATGCCAGTGAGGCGCTTGATTTGCGACAGCCCGACACGTTGGAATTCAACACTCCTAATGTTCGACCGCCTGCTCCAACAAGAAAAAGCCGTCAACGAGTATTTGTATGACCGGGGTGCTAGGACAGCCTCTGCGCAGCTGGGAATTTTTTTGCCACGTTACTGGACGCTCATGCGCAATGCCTGTAGGCTCATGCGTCCTTTTGAGGAGGTGACAAACCTAGTCAGTCGCACTGAAGGCACCATCAGCGACATCATCCCATTTGTTTTCTTCCTGGAGCGTGCCCTGCGAAGAGTGCTGGATCAGGCCGTAGATGAGCGTGAAGAGGAAGAGGAAGAGTTGTGGTCACCATCACCACCACCAGAAACAGCCTTATCAGCATCGCTTGCTGGACCTGCGGCAACGCTGGAAGAGGAGTCTGAGGAAGAGGAGTCAGAGGAGGAATGTGGCTTTGAGGAGGAGGAGGAAGACCAACCACAGCAGGCATCCCAGGGTGCTCGTTGTCACCTATCTGGTACCCGTGGTGTTGTACGTGGCTGGGGGGAAGAACAGACCTTCAGTGAGATCAGTGAGGACGAGGAACAGGACATGAGTAGCTCGGCATCCAACCTTGTGCAAATGGGGTCTTTCATGCTGTCGTGCCTGTTGAGGGACCCTCGTATAAAAAGGCTGAAGGAGAACGACCTGTATTGGGTGGCCACGCTACTAGACCCCCGGTATAAGCAGAAAGTGCCAGAAATGTTACCGAATTACAGGAAGTCGGAAAGGATGCAGCAGTTCCAAAATACATTAAAAAGTATGCTTTACACAGCGTATAAGGGTGATGTCACAGCACAACGGGAATCTAACAGGGGAAGAGGTGAAAGTAATCCTCCTCCTATCACGACCATGCCGGCAAGGACAGGACGCTTTACAGACGTATTGTTGATGGAGGACATGCGGAGCTTTTTAAGTCCTACGCATCGCCACAGCCCTTCGGGGTCCACCCTCAGAGAACGACTCGACCGACAGGTAGCAGACTACCTCGCCTTAACTGCAGATATCGACACTCTGAGGAGCGATGAACCCCTTGACTACTGGGTGTGCAGGCTTGACCTGTGGCCTGAGCTATCCCAATTTGCGATAGAACTTCTGGCCTGCCCCGCTTCAAGTGTCCTTTCAGAAAGGACCTTCAGTGCAGCAGGAGGTATTGTCACTGAGAAGAGAAGTCGCCTAGGTCAAAAAAGTCTAGATTACCTCACCTTTATTAAGATGAATGAGGCATGGATCCCGAAGGGACTGACAGTGGGCGATACATTTGACTAAAAAAGGCCTGATGAGATGAGCTGCCTTGGGCTAAAAATGGTCCACAAGCCGCAATGTTTTAGGGCACTTTCTGCCTGAAAAACATAATTTTTTCTGGCCGCTGCTACAGCAGCGGCTGCAACAATACCTAATTTTACAGGCATGTGTACATGCCTAATTTTTCTGGCCTCTGGTGCTGCACTGTGGCTGCAAAAAAAACAAACAAAAAAACACATACCTGTGTCAATTCCCCTTCGTGATCGTTACCTTGTTGTGGTGAAGGGGCTTGCGTATCACAATGAAGCGACCACCTCTATGAGTGTGTTGGCAATGGCGTTGTTGGCACACCCCAGATGGTAAGGTTGTTGCTTCATTGTGAACAGACCAAAAGCGATCGGCTTGATAATTTTGCATAGAAAAAACATAAATTTTCTTTGTGATCATCTAAGGTGATCATTAAAGCCTTGCGGTTGTGCAAATGGACTGTTTGCAGTTGTTTGCGGTGCGTTAAACAGGGAGTTTGGTCTGTCCGAGTTTGGTCTGTCACTGTGAAGCGGGCGTAACCCTTACACTACCTGATCGATACAACATCATACCTGATGTTTTAAAGCACGTTATTCCAAACACATTAGGAATGTTAGGTGATTTATGCCCTTTATGGATTAAAACCCGACTCTGCGTCAACTACGTAATTTTCCATGGGAGTTTTGCCATGGATCCCCCTCCGGCATGCCACAGTCCAGGTGTTAGTCCCCTTGAAACAACTTTTCCATCACTATTGTGGCCAGAAAGAGTCCCTGTGGGTTTTAAAATTCGCCTGCCTATTGAAGTCTATGGCGGTTCGCCGGGTTCGCCCGTTCGCGAACATTTGCGGCAGTTCGCGTTCGCCGTTCGCGAACGGAAAATTTTATGTTCGCGACATCACTACTGGTAGGTGGCACTGATAGACACTGATAGGCAGTACTGATGGGAGACACTGATAATAGATGGCATTGATGAGCACTAATAGGTGGCACTGATGGACCCTGATAGGCGGCATTGATGACCACTGATAGGTGGCACTGATGAACGCTGATAGGTGGCATTGATGAACACTGATAGGTGGCACTGATGGACCCTGATGAACACTGATAGGCGACATTGATGAGCACTGATAGGTGGAAGTGATAGGCAGAATTAATGGGCACTGATAGGCGGATGTAGTCACCCTGGCGGTATGATTATGTCAGATGTTTGCGTCTCAAAGCGGTACATTTTTTTGCATAGAAATTTGACGTTTTATAATTTAGGCCTGTAATTCTTAGTAATAACACACTTAATTCTGTCCAAACAAGAGTCTAGTAGACATCCTGGGTATGATAAAGTTTGAAACACGAAATCATAAATTATAATATAATAAATAACTATAAAAAATATTAATATAATAATAATAAAATTAATTTCCCCACGATTCACTATCGCTCAATTCTGCAAGTTTTCTAGCTGGTCTAAAACCACTTTTGACATAAAGGGACACTTTTTGGTTGCTATGGACAATCTCAAGTTTCCAGGCAGAAAGAACAGTATATATTATATAAAACTGCATGCAAGGCACTGGACAAAGCACTAGGGACAAAAGAGATGTGAAAGGATTTCATACAGTAATATAATCTGTAAGATTACAGTGTACTGTATGTGTTATGTATTTTGTACTTTTTGAATTTCGCTAATGGTACTGAAATTTAACCCCGAGCCACACTCGGGAATACCACCAGGGAGGTTAATGGGCACTGATATGCAGGCACTGAAATGCAGCACTGATAGGCGGCATTGATGAGCACTGATAAGTACCACTGATAGGCAGCATTGATGGGCACTAATAAGTGGCACTGATAGGCTGCAATGCTGATAACTAGCAAGTCTGTTTACATGTGATCAGCTGATCACATGGTAAAGGGCTTCTGTGATTACGCTGGCTACACGTCCCAGGGGGCACGCGGAAAGCAGGGTTCTGGGAGGATGTCCATGGACGCCATCCCAAAATTGGAAGCCCAGGGCTCGGGTGGAATAGTGGGTCAGGGAGGCCCATCATGGTTTCTTGCAATGGGGCTCTGAAGGTTCTAGATACGTCTCTGATTGTGGGAAAGGTTGTGTTGGAGGATATGTAATAGTACAGTACCTTTCTGTTTTTTGTCAGATATTCTCAGGCTCGGTTTCTGAGTGTATCTAGCTTGTAGCTGGGATTGCTTCCTTGCAACTTGTCTTTTAGTTGCACTTAGTTGCACTTTCATAATCACTTACTACATACACGTGCTATCTTATACCACAAGCTCAGTTTCATGTCAGCTACTGAACTCCTGCATTTCTGACCTCTAAACCCTTGTAACCATGCAGTGTTGGCTAGCTCTGCACCATTGGCGGCTGGTGCTCAAAATTTCTGGGGGGGGCGCAAACAAACTGAAAAATTAAATTGTTAGTAATGCAGAACTGTAAATAGCCATTTATCAGGTGATTATGTATCATTACTGCTAGATAAAACTGTGTCCATCATATGCAGCCTCAATGTGCCAATCATTTGCAGCCTCACTGTACCCATCATATGCAGCCTCACTGTGCTCGTCACAGTAGGTCAACCACATCCACTTTCAAGTAAAATAAAATAAAACCACTTAACATAAGGTGTCCTCATCAGAGTCCCCTTTTAAATCAGATGTCCCAATCAGAGTCCCCTTGTACAGCAGGTGCCCCCTTTACATCAGGTATCACAATCAGAGTCCCCCTTTACAACAGGTGTCCCCATCAGCATCCCCCTATACATCAGGTGTCCTCATCAGAGTCCCCCTATACATCAGGTGTCCCAGTCAGAGTCCCCCTTTACATCAGATGTCCCCTTCAGAGTCCTCCTTTATATAAGATGTCCCCATCAGAGTCCCCCTTTTCATCAGATGTCCCCATCAGAGTCCCCCTTTACATCAGATGTCCCCATCAGTGTCTCCCTTTACATCAGATGTCCCTATCAGAGTCCTCCTTTACATCAGATGTCCCCATCAGAACCCCCCTTTGGATTAGATGTCCCCATCAGAGTCCTCCTTTACATTAGATGTCACCATCAGAGCCCCCTTTACATTCTATGTCACCATCAGAGCCCCCTTTACATTAGATGTCACCATCAGAGCCCCCTTTACATTAGATGTCACCATCAGAGCCCCCTTTACATTAAATGTCACCATCAGAGCCCCCTTACATTAGATGTCACCATCAGAGCCTCTTGTTGCTTCAAACAACATTTCATGGATTTTTAATAGACAGAAGCAGTCAATAAGTTGGAAGCCAGTACTAGGCTTTCTTATGAGAAAGCACAGCATGCTCTGCAAACTGTCATTAGAAAAACTCTGTAACTAAGTTTTATTGCTAAATAAAAATCAAAGATCTTTTTACAAACTGGATACATTTTTTTTCTAAAAATGTGAAATTGAATTGACCACAACCCATTATAATTTTCTTTTAAGTCAATAAACTCTACCTTCTCTCCATCCAGAATCTGAGATAGATGATAGGTAGTAATATCTTCCTCAAAGACCAGGACTTTTCCCGCATTGGAGTGCCGTGGTGCACCCGCTATGTAAAGGAATGTGTGCTTTCCTCTTGCTGTGGTCACACTGTATCCTGTCTCCAGAAATATGAAATAACAATTGAAGCAAACATCACATTAAACATATATATATATATATATATATATATATATATATATATATATATATATATACACAGTACCTTGCGAAAGTATTCGGCCCCCTTGAACTTTTCATCCTTTTGCCACATTTCAGGCTTCAAACATAAAAATATAAAATTTTAATTTTTTGTGAAGAATCACCAAGTGGGACACAATTGTGAAGTGGAACGAAATCTATTGGATATTTTAAACTTTTTTAACTAAGAAAAAAATGAAAAGTGGGGCGTGCAAAATTATTCGGCCCCTGTGCGTTAATACTTTGTAGAGCCACCTTTTGCTGCGATTACAGCTGCAAGTCGCTTGGGGTATGTCTCTATCAGTTTTGCACATCGAGAGACTGAAATTCTTGCCCATTCTCCCTTGCAAAACAGCTCGAGCTCAGTGAGGTTGGTTGGAGAGAGTTCGTGAACAGCAGTTTTCAGCTCTTTCCACAGATTCTCGATTGGATTCAGGTCTGGACTTTGACTTGGCCATTCTAACACCTGGATACGTTTATTTGTGAATCATTCCTTTGTAGATTTTGCTGTATGTTTGGGATCATTGTCTTGTTGGAAGATAAATCTTCGTCCCAGTCTCAGGTCTTTTGCAGACTCCAACAGGTTTTCATCCAGAATGGTCCTGTATTTGGCTGCATCCATCTTCCCCTCAATTTTAACCATCTTCCCTGTCCCTGCTGAAGAAAAGCAGGCCCAAACCATGATGCTGCCACCACCATGTTTGACAGTGGGGATGGTGTGTTGAGGGTGATGAGCTGTGTTGCTTTTACGCCAAACATATCATTTTGCATTGTGGCCAAAAAGTTCGATTTTGGTTTCATCGGACCAGAGTACCTTCTTCCACGTGTTTGGTGCGTCTCCCAGGTGGCTTGTGGCAAACTTTAGACGAGACTTTTTATGGATATCTTTGAGAAATGGCTTTCTTCTTGCCACTCTTCCATAAAGACCAGATTTGTGCAGTGTACGACTGATTGTTGTCCTGTGGACAGACTCTCCCACCTCAGCTGTAGTTCTCTGCAGTTCATCCAGAGTGATCATGGGCCTCTTGGCTGCATCTCTGATCAGTCTTCTCCTTGTCTGAGCTGAAAGTTTAGAGGGACAGCCAGGTCTTGGTAGATTTGCAGTGGTCTGGTACTCCTTCCATTTCAAAATGATCGCTTGCACAGTGCTCCTTGGGATGTTTAAAGCTTGGGAAATCTTTTTGTATCCAAATCCGGCTTTAAACTTCTCCACAACAGTATTACGGACCTGCCTGGTGTGTTCCTTGGTCTTCATGATGCTCTCTGCGCTTTCAACAGAACCCTAAGACTATCACAGAGCAGGTGCATTTATACAGAGACTTGATTACACACAGGTGGATTCTATTTATCACCATCAGTCATTTAGGACAACATTGGATCATTAAGAGATCCTCGCTGAACTTCTGGAGCGAGTTTGCTGCACTGAAAGTAAAGGGGCCGAATAATTTTGCACGCACCACTTTTCAGTTTTTTATTTGCTTAAAAAGTTTAAAATATCCAATAGATTTCGTTCCACTTCACAATTATGTCCCACTTGTTGGTGATTCTTCACAAAAAATACATTTTTTATATCTTTATGTTTGAAGCCTGAAATGTGGCAAAAAGATGAAAAGTTCAAGGGGGCCGAATACTTTCGCAAGGCACTGTATATATATATATATATATATATATATATATATCTTCTAGCAGAAAGTGCTTACTTTTAATAAAAATGAATCCTTAGTAGTTTAACCATATGGTATGCAGAAAATGACAATCCCATAATAGAGTAATTAAAAAAATTAGTGACCATATTAAACATATATACATACTGTACATAAAGTACATACTGTAGTTAGCATCTCCAAGTGCCCATCTGTGATCTCTGTTATTTTGTGGAGTTCCTCCAGCTCCTAGAAAAGTGTCCTGATGAAGAAACAATCACTAGACCATATGCTTGCTAGTTCATATTGGCCCTTTTCCCCTTTACTGCCTTGAAAGTAGGTTGTGAAGGATGACCTTTGAATTGCATTATGGGATTCTCTATTGTGGTATGGCTATTCTACATTACCTCTGAAGATAGGCTTTGCAGGTCACATTTGTGGGGGGGGTTCCCAAAATCGTTCGAGGGCAATTATAAAGTTGTTTTGTGAGTGTAGCGCACACACCCCCCTTCTCCTTGTCTGTTTCGGTTCCTCTTAGGAGAAAGGGGCACACCGCACCACAAGCACGTACCCTCCCGTGTTAAGAGGTTAGGCGGTGTTGTTTTTGGGCCTTGTCTGCAGCCAGGGCATAAAGTCCTCCTGAGAATGATTCTCACCTATACAGTGTTTAGATGCAAGACCTTGACTTCCCCAGGAACGTAAATGTCCACACCAGCTGAAAGTCCAACACAATCTTTATTTTTCACTTGCACAACACGTATTTTCATGGATAGACGAAAGGTTGGAGCAAAGACACAGGACAGCTCTAAAGTGTGGAGGAGGTCCAGGCACAAACGTAGCTCAAACTGTTCAGATTCTCAAACAGTTTCGGCACATGGTCTCTGCCACAGACCATGAGGTTGGTCTCTGCCACAGACCTAGTGGATAAGGTCACTGCCACTGACCTGGCGAAGAGGGTCACTGCCACTGACCGGGTGGATAAGGTCACTGCCACAGACCTGGTGAATATGGTCACTGCCACTGACCTGATGAATACTGATTTCCTTCCTATGACATAGCCCCTTTCAGGGAGAAGACGTCCCCCCCAGAGATTTAACAGACCCCTTTCTTCACCGTATCCACAGCACCGGTCCTTCGGAACAGGATCCTCCCTTCTCTTAGGGTGTGGGTCCCCTCGCAAGGCGGCACCCTGGACTCCTCGATCCCTTGCGGACCCCAGCCGAAGGCTGCTGGGCTCCAGGCCGTCACTGCAACTCCCGGGTCTCCATGCCCAGGCGAACAGGAGCGGTGAGATAGTACCTCACCCCAGGCTGAAGGTGCCTGAGGTGGAACCGGAACAAGGCCTCCGGGCTTAGGGCACCCGGAGATGACGAACCACACTCCCACACACACCCAGGCTGAAGGTGCCTGGGCGTGGACAGACGAAGACGAAGACCCCTTCTCAGAAGATGTCCGCCCCCTTTTATATCCTCTCCCAGCATGCACAGCAGGTTCCCGGCCCTACTGTACGGCTGCCGAGAGGGAACACAAAAGGCACATCACTGTGCTCGTGGTTCAACCCTGGCCCAGAATGGCAGCGCCACCCACTTGCCACGGGGAACACATCACCAGCATTAACCCCTGAGAACAAAAATGGTCCATGAATCCTATCAATTTAATGTGTCTGAGCCTGATTGCCACTCAGACACTTCCCTTAAATTGAACACCCCGCTACACAAGTATTCGTATGGTGTCTCTACTCTCATGACAATTTTTTATTTATTTTTCAACAAAATTTCTTTAAAGTGCATTTAAACTTAAAACCAAAAGATGTAATATATTGCAGGTTACCAGCTTGTAGATGTAGTGGATGTGTATGTTTTCTTTTTAACCAATTCTCACCCAGCCTATTGTAAAATGATGGCGGACGGGAGCACTACTATCCTGGGTGAATGTCACATAACATAAATGAAAAAATATATATATTGTTTTTAAAGTTTTCTGTTTTCTTAGCTTATAAAGCAACACAAATAAAAACCCAGTGGTGATTAAATACTACTAAAAGAAAGCTCTATCTGTCTCAAAAAGATAACAATTTAATTTGGACACAGTGTTGCATGACTGAGTAATTGGCATTCAAAGTGTGACAGATGAAAGCTGAAAATTGGCCTGGGCAGGAAGGGGGTGAAAGTGTCTGGTATTGAGGTGGTTAAAGTGATACTATAGGTTAATTTTTTTTTTTTTAAATAACAAACATGTCTTACCCCTCTGTGCAGCTTGTTTTGCACAGAGGGGCCCCGAACGCTGTTTTCTGGGGTCCCTCAGCGGCTCTCTTGGCTCCAGATAACCCCCAATGGGAAGCGCTCTCCTAAGGGGGTTACCTTGCGGGTGCGCTCCCGAGTCCTGCATTTGGCCTCCATAGCCGCCGAGTGCAGGACTCGGCCCCGCCCCCCGGCACCCGCGTCATTGGATTTGATTGACAGTAGCGGGAGCCAATGGCTGCGCTGCTATCAATCTATCCAATGAAGAGCCGAGAACTCCGGGTAAAGATCCAGCGCGCTCTCGACGCGGGACTTTCCAGGGCTCAGGTAAGTAAAACGGGGGGCTTGGGGGGCCGGTAACTGTCAGATGTTTTTTCACCTTAATGCATAGGATGCATTAAGGTGAAAAAACATGAGGGTTTACAACCCCTTTAAGGACCATTTCCATCAAGTACAAAAAATACCTGTTGATCTTGGCAGAAATGCAGTGTCTGTGTCACTTCCTGCGAGCTGAAAGGTACTTTAAAAAAGAACCTTATCTTGCCTGTGTCCCATCAATCCAACATGAACCGAGGCAGACATGTTTGAAGCCCAACTTGTGTGACAACAATGGTACAGTGGAGTGGAAAGATAAAAGCATAGCCACGATGGGACAGAAGGGGCGTTGTTGGCAGCCACCACATTTTAGGAATAGTAAGGTGCAATGCAATATATTACATTTTAGTTTTTGGGGTTTAGATACGCTTTGAAGAATTCATATTGGCTGCTGTTATTAACAATTAACTTATGCACATATTTTCTCTTTACCAGTTATTATAAACCATCTTCATTTTGTCTGAAATTGGAAATCACTGTAAGGAACTATAACACTCTTGCAACTGCAGGTTCTCTTTGCAAAACTTTAATATCAGTGTATATCACATGGTCCCAAGTGGCACTGTATGTTTTTACAATGAAAGATATGTCTCTTTGTCAGTGACATAGCTAGGTCTGGGGAATCAGCAGAATATGGGTTCATTTACTAAGGCCCCTTTCACACTGGGGCGTCCGCGGAATCGGCGGTAAAGCGGCGATTTACCGTCGTATTTGCAGGGGTATTCGGCCACTAGCGGGTGCTTTTAACCCCTGCTAGTGGCCGAAAGAGGGTTAAAACCACCCACAAAGCGCTGCTGCAGCAGCGCTGTGCCGGCGGTATAGCCGCGGTGCCCATTGATTTCAATGGGCAGGAGCGGTATACACACCGCTCCTTCACCGCTCCAAAGATGCTGCTAGCAGGACTTTTTTTACCGTCCTGCTA
Organism: Rana muscosa; assembly: GCA_029206835.1. Classification (NCBI taxonomy): domain Eukaryota; kingdom Metazoa; phylum Chordata; class Amphibia; order Anura; family Ranidae; genus Rana; species Rana muscosa. The sequence goes on from CM055117.1 coordinate 149,994,503, forward strand.
GCGCACTGCTCCAGTGTGAAAGTCCTCGGGGCTTTCACACTGGAGAGACAGCAGCGGCTCTTTCTGGGTGCTTTGCAGGCGCTATTTTCTAGAGTTATAGCGCCTGCAAAGCGCCCCAGTGTGAAAGGGGTCTCAAGGCAAATAGACTGTGGACTCTGCAATTGCAGCTTCTCCAGAGCTTAGTAAATTAGGTAAAGCTTCACTTTGCAAAGAGTACCCAATCACGTGCAAGGAAAATAAAAAAAAACAGCATTTTTGCTTGCACATGATTGGATGATGGAAGTGAGCAGAGCTTCTGCTCATTTACTAAGCTCTGGAACAACTGCTTTTGCAGAGTGCAACTGCACTGTGCAAAGTGCACAGTCTATTTGCCTTTAGTAAATCAACCCCTATGAGTCTAGAATAAAAGAGAAGGCCAGAAGCAGGATGGAACCTTGTATCACTCCACCCAGAATCTAGAAGTTATTTGGATGACGTTGCCCTTTCAGTTAATAAAAATTGTTGAAAAAACCTGGAAACTGATTAAATATATTTATTTTTATTTTACTATTTAGGAATGCTGTTGTGACCCTTTTGGTGTTAAGATGCTGTTATATGATAGATGTTTTAGCTGTGGACATTGAGGTTGATTTACTAAAGCTGGAGAGTGCAAAATCTGGTGCAGCTCTGCATAGAAGCCAATCAGCTTCTAACTTCAGCTTGTTCAATTAAGCTTTTACAAAAAACCTGGAAGCTGATTGGTTTCTATGCAGAGCTGTACCAGATTTTTCACTCTCTAGTATTAGTAAATCAACCCCATAGTATACATTTACCTAAGCCTTATTGTACCACTTCCCATCCCTGCCATCCTTAAAACCCTGTATGAGATTGCTCTGGTGTTTGTGGAGCAACAATTTTATATTTGTCCTAAATTGATATTTATTTTTATCTTCTATGCCAGGGTTAGGCAACCCCCGGCACTAGTGCCACAAGCGGCACTCAAAGCCTCTTTTGCCGACGCTCGACTCCCTCCCCAGCAGTGTAGGGAAGTGTCAGTGAGACACTAATGCACTCTAATTTCAGAATTCCCCACCTGCACTGAAGGGAGAGGCACTGTACTTCCACACATTGTAAAAGATGGGAAACATTGTTTGGTTCTCTAACTTTGCTGTAGATGCGATCGTCATTTTGCGATGGGGAAGAGATTGGGAGCAGTCCTGCCAGGGGGGGCGGTCCCTGTTTCCAGGAGGAGGAGGACTGTCATTGGCCACTGCTAAAGCCAATCGCAGTCCTGCTAGCCCCGTCAACCATCTGGCGGAGGATGACTCACTTGGTTGCCACTACCAATCTCAGAAGGAAGGGATTTCACTGTGACTGAGAAAACCACAATCAGGTGACAGTTTGTGGAATTACTGTTGAGCTTCTGGGAACTTTGTTGAAATTATTCCTAAACCTTTGTGTCACTTACTACTGAACTCCTCTGCACTCTGTGTCCCTTTAACTCACAGCCAGTATTCAGCGCAATGAAAATCACACCCAACTTTTCCTGTGGCGCAGAGCGCCACATGTTTTCTCAGCTGCGAGGGGCCAACTTATGATCCTGCACACAGGCCCACTGCTTTCAGAAAATGCCCCTGACCTGAGCTCATCATTACGCATCCATTCCAGATGCTTGTATGTGACATCACATATATCATATACAAGCACATGGGTTGGATGTGAGAGGTGGATAAGCGGGAATGAGTGTACCAGGACAGGTAGGTGTGTCTCATCTCTGCTTCCTCTCACCACTCTGCATATTAAGGATATGATAGGTGAGAAGAGTTTACAGCGGTGAAGCAGATGAGCAGGAGGGTACAGCGGTGTTGAAAATGAGCAGAAGGGGTTCAGAGGTGGGACAGAAATACAGGGCCGCCATCAGGGGGGTACAGGCAGTACACCTGTAAGGGGCCCGGAGGTCCCCAGGGACCCGGATGGCAACCCCCCTTTTTTTTTGTAAGGGGCCCAGAGGTCCCCAGGGGCCCGGAGGTCCCCAGGGCCCCGGATGGTAACCCCCCTTTTTTATGTATTTTTTATAAAAAATAAATAAAATGTATTTTATTTTTTTTTAATTTTTTTTGTAAGGGGCCCAGAGGTCCCCAGGGCCCCGGATGGCAACCCCCCCTTTTTTTTATAAAAATATTTATTTTTTTTTATAAAAAAAAAAATATTTGTAAGAGGCCCAGAGGCCCAGAGGTCCCCGGGGCCCTGGATGGTAGCCCCCTTTTTTATGTATTTTTTATAAAAAAAATATTTATATTTTTTTATTTTATTTTTTTTATTTATTTTTTGTAAGCGGCCCAGAGGTCCCCAGGGCCCCGGATGGCCACCCCCTTTTTTTTTTACAAAATGTTTTATTTATTTTTTAATTCTTTTTTTCTGTACCCCCCCGCTTCTCAATTTGTGGCACCCCTGCTTATCAATTCGCGGCAACACCCCCCCCCCCTCATTTCTCCTCTGCTCCAGGGGGCCCATGCCTGAAGCTGTGTAAGGGGCCCCAAAATTCCTGATGGCGGCCCTGACAGAAGAGCAGGAGGTACAGCGGTGGGGCAGATGTGCAGGGAGGTACAGTGGTGAAAGAGATCAGAAGGGGCTTCAGCAGTCGGACAGAAAAGCAGGGGGGTACAAGGATGGGGCAGATGAGCAGGGGGGTTCAGTGTTGGGCCAAATAAGAAGAGGGTTACAGTGGTGGGACAGATGAGCAGGGGGTTCATTCAGTGTTGGGGCAGATGAGAAGGGGGTTCAGTGGTGGGACAGAAAAGCAGGGGGGGTAGAGCAGTGGGGCAGATGTGAAAGGAGGTGTATTGGTGGGACAGATGAGCAGGGGGAACCGAGGTGGGGCACAAGTGCAGGAGGTACATTGATGGGGCAGATGAGAAAGCAGGTTACAGTGGTGGGGCAGATGAGCAGATGGGTTCAGTGTTAGGACAGATGAGAAGGTGATTCAGTAGTGAGACAGAAGAGCATGGGGATACGTCGGTGGAGTAGATGTGCAGGGAGGTACAGTGGTGGGGCAGATGAGAAAAGAGGTACATTGATGGGGCAGATGAGCAGCAGGGTTACAGTGGTGGGACAGAAGAGCAAGGGGGTACAGTGGTGGAGCAGATGTGCAGGAGGTACAGTAGTGGGAGGGATCAGAAGGGGGTTCAGTGGTGGGACAGAAAAGCAGGTCGGTACAGTGATGGGGCAGATGAGCAGCGGGTTACAGTGGTGGGACAGATGAGCAGGGGGGGGCAGTTCAGTGTTGGGGCAGATGAGAAGGGGGTTTAGTGGTGGGACAGATGAGCGGGGGGGGGTTCAGTGTTGGGCCAGATGAGAAGGGGGTTACAATGGTGGGACAGAAGAGCAGGGTGGTAAAGTGGTGGGGCAGATGAGCAGGGGTTACAGTGGTGGGACAGATGAGCAGGGGGTACAGAGATGGGGCAGATATGCAGGGTGGTACAGTGATGGTGCAGATGTGCAGGGTGGTACAGTGATGGTGCAGATGTGCTGTGGGTTACAGTGGTGGGGCAGATGAGCAGGGGGTACAGAGATGGGACAGATGTGCAGGGTGGTACAGTGATGGTGCAGATGTGCTGGGGGTTACAGTGGTGGGGCAGATGAGCAGGGGGTACAGAGATGGGGCAGATATGCAGGGTGGTACAGTGATGGTGCAGATGTGCAGGGTGGTACAGTGATGGTGCAGATGTGCTGGGGGTTACAGTGGTGGGGCAGATGAGCAGGGGGTACAGAGATGGGGAAGATGTGCAGGGTGGTACAGTGATGGTGCAGATGTGCTGGGGGTTACAGTGGTGGGGCAGATGAGCAGGGGGTACAGAGATGGGGCAGATATGCAGGGTGGTACAGTGATGGTGCAGATGTGCAGGTGGTACAGTGATGGTGCAGATGTGCTGGGGGTTACAGTGGTGGAGCAGATGAGCAGGGGGTACAGAGATGGGGCAGATGTGCAGGGTGGTACAGTGATGGTGCAGATGTGCTGGGGGTTACAGTGGTGGGGCAGATGAGCAGGGGGTACAGAGATGGGGCAGATGTGCAGGGTGGTACAGTGATGGTGCAGATGTGCAGGGTGGTACAGTGATGGGGCAGATGTGCAGGGGTTACAGTGGTGGGACAGATGAGAAGGGGGTACAGTGGTGGGGCAGATGTGCAGGGGGTACAGTGGTGGGGCAGATGTGCAGGGGGTACAGTGGTGGGGCAGATGAGCAGGGGGTTACAGTGGTGGGGCAGATGTGCAGGGGGTACAGTGGTGGGGCAGATGTGCAGGTGGTACAGTGATGAAACAGATTTGAGTTGTGAAGGTGCATGAATTGGGGCTGATCTGAGGCGTAAGTGCAGGATGTTAATTTCTCACTATTCAAGTAGTTTACAGCATTTACTTTATAAAAAATCCTTTTCGTGATTGAGAGTGTGAAGTTGACATTTTTTTTATTATAAAATCGGCACTCTCAATTTCTTTGAAAATATTTTCGGCACACTGCGCTCAAAAGGTTGCCTACCCCTGTTCTATGCAGTACGTACTTTGCAACTTTCTATGAAGTGGATGACTGCTTACCTGTTCTGTTTGTTTAGCATCGCAACATTTTTACAATACAAATGTATCGGATTAGATCATAACAAATACATATTTTAAAATGCAATTATGTCTTGCTTGAAGGCCTTTCTCAGAAAGGAACTGAAAGTTTATTAACAAGTGGTACCACATAACTACTCCCTGAGTTGTCCCTAAATCTAGGCATGGTTTTAGCTTTTTAGCTCACCTTACCTAAATATCCATAAGCTGCTCTCTTTGCATTTTCAGAGGATTCATTGAGAAATGTGACTTTGTTTGACTCTGTGCTTGCAAGCAACAAACCACCTGACCAGTCAAAGGCGCCAACTGCTCCGAGCACCACGGTCTCCTGTGCAAACAACAACAATATTTCGTTCTTATTATTTTGGAAATGTGGATACTTTTTGTTTGTTCATGAATATCGAAAACACACACAAATACAATACACAATTAAACCAATACATTTTATATGTCACTTAATCCTCTGTTTCAACATATACAAGTCTTTGGTCTGATCACTTGTACCCCATTCACATGTACATAGAGACTCAGAATTGCCCCATAATGTCCTTGAATTACAAATAATCTTAGTGTGCAATCCAAATGTTTTCATATATAGGATACTTTTTAAAGAATAGAGTAATTTCTATGCCAGAAATTGGCCCCCCATGTGCAGGTAGCTTCTGGACTCCAAGACCAACATTTAACAGTTTAAATATTGATTGGAAGATCTGATGGTACCACAGTGCCATATTCATAATTTTCTCGTAGAATCTATTTTATTGCCCCCCTAACATGGATGAAAAAATCTGTTTCCGACTGAGCAACTCATAGCCAATAAAGATGTTATGTTGTCCAATCTGCTATTATTTGGTATTTAATTTGAGCAGCCTTCCTCAACCAGAGTTTAATGAAACCCTAGGGTTCCTCCAGAGGTAGCTAGGGCTTCATTAAGCAATGAGAATTGGTAGGTACATTTCCCATCCGAAAGTCCTGCACTTTACAAATATGGAACCAGTTAAGTTAGCACTGAGAAAAATTATCTCCTAAGCTGTCTGTAAGGGTGTAACTTATCCCAGGGATCCCCCCCAACCTTTCATTTAACAGGACATCTTTTCACCTGACCGTCAATGAAAGGAAGCACTGCTGGGACCACCAGTATAAGTGGCATTATTCCTACTGACTACTAATGTAAGTGGCCACTTCCCCCACTAACCCCCAATGTAAGGGTTATTATTATTATTCCATAATGAAAATGTGGCATTACACTTCTGTGCAGACCACTAATGTAGCAGTACTTTTTTCCTAACTGACCAAAAATAAAAAATGGAAACTAAGGGGGACATTTAGTTAAACTGGAGCTCTCAGAATCTGATTCAGCTGTACATGGTAGCCAATCCAATCATCTTATAACTTCAGCTTGTTCAATTAAAGTAATATTTAAGTTGTTGTTTTTTTTTTTGTTTTAAAATAACAAACTTGTTATACTTACCTTCTTTGTGCAGTGGTTTTGAACAGAGCAGCCCAGATCCTCCTCTTCTTGGGTCCCCCACCAGTGCTCCTGGCGCCTCCATCCTGCCTAGTGCCCCCACAGAAAGCAGCTTGCTATGAGGGCACCCAAGCCAAGCCTATGCTCTGTGTGTCCATTCCGCCCCTTCTCTCTCCTCATTGGCACACTGGCTTTGATTGACAGCAATGGTGCCCACTGCTGTGTCTCAGCCATCAGGGGGGAGAGTCCAGGACAGCCGAGCCTCTTGTGCTTGGCTGTCCTGGACTCTCCATAGAATGCATTAAGATAAAAAAAGACTTTCTGCCTTTAGAACCACTTTAAAGTGGTCGTAAAGCCTCGTGTTTTTTCATAGGATGCATTAAGGTGAAAAAACACCTTGCATGCACCAGCCCCCCCGAGCCCCCGTTTTACTTACCTGAGCCCCAAACCTCCATGGGGGCGATCCCGCGTTGCTTTCCCCCCAGCTCTTGTCGGCTCTTCATTAGCTAGATTGATAGCAGCGCAGCCATTGGCTCCCGCTACTGTCAATCAAATCCAATGACACGGCCACCAGGGGCGGGGCCGAGTCATACAATTGGCGGCAGTGGACGCTGATTGTATGGCACGGGAGCGCGCCCACAAGCTAACCCCCTCTGGAGAGCTCTCTCCAGAGGGGGTTAGCTCTTGTGGGGAGGAGCCACAAGAGCCCCTGTGGGACCCCAGAAGAGGACGATCTGGGCCACTATGTGCAAAATTAACTGCACAGTGGAGGTAAGCATGACATGTTTGTTTTAAAAAAAAAATTATATTCAAACCTTTACAACCCCTTTAAGCTTTGACAATAAAACCTGAAAAATTATAAGTTTTGATTTCAGAGCTGCACCAGATTTTGCATGCTCCAGTTTTTGGTAACTCCCCCCTCTAAATTTTTCACGTATTTTCTGGCCAATATTATTATTTATTTTACTTCACGATTATCACTGAAAATTTAGGTATTGCAGAGGGGTGTTAAAAATTATACACTTTGAAAGTCATATATGCTAAGTATATGTCATACTACTTATTCTTTTATGTATAACATTTACAACTTACTGATCATATAGTACAATGAGCTGTAGATATAATTTTTTTTTTAGCAGGGGTTCTCCCAAACCTGAACATTTCTTCAAGGGTGCCTCCACGGTAACATGATAAAAAGGTTGAGAAAGGCTGATTTAGGGCATGCCATCTTTTAATTTATATTTGGATTATAAAGATTGTAAACATTTTCTTGTTTGCAATCTTTAAAGTGCCAAAATTATTTTTTCTATAGGGTGGGGAAGAGTTAGCTAGGGAATTTCCCTCTACTTCCTATCTTCCTGACAACATTGTTACTTCAATGGAAAGTCAGGTGAAATCTTCAACTGGGGCACAGACAGCAATAATTAAAAGCTGACATAGGTTCTATCCTTGCCACACTGCTATTGGTGTCCTTGTTGAAGAAATTTCATCTAACTTCTTGTCCAAGTGACAATACTGTCACTGGAACAGGAAGTAAAAAGATATTTCACAAACGGACCACAGACAGCATTACACACTAAGGTATTAACAGTGGTACTAAACCTTCCTTACTCTGTTCTTTACTTTCTTCACTTAAAAAGACGCAGACCGCATTGCATTGTACAAGTATGTAACACAGTTTATTTATTTTGCTTTATCTGATAACAGTTAAAGTGTTACTAAACCCAGGACCCTGCATTCACTATATCTTGTCTCTCACAGTACACTGAACATGGAAATGCAATAATTTTAGTAAATATAAACTGCTAAATACCTTTTCTCATCAGCAGTATATAGAAGCCCTGTGACTTCTATCAGTGCAAGTTTAAAGCTTGTAGGAGTAGTTTTCATACTGCACTGGCTGACCTATGAGACTGCAAGACCCCTGACCCTCTGTCTGGACAGTGCTGATTGGCCCCGTGTTGATCACATGCACTCTCCCAAGAACAAAAAAACTCTCTACCAATACACAAACTGAGCATGTGCAGCCTGACTCCAGTAACTCTGTCTTATTTGGACATGTTTTGGAGACAGTGCAGGAGGGGAGGATCTGTGCATACAGGATCAAACAGCCTTTTTAAGGTGGGTTACTAGGCATAGTGGGTGTAATGCAAGATGGAATGGTTGGGTACCAGTCACTTTTCGGATGCGAACAGAAAATATTTATTGTCTCTTAACAAGAACTGGAGGAGAGAGGGTTAGGGCCAGGACACCCTTAGGCAGATGCAATGGTAATTGGTAGACTCCGAGACAAAATAGGCAGGCAACTATGCAGGTTAAGGGCCTTCAAGCCGGATACGGTCACTGTATTTGTAGAACTGCTGTCTCCTATGGCAACTGAACTTGCAACAGTCAATAGTGATCCTTACATGTAACTCACAGTAACTTGGTATAGATCTTTTCTTACATCTCACAGTGTCCCACTGTAGATCTTCACTCACTGAGCCCCCAGTCTCTCACTAGACTTCAGAATCCCAGTCATCACTGGATCCTCTGAGCTCTTCCACAGCTAACCTGCTGTATACTCTTCAAGCGTCACCCCCGCTAACCCGCTGGGTCCCTGGCTTGGCACTTGCTGAAGCTTTCCCACTTCTTCACCGTCCCCGGCTTATGAAATAGACTGCTCTGGTACTTCAGTTCTTTCAGACCTCTATGAACTGGCCCCTGATAAAAGGAAACATGGTCCCTTAGTGGTGACTGCTTTCCCTTTACTGCTTGCCTTGATCCATGATTGCCGCTGGCAAATGAAATAATCGTTCCTGATAGCAACAACTTGGTTCCCCGTCCAGCTGAACCCCTGCAACTTGGTCGGAATCCAAGCCTGAAGTCCCAACCCCACGCTGCTTCTCCTACTCCTGGATAGGCCTCATACAGCCTAGCAACCAGGTACTCCTGGGATAGGCCTCAGGCTTCTGGCCTAGCAACCCGGGACATTTCAACACACGTCCACCCAGACAGCCGTCCAGGTGGCACAAAACCCCAATAACCTTACTCCACCCAACTAAATAGGCTTTCCCAGCAGGCCAAGAGGCTAAAGAGTCCCCCGCCAATTGGCCGAGACAACCCATCCACTCATAGTCTGACTGTGCTAGATTCTTGTCAATCCAATGTAACCAACAACAGTGCCACCCAATGACAGAAGAGAGAAGTGCGACAAATCCAGATTTAGGGAAAAAAATGTGGATTCTCTAACAATTAGCCAGGGCACTTACTACCTGTCAGACTAAATTTCTTAGCAACCCTGCCTAAACACCAGGGTGCTACATTACTGTTGTGGGTTTAGTAATACTTTAACTTTTGTTTTCAGTGATCTCTTGTTTTTGTTTTGCAGATTTGAAACACAGATCTTTATTTAGGCATACCAGTTATGTCATACCTTGTCTTTTATATGGGCTGAAAGTCCAATTTGTGCCAAATCAAACTCCAGTGAAGCACCTGTGGTACCTATAGGACAACACTGGGTTATTGCAAAGTGGAATGACAGGGTATTTCAGATACAAGGGGACAGAAAAGTAAAAAAAATAAAAATATTATTATCAGAGACATATTTTACAGTTCCTTATGTCAGACAGTCATTCATATTACTTTGGACTCACCCAGGGGTAGACAGAGGCAGTTCTATCTTTCTACAAGAATTGTTATCAAACAATTGACCAAGAATGGCACTGGTGATCTTATATGTTCCTCTTTATACAGATTGCCTGATTCATTAGGGCAGTGGTTCTCAACTCCTGTCCTCAGGACCCACTAACCGGGCAGATTTTAAGTATTATCTTGGGGAGATGCAGACTAGAATACTGCAATCACCGAGCAGCAAATGATATCACCTGTGATGTATTTCAGTTACCTTGAAAACCTGGCCTGGTAATGGGTCCCGAGGAAAGGAGTTGAGAACCACTGCATTAGGGCCATGTATATGACTGCAGGTCACATGTCTAAAAATGTAACTGTCTTTATGTGTTTGTTGGCAAGTGCAGTTAGCTTGTTTGCCACTAGATGGCTCTGTTCCCATTATAGACTGGTAAAGGGAAAATGGTAATTAGGTGTTAGAGCCCCTTTCAGAAAAGTCCCTCCTTAGTGGTGTAATGGGTGGAGTTATTGCCCATATAAATGCCAGTGTGGGAGGAGCCCATTGTAGACAGGATAGGACATGAGAGCCAAACACTCTGGTGCTGTCAAGATGTACAGTGAGGGAAAAAAGTATTTGATCCCCTGCTGATATTGTACGTTTGCCCACTGACAAAGAAATTATCAATTTATAATTTTAATGGTAGGTTTCAGGGGCAGCCGTCCCCTCCTGTCCATCGCTGCCTCCCCTATCCATGCGTCCAGCCCCTTTCTGGACACCGGTGCATGGATTCCAATGCGGAGAGGCTGTTTTTTTGAAGCACCAATTAGAGCCAGAGGCTCTAATAGGCTTTAATATAGGGTGGGCTCGGGTCGGAGAGAGTGTTCTCCAATCCCACCCACATGTGTTACAACAGCGAATGAATATTCGCTGTTGTAACACTGATCCTCCTCCTGGCCAATCAGGAAGCAGGTTTTGACACCGGTCACCCGATTGGTTGAAAGGACAGACGATCCTATTGAATGCCTAGGAGGAGGAGGGAAGGAGTTGGAAGCTGCCGTGGAGGAGAGGACATGGAGACGCTGCACCACGCTGCCTGCCACCTGCTGCCGCTAATGGGGTAAGTGATGAACCAACCGGCAAACAGCTGGGGGGGTGGGGGTGTGGGCGCCGCTTGGGGGGGGGGGTGGGTGGTTGTTTGCCACCCCCCCAGAAAAAACACCAGCTGCCACTGGTAGGTTTATTTTAACAGTAAGAGTCAGAGTAACAACAAAAATAGCCAGAAAAACACATTTCAAAAAAGTCTTCTTAAGCCACTCTTTTGTTGCCTTGGCCATGTGTTTTGGGTAATTTTCCTGCTGAAATTCTCATCCGCGACCCATTTAAAATACCCAGGCTGAGGAAAGGAGGTTCTCACCCACGATTTGATGGTGCATGGCCCCATCCATTGTCCCTTTGATGCAGTGAAGTTGTCCTGTCCACTTAGCAGAAAAACACCCCCAAAGCATAATGTTTCCATCTCTATGTTTGATGGTGGGGATGGTGTTCTTGGGGTCATAGGCAGTATTCCTCCTCCCCCAAACACGGCGAGTTGAGTTGATGCCAAAGAGCTTAAATTTTGGTCTTATCTGACCACAACACTTTCACCCAGTTCTTCTCTGAATCATTAAGGTGTTCATTAGCAAACTTCATACGGGCTGTACATGTGCTTTCTTGAGCAGGGGGACCTTGCCGGGCTGAAAGATTTCAGTCCTTCATGGCGTAGTGTGTTACCAATTGTTTTCTTGGTGACTATGGTGCCAGCTCCCTTGGGATCATTGGCAAGATTCTCCCGTGTAAGTCTGGGCTGATTCCTCATCGTTCTTATGATCATTAAAACTCCACGAGGTGAGATCTTGCATGGAGCCCCAGACTGAGGGAGATTGATAGTTATTTTGTGCTTAGTCCATTTGCGAATAATCGCACCAGCTGTTGTCACCCTCTCACCAAGCTGCATAGCGATGATGGTCTTGTAGCCCATTCCAGCCTTCTGTAGTTCTACAATCTTGTCCCTGACATTGGACAGCTCTTTGGTCTTGGCCATGGAGGAGAGATTGGAATCTGATTGATTGATTGCTTCTGTGGACAGACCCCATACACACTATCAGATTTTCCGCAGATTTTTGTTTTCAGATTTACCAAAACCATATAATATGAAGTCAAACCTTAGGAGTTTCAATTTTTATGCAATTAGGCAGGCCCTTGCACTACATGGCTTTGGTAAATCTGAAGACAAAGGTCTGCAGAAAATCTAATAGTGTGTATGGGGTCTATTACAGAGAATAAACACCCCTTTGAGAGAATGCTCTTAATCTCCACTCATTACCTGTATAGAAGACACCTGGGAGCCAGAAATCTTGCTGATTGATAGGGGATCAAATACTTATTTCACTCATTAAAATACAAATCAATTTCTAACTTTTTTGAAATGCGTTTTTCTGTATATTTGTGTTGTAATTCTGTCTCTAACTGTTAAAATAAACCTACCATTAAAATTATAGACGGATCATTTCTTTGTCAGTGGGCAAATGTTCAAAATCAGCAGGGGATCAAATACTTTTTTCCCTCACTGTAATCTTCTGCAGTACTGACCTAAAGTGCCCTTTGCAGGGCTGAAGTCTCAGGCGAGCTGGAACAGCATTTGTGAGTAGTTGTGGCAGCTTGCTAGACTATGTAACATCTGGGAGCGTGCCTGGCTGGGCAGAGCTATAGAAGGGACAAAGAGACAAAGACTGGTATACTAAAGAGGGCATCTTGATGTCTGACCTGACCTTCAGCTGCAGGTCCTGTGATAAGGTGATTGAAGCTGATGCTGTGGACTTAGTATACATGGGGAAGTGGTCCCAAATCTATGGTGCTTCCAAGGAGAAGAATGTAGGTGTAGAGGGAAGATGGATTAAAATACATGTGCTTGTGTTCTGAGCAGAAATTACAACTACAGAATGTCTACTACTTCCGCACCAAAGAATTCTGATAGTGTGTCAAATGTGATGTCAGATGTCACAGAAGGCTTTGCGGAGTTGTGAAATTGACATAAAGTGCGGAAAATGTAGTTTATGTGTGGACATTCCTTTTATTCTCAAATTTGTGAGAACAATGTGAGTTCATATGTGTATTTACAATTTAGCACCACTCCACCATGTAGCAAAGCACATGCAAACCGTAAACCACGCCAAACTGTCCTGCCCAATTATGAATATAATGTTGCAGAGCTTACACCTGTGTAGGACATAAGGTGACCAGATTTTTAAAATGAAATCCGGGGACATATTTTTTTTTTTACTAGTAATGGCGGCAATCATTCGACTCTCTGCCCGTCGCCGCCTCCGCCTGCCTCACAGCCAGTCAAGACTCACTTTCCGGGCCCCGGCTACTACTGGGTGGGGAGCGGAGGAAGATCACTCCGCCAGGGAAGGCAAGGAGATAAGCAGGCAGGCGGCTGGCCGGGTCTTGAGCCAAGGCAGAAGAACATGCGAGCGGAGCTGAATGGGCATGCACCAGAAACTGAAGAAATGGTCCCTCCACTCCGACCAGCACATGATCATCAAAAAGGGACACAGATAATGGGAAAAAATACACCCCCCTAAGCTAGTAGGAGCGTCGGAGCGGGGGTGTGTAATTTAGAAATATTATATTTTAATTCTGCACTGACTGTCTTTGAAATTGCCCCAGCCCCTGTTCAAATCCAATCCGGGGACAAAACCGGGGACAGACTTGGTCCGGGGACAGTGTCCTCAATCCGGGGACTGTCCCCTGAAACCGGGGATGTCTGGTCACCCTAACATAATGGGTATAGTGTAAGTAACTATATTAGGCTAAGTTCAGACGCGTGGGTTGGAGGGTGGTAAAAATACATGGTTGAGGTATATTTTTAACAATCTAAATCTAGCCTTATTGTTTGCCCCACAACAAACCATCTTGATTATGGATTCCAGAGCAGCTGCAGAAACTGCAATAGTTGGCATTGTCTTACTTAATTACACTGTATCACTGAAGCAGTGTAAAGACTTGTATACTCTTGTGTATGTAACCATCTGTCATTTTTCCAATGACTACATCCGCAGGTGAATAACTACAGAGATATTTTAAATGACAGGTTTTCACTCTCTTGTGCACAGGTGTCAAACACAAGGCCCGCAGGCTGAATCCGGCCCTCCAGGCCATTTCATGTGGCCCTCGCACTTTTCCTGCAGCTGCAGGAGAGCTTCAGCCCTCCTCTGGTCCTCCTCCAGACCCCTACTTTCTTCTTTTAAGCAATGCATCCAGCTTCTTCCCAGCAGCAGCATAAGAAAAGGGGGGTGCACTGTGATGTAAGGGAGAGTGGGGGACTCAACTTCTGATGGTGGATTGGCTCTTAACATCTAATTTAAGAGGAGGGGATGCGCTGGACATCTAATCTTACAGATACAACCGGCCCTTTTGAGGGCAATCATAATGCTGTTCAGTCCCACAATGAAATTGAGTTTGACACCTCTGCTCTTGTGCAAGCAATGGGTGTAAGTCGCTTACCTTCTATTCCAATGATTCTCTGTTGCAGGGCAGAAAGAAGTCCATCTAGTTTTGAATAGTCATCAACTCTAATGACATGATCTTTTTCGTCACTGGCAATCATTTTAAGCTCACTATAGGCTGTAGTCTTATTAAATACATTACCCACCTGTAAACAATATTAATCAAGGCAAATAAAAACACTATAATAAATATTACAGTGGTGGATCAAGGTAAATAAATGCATCGTTTCTGACTGCTGAGCACACCATGGGCAGAAAATAAAAAGATAGGCCCTACTGGCTTTAAACTTACATAGATGCATAAAACATACTTAAAGCCAAAAATGATTTTAATAGGTTAGGGAATAATAAAATCCATATCAATATATATTTATTTATTTTGCTGTGTCTTTTTGAGGAGATTTTCCTTTACTTGCTGTTTTGTGACCCAATAGGAAGTGAAAGGAGATCTCTCTAAAATATAGCATTTATTCTTAGACAGTTGTCACTCAAAATTTTGGAATCTCAAAATGGTGGCTTCAATTTTTTTTAAATACATATTTATATAAACAATTGTCAAGGTATAACAGCACAACAAAAGGGCCATAAGCCAAGTGTATGCATCCAGGTTCATTGTACATCGCAATTAACACAGACATTGAACTCCATCACGCTGGGTCTCCCGGGGGTTATCCCTAGGGAGACCTGACAAATTTAACCTCAAAGAGAATAGAGCTAACAAAGGGTACAGTTTGCTAAAGCCCCGTACACACGGTCTGACTTTTTGCCAACAAACTTCATTTTGAGCAAGTTTGACAAAAAATCCGACCGTGTGTACGCTCCATCGGACAAACTTTTTTAGGTTTTCATCGGACAAAAGTTCGGCCTGCAAACGGACAAACTTTTGGCCAACAATTTCCGATGGAGCAAAGTCTGACCGTGTGTACAGAAAATCATCGGACTTTTGTCCGATGGACAAAACAAATAATGTTAAAATCAACCAACAATAGCAGAAGTTGACCAAAGGGTGGCGGTAAAGAGCAAAAAAGAGCAGAAAAACCAATGTTGGAAATAGTTTTGGGAAAGTTTGCAGAAAAGTCCTGTGGTGTGTATGCTATGGGTGTTCCCGGCCAACTCCGTTCGGACAAAAATCCACGGAAAAGTCAGATGGAAGTCCGACCGTGTGTACGAGGCTTTAGGCTAACAAAAAGGCCTGAGGCTAAAGCCTACTGGAGCCCAAAAAACTAATAAAATTTTTATAACACATGGAAAGAGAATTCTAAAGAGGATGGAAGAGAGGGGTGGATAGAGAAGGGAAAGGGAGGAAAAATTAAAGGAGAACACCTTTCTCTTTTGGGGAAGAAATTAGTAAAATCACACTGAAATGCTGGAATTCTATCCCTAGTCTAGCATTGTAATGAGAAGCTGTAAGATATGAAGGTCTACTTTTCCACAATCAGAAAGCTTCCTGACAACAATTAAGGTTGCTTACATTTAAAATCCTTACTCACCCCAATAATAAATCGTTCAATGTTTTTTATCCTCTGGTCATTGATGACAGTTGTTAAATTCACAGGATCCATGAATATATCTCCATCTGTCAGCACTAAGATTATTTTAGTGGCACTTTCTTTAGACCCACGAGTTTCATTGAAAATGTTGTCTCTGTAAAAACGAATAGCATTTCAATAGCTGTATCAGTATGGTTTTAAACCTTCTTTGTTAATTGAAATTAAAATTCCACTCTAGATTCACCTTTTATTTTGCTTGTAAATAAATTTTTCACCTTACAAAACTGGAGATGCTGCTGTGTCTTGTCCAGCATTTTTTCTGAATCTCCTGCCGGGAACATGTACAGTGAATGTCACTGGAGTGGATCTACTAAAGGCATATAGACTGTGCACTTTGCAATTGCAGTTGCACTCATTTTCACTAGAGCTTATTAAACAAGGTGATGCTCTACTGATTTCCATCATTCAATCATGTGCAAGCAAACATGCTTTTTTTTTTTTCCTTGCACCTGATCAGGTATTCTTTACAAAATAAAGCTTTACCACATTTACTAAGCTCTGGCGAAAATGCGAAAATGGGTGCAACTGCACTTTTAAAGTACACAGCCTATTTGCTTTTCGTAAATCAACCCCACTGAAGGATCACCTGACACAATGCATATGAATACACACATTGGAGATTAGATCAGGCAACCAGCTGTTATTCACAAGCTAGTAGGCTGAGCAGCCATCTTGTCAGTGAGCTGCCTAATAAACATGCTGGAGCTAAGATCAGACAACCAGCTATCAATCACAAGATGATGAGTAGAGCAGTCATCTTGTGACTGAGCAGCTTCTCACCTCTGTAAGTCTGCATATGGTGTCTTGGACTTGTCGTGACCTATTTGTGGTGTCAGAAGCACAAAAGTAAGGGTGGCTATGCTGAGGCTCCATGAGATCCCATAAGGCAACTTAGATCCCTTTCACATTGCAGCGTTTTGCAGGCGCTATAGCGTTAAAAATAGCGCCTGCAAACCGCTGCTAAACTGCTGCCCCATTCACTCCAGTGTGAAAGCCCGAGGGCTTTCACACTGGAGCGTTGCACTAGCAGGATGGTAAAAAAAAGTCCTGCTAGCCGCATCTTTGGAGCGGTGAAGCAGCGGTGTGTTTACCACTGCTCCACCGCTCCTGCCCATTGAAATCAATGGGGCCGCGCGGCTATACCGCCGGCAATGCACTGCTTCTGCAGCGCATCGCGGGCAGTTTTAATCCTTTCGCGGCCGCTAGCGGGGGTAAAACCGCTCCGCTGGCGCCCAAAATGTGCCGCAAATCCACCCATAGCGTCGGCGGTAAAAATGGCGGCGTTTTACCGCCGACGCTATGGGTGCTCCAGTGTGAAAGAGCTCTTAGCCACCCAATAGAAGGCAGTGTCCTTTCACATATATGGACCATACAAGTGCAAAGGGGGCCCAGCTTCTTTCCACGTAGCTGACATGCACAGCTGGACCCCGTCCACACATTCAGGGTCTTCAGGGCATCACACTTGTGTTCTGCCCAAACCCACATACTGTTCACATGTATGAATGCTGATTCTAGACCTCTCCTGCTCATGCACCAAGGCCACTTGATGCATGAGGGAGTTTTTTCTCACCATCAGGCAGGGGACTACTACTCCTCCATCACCACCCACTCTAGAGCCAACCAGGTTTGCACTAGTAGAGCAACCAATTCTTCACCCTAGCATTGGCTGTACTTAGCACCTCATTCCCAGCAGAGTATCACACCGAGGCTTCTAGTTGCAAAAGTATTTCCTCTACTTGGCAGCTTTACAGCAACAGTTCATAAGAATGGTAACAACTTCTCCAAATAATAGCAAGGCAAAACATATTACACTGTATCTTGAACAGCAGTGAGAGACAATGGAGATACCACAACCTGTCCTAAGTCCATAATTCAAATTCCCATAATATAAAGGGTAAAGTCCTCCACGGCTCCTTCCCCAAAGGGGAGAGAACACATAGAACTCCTCCAATGGGCCCTCTTTTCCAGTGGCACCAAGCAGAGAGCTTGCAACCCAAAATCCATCCCACCTTTTAAAGGAGCACTCTACATCATCTCTCCACCCCAGAGATAACCCTAAAGGGGAACCTGACCTTCCTACACATGGCCCTGAGCATGTCAGAGTGACTTACAGATTATAAATTATGTTTATTAGATTTAAGAACACTTTGTCTTCCTAACAAAAGTCCTGAATTGTACACTGTGCTTTGTAAATGCACATGATGGTAGAGTTGATAAGTTTCATGTTTCTGTCTAAACATTTTATTCTGTATGTTTCAGTGGCACATATAATCGATTTTGTAACTTTGTTCTGTGGTTTTATTAAAATTATTAGCACCGATATAATTATTTGTATTAAAGTATTGTAGCAACTGAGATTAATGTATTTATTAACCACTTGTCCCCCGCCCACTGTCAATTGACGGCGGGCGGAGGATACTCTCGTTCTGGGAGGACGTCATATGACGTCCTCCCTTTAAAACGAGCTAGGAGGCGCGCGCGCGCCCGCCGCGTTCACAAGGCCCCGGTGCGCGTGCCCGGCGGCCGCGATTGCCGCCGGGCACCCGCGATTGCCCGGGAAACGAGCAGGAAAGTGGATCTCTGTGTGTAAACACAGAGATCCACGTCCTGTGAGGGAGAGGGGACCGATGGTGTGTCCCTTGTACATAGGGACAACCATCGGTCACCTCCCCCAGTCAGTCCCCTCCCCCCACAGTAAGAACACTTTGAGGGAACATATTTAACCCCTTCCCGCCCCCTAGTGGTTAACCCCTTCCCTGCCAATCACATTTATACAGTAATCAATGCATTTTTATTGCAGGGATCGCTGTATAAATGTGAATGGTCCCAAAAATGTGTCAAAAGTGTCCGATGTGTCCGCCGCAATATCGCAGTCACAATAAAAAATCGCAGATCGCCGCCATTACTAATAAAAAAATAAAAAAATAAAAATGCTATAAATCTATCCCCTATTTTGTACACGCTATAACTTTTGCGCAAACCAATCAATACGCGCTTATTGCTATTTTTTTTTTTTACCAAAAATATGTAGAAGAATACGTATCGGCCTAAACTGAGGAAAATTTTATTTAAAAAAAAAATGGGTATTTATTATAGCAAAAAGTAAAAAATAGTGTTTTTTTTCCAAACTGGACGCTCTTCTTTTGTTTATAGCGCAAAAAATAAAAACCACAGAGGTGATCAAATACCACCAAAAGAAAGCTCTATTTGTGGGAAAAAAAGGACGCAAATTTCGTTTGGGAGCCACGTCGCACGACCGCGCAATTGTCATTCAAAGTGTGACAGCGCTGAAAGCTGAAAAATGGCTTGGGCAGGAAGGGGGTTTTCGTGCACAGTAGAGAAGTGGTTAATTATAAAACTTTGGACTTGTATGGCTATCTTGTGAATAAGACCTTGATATGACCTTTCTACACTTTTAAAGTGTATTTTAAAGTCATGTTTTAACCCATGTCAGCTTTTTTGGTGTCTGTGTCCCTAATGGGGAGAGATGTCTCCTATTTGTCATTATTGTCATATATTGTTACTGAGAAAAAAAAGTGAGAAAAACTAAAAAATTTGGGTTATCACTGGAAAAGAATAAAAGGAAATTCTTCCAATGGGATACTTGTTCTGGCAACAAGACAGGATTTACCTACATTTTAAGACATCTCTCACTTTTCTCATTTAAGTCCTGGATTGAAGAAAAATCTCCCCATAGGGACAATGACTGCGAAATTAAGAAAAAACAAAACTGTCAGGGATTTTATGCATTTCATACTCTATGGAAAACTAAAACAAAATGTTTTGGCTTTTAACCCCTTCCTTACTGGGCACATATACCCCCTTCCTGCCCAGGCGAAATTTCAGCTTTCAGCACTGTCACGCTTTGAATGACAATTGCGCGGTCGTGCGACGTGGCTCCCAAACAAAATTGACGTCCTTTTTTTCACACAAATAGAGCTTTCTTTTGGTGGTATTTGATCACCTCGGCGGTTTTTATTTTTTGCGCTATAAACAAAAATAGAGCGACAATTTTGAAAAAAAAGCAATATTTTTTGATTTTTGCTATAATAAATATCCCAATTTTTTTTTAAAAAATTAAAAAATTTCCTCAGTTTAGGCCGATACGTATTCTTCTACATATTTTTGGTAAAAAAAAATCGCAATTAATTGGTTTGCGCAAAGGTTATAGCGTTTACAAAATAGGGGGTAGTTTTAATTTTTTTTTTTTTTATTAGTAATGGCGGCAATCAGTGATTTTTTTTGTGACTGCGACATTATGGCGGACACATCGGACACTTTTGACACTATTTTGGGACCAGTCACATTTATACAGCGAACAGTGCTATAAATATGCACTGATTACTGTATAAATGTGACTGGCAGGGAAGGGGTTAACACTAGGGGGCGAGGAAGGGGTTAAATGTGTTCCCTGGAGTGATTGCTACTGTGGGGGGAGGGGACTGACTAGGGGAGGTGACCGATCTGTGTCCCTATGTACAAGGGACACAGCATCGGTCCCCTCTCCCTGACAGGACATGGATCTCTGTGTTTACACACAGAGATCCACGTCCTGCCTCTGTAACAGCCGATCGCGGGTGCATGGCGGACATCGCGGCCACCAGGCACGCGCATCGGCATTGCAGTGACGCGCCGGGCACGTGCGCGCGCGCCCCCAGTGGCCAAATTAGAGGAGGCCGTATAATAACGGCCTCCCGGCAATTGACAACCACCTTGCGTATATACTCGTACGGCGGGCGCGAGGTGGTTAATATTCTTCTGTTGCAATAGCTTTTTATTGAGTTTTACAAAATGAAACAAGGCATTTTTAGTACACAGGTTACATTTCCTTTCAAATCAGCATATTGAAAGAATAGAGATTAATATCTAATATTCTTATATCTCAAGGGCGTTTCTGAATGAATAGCATTCATAGTCAGGTTGACTTGAAAAAGAATTGTGAGTTTATTGTCACACAGGTGGCATCATAAATACAATGAAAAAAAGTATAACAGTTCAGTTCAGTGTAGGTAAAAATATATAAAATAGAATAGATGGTGCTGGAGTAAGCTTATGAAAGCATGTGTGCTTCATGTGTGCTGGTTCCAGACTCCATATTGTCTTGTCCCAAGTGACAAAGAAGCAGCAAATGACGTTCTTAGACTTCTGGTAAAATTTTACTGTTCTTCTTCTCAGTCTTTGTGTAAATATGTCAGTATCATCTCTCGAAGTGGATGTGAATGTGTCTGTGTGTCATGTGAGTGTGTGTGTTTGTGTGAGTGTGTCGGGCCCCCTTCCATCTCAAACTATAGGCTTATATATACATATGAACGTCATCACCTCACAGAAACTTAGAACCTTGTATGGCACACATTAATTTCTGCTAACTTCAGCAATATGTAATACCAAAAGAAGATATTAGCTCAGAGAGCCATATGGAGTTTGATTGACAAGCCCACATGTAACACTCTAAACTTAAAGTAATGTGCTGATAATGTTTTAACCAAACATCTACTATATGAACATATATTACCAACTATAACTTTATTAACCACTTAAGCCCCGGGCCATTTTGTTGCTAAAGGACCAGGCCCCTTTTTGCTATTCGGCACTGCGTCAATTTAACCGACAACTGCGCAGTTGTGCGACGTGACTCCCAAACAAAATTGACGTCCATTTTTTTCCTACAAATGGAGCTTTCTTTTGGTGGTATTTGATCACCTCTGCAGTTTTTATTTTTTGCGCTATAAACAAAAATAGAGCGTAAATTTTGAAAAAAAATGTCATTTTTAACTTTTTTGCTATAATAAATATCCCCAAAAAATATATAAAAAAAACATTTTTCCTCAGTTTAGGCCGATACGTATTGTTCTACATATTTTTGGTAAACAAAATCTCAATAAGCGTTTATTGATTGGTTTGCGCAAAAGTTATAACGTCTACAAAATAGGGGATAGTTTTATGGCATTTTTATTAATATTTTTTTTTTACTAGTAATGGCGCGATCAGTGATTTTTATCGTGACTGCGACATTATGTCAGACACATCGGACACTTTTGACACATTTTTGGGGCCATTGTCATTTTTACAGCGTTTAATGCTATAAATATGCACTGATTACTGTGAAAATGACACTGGCAGTAAAGATGTTAACCTCTAGGTGGTGCTGTAGGGGGTAAGTTTGACCTAATGAGTGATTCTTACTGTAGGGGGCGTGGCTTGGCGTGTGATGTCACTGATCGTTGTTTCCTATGACAGGGAACAGACGATCACTGACATGCCACTAGGAAGAACGGGGAAAGGTTTGTTTACACTTACCTCTCCCCGTTCTTCAGCTCTGTGACCCGATCGCGGGACACCGGCGGCAATCGGGTCCGCAGGTCCCACGGGCGCGGTCATGGAGCTTCGGACCGGTTCGCGAGCATGCCGGCGGCGCGCGCATGAGTCACGGATGGGTTCTTAAAGTGGACGTACCTGTACGCCCTTGTGCCTGTCCGTGCCATTCTGTCGACATTTATCGTGTGGCGGTCCTTAAGTGGTTAAGTAACTATATACTAATACATATTAGTATGACTAAGACTTCACTAAACTACCTTAACAAGATATAAACAAATATATTATTTATCTCACTAATTAAATACTGGTCTATTCTGGAGGTCTATTCTTGTCTTATCTTGACACTCCAAGATACCTTATATGACATACTCAAATTGGCTATACCAGAAATATCCAGCAATACTCAGCTTTAGATGAAAAATCATGTCAAATCAATTGATCAAGGTCATTCACACATACTCTATTTATTATGATTAATCATAATTTTGCAAGCTTGCCATGAATTTAACCACTTAAGCCCCGGACCATTTTGTAGCTAAAGGACCAGAGGTGTTTTCAGAATTTGGCATTGCGCTGCTTTAACTGGAAATTGTGCGGACATGCAATGTTGTACCCAAATGAAATTTGCGTCCTTTTCTTCCCACAAATAGAGCTTTCTTTTAATGGTATTTGATTGCCTCCGTGATTTATTTTTTTTGCGATATAAACGGAAAAAGACTGAAAATTTTGAAAAAAAATTATATTTTCTACTTTTTGTTATAAGAAAAATCGAATAAACTCAATTTTAGTCATACATTTAGGCCAAAATGTATTCAGCCACATGTCTTTAGTAAAAAAACATGTCAATAAGCGTATATTTATTGGTTTGCGCAAAAGTTATAGCGTCTACAAACTAGGGTACATTTTCTGGAATTTACACAGCTTTTAATTTATGACTGCCTATCTCATTTCTTGAGGTGCTAAAATGGCAGAGCAGTACAAAACCCCCCAAATGACCCCATTTTGGAAAGTAGACACCCCAAGGAAATTGCTGAGAGGCATGTTGAGCCCATTGAATATTTTTTTTTTGTCCCAAGTGATTGAATGAATAATGACAAAAAAAAAAAAAATTACAAAAAGTTGTCACTAAATGATATATTGCTCACACATTGCACCCCAAAATACATTTTGCTGCTTCTCCTGAGTACGGGGATACCACATGTGTGGGACTTATTAGGAGCCTAGCCGCGCACGGGCCCCCGAAAACCAAGCACCGCCTTCAGGATTTCTAAGGGCGCAAATTTTTGATTTCACTCCTCACTACCTATCACAGTTTCGAAGTCCTTAAAATGCCAAAATAGCACAAAACCCCCCCAAATGACCCCATTTTGGAAAGTAGACACCCCAAGATATTTACTGAGAGGCATGTTGAGTCCATGGAATATTTTATATTTTGACACTAATTGCGGGAATAAGACAAACTTTTTTTTTTTTTTGCACAAAGTTGTCACTAAATGATATATTGCTCACACATGCCATGGGCATATGTGAAATTACACCCCAAAATACATTCTGCTGCTTCTCCTGAGTACGAGGATACCACATGTGTGGGACTTTTTGGGAGCCTAGCCGCGTACGGGGCCCCAAAAACCAAGCACCGCCTTCAAGATTTCTAAGGGCATACATTTTTGATTTCACTCCTCACTACCTATCACAGTTTTGAAGGCCATAAAATGCCAAGGTGGCACAAAACCCCCCCAAATGACCCTATTTAGGAAAGTACACACCCCAAGCTATTTGCTGAGAGGCATGTTGAGCCCATTGAATATTTTTTTTGTCCCAAATGATTGAATAATGACAAAAAAAAAAAATTTACAAAAAGTTGTCACTAAATGATATATTGCTCAAACATGCCATAGTTATATGTGGAATTGCACCCCAAAATACATTTTGCTGCTTCTCCTGAGTATGGGGATACCACATGTGTGGGACTTTTTGAGAGCCTAGCCGCGTACGGGGCCCCAAAAACCAAGCACCTCCTTCAAGATTTCTAAAGGCGCAAATTTTTGATTTCACTCCTCACTACCTATCACAGTTTCGAAGGCCATAAAATGCCAAAATAGCACAAAACCCCCCCAAATGACCCCATTTTGGAAAGTAGACACCCCAAGCTATTTACTGAGAGGCATGTTGAGTCCATGGAATATTTTATATTTTGCCACAAGTTGCGGGAATATGACCAAAAAATTTTTTTTGCACAAAGTTGTCACTAAATGATATATTGCTCACACATGCCATGGGCATATGTGAAATTACACCCCAAAATACATTCTGCTGCTTCTCCTGAGTACGGGAATACCACATGTGTGGGACTTTTTGGGAGCCTAGCCGCGTACGGGACCCCAAAAACCAAGCACCGCCTTCAAGATTTCTAAGGGCGTAAATTTTTGATTTCACTCCTCACTACCTATCACAGTTTTGAAGGCCATAAAATGCCAAGATAGCCCAAAACCCCACAAATGACCTCATTTTGGAAAGTAGACACCCCAAGCTATTTGCTGAGAGGCATGGTGAGTATTTTACAGCTCTCATTTGTTTTTGAAAATGAAGAAAGAACTTTTTTTTTTCTTTTTTCAATTTTCAAAACTTTGTGACAAAAAGCGAGATCTGCAAAATACTCAACATACCTCTCAGCAAATAGCTTGGGGTGTCTACTTTCCAAAATGGGGTCATTTAGGGGGGTTTTGTGCCATCTGGGCATTCCATGGCCTCCAAAACTGTGATAGGCAGTGAGGAGTGAAATCAAAAATTTACACCCTTAGAAATCCTGAAGGCGGTGATTGGTTTTTGGGGTCCTGTACGCGGCTAGGCTCCCAAAATGTCTCACACATGTGGTATCCCCGTACTCAGGAGAAGCAACAGAATGTATTTTGGGGTGCAATTCCACATGCAACCATGGCATGTTTGAGCAATATATCATTTAGTGACAACTTTTTGTAAATTTTTTTTTCTTTTTGTCATTATTCAATCACTTGGGACAAAAAAAAAATATATATATATATATATATATATATATATATATACAGGTCCTTCTCAAAAAATTAGCATATTGTGATAAAGTTCATTATTTTCTGTAATGTACTGATAAACATTAGACTTTCATATATTTTAGATTCATTACACACAACTGAAGTAGTTCAAGCCTTTTCTTGTTTTAATATTGATGATTTTGGCATACAGCTCATGAAAACCCAAAAATCCTATCTCAAAAAATTAGCATATTTCATCCGACCAATAAAAGAAAAGTGTTTTTAATACAAAAAAAGTCAACCTTCAAATAATTATGTTCAGTTATGCACTCAATACTTGGTCGGGAATCCTTTTGCAGAAATGACTGCTTCAATGCGGCGTGACATGGAGGCAACCAGCCTGTGGCACTGCTGAGGTGTTATGGAGGCCCAGGATGCTTCGATAGCGGCCTTAAGCTCATCCAGAGTGTTGGGTCTTGCGTCTCTCAACTTTCTCTTCCCAATATCCCACAGATTCTCTATGGGGTTCAGGTCAGGAGAGTTGGCAGGCCAATTGAGCACAGTAATACCATGGTCAGTAAACCATTTACCAGTGGTTTTGGCACTGTGAGCAGGTGCCAGGTTGTGCTGAAAAATGAAATCTTCATCTCCATAAAGCTTTTCAGCAGATGGAAGCATGAAGTGCTCCAAAATCTCCTGATAGCTAGCTGCATTGACCCTGCCCTTGATAAAACACAGTGGACCAACACCAGCAGCTGACATGGCACCCCAGACCATCACTGACTGTGGGTACTTGACACTGGACTTCAGGTATTTTGGCATTTCCCTCTCCCCAGTCTTCCTCCAGACTCTGGCACCTTGATTTCCGAATGACATGCAAAATTTGCTTTCATCCGAAAAAAGTACTTTGGACCACTGAGCAACAGTCCAGTGCTGCTTCTCTGTAGCCCAGGTCAGGCGCTTCTGCCGCTGTTTCTGGTTCAAAAGTGGCTTGACCTGGGGAATGCGGCACCTGTAGCCCATTTCCTGCACACGCCTGTTCACGGTGGCTCTGGATGTTTCTACTCCAGACTCAGTCCACTGCTTCCGCAGGTCCTCCAAGGTTTGGAATCGGTCCTTCTCCACAATCTTCTTCAGGGTCCGGTCACCTCTTCTCGTTGTGCAGCGTTTTCTGCCACACTTTTTCCTTCCCACAGACTTCCCACTGAGGTGCCTTGATACAGCACTCTGGGAACAGCCTATTCGTTCAGAAATGTCTTTCTGTGTCTTACCCTCTTGCTTGAGGGTGTCAATGATGGCCTTCTGGACAGCAGTCAGGTCGGCAGTCTTACCCATGATTGCGGTTTTGAGTAATGAACCAGGCTGGGAGTTTTTAAAAGCCTCAGGAATCTTGTGCAGGTGTTTAGAGTTAATTAGTTGATTCAGATGATTAGGTTAATAGCTCGTTTAGAGAACCTTTCATGATATGCTAATTTTTTGAGATAGGAATTTTGGGTTTTCATGAGCTGTATGCCAAAATCATCAATATTAAAACAAGAAAAGGCTTGAACTACTTCAGTTGTGTGTAATGAATCTAAAATATATGAAAGTCTAATGTTTATCAGTACATTACAGAAAATAATGAACTTTATCACAATATGCTAATTTTTTGAGAAGGACCTGTATATATATATTCAATGGGCTCAACATGCCTCTCAGCAAATAGCTTGGGGTATCTACTTTCCAAAATGGGGTCATTTGGGGGGGGGGGGTTTGAACTGTCCTGGCATTTTATGCACAACATTAGGAAGCTTATGTCACACATCATCCACTCTTCTAACCACTTGAAGACAAAGCCCTTTCTGACACTTTTTGTTTACATGAAAACATTTTTTTTTTTGCAAGAAAATTACGTTGAACCCCCAAACATTATATATTTTTTTAAAGCAAAGGCCCTACAGATTAAAATAGTGGGTGTTGCATTTTTTCTCCCACACAGTATTTGCGCAGCGATTTTTCAAACGCATTTTTGGGGAAAAAAACACACCTTTTTTATTTTTAATGCACTAAAACACACTATATTGCCCAAATGTTTGATGAAATAAAAAAGATGATCTTAGGCCGAGTACATGGATACCAAACACGACATGCTTTAAAATTGCGCACAAACGCGCAGCGGCGACAAACTACATACATTTTTAAAAGCCTTTAAAAGCCTTTACAGGTTACCACATTAGATTTACAGAGGAGGTCTACTGCTAAAATTACTGCCCTCGATCTGACCTTCGCGGTGATACCTCACATGCATGGTGCAATTGCTGTTTACATATGATGCTAGACCGACGCTTGCGTTCGCCTTTGCGTAAGAGCAGGGGGGGACAGGGGTGCTTTTTTTTTTTTTTATTAATTTATTTTGCTATTTAATTTAATTTTTAAACTGTTCCCTCCATATTTTTTTTTTTTACCATTTTTATTGTTATTTTAGGGAATGTAAATATCCCCTATGATAGCAATAGGTAGTGACAGGTACTCTTTTTTTGAAAAAAATTGGGGGGTTAGACCCTAGATCTTTTCTCTGCCCTCAAAGCATCTGACCACACCAAGATCGGTGTGATAAAATGCTTTCCCAATTTCCCACTGGCGCCGTTTATATCCGGGGGGGGGCATTCCCTCCCACTGCTTGTAAAAGCAGTCTAGAGGCTAATTATCTGCTAGGATTGCTTTTACATGAAAGCCGGCCGCTGGCTGAAAAGAATGATACCAAGATGATACCTAAACCCGCAGGCATCAATCTGGTATAACCATTCAAAGTCCAGCAACATACCAGTACGTTGCTGGTCCTTGTTGGACATGTATTCTAATCTTTTTTTTCATGCAGCCTGTTGGCTGAATGAAAAAAAGAGATTGATCGGTGGGTATGCCCACCATTAGAATACCTCCCTTCATCCACCCACTTCTAATGATGGGCATACATGCACCATTTATATATGCCGAAGCATGAGGGCATCCTCCCGCAAAAAAGTTATGCAGCGTACACACGGTCTGACTTTTCCACGGGCAAGCCTCCGTCGGAATTTCGACCGTATGTACGCGGCATAAAAGGTTATGCCGCGTACACACGGTCTGACTTTTCCACGGGCAAGCCTCCGTCGGAATTTCGACCGTATGTACGCGGCATTAGGAGCAAAATCGCTCCTCCGCCCCTGCTGCCCCCATGCTTCGGCATATATGCTCTTTTTTTTTAACTGTGGTGGTGAAATCACCTCCTACAGTGTTGGAGTCACGGCTTTATGTATCGTGGGAGCAAACGCTGTTGCTGTCAAGATAAATAGATCCGCGCTGCAACTGAATGGCGTACCTGCTAAGCAAATGATGTTTTTTTTTATAATCAACATTTTTTATTTTATTATAAGCTTCAAAATTTCCATTCAGCATTGTACATTTATATAAGACATAACATTGCAGGAAAGAACTAGATACAAAATTGTCTTATCAAAAAATGTATCAGTTATATTATCTACCCCCCCCCCCCCCCAAGAGAAAGAAAAAAAAATACATAAAGAAATAAGATAAGATAATTCCCTCTCCCCCTCCATTCCATTCCCCCTCTCCCCTCCACCCCCGGCTGCGGTGGATTGGGTCTGTTCTGTCCCCACTCACTTCATTCCTTCTACTTAAGTCATGTGTTCTCCTACTGTGTTCTTATCACTTATCCCGTACCCCCTCCTACATCCAAAGAGGCCTCTACTGGCCCTAGTGCCTATTCTTTTTGTGGAAGAAAAAAAAAAAAAGAAGAGAAGGCAGGAGAAAAGAGAAAATAAAAATATATATATATATATATATATTTTATTTCATTTGTGCCTCGTGATTAGGTATTGATTACCCATACTTGTGTATAGCGGCCCCCATGGCCTTATTCCCCACCTTGAGTAAAGCAAACAAACTTTGAGAGAAAAAAAAAGGAAAGGTAATAGGGGAGTGGTCGCCTCTCCTACTTCCATGTGTTTATTTGTTAAATCCCCTCTACCAGACCTTCTTAGGAGGCCACTAATGCCCCTGGTGTTTGAAAATAGGTGATTATACCTTGTTCTCTTACCCGTGTTTACATTCAAGCTATCCTCCTGACCTATTCTTCCCCCAACTTTAAGCCCATATTTCCGCAAAAAAGTTATGCCGCGTACACACGGTCGGACTTTTCCATGGGCAAGCCTCTGTCGGAATTTTGACCGTATGTACGTGGCATAAAAGGTTATGCCGCGTACACACGGTCTGACTTTTCCACGGGCAAGCCTCCGTCGGAATTTCGACCGTATGTACGCGGCATTAGGAGCAAAATCGCTCCTCCGCCCCTGCTGCCTCCATGCTTCGGCATATATGCTCTTTTTTTTAACTGTGGTGGTGAAATCACCTCCTACAGCACTGGAGTCACGGCTTTATGTATCGTGGGAGCAAACGCTGTTGCTGTCAAGATAAATAATTCCGCGCTGCAGCTGAATGGCGCACCTGAAAACAAAAAATTACATACCTGAAAAGCAAGCATGATAAAACATTGCAGAATAGAATACAGTAAAAAAGAGCAGAACAATAGAGAGAAAAAAGAGAGAGAGAGAGAGAGAGAGAGAACAATAAAACGACAACTATTTTAGTTTTTTTTTATTTTATATTTTTTTTGTGTTTTTTGTTTTTACGTATTTTTTTTCTTTTTTACACTTTTTTTTTAACTTTAACAACTGTAATGGTTCGGGTCTCTCAAAATGCGATGGCATGTTTGGAGACCCTGTGTAAGTGTGTCCTAGTCTGTGAAATGCTGTACCCTACGCTAAAACTTCACTTTTGAGTGGAAGCGTTCAAAATATTCATCAATGCAAAGACCAGGATTGTCAGGACAGAGTGGACAAAAATAACGGGTGTCACGCCTAAATCCGCGCTTGCTACAGACACAACATCTTTTTTGGGAGGTTCGTTGGGTAGGGGTACTCTGGAGGACATACGGATAATGCCTCTCATGCAGCCGGCTTACTGCATTTGGTTGGGGATGGTGAGGTGCAGAACCGCCTGGATACAGGAGTTCTGTGACTATCTCATTCTGGAATTTTAGGAGAGATAACGTCCCGCCTGAAGCTCTGTATAGCACATGAGCGTTCAGCAAAGCCAATTGGAATAAGGATAGAGACACTTTTTTGTACCAGCATCTCGCCTTACGGTTAATTAGATACGGCGCCAACAACTGGTCGTTGAGGTCCACCCTTTCCATATTTTGGTTATATTCGTGGACACAGAGGGGTTTCTCCACAACACCAGTCGCCGTACGAATTTGGACTGTCGTGTCTGCATGAAGGGAGGTAAGAAGGAAAACATTCTTATTGTCCCTCCACTTCATAGCGAGCAAGTTATTACACTTAAAGTAGGCTCTCTCCCCCAGCCTAAGACGGAAATCTACAAGCCTCTGGGGAAAGCCCCGGCGATTAGGTCGCACGGTGCCACATGCTCCAATCTGATGATCAAAGAAGTGACTAAACAGGGCCACGCACGTGTAATAATTGTCCACATACAATTGGTACCCCTTCCCGAATAGGGGTGACACCAAGTTCCACACTATCTTGCCAGCGCTCCCTATGTAATCCAGGCAGTTGACCGGCTCAACCTGTCTATCTTTTCCCTCATAAACCGTAAAGCTCCATACATAGCCTGTTGCCCTGTCACAGAACTTATAGAGCTTGACCCCGTATCTGGCACGCTTGCTGGGAAGGTACTGCTTGAAAGACAAGCGGCCAGAAAATTTAATCAGGGACTCATCAACGCAGACAACTTGATCGGGAATAAACAAGGCTGCAAAACGTTCGTTGAAGTGGTTTATGAGGGGCCGAATTTTGTAGAGCCGGTCGTATTCAGGGTCTCCACGTGGACGACAAAGTTCATTGTCGTTGAAGTGCATGAACCGCAAAATCTGCTCGTATCGTTTCCTGGGCATGGAGGCAGAGAACACGGGCATGTGGTCAATTGGGTGCATGGACCAATAAGCACGCAATGATGGGAATTTATGTGTGCCCATGTTGAGGGAAAGGCCCAGAAAGGTCTTAAATTCGGAAACCGTAATTGGTTTCCAATCTTTGGCAATGGAAGGCAACTGGGGACTAGCGGCGATGAATTGACCAGCATATAAATTACTCTGGTCCACAATAGATCTATAGAGATCTTCTGTGAAAAACAGCGAATAAAAATCAATTGGCATAAAATCAGCTGTTTCCACCTGAATACCGGGTTGGACAGTGAATGGGGGAAGTACGGGTTCTGCAGAAGTGGTGGGGACCCAATCAGGATAGGTGAATTCTGCAGGAAGGGCACGACGGGCCTGCCTTTGTCTTCTTGGTGGCAGCGGGACACTACTTGTGCTTGCCACCTCGCCAGCTTGAACTGCACTTATGGGACTCGCCACGTCACCACGTGATACTGCAGTGCTGGATGTACGCCCAGGCTGTACTAGGCCGCTGGTGCTTGCCAATTCACCAGAAGGAATAGCGGCACTAGTACTACTCTGCTCCATGATACGAGAGACCTGTGGTTCTTGCTCCTCAACAACCTCAGAAGATCGGGATCGGGTACGCCTGACCTTAGCAGGGACCTCATCTTCGTCGTCGGAGCTATCTGACGTGGGGCCGCTGACGTCACTGTCTTCTACGGGAAGATATTCTGAGCCTGAATCTGACAGATGCGTGACCTCCTCTTCACTATCTGTCATGCTCAGAATCTCGTAGGCCTCTTTACTAGTGTACCTTTGTCTTGCCATTTTGGGCTCTAAATTTAGGGGTAGTAAGATTCACAGGTAAAAAAGCACCTGACTGTCAGCAAATGTATCAAACGCTTAAATAAAAACTGTTAGCGATTGCAGGGATCAGGACTGTATCTGCGAACGCTGCAGTTATGTGTGTTGTGTTTGGTAAGTGACAGTGATCGATCGATACTGCACTTGGGTGGGCTGGGCTGGGCGGAGGGGCTAAACGCAGGTGCTAGCAGGTATCTGGGCGATCCCGCTAACACTGCGTTTTTGGGAACCTGTGACAGGGGGGTCACTTTGGACACAGGGTGAGCCAGGAAATAATGGACATTAAGAAATATATCTTGGACTACCTAAAATGGGTCTGTAATATTTATCCATCATATTCCCAAGGATATCTGTAAAGGACTATTTACTTATTCTGAACTCAACAGGTTAATTGAGAGATACTGAGGTGTTCAGCCTCAATCACCTGTCTGCCTAGTGTAATGCTAATGAATTCCAGCTTCTAGAAGACCTGTTTATTGTTTGTGGTGATGTGGATTGGGGAAATTAAGTGTGTCCTTGTGCGTATTGTAAAGTAACAGACAGTCTGGTGAATATAAAGGTCATGCATAGTTATTTAAACATAAAGGGGATTAGAACCTGTTGTCTCCTAGCAGACGTCAAAATAATGTGTATTGAGTCTTGTTATGTTGTGGGTGGAGCTGGACCATTGTTCATTTTGGGTTAATGCAGTATTGGATGGGTATAAAAGTTACAATCTTTTTCTCAATAAATGCATTTGATCCTAGGAAGATACAGAGTGCGTCTCGTTCTTCCAGAAGGATTAATCCCTATGGGAAGGGGTCGGCTGGCTGTGGAGTATCGGCAGTGAATTTGTGTCCAGGAGAGGGAAGAGATCTAAACGGTGTTACCCCCTTTCGTATTTGGGGTGCCGTTACAGAACCCTAAACTGCTGGGGACGCTAGTATAGATCTGATCAGATCAGATATTGATCTGTTCAGATACTATACCACTAAGGGAGGTGTATGCTTTGCGCGTGGGTGTTAGCGTTACTGGCACTAACCTAACGCTGCCTGGGGCGATGCAGACCCTCTCTGGCGCTAAAACCTAATTGATACCAGCCGCCGGGCGATCAGGGGGTTAAACCTTTATTGGGTTATATACGGCTGGTGCCCTGATGCTATAAAAAGCAAACTAACCAACCAGCGTCACCTGTAAAACTTATATGGTGATCACTGGTGAAAGGGTTAACTAAGGGCAATCAGGGGGTTAAAACATTTATTAGGTTATATATGGGGGTACCTGACGCTATATAAAAACCTGACGGGTAATCTAAATAACGAAATAACTAACTGGCTAACCAGTGTCACCAGTAAAACTTGTACGGTGATCACTGGTGAAAGGGTTAACTCTAGGGGCAATCAGGGGGTTAAAATAATATATGGGGGTACCTGACACTATAAAAACCTGTGGCGAAACTAAAAATAAATAACTGGCTATCTAGGGCACCACCGGCACTAAATACAGCGATCGGAAATACGATTGCTTAGTGACGCTGGCGTTAGGGGGTGAAAGGGTTACCTGGGGGGCGATCAAGGGGTTAAACCTTTATTAGGGGGGGTTAGGGGGCTACCCTGGACCTAAAGGGGCCTAAACCTAACTGCCCTGCAACTTTTTACTATCACAAATGACACTGATTGCAGTGATCAGTAAAAAAATGACCACTGCAAACGGTGCACTGTGACTGGGGGTGATCTGGGGGGTGATCTGGGGGTGACTGGGGGGTGAAAAGTGTGCCTACGTGTACTGGTGTCAGTGGGCTGTTGGTGCACTTACTGTGAGATGTCTTCTCTCCTCGCGCCAGATCGAAAAGACCGCCACGAGGAGAGATGACATCACTTCCTCTGCCTGTGTTTACATTACACAGGCAAAGGAAGGTTTTCATTCGCCGGGAGCGATCGGGAGGGGGTGGCCGGAATCGAACGGCCGTCCCCTCATCACGGATCGCTCCCAAACAAATAACCACCGCTCACTGTATAGAAGGGGGGTCCAGCAGGACCCCCCCAACTATACGAAGGCAGTCAAGTACCGGCACGTGATTGTGCCATTCTGCCGACGTATAATTACAGTGGGCGGTCGTTAAGTGGTTAATATAACACCTATAAGTGCCGAATTATGAAATTGAAATAATATTTTAACACATATCAGGCTTTAACAAAAAGTATAGGATACATAGTATACAAATGTATCACATGTGAAAATATCATAGTGAACCAAGAAGCACTTACATTTGATAAGAGCTCATGCACTCGGGTTAATGAACCTGTGTGCTATGGACCAGTTGGTCTGCTAAAAAAGGACACAACTGGCAAGTAGAATCAATAGGCAATGGAGGAGAGAGAGGGAAGGAAAGAATCAGGGTACAGAAGGGGGAGGAATGAAAGGAGAAGGGAGGAAGGGATGAATATGGAGGGTGGGTGAAGGCTTGATAAATTCAAGCTCCATAGATTATCAAATAGTGAGCAAAGTGTGGTCAAAATTTGGGGACATGTAATGGCCTTTTAAAATGTAGGCATACAGTCGTGTAATATCGCAGGAAGTTTCTCATTTATCAGGTACCAAGACATCTTCCATTTAACTTGTACCTTTGGAATAACCAGGTACATGATTTGGGGACAAGTGGTTAAATATGAATTACAGATGATAAAAATAGATATATAACATCATTGCAGTCCAGGGGAGCCCGTAATTGCATTCAAAATTACGATTGTTCTCTCTTTGTTCAGATACTTTTTCTGAGTGAGCTCAAATAGTCTTTTATATACAGCAATATATACTGTATACTTATCTTATTGCAGGATCTTAACTAGACAAAACCAGTTTTAGCTGAACGTAAGGAATGTGATGGCAGCTAATAGAAATAGTGATATATATATATATATATATATATATATATATATATATATATATATATATACAGTCTATTAAAAACTGACATAATTAATAAGATAAAGACTATGACTAAGTCAAAACCTACACTACAATGCCCCTATCTTGGTGTCATTGAAAGGAATGACGCCTCTCTGTTCGTGTCAGTGGAAGGAATAGTGCTTTGAATCAGTGGGAGGAATAGTACCCCAAGGGCCAGAAAAAGGCAAACAAAGGGCCACATCTGGCCCATGGACCACAGTTTGGAGACCCCTGAGTTAGAGCAACATCATGCTGTTAGAGCCAAAGTTAAAGTGGGTGTAAACCAGGAGTGCCCAACCTTTTGAAGAGTAAGGGCCACTTAAGCGACTTGGTAACCGGTCTTGGGCCACAATGAGTGGAGCGGGTGGATGACAGGTCCATGTCCACTCAGTACATGCAGAGCAGACACAGACACAATCCACCATACTCTATGGGCCCTCCCATCCACCAGATGGAAGGAGAAGATTGTTTACATCTGCCGCTTCATAGAGGTGAATGGAGGGTCTGATTGGGTCGGACTTATCGTGTGAAAGGAGCTTAGGGCTGCTTTCATATGGATGTGTTGCAGTTTACCCACACCACGGGTACAGTGCAGTGCACCTGTGACTTTCTTGAGGGTTAGCTGCACATTGCCATAGACTTCTATTATATCCTGCAGATGTAGTGCACTTTCTGAGCACACCAAACCTGCAGGTAATACCAGAACTCTGGCTCAGTGCAGGTAACCCGCAGGTGCACCTGGGGATTAGTTTGAAAGCAGCCCGGTAACCACTGCAGAACAGATATGCCCAAATATACACTGTGATATTAGTAATAAACTTACCTTTAATGACAGTCTTCCATTCAGGTATTGCCAGCTGTTGCTGTCCCAGGCAGAGAGCATTTGGTATCACTCCGCCTGTGACAGGAGCCGCCTCTATACAGGCAGCATCAGCTTATGCGGCTCTTCTCCGCAGCCGCTTGTTTATTCTACTGCTGGCTTCATTCACAACACTGATGCTCTGGGATGGCAATCTGCGATCTGTGCTTGCATCCCATTGAGAACGTCATATATGATGAAACGCGTCTGGGGGACACGCAGTGATGTCACCACGCAGCTCGACCGAGGAAGGGCTTCCGTTTTTGCCGGCCGGCATGTTTTAACGCTTGTATCTATTCGTTGTTTGTAAGTATGGTACCTTCTTTTATTTTAATTAAACGTATATGAGGGTATTACTCTATGGTCTCCCCCCTCCTTCTTTTGGTATGGTATATGGTATGGTATATGGGACATCGTTGGTGCTCTGTTACCTATGAGGAAAGTGGAGGAGAGTTCCGTGAATCTGTATCAAGCCAGTGGTGGAGGATATAGGCCGTGATCAAGTTACAGCGAATGTGAGCTTTATCCTTGCGTCTGCCATCAAGAGGTCCCTAACCAGTGGAGGAGTGTCTGCGATATCTTTGGATTTCCTTTTGTACAAAGGCCGCGGCTGGGTCATAGCCGACCGTGTTTATTTGCTTGACATCTGTTAAGCAGCCACTTTAATAGTGTTGATGCCGAGCAGGAGTTGTTATTATACAGGACTGTTTGGACCCACTGTAGCCCATTGATTCTATCTGGTGGACATTTCTTTGGATTTGGATACCCTAGATTGGGACATTTCTAATTTTTTGGCGCAGTTTTTTCTTTACAAATTTTTGCTACGTTTATCACATTATTGCTGCTGCCTTATTTGTTATCTTGTTTTAGCGCAGTTTTCCCCCTTCTAATAATCTGCGATCTGTGCTTGCAAAACGCGCCATCACAGAACAGGAGGCAGGGGGCCACATCAGAGGGCTCCACAGGCCACACGTGGCCCTCGGGTCACTGGTTGGGCACCCCTGATTCAAACCCTCCATACACCCAGTAAAGTGAACAGCCTCAGATGATACACTGAGATGAAAAAAAATCTTCCTTCATAGGTTTTACATCCATATCTGCTGTCTTCACATTTATTCAGATTGTGTTAAGAAATTTTCTCTTCCTGTTTAACACAGAGTGTGATGTCTGGGCATACAGCCAATATAGCTAAAATTACTGATTGGAGGAAAGGCACACACCCCCTCTCCACATAGGCAGAGACTTTCAGAGGTGTTTTGTAACAGGGCCAGCTCCCTGCTAATCTTTTTATAGCAACCTCCCCGGACAGAAATGTCAGGCTGCTTTTATCTGATGTGTCTGAAATTTTGTCGGGAGTTATCAGGCTGATAACAGAGGAACTGTTCAGGAGAGAGCTACAGGACTTAGCTCTTTGAAGAGAGATATCAAAACACTGCAGATATATGTGCCCAGCTCAAATTTGATGAATCAGGTTTATATTCACTTTAAGACGGATTAGAACAGTAGTAACATGTGACTATAGCAAGAGTAGTACTATATGGCCAAATCTAGCATGAAGAATAAATGTAATGTTATAAAAAGCAAGTGTGTTGCCATGCTACCAGGACCAATATACCCAGGGTCAGTACTGTGCCACTAGGCTTCCACCACCTCCCACCAATTACCTTCCTTCCACTTTATTTTTGCTGTAGCCATATCCTCAAGAAAAATGAGTGGAAGCATAGGGTGGGGGTATGACAATGTGCGCAAAGACTACAACATCTTGGGCAACTGCCCAATTTGCCTGCATTCCCTCCCCTATCCCTGTATTTCAAATCTACAAACTTAAGAAATGCTCTGGTTCCTAAAGGCAGCTTACTCACAGGACATGGAGGAGGGCAGATGCTGTTTTTGTCACATTTCCTACTTGTTTGATAGCTTCAGCTTTTTGTAGGATGTAGCTGCTGTCCCTGCGGCTGTCCTGAATGTCAAATTCTGTTTGGATAACGTCTCCATACTGGACAACTGCAAATTCACACTGAAAAGAAAAGATATAAAGGGTAGAATATGTGCAAGAAAAAAATGCTGTGTATTCATATTGGCTTAGTGTTTTCAGAATATGTTTTCCAACTCCAATAAAAACAGCAACATCAGATTTCAAGATCCTACCTACAATCCCAGCCAACATGTTTTAATTATCAGGAAAATGTATGCTGTTATCAATGTGACCAATAACTTATGGCTAAATCATCTGTGGTTGGCACTCTGAAAAATCTCCCCATACTTTCCAGTACCTGGGGAGCCTACTATACAGGTGAATGGGTCTCTGCAGGCCATAGTCTAGTAAATGCTGATGCTTCTTTGCATTGCCATTTAACTGTGCATGTGTGCCAGTCGTATTTCTGCATTGAAAAATACATCTGATGCGATGCACATGTGTGGTTAAATGCCAGTGCTTCTTTTACAAGAGCAGGGCCACATATAGTCATTTACGTTTATGGCAGAAATTACATGGCACATGTTGCTCCCTGGGTTCAGGAAAGCACTGGCAAATTATGATAGGCATGTAAAATACCTGCAAAAGAAATATATTGCTGTATTACTGTAATTACTGTAGCTATATAGAGACCTATCAGCAAGTGTGTATATGCACTTGCACTTGTATGTTTTTTGTATTTGTAGCCCCACTGTTGGGGAAATTGTTGGGGGAATGGAAGGATTATTTTTTGGAAAGGGAAAATTTTTTGTTTTTTTGTTTAAACCATGTCAAAATCCCAATACAATTATTT
Source organism: Rana muscosa (assembly GCA_029206835.1). Lineage (NCBI taxonomy): Eukaryota > Metazoa > Chordata > Amphibia > Anura > Ranidae > Rana > Rana muscosa. Next base: position 150,032,946 of record CM055117.1, read on the forward strand.
GATTTATAAAAATGCCTGTAAATGACCCATGTGCATGAAACCTAAAGGATTTATTAGCAGCAGACATAGTGGAAGATTTACTAAAACTGGTGCACTCAAAATCTGGTGCAGCTGTACATGGTAGCCAATCAGCTTCTTACCTCAGCTTATTAAATTAAAGGGGTTGTAAAGGTTCATGTTTTTTCACTTTAATGCATTCTATGTTTGCCGGCCCCCCATCCCCCTGTTTACTTACCTGAGCCCTTGAAGGTCCCGCGTCGTGAACGCGCAGGCTTCTCGACCGGGCTTTTCAGCTATTCTCGGCTCATTCATTGGATGATTGATAGCAGCGCAGCCATTGGTTCCCGCTGCTGTCGATGAAATCAATGACACAGGGCCGAGTGATACAGCCGCTGACTGTATCACTGTTTTACGGGAGCGCGCCCGCAAGCTAACCCCTTTGGGAGAGCGCTTCCCAGAACGGGGGTTAGCTGATGCGGGGAGGAGCCGAGACAGCCGCTGAGGGACCCCAGAAGAAGAGGTTCGGGGCCACTCTGTGCAAAACAAACTGCACAGTGGAGGTAAGTATTACATGTTTGTCATAAAAAAAAAAAGGAAGCTTTTGTGATGGAGTTGATAAAATTATTAATTTATGTCTAAGATTAATCTCTCTATTATCCACTCAAATATGGGTATTCTATTTTATTCCTTATTATTTTTATTATCTCTTTCTTTCATTATGTTTTATTATATTGGTTTAGAAATTTTGTGCAAGTTGGGTGTGTTTTGTTTCAGCTGCACACATGGTTTACAGCCTCCATCCTCAGGAATGTTAGAGTAATTAGCCACTTTTCTGAGAATGTGTTTGCAAAGGACACACACACACACACACACCAACATATATTTATACAATAAGAAGCTTATTGATGTTTATATTGGGAACCAGAAAGTTAATGTATGCTAACTAAGGATATAAGTTAGAGTAGTATCATGTGTGTGTTTGGGTAAATCTTATAACCGGACAGTAGTATTATTTTCCTTGATTGAAAAGTTGTAACGGAGATATTGATCCCAGAGTGAAAATGAGGAACAGATGTTCTGTCCACTCTTCAACTTACTCCCTCCTTCCGGCCCAACCCATCGTCTAAGCTAAAATGGCTGCCGATCTAAAAAATGAACAGCATGTGGCTTGACACGTGGAAGAAATAGACTTGAGTGGAAGACGACCATATAAGGAATCAGCCAATCATATGTACACATTTGTGATGACAATTGCTTATGTCACTCTGTCTATATAAGCTTCAACTGAATAAAGGAATTCCCTCTTGAGCCACACATGGGGAAGAAGCTATACTGATGAGTCTGTTTTTTCAGTATGCAATTCTTGAAGCATGCATGCCCTCATATTAACATAAATTTGGACCAGCGGCAGAATAAGGAATAGTTTACTGGTATTGGACCAGAGATGATCTATTACAATTTACAACCCCTTTAAGCTTTGGCAATAAAACCCCGAAGTTGATTGGTTTCTATGCAGAGTTTCAGCAGATTTTGCACTCTTTCGTTTTAGTAAATAAATCCCATTGTGTGATGGAGAAAAACATCCCTATTATCCCTTGCCACCTGTTTGCTTGCCAGAGCTCTGAGTCTAATCCTTGTGTAGGCTCTGTGTTGGTCTGTTTTGGAGTCTACACTGGTTATATGACCTGCTCTCCTCCTGAATTGGTGATTCAGGCCTGATCATTGCATCCTGAGAGGTAAAGGAGAGGATTATATGCATATCTGGAAATAAATTTCTTCATACCCCAAAGTGCCCTTAATGGACAAAGTGGCATTCTCTTTAATTTCAGAAAAGTCCAGGGCACGGTTATGCAGTATGGCTTGGGTGTCTGAATCAGAAGACTGAGCAGAATTTAAATCCTTGACCAGATAAAACCGTTCAAATACAGTATACAGTATGTATTCTTCTGTTATGTTCTGCTTTATGCATATACAGTGTAACCTTGGATTATGAGCATAATCCGTTCCAGGAGAATGCTTGTGATCCAAAGCACTTGCATATCAAAACAAGTTTCCCCATAAGAAGTCAATGGAAACAAAGATAATTTTTTCCACATTGACTTCTATGGCATGCAATACCGCATGTGGCCAGAGGTGGGGGGGCGTCAAAGAGGCTCGGAAATACTCGGGGACAGCTCGACTGATCTCGGAAACCCACGGAAAGGCTTGGAAACACCCGGGAACGGAGTGTTTCCGAGTATTTCCGAGTGATTCTGAGTATTTCCGAACGGCTACAAACGGCTACGAAACGTTCCAAGTGTCACCGGTGCCCCCGCACCTCTGGCCAAATGCGGTACTGCACACCCCATTAGCTTGAATTCTGCTAGTTTTGCGAGACAATACTCGCAAACCGAGTCAGAATTTTTTTTTAAAAGTTGCTCGTCTTTCAATACGCTCGGTAACCGCGTTACTCGTAAACAAAGGTTCCACTGTATCTAATTGAAATGCGTCATCACAGGTGATGCATTAGTGATTTTTTAATTTTTCACAGGGGAATTTACAATTGCAACTTTAAAAAAGATAAAGCATACGATGCTTTAACCTCCCTGGCGGTATTCCCGAGTCTGGCTCGGGGTGGAATTTCAGTACCATAAGCGGTAACCCCGAGCCAGACTCGGGCTGCATTGCAGGATACAGGGAGAGTTACTTACCTTGTTCCCTGGATCCTGCGATGTCTCCCCGCAGTGTGTGCAAGCTGTCTCCTCGCTCGATTCACACACAGTGCCGCCGAGCTCCGTTCCCTGCGACGTTGCGGTGCACAGGGGCGGAGATCGACGCCAAATTCAAAAAAGTAAAAACACAATACACATACAGTATACTGTAATCTTACAGATTACAGTACTGTATAAAAAAAAATACACATCCCCTTTGTCTCTAGTGGTCTGTCCAGTGCCCTGCATGCGCTTTTATATTATACAGTTTTTTCTGCCTGGAATTTGGAGATTGTCCATAGCAACCAAAAAGTGTCCCTTTATGTCAAAAGTGGTTTTAGACCAGCTAGAAAACAGCGATAATTATTTAGAATCACTTGCAGAATTGAGCGATAGCTAGTTGTGGGGAAATTCATCAAACACTGAAAGTAATGACAGCGACAATTCTGCAACTGAGCAAATTTCAGTGTTTTTGATTTGATTACATTATTGAATAATTTTTATTATTTTTATATTATTATTTGTTATAATTATTTATAGTTATTTATTATAATATAATTTATGATTTTGTGTTTCAAACTTTATCATACCCGGGATGTTTACTAGACTCTTGTTTGGACAGATTTAAGTGAGTTATTCCTAAGAATTACAGGCCTACAATATAAAACACCAAATTTCCATGCAAAATAATTGTACCGCTTTCAGCACCTAAAATCAGACAGAATCATACCGCCAGGGAGGTTAAAGCAAAAACATTTTTGATTTATTAAGTTCTAGCTTATTTAAAAAGACTCAACGTTGTTCTCTTCACATAGTTTAACAAACCTCAGAGCATTTTTCCCATATTTTTGTCATCAGATTTGATATAAAATCCTTTGCCTTTTGGAAGTCATGTGATAATATGCTCCCTGAGCCATCGAGGACTATGGCGATCTCCGTTCCTGAGAAAATTAACAGAATATGTTTAAAACAGAGGCAGTATCAAATGTAAATATATATTATACAGTGCAATCTAAAAAATATTAAACCATCAAACATGAAGGACAGGCGTACAGAAAGTTACCTCTGATTTTAGTTAAAATAAATATACTGTATGTGATGAATAACAAAATTTACACAATTGTTTTTGCCGTGGTTGTTTTCAGGCTCAAATAATTTATACCTGGAAACCTGATTTATGACAAAAATCTTTTTTGAATCATCAATTGTCAACATCTGAATGCTTCAGAAATAAAGGAGGACTCTGGACAGGCCTAAAATTGTCAGCGATCCTGGATAATATTAGGTATCAGCATCTAGGCATTTCCACTACCAGGTCTACGGCACAGCGTACACTGGATAGTACTGTCCACAATGGACGCAAAATCTTTGTTGTCTGAAGACTGTGCTCTGACTGGTACTGGAGCATGAGCAGTAATAGTATTTTAACCAAGCATTGGGGTTGATTTACTAAAATTGGAGTGCAAAATCTGGAGCACCACTGCATGGAAACCAATCAGCTTCCAGCTTAATTGAACAAGCTGACGTTAGAAGCTGTTTGGCTACCATGTACAGCTTTACCTGTGCATGGTAGCTAAACAGCACTCTCCAGTTTCAGTAAATCAGCCCCATTATGTTTTAAAGTCAATTTGAATTATAACTAATTCGCCTTTCCTATAACCTGTTTTTTTTTTTTTGTCTAAAGCATACATAGAAAATAGAATTACACATTTTTTAAAAGGAGTAAAAAAATTTTTTTTTAACTTACCACCGTCATCGTCTTCATCATTGTTGTTATTATTGTTGTTACTATTGTCATTAATATAGCTACCAGTATTAATTTCCACAAGATCATTCTTCATTTCCATTATGTTACTGCTGATCTCTATTTATAAAGATTTTTTTATTTCATTTTTTTATCTACTCCAGAGCATGCATAAAAATAGAATAACACATTTTTTAAAAGGGGTCAGAATGTTTTTTTTTTAACTTACCACCTTCATTATCTTCATCATTGTTGTTGTTATTGTTGCTGTTGTCAATATTAGAGCTTTTCATTTCCTTGGGACCATTCTTAATTTCCATTGTGTTACTGCTGATCTCTATTTATAAAGGAAACAAATTAACAAACACAAAAAGGCACAAGAAATTATTGACCCTGATGCCGCGTACACACGACCGTTTTTAATGTCATTGAAAAAAACTGCATTTTTCTTGACGTGATTTTTCGTGTTTCCTCTCAAGCCTGCCTTGCCTACACACTATCGTGGAAAAAATATTTGAGTAAAGCGCGGTGACGTCCAACACGTACGACGGCACTATAAAGGGGAAGTTCCATTCAGATGGCGCCACCCTTCATGTTAGTAAAGTTTGTTGAGCGACGATTCGCGCTTTTCAGCCTCGTACTTTTCAGTCCGTTACAGCGTGACGAGTGTGCTATCTCCATTACGAACGCTAGTTTTACCAGAACGAGCGCTCCCATCTCATACTTGATTCTGAGCATGCGCATTTTTTTTCACCTCGTTAAAGCCCACACACGGCCGTTTTTGAAAAATTAGAGCATGTTCCAATTTTTCTCGTCGTGATTCTCTGCGTTTTTCTCATCGGGAAAACTGCTGGAAAGCCCACACACGATCATTTTTAATGACCATTTTAAAAAAATTAATTTTTCTCGTCATTAAAAACGGTTGTGTGTACGCGGCATTAGAGTTTTATTACTGAAACAAAGCTCCAAAAATTTTAATTGCACCCTTTAGTCAAGTAATGTAATCAATAAAGACTCCATATTAATGTAACAAACTAACAATCATACTGCCATTATGTTCTTGAGTGCCGGTTCACACTACCGCGACTTGGGATCCGACTTGTGTCGCCCCAAGTCGCCCCAAGTCGCGCGACATGAGAAATTACATGTTAGTCAATGAGAGCCGTCTTAATGTACACTACTGAAGTCGCTCCGACTTCAGAAAAGGTTCCTGTACTACTTCAAGGCGACATCTAGGCGACTTGTACCCATTGATTTCAATGGAAGTCGCCTCCAAGTCGGATCCCCCGTCTTAACTGAAGCAACTTTCCAGGAAGTGAAAATTGTTTTCTAAGGCAAACCCCTCCCTCCCACAGAGCAGATTATTATGTGATTGGCCACTGGCAAAGTCGCCTGTCCTGGAGGCGACTTGAAGTCACGTTGTAAGTCGCTCCAAGTAGCGATGAAGTTGCGCTCAAGTCGTCTCCAAGTTGCCTTGTAAAGTCGCGCTGGAAGTCGTGTTGCCCCTGTGTGAACCGGCACTAAATCTCTCTTTTTTTAAATTTCTCAGTATTTCTTTAATTACATTTCTCAGTATTCCATCAACTCAGATGGTAAACCAGCACAGTGAGCCAATCAGAATATTTACCATTATATATTTCTGACATGTTTCAGGCCTCAGGGTCTAGATCAGGGAAATGCAATTAGCGGACCTCCAGCTGTTGCAGAACTACAAGTCCCATGAGGCATAGCAAGACTCTGACAGCCACAAGCATGACACCCAGAGGCAGAAGCATGATGGGACTTGTAGTTCTGCAACAGCTGGAGGTCCGTTAATTGCATGTCCTTGGTCTAAATGAAGAGGACAGGCTTACAGGAAGAGAACAGCGCAACCGTCACCAAGGTGCTAATTTCTCTTTCACTCGAGTTGGCTGAACAACAGGTTCTAAATTAGGTAGTCACTCTCTCTCTATACAATATAAATTTGTGTAGCACCCTGGAGTTTAGTCAGGGAGCTCCTCACAAATTTACTTGCCAAGAGTAGTTATCTTGGTCGATTGATATGGATCTATTGATTTCTTCCTAAACTTGGCCTTGTTGCACTTTTCTCTTCTACCACTAGGTGGCAGGGTACTTGGTGGTACTAGATACAAGATGGGCAACCCAAGGTCATATTATGGGTATGTGGGTGTCTCAGCCAATGGGCAAGGGTTTTCTTTAATCCCTTGGCCTGCTGAGAGAGCCTATATATTAGGGTGAGGTGAGGTGATCTATGTTCTGTGCCACCCGGACTGCTGTCTGTGTGGACGTGTGTCGTCTGCCCCGGGCTGCTGGGCGGGATTGGGCCTATCCCCGGGGCATCTGGCTGCCAGGCTGTGTGAGGGCCTATCCAGAAGTAAGAGGGCAGCGCAGGGTTGGGACTGTCAAAACCAAAAGTCAGTGGTCAGAGGTAGAAGGGAAGCTGTTGCCACGAAGGGACCAATCGTTTTTACCAGGGACCACAGTGAGTAACTGAAGCAAGTACCGGAATCATATTCTCACCGAAGGGCAGGGTGGAGAATCGGGAAACTTTAGGCGGTGATCAAGTCCGGGACCCAACCAGCAGAGGAGATGCTTGCAGAGCAGCCTTGTGTGTCAAGCCGGGGACCGAGCTGGTTAGCAGGGGTGAAGCTTGAGGAGTATCTGGAGTGCCAAGCTAGGGACCCAGCAGAGAAGTGGGGGTGACGCTTGAGGGGATACCACCATAAACTTTGGAGGAGCTCAAGGGATTCATAGTCAGTGAATTAGCGGGTCCAGTGAGAGACCAGAAGCTCAGTACTGAAAAACTTCAAGGAGTAGATGTAGCGGAGCTGAAAGAACTGATATGTTTGAGTTAGGAACTATTAAAGGACTGTTACCATAGGAGACAGCAATCCTGCATGTGCAGAAGTGGGCGCCTTGCTGGGGACTTGCCCTGTACTGCTGTCTTCCTATTGAAGTCTCAGAGTCTACCAATTGAATTTGCAACTATCTAAGGGTGTCCTGGCCCTAACCCTCTTTCCCCCAAAATATATAAAAAGGACAGTCAAAAGAAATAAAACCTTTTTTACATCCAAGAAGTATCTGGCGCTCAATTACTTTCACCATATTTGCACCCACTATGCCTCACAACTCACGACATATTGAAGGATGTCTGCTTTCTTTGGCCTTGGAAGTTCTCATTAGACCAAAAGAGGTAAAAGACCTTGCTACATTTGCTAGACCTCCCAAAGTTAAATAACTTTCTACTACTACTTTATTTTGATATTTTTACAGATACAGTAGTCCAATGGATGTCGAAATACATGAATTTTGTGCAAACACGTCTGGAAATAAGTAATGTTTTTCTATGGCTGAATACAGACCAGAAGCATCTAGGTGCATTCAGTCTAGTTGCTTTAATATGAACCAGTAATATGCCCATCCAGGGACCATTTAGCCTGGTTTTATGCATCAAAATGCATTTATATGAGTGTAAAAGCATGTAAACACAGGAGAAAGTGATCTGAGAAGAATATCATTTGTTTATACCTCCCAGATCAATATCAACCATGTTTAATGCAGGATGCCTGTGTGCATACAGCCTAAAGTGTAATTATAGCCAGAACTTTTTTCTAGTTTTGTATAAAGTGGAGAAACCCTGGCAGGTTTTACTTCTATCTGAAGCTCTGCTAGGCCTCATGCAGACTGGGTGTTTAACACCAGTGCATGAGGTTCCGCTGCAAGCAGTGTGTGTTTGTCCCTGGGTGCATTCTGCCCTAAACCATACCTTCCAATTGTCCCTGATTTCGAGGGACTGTCCCCTCATTCCTCCTCATTTGTCCCTCATTTTGGTCTGATCCATATAGTTGTATATAAAATGCACTTTTTATCTATCAAAAAGTGTTTCCCAGTGCTAAACCTTTCATTTGATTTCTTAATTGCTGCATTTGTAAATTCCATAAGCCAGTATAAAGGTATAGTAGTGGTAAAAAAGCACTCGTGGGTTTAACCAATCTTATTTTTTTGTACAATTCTCCTTAAGGGGGCGTGGCAAGGGGTGTGTTCTATGCCTGCATAATTTTGCTGATAGGTGTCCCTCATTCTCATCTCAGAAAGTTGGGAGGTATGCTAAACCTAAGTACCACTAGGTAAATTTTCCAGCTGCAGCAGCTGTCAGCCTCTCAAATACTTTTACAGGCTGCCAGCAGTGGGGGTGGACAGTGCATCTGTACCTTCCACCTGCACATAAACATCTGAGCCTTTTGCATCAGGGCTAAATGCTCAGTGTGCATGAGGCCTAAGAGATATTTACATCACTTTTTGTTCTGGGTGAAACATTTTATCAGACAGGAAGTGAGAGGATATCTGTAACAGGGACACAGACAACAATACAAATCTGACAGAGGTTCTAGCATTCTTCAATACTTAAAGTTTATACTAGTGGCTCACATTTTTGTTTTAAATAACAAACATGTTAAACTTACCTGCTCACCTGCATGGTGTTGCACTGACCAGCCCCGATCCTCATCTTCTTGGTTATCGACAATGCTCCTGGCTCCTCCCCCCTGCCAAGTGCCACCATAGCAAGCCGCTTGCTATGAGGGCACTCATGCGTGCTCACTCCCGATCCCGCTCTGTGTGTCTATAAGACACACAGAAAGGACTCAGCCAGGCCCACCAGTCCCTCCTTACTAGCTGTGATTGACAGCAGCTTGAGCCAAGAGAACAAACAAAAGGGAAATTAACAGAACGTGTATGCCACAGGCCCCCTAACCTGAATGATGAAGAGGAGACTGACAGTTAGAAATGGCAGAAAGGCGGGGCAATCTTATTTTTATGAAAACTTCAGTTATCCAGATACTGACTGGGCAGACGGAACTGCTCAGACATCTAGGCTTCGCCATTTCTTAATGTCTTGCAGGAAAATTTCTTGTGTCAATTGGTGGAAACCCCAATTAGAAATAATAATCTGCTAGACCTACTAGTTACAAACAACACAGAGCTGATCGCAGATGTGGAAATAAAGAATAACTTAGAAAACAGCGATTACTGAATCAGTACATTCAATGTAAATCATAGGAAAAGGAGACACAAGGGTAGCACAAGAACACTACATTTCACTACATTTCAAAAGAGCCAACTTTACTAAACTGCATTCCATACTGCATGACATTAAATGGGCATATTAAATAACGGCATTAGCCAGTGAATTGCAACTGGCATCAAATATAAAAGAACTAAAATTAAGCCTGGGTGGCTTAATTCTAGCATAAAATTGAATAATTAAAAAAAAAACTGTCCTTTAAAAAATACAAGGCTGAGGGATCACCATTGGCATTCCAACACTACAAAGAATGCAATAAGAAATGTACGAGTGCGATCAGGGCGGCTAAAATAGGCCACAAGAGACACATAGCGAAGGAAAGTAAAAATAATCTTTCCAAAATTTTTAAATATATTAATAGTAAAAAAGCAAGGCCAGAGAATATTGGCACAATAAATGATAGTTAGAGGAAGTTGGTCACAAGCGACAGGGAGAAGGCAAAGGAATAGGAGACTGTATTGCTAGAAACATAGCACAGAACATACCCTTGTGGCTGACAGAAACCAGTGATCAAAAAAGATATAAACAAAATTAATGTGAATAAATCACCTGAACCGGATAGTTTACACCTGAGAGTCCTCAAAGAACTTAGCTATGTTACAGCCAGACCTTTATTCCTAATCTTTAAGGACAGCTTAGAGACTAGAATGGTACCAGCTGATTGGCGAAAAGCTAATGTGGTACCAATGATCCAAAAAGGGTGAAGATACAGTATATACCTGGTAACTAAAGACCAGTCAGCCAAACATCAACAGTATGTAAACTATTGGAATGAATGGTAAGGGACCATATCCAAGAATTAGCTGACGAAAAGGGTATCATTAGTAGTAATTGGCATGGATTTATGAAAGTTGTTTCTTGCCAGACAAACCTGTTAATATTCTATGAGGAACAAATGCCTGTGGATGGTGTATCTGGATATTGCCAAAATAAGGTCTGTTGGCATTGATGATAGTATATGTACCTGGATAGAAAACTGGTTGCAGGAACATGTCCAGAGGGTGGTGATAAGTAGCATATTTTCTGAATGGTCTGGAGTTGTAAGTGGGGTATCCCAAGGCCCTGTCCTGGAACTAATTCTGTTTAATTTGTTCATAAACTATATAGAGCAGTGGTTCTCAACCTTTCTAGTACCGTGACCCCTTGATAAAATTTCCCAAGTTGTGGGGACCCCTAACGGTAAAATTTTTGTAGCGTGGGTTGTCAGCACCCAAGGCAAGACAAGTAATTTGCTCCCCTAACCTGAGCACATTTAGCGCTCCCCCATTCGTACAGTATTAAAACCCCTTATGGTACATTGTAGGATGTTCCACTCTTACTCTTTGTTCTCTTTTCTTTCCTTTTTATCTCTCTATATCCTAATTTCTTGTTTTTTTCCCCCCATCCCTCTCTCTAGCTGGCTTTCTTGTTCTTTCTCTTATTCTTTCTCTCCCTTTTTCTTTGTTCTTCCCCCTCTTTTCCTCTCCCTTCCATGTATTCTCTATTTTTATTCCTTCTCTTATTGCTTGGTGGGGGGGTGGGGGGAGTTGGGATGAGTGGCAATGCTGGGGGGAGTGCTAATCAGCCAACTTAGGTGCTCTTGATCAAGGTCATCTGCTGATCTGAGAACTGTAGTGGGGACTTTTAATGGCAACTATAATCACAGGTAGTGTTAAGCCCTGTACACACGACCGGATTTCCTATGGATTGTAATCCGATGGATTTTTCCATCGGAAATCCAATGAAGCTGACTTCCATCAGTCTTGCCTACACACCATCAGTCTAAGATCCGACCATCCCAAACGCTGTGACGTAAAACACTCTGATAAGCCGAGAAAAATTAAGTTCAATGCTTCTGAGCATGCGTCGACTTGATTCTGAACATGCGTGGGTTTTTTATCCGATGGAGTTCCACACAGACGATCAGATTTTGCTATCCTTTTTTTTTCGGAAAAATTTAAAACATGTTCTATTTTTTCACACCGATGGAAAAAAGACCGATGGGGCCCATACACGATCAGTTCGTCCGATGAAAACAGTCCATCGGACTGTTTTCATCAGTGAAACTGATCGTGTGTACACGGCTTTACTCACTGTGTCTCGTAGCTGTGACACCTATGCTGAAATCAGGAGATAGGGTCTCCTCCAGCCCCTCCCACTTCACATTCCTCACCAGTCAGCTGACCTCTAGTCTCTGCCCTCCAGCCATGCCGTGAACTGAATGGGCGGCTGCAAAGAGGCTGAGTGGGCGGCCGCGCGCTCCAGGAACAGCCCAACTGGGCAGCCACAGGCTCCAGGGACAGCCGTGCTGGGTGGCCACAAAAAGGTTGGAAGAGCGGTGTGGGCTTCAGGAACAGCCCAGGATTCGGTGACCCCTGGCAAATCATCATTCGACCCCCGAGTGGGTCCCGACCCCCAGGTTGAGAACCACTGATATAGAGGTTGGTATAAATAGTTTAATCTCAGTGCTTGCTGAGGATACAAGGCTAAGCATGGTAATAACTTCACAGCAGGATATAGAAACTTTACAAGAAGACCTTGATACAATAAATGGGTGGGTAACTACATAAAAAGTACATGAAGTTTAGTATTGAAAAAAGTGAAGTACAGTAATACAATAATGTGTGCAAAAATGGAGTTTCCTTGTAGGTCAATTCTTGCACTTTACTATGTATGTCCTCCCCTCTCTTTGATGACCTTTCTTTCAATTTGCATGTTTATGAATTTACTATGAAACACAGATTTTCCTTTATAGTTCAGCATTGGCAGGGGATATATTACCTTTCTTCTGACTCTTCTGTGTGTGGACAGGCATATGGAGTCTGTTGTAACCAGCTTGTAATATGGGTTTGTGTTCATCACCCAGGTCACATGCCATTTATCGTACACTTTTATGGTATTTTGGCCAATGTTACCCTTAGCAGTTGCGGAGGTGCACATTTACTTTTATGTTCAAGGCATATGAAAGGCGACCTGTATATGCCACTCAGGTATGGGGAAAACCTTTCTGGTGTTCAGGTCACTAGATAAAACACATCTAGGTTTCATTACCTTAGCTAGGTATGTGACTGAAAAACAGTAGTATATGTATAAATGTTCATACACTGGTGTGAACAATAGTGTATACAGCGGTATATTTCATTCAGTTGTATATGCTATTTAGCCAATCATTGTTTGTGTTATAGCTTAAAAGTAGTGTAGCGGGTGTTTGAATTTAGGGGAGGCATCTGGGTGGTAGTGTAACCCAGATGCATTGATTGTCAGAAAATCTAAGATACTTTTGTGGTTCTTGGAGGACAATGGTGGTGTGAGGTTCCCTGCGGCCTGCAGGTGGCGCTGTTGCCCTGGCCGGAGTTGAACACTCACCGCAAGACTGCTTCCCTTTTTGTCTCTTCCTGGCACTGGTACAGCGGGGCGGGGAACTCACTGTGACGCAAAGGGAGAGGAGATAAAAGGGGCAGACGCCCTGACCTCAGGGTTCAGAGTCGGAGGACGCAGCCACGCCCAGGCACCTTCTGCCTGAGTGCTGGCGTTCCGGAGTTCCGGGCCCAGGTGCCCTTGACCTGGCCGGAGCGGGAGATGGAGTCCATCTCAGGCACCTTTAGCCTGGGGTGAGGTACTATGGCGGAAGCCTGGAGCTCAGTACCTTCGACTGAGTTCCGCGAGGGTGGAGGAATCCGAGGGGGCCCTAACTCCTTGGGTGCCCGTGTCTGAGACGAGGAGGCCGGTGAGCGGAACTTCTCCGGAGAGTCCAGCGCAGCATTGCTGGTGACGGAGAGGCCTCCGGTAACTGTCTTGGACGGATGTCCTTCCCCTGATAGGGGCTACGTTAGCGAAGGTAATCCATGTTCTGTTCAATATAGTCAGTGGCAGTGACTATTCGCCATTGGTGACACCACAGTGGTTAGCTCTATCAAAAAGAATTGTGCCTTGGCCTACTCCCTACAATTACTGAAGTGTTCTATGGGTCTCAACCTGTCTGTGCTGTATGACTATTTATTGAGAAGAATAAATATGAGTTGGACCTTTTCAGTGTGTGGAACTCTGGTTACTAGGAGCAAAGGGGAGTCAATCCGAGGAGAGGATTTGACTCTCGGACACATACACAAAACCCGATAGTTCTGGCCTTCACCTCTACACATTGGAGGACATGGGCCATGGTGTATCTCATCCCTCCCTCCAGTGCTAACCCCTAGATGAGACAGACAAGCCGTGAATGAGAAGGGGTGAGAGGGGTAAGGTCGCTACAGTAGTATGGTTGTTTTCAGTTTTTTTTTTTTGTCATGTTATCTGTTAAACCTTTATAATATATGCTTAACTTTTATCTCTGACCATACCACTTTGGTTACAACTTACCATTATTATTTAGAGCTTCCACTTTGCCCAATAAGTTATTAGGCTTGTTCTTCTCCATCACCAAACTATACACTGCATAAAATAAAACAGGTATTAATGTATTGGCTGGGAGAAACATGTTCTGTAGTCAAAGGGGTGTGTGTGTACAGCCTATTGCATTAGAGTGTGCACCCCACACACCTGTGTGTATGGGTATGGGGACAGAGGAATAAAGATTTCAATGAACATAGCAGCCAGCACAAGGAACCCTTCTCAATTCCCTTGTCAAAATATTTTATTGATTGGATCAACAAGTAAATACAAGCAGTTGTAATAAATAATACAACAGTAAGCAAACCATGTTTAACATAAATGGTAGAATTTTAAGGTCCACTAAGTAGCTACTGTTAGGTAGGTTATTTGATCATTACAGAAAAGAAAAGTAAATAAGTTAATATAACTAAGAATAATTAACTACGATTGAAATAATGCTACACTTCTCAATTCCATGTAAGTACTGTTCCTGGTCCTGGTTTAAAAAAAAATAAACTTAAAGTGATTGTAAACGATCACTTTGTAAAACAACCCATTCTGTTTAAAATAGAAATGAAAGGCAAAACATTTTTGCATAGATATAAAAAAACATTATACATACTTTTTTTCCCCTTTTGTATAAATGATCACATTCCCTCTGTTCTCAGCTGCATAAGAACTGGGGGAGAAGAAGCAGCAGAACACTGAGCTTGCCAGTTAATGGCTGTGCTTTGGGGGGGTGTCAGGACAAGTATGATCATTGGATGAGAGTACACTGAGTCCCCAGCATAGCTAGAGAACTGACCACGGTGTGCTCTCCTGCTTAGTGTGGTCAGTTTTAATAGGAAAGCAAGGGGACTAGCAGGAACACCTGGGATTTCACATAAAGGAAGCAATACAAAGAGAACAGGATACTTTTTCATACAAGTACATGATACAGCAGGCACATATCAGGAATATGAAGTGTTGGGGTAACAAACGCTTTAAGCTTTCAGACAGCATTTCAGAATGAAAACAAAATGGTCTCCTGTAGAAATTAAGATTTTCCTGCTTTTTTTGCACAGAAAGTAATACATTTCTCCTGACCTCGGAGCATGGGACATGTGTAATAATGGAGCTCCGACAAAGGCTAAAGTCAGCCATACATGGATTGAAATTCGGCCGATTCAGCATCGAACGCTTTACAGAAGTCATTTTACTGACCAACTCAGTACAACCGCCCTGTTGGATTTTCCCCGCTCAATTAGCACTGAAGACTATAGACTGCAGAACTGATCAGTTTGTTCTGACAGCAGGGAAGTCTCCCCATTGTCAGAATACAATAGCTCAGTGGGCGGATTCTGCCACCCACATCGAAAAGAACGGACTCATCTATGAGCTGCCAATGGGTCTATTTATTTTTTTTTAAAAATCAATGTACAAACATGATACATGTGCATAGCCACAACAAAAAATTGCCATATTTTGTCTGGTTGGTATGACAAGTATTATCATTGGAGGAGAGTACACTGAGTCCCCAGCATAGCGAACTGACCACGGTGTGCTCTCTTGCTTAGTGTGGTCAGTTTTAATAGTAAAGCAAGGGGACTAGCAGGAAGACCTGGGATTTCACATAAAGGAAGCAATACGTACATGATACAGGAGGCACATATCAGGAATATGACGTGTTGGGGTAACAAATGTCCACACCATCCAACAGCTGTAATGCATTTTTTTTTTTCTGATTGAAGTATTGTATTTATTGGCGTATAACACTCACTTTTTTTGAAAATAGAAGGTAAACTGTACCTGCGTGTTATACGCAGGGGGCTGTGGAAAGTTTTTTTCCTGAAACTTCCCTCTTAAAGTTAGGGTGCGTGTTATACGCCGATAAATACAGTATTTAAAAAATATGAAATTTTTTCATTTTGGGCTTCCCTTGAGATTGTGCAAATGTTTCTCACATTGATTGCTTTGAGTGATTGCTCGCTCAATAAAGCAGGCTGCTCCTACACTGATCCCAGTCTCTGGTAACCATACAGAAGAATCAGGCACTCAATCACAGAGCAGACACCAGTTTTAGGTCAAATGTACTATCTGGGTTATATCAGTCTGACCACTGACCTCACTTGATCATCATCTGAACGACCTACAAAACTTCCCTCGGCAGCTTCTTCTATCCCCCTTCTCTCGCTCCCAAACACAATCCTGACACTATTCTGCTTCTTCACTAAACACAGAAAGATATGAATCTGCTGAATGAGAAGGAAGCCCTGACCCTTGCAGCCGGAACTATGAAAACACTATCAGCTTCTGAATCTTTGTATCCCTCACACACTGATTATTTTGGACAAGTGTTTCATTTATTTTAAAACATTCAAACATGGACTTTGAATTTGGGGGTGCTGAAAAAGCACCTGCACACAGAGCCACATGCTTATTGGTTACCAGTGATTAGTGATGAGCCGAACACCCCCGGGTTCGGTTCGCACCAGAACCCGCGAACGGACCGAAAGTTCGCACGAACATTAGAACCCTATTAAATACAATGGATGCGAACGTTCGGATTCTAAAGTGCTAATTATAACGACTATTATCCATGTTATTGTCCGAAACAGAGTTTGGGAACCCGGCTTCTGCACCAGGGGACATGTATCAATGCAAAAAGAAGTTTTAAACACGGACGTTTTCCGGGAGCAGTCATTTTAATGATGCATAAAGTGAAAAAAAAAAGTCAAATATTCCTTTAAATATTGTACCTGGGGGGTGTCTAAAGTATGCCTGTGAAGTGCCACGTGTTTCCCGTGTTTAGAACTGTCCCTGCACAAAATAACATTTCTAAAGGGAAAAAAGTCATTTAAAACTGCTTGCGGCTTTAATGCAATGTCTGGTCCCGGTAATATGGATGAAAATCTTTAGGAAAAATGGCATAGCTACCCCATCAACCTCCCCCCCACCTACCCCAGCCCATTACCAGCCCCTTTGGGTCTTGTATGGATATTAAGGGGAACCCCGCACACAAAATAAAAAAGGACCTATATACTCTGAACAGCCGTATACAGGCGGTGCATACAAGACAGGGACTGTAGGTTTGTTCTTATGTAGAATCTGTTTATAATTTTGAACAGCTGCATTGTTTAAGTGGAGCTCCATGGCAAATTCCTTTTTTTTAGCTTTTTGTAAAACATAGGGAACGGTTATCACCCCTGTCACATTTTTTTTGCTGTCTGTGCCCCTGTTCAGAACATTTCACCTCACTTTGCGTCCCAATGACAACTGTTTTTGAAATGTGGTGTTTTTATTGAAACAAGGATTGGTGATAAAGCATCAGTAGAGAGGAGACACCTTTCTCCCATATTAATTCTTAAAGGAGAGAATTTTCCTTCCAAGGGGTAGATTTCCTCTCACTTCCTGTTGTCTTCTTCCGTTTGCAAGTAGTAGTAGTTTGTAAGTTGGATGTTTGAAAGTAGGGACCTTCCGTATATACTCTGCAGAAATTGGCCCCTTAGGTGTTGGTGTTGGCACAACACTGAAAGCACTCACAGTTATTCTTGGTGGGTGCTGGAATGCCCTGCTGTCAACTATTATATCAGGAATTGTAATAACATATAATTGTTGATCAGTGGTAGCAAAAATTGGGCCTTTGATGGTGGTGCTGGTGCCACAACACTGTAAGGCCTGACAGTTACTCTTGGTGGGCGCAGCAATGGTCCCTGCTGTGAATTATTAGATCAATAATTATAATTGCATGCCCCTGTTGAACAGGGGCTGAAAAATTGGGCCTTTGGTGGTGGTGGTGGTGGTGATGGTGGTGCTGGTGCCACAACACTGTAAGGCCTGACAGTTACTCTTGGTGGGCGCAGCAATGGGCCCTGCTGTGAAGTATTAGATCAATAATTATAATTGCATGCCCCTGTTGAACAGGGGCTGAAAAATTGGGCCTTAGGCACTGGTGGCACAACACTGCAACCCCTCACAGATACTGTACTTGGAGCACAGCAATGAGGCCTGTTGCAAAGTATTGCATCAAAAATTTTAATTACACGCCCCTGTTAAACAGGGGCTGAAAAATTGGGCCTTAGCCACTGGTGGCATCACCCATAAACCAAAATGATCTTCCAAGCTATCATCGTTAATCGTATCATTGAGGAGGAGGAGGAGGATAGCCAGTCAACATAACAGCACAGGCACTCAGCATCAGCATCAGTCTTGAAGGGATGTGACATTTTAAAATCAATTAGTCTGTTATATCAGCATCTGGTGTGTGGTAGCTGGTGGTGATCCAAGACTGGTTCATCTTGATGAAAGTCAGTCGATCAACCGAGTCGGTGGACAGGCGCACCCTGTGATCCGTGACAAATCCTCCAGCAGCACTGAATGTGCGTTCTGAAAGAACGCTGGATGCAGGACAGGCCAGTAGCTCAATTGCATACTGTGCAAGCTCTGGCCAGTGATCCATCCTCAAGACCCAGTAAGCCAGAGGATTTTCGGTGGGGAAGGTGTCCAAGTCTGACCTTGCCCCTAGGTATTCCTGGACCATGTATATCAGACGCTGGCGATGGTTGCTGGAACCGATCATACTTTGGGGCTGCGGACTAAAGAATTGTCTGAACGCATCGGTCAGACGGCCACCTTCCCCACCGCTCCTTCTTTGACTGCCCGAAGCCTCAGCAACTCGTTGTCCAGGACCAGGAGTTTGTAACCTCACAGTCTCTGGGAACGCGTTGCACAGACCTTTCTGCAAGGCCTCCCGGAGTTGTCTCATCCTCTGCTCCCTCTGCGACGGTACGATAAGGTCCGCAACCTTACCCTTGTACCGTGGATCAAGGAGAGTGGCCAGCCAGTAATGGTCCCTCTCCTTGATCCGAAGAATACGAGGATCCTTCCGCAGACTTTGCAGGATCAGGGAGGCCATGCAGCGTAGGTTAGCTGAGGCATTCAGTCCGGAGTCCTCTGGGTCACTAAGGACGACATGATCCGCAGCCACCTCCTCCCAGCCACGTACAAGTCCACTGGTTTCTTGGGACTGTAAATCATCCCTAAAAGACTGCTGCTGATGATGCTGAGTGCCAGCCTCCACCTCCATGCTGACACAATCCTCCTCCTCCTCCTCCTCCTCTTCCTGTGCGATGGGTGGGACAGAAGGAATACTGTCTGGGTAAAGGGGGCCTTGAGAGGCAAGGAAGTCCTCCTCTTCCTGCCTCTGTTCTGCCTCAAGTGCCCTGTCCATTATTCCACGCAGCGTGTGCTCCAACAGGTGGACAAGAGGTACAGTGTCAATGATGCATGCACTGTCACTGCTCACCATCCTCGTGGCCTCCTCAAATGGTGCCAGGACAGTGCATGCATCCCTGATCATGCCCCACTGGCGTGGTGAAAAAAACCCGGGCTCCCCTGACCCTGTCCTGGTGCCGTAGTCGCACAGGTACTCATTGATGGCCCTCTGCTGCGTGTGCAGCCGCTGCAGCATGGCCAACGTTGAGTTCCACCTGGTGGGCATGTCACATATAAGGCGGTTCTTGGGCAGGTTCAACTCCTTTTGAAGCTCAGCCAGGCGAGCACTGGCATTATAAGATCTGCGGAAATGCACACAGACTTTCCTGGCCTGCCTCAGGACATCCTGTAAGCCCGGGTACCTGCCCAAGAACCGCTGCACCACCAGGTTAAGGACGTGAGCCATACAGGGCACATGGGTCAGTTGTCCCTGTCGGAGGGCGGAGAGGAGGTTGGTGCCATTGTCACAAACCACCATTCCTGGCTTAAGCTGGCGTGGCGTCAACCACCTCTCGGCCTGCCCCTGCAGAGCAGACAGGACCTCTGCCCCAGTGTGGCTCCTGTCCCCCAAACACACCAGCGCAAGCACGGCATGGCATCTTTTTGCCTGCGTACTTGCGTAGCCCCTTGAACGCCTACGGAGCACCGCTGGTTCCGAGGACAAACCACAGGAAGAGGCCATGGAGGAAGAAGAAGAGGAGGGGGTGGAGGAGAGAGGTGTGTCACAACCAGTAGTAGCATTTTGGAGGCGTGGCGGTGGAACAACCTCCAACACTACTGCACCTTGTCCTGCATCCTTCCTAGCTGCCAAAAGAGTGACCCAATGGGCCGTGAAAGAAAGGTAACGTCCCTGTCCATGCCTGCTGGACCATGAGTCAGCGGTAATATGCACCTTACCGCTGACCGCCCTGTCCAGCGAGGCCAAGACATTGCCTTCCACATGCCTGTAGAGAGCCGGAATAGCCTTCCGTGCGAAAAAGTGGCGTTTGGGAACCTGCCACTGAGGAACCGCACATTGCACAAACTCACGGAAGGGGGCCGAGTCTACCAACTGAAAAGGCAGCAGTTGAAGCGCTAGCAATTTAGCCAAGCTAGCATTCAACCGCTGGGCATGTGGATGGCTGGGAGTGAACTTCTTTCGACCGTCCAGCAGCTGGGGCAGGGAAATTTGCCTGCTAGAATCGGACGTCGGTGTACAGCTAGCAGAGTGCCCGCAAGTACTTGGCTGTGACACACCTAATTCTACACCTTCATTCCTCTCAGAGCAGGTTTCAGAGAGGACTGAAGGTATACTGGGGTTGGAGATCCCAGCTGATGCTGTGCAAGAAGAGGTCAGCTTTGTTCTTTGGTGTGGGTCTTTAAGGTAGGCTTGCCAACGAGCTGCATGGCAGGTCAACATATGTCTGATCAAGCATGTGGTGCCCAAGCGGCTGATGTTTTGGCCACGCGATATACGCTTGAGACATATGTTGCAAACAGCAGCTGTGCGATCTGATGCACTCGCCTCAAAAAAGGCCCACACCAAAGAACTTTTTGAATGACGGGCAGAGGCAGCGCCCTGCACAGGCGGAGCTCTGCGGTGTGATTCCGTCAGTGTACTGCCCTTACGCTGGCCACCAAAGGGCATCCTGCCTCGTTGGAGATGTGCCTCCTCCTCATCCTCCTCCTCCTCCTCCTCTCTCCTATTAGGCACCCACGTGGAGTCAGTGACCTCATCATCCCCTCCCTCCTCATCACTGGAGCCAATCTGGCAGTATGCTGCAGCTGCTGGAGCATGACTGCCAGATTGGTGTCCTTCTTGAGCATCCCCTCTCTCTGCTCTCACGCTGCTGCCTTCCTCTAGCTGGGTATCATCATCAGATCCTTCCAAACGCTGGGCATCCTCCTGGAGCATGTACCCAACACTGTGCTCAAACAGTTCGGGGGACTCCTCAGGAGGAGGGCATGGTGGGTCTAGGGAAGGATTGACTAATGAAGATAATGATACCAGAGAAGAGGACGCTTTGGCAGCTGCTTTGCCAGTACCCTGAGCCTGGGTGAGAGAGGATGAGGAGGATGAGGTGGGCTTGGTCATCCACTCTACCAAGTCTTCGGCATGATGTGGCTCAACATGTCCAGCTGCCGAAAACAAGGACAAGCGTGTCCCATGGCCATGTGCTGATGACAATGCACCGCGTACACGACCAGCACTGTTGCCCCCAGACACAGAGCCTGCTTGCCCTCTTTTTTTGCCTCCTGACTGTCTGCCTCTCCTTGGTTGCCTTCCAGACATTTTAATGGATGGCCTGCAGGGAGATGGGAAAAACAGCAATAAGGGCTACCTTCAGGTGTATATTGTGCAGGAGGCTTAGCAACAATGACACTGACACTGTCCCCTGCCTATCCTTCTCTGTCCCTAAACACAAGGATTGAAAATATGGTTCAGCAAAAAAGTTTTAGAACAGAATAGCACACTGACACTTTCCCTCACTGTCCTACTCTGTCCCTCCCTACAAACAAGATTTAGCACAGAATAGCACACTGAAAATTTCTACGAGTGTCCTTCTCTGTCCCTAAACTCAAGGATTGAAAATATGGAACAGCAAAATTGGTTTAGAACAGAATAGCACACTGTCAGTTTCACTCACTGTACCTCTCTGTCCCTCAACTCAAGGATTGAAAATATGGAACAGCAAAATTGGTTTAGAACAGAATAGCACACTGTCAGTTTCACTCACTGTACCTCTCTGTCCCTCAACTCAAGGATTGAAAATATGGAACAGCAAAATTGGTTTAGAACAGAATAGCACACTGTCAGTTTCACTCACTGTACCTCTCTGTCCCTCAACTCAAGGATTGAAAATATGGAAAAGCAAAATTGGTTTAGAACAGAATAGCACACTGTCAGTTTCACTCACTGTACCTCTCTGTCCCTCAACTCAAGGATTGAAAATATGGAACAGCAAAATTGGTTTAGAACAGAATAGCACACTGTCAGTTTCACTCACTGTACCTCTCTGTCCCTCAACTCAAGGATTGAAAATATGGAAAAGCAAAATTGGTTTAGAACAGAATAGCACACTGTCAGTTTCACTCACTGTACCTCTCTGTCCCTCAACTCAAGGATTGAAAATATGGAACAGCAAAATTGGTTTAGAACAGAATAGCACACTGTCAGTTTCACTCACTGTACCTCTCTGTCCCTCAACTCAAGGATTGAAAATATGGAAAAGCAAAATTGGTTTAGAACAGAATAGCACACTGTCAGTTTCACTCACTGTACCTCTCTGTCCCTCAACTCAAGGATTGAAAATATGGAACAGCAAAATTGGTTTAGAACAGAATAGCACACTGTCAGTTTCACTCACTGTACCTCTCTGTCCCTCAACTCAAGGATTGAAAAATGGAAAAGCAAAATTGGTTTAGAACAGAATAGCACACTGTCAGTTTCACTCACTGTACCTCTCTGTCCCTCAACTCAAGGATTGAAAATATGGAACAGCAAAATTGGTTTAGAACAGAATAGCACACTGTCAGTTTCACTCACTGTACCTCTCTGTCCCTCAACTCAAGGATTGAAAATATGGTTCAGCAAAATAGTTTTAGAACAGAATAGCACACTGACACTTTCCCTCACTGTACCTCTCTGTCCCTCAACTCAAGGATTGAAAATATGGAACAGCAAAATTGGTTTAGAACAGATTAGCACACTGTCAGTTTCACTCACTGTACCTCTCTGTCCCTCAACTCAAGGATTGAAAAAATGGAACAGCAAAATTGGTTTAGAACAGAATAGCACACTGTCAGTTTCACTCACTGTACCTCTCTGTCCCTCAACTCAAGGATTGAAAATATGGTTCAGCAAAATAGTTTTAGAACAGAATAGCACACTGACACTTTCCCTCACTGTACCTCTCTGTCTCTCAACTCAAGGATTGAAAATATGGCACAGCAAATTTGGTTTAGAACAGAATAGCACACTGTCAGTTTCACTCACTGTACCTCTCTGTCCCTCAACTCAAGGATTGAAAATATGGAACAGCAAAATTGGTTTAGAACAGAATAGCACACTGACACTTTCCCTCACTGTACCTCTCTGTCCCTCAACTCAAGGATTGAAAATCTGGAACAGCAAATTTGGTTTAGAACAGAATAGCACACTGTCAGTTTCACTCACTGTACCTCTCTGTCCCTCAACTCAAGGATTGAAAATATGGTTCAGCAAAATAGTTTTAGAACAGAATAGCACACTGA
Organism: Rana muscosa; assembly: GCA_029206835.1. Lineage (NCBI taxonomy): Eukaryota > Metazoa > Chordata > Amphibia > Anura > Ranidae > Rana > Rana muscosa. The sequence continues at coordinate 150,056,296 of CM055117.1, forward strand.
CACTTTCCCTCACTGTACCTCTCTGTCCCTCAACTCAAGGATTGAAAATATGGAACAGCAAAATTGGTTTAGAACAGATTAGCACACTGTCAGTTTCACTCACTGTACCTCTCTGTCCCTCAACTCAAGGATTGAAAATATGGAACAGCAAAATAGTTTTAGAACAGAATAGCACACTGACACTTTACCTCACTGTACCTCTCTGTCTCTCAACTCAAGGATTGAAAATATGGAACAGCAAATTTGGTTTAGAACAGAATAGCACACTGTCAGTTTCACTCACTGTACCTCTCTGTCCCTCAACTCAAGGATTGAAAATATGGAACAGCAAAATTGGTTTAGAACAGAATAGCACACTGTCAGTTTCACTCACTGTACCTCTCTGTCCATCAACTCAAGGATTGAAAAAATGGAACAGCAAAATTGGTTTAGAACAGAATAGCACACTGTCAGTTTCACTCACTGTACCTCTCTGTCCCTCAACTCAAGGATTGAAAATATGGTTCAGCAAAATAGTTTTAGAACAGAATAGCACACTGACACTTTCCCTCACTGTACCTCTCTGTCCCTCAACTCAAGGATTGAAAATATGGAACAGCAAATTTGGTTTAGAACAGAATAGCACACTGTCAGTTTCACTCACTGTACCTCTCTGTCCCTCAACTCAAGGATTGAAAATATGGAACAGCAAAATTGGTTTAGAACAGAATAGCACACTGTCAGTTTCACTCACTGTACCTCTCTGTCCCTCAACTCAAGGATTGAAAATATGGAACAGCAAAATTGGTTTAGAACAGAATAGCACACTGTCAGTTTCACTCACTGTACCTCTCTGTCCCTCAACTCAAGGATTGAAAATATGGAACAGCAAATTTGGTTTAGAACAGAATAGCACACTGACACTTTCCCTCACTGTCCTACTCTGTCCCTCCCTACAAACAAGATTTAGCACAGAATAGCACACTGATAATTTCTACGAGTGTCCTTCTCTGTCCCTCAACTCAAGGATTGAAAATATGGAACAGCAAAATTGGTTTAGAACAGAATAGCACACTGTCAGTTTCACTCACTGTACCTCTCTGTCCCTCAACTCAAGGATTGAAAATATGGAACAGCAAAATTGGTTTAGAACAGAATAGCACACTGTCAGTTTCACTCACTGTAGCTCTCTGTCCCTCAACTCAAGGATTGAAAATATGGAACAGCAAAATTGGTTTAGAACAGAATAGCACACTGTCAGTTTCACTCACTGTACCTCTCTGTCCCTCAACTCAAGGATTGAAAATATGGAACAGCAAAATTGGTTTAGAACAGAATAGCACACTGTCAGTTTCACTCACTGTACCTCTCTGTCCCTCAACTCAAGGATTGAAAATATGGTTCAGCAAAATAGTTTTAGAACAGAATAGCACACTGACACTTTCCCTCACTGTACCTCTCTGTCCCTACAAACAAGGATTAGCACAGAATAGCACACTGTCACTGACACTCTCCCTACCTATCCTTATTTGTCCCTAAACACAAGGAATCCAGGAATAGTAAAGGAAAAATAATGACACTGTCCCTGCCTATGCTTCTCTTTCCCTGCTCCGGAACACACTACACAAGGCCGCCGCGCTGGCGGCCTTTTATAGTGTGGGGCGTGTACTAAACCCCATCAGCAATAATTGGCCACAGGCATCCTGCCTGTGGCCAATCATTGCTCTCCTCGCTGCCGGCGCTGTGATTGGCCAAGCATGCGGGGTCACAGTGCATGCTTGGCCAATCACAGCGCCTGGATGACACTGCGATGGCGTAGTGCATTGTGGGCCGTTCGCGTCACTCGAATTTGGCGCGAACGGCCCAAATCGTTCGATCTTCATCGAACAGCCGATGTTCGAGTCGAACGTATGTTCGACTCGAACACGAAGCTCATCCCTACCAGTGATTGGGGTGGCACACCCCCTGCGCAAGCCTATGTCTGTAGTATCCAGTTTATATAGGAGTCTGAAGCCAGCTACATACAGTTTTTGCAGAATAACTGGATTTTCAGTACACTTTTCCCACCTTTGTTTGGTTAATTCTTTTTCCTGTGGTTCTAAGCTCATAACTACCTATAAGGAACCCATCCAATATGCAGCCAACAGTGGATGTGAAAAAAAGCAGTTCGGCACTTAAAGTAATTGTAAACATACAATGTTATAGACATATTCTAAAACAGTTATAACTATGCAGGTACCATAAATGCTTTTGCTTAGTTTCAGAAATGATCTTTCTTAACTTTTTACAAACTTAAAAAGGACTCTAGCATGTGACCATTCATCTCTTTCATCCCTTCTTCCCAATAGTGGGGGCGGGGTTACAGGACACTGTTCAGACACACAATGTACCTGTATTGCATAGTCTGTTCAGCCTGAGACAAGATACTTGAGCAAGGGGCAGGCTGTGTCAGGGGGGCATGTGTGCCAGAGGTCCGCCTTGATTGGTTGAGAGGCATGGTGCTGAACAAACTACCCAAAACAATCATGCTGTGTATATGCACAGTGTCCTGTACCTCTGAAAGGCAAGACAAAGGAGGAAAACTGACCATGCCAAAACAGATCAGCTTCTGTGCTATGTGTGGTCAGTTTAGAAAAAGGAAAAAGGGGGCTGGCAGGATAAACCAGGTACTTCAGATGGAAGAAATACATGAAAATGATAGAGACTAGGATTTATCAAATACAAAATGTGAACATACACATGGAAAAAAAATATGTTGTATTTTGGGTAACAAACACTTTAAAGGGAGCATGTAAGAATTGAAAAATGGGGGCTGCCATTTCATACTATTCCTGACCTAACTATATTTTAAAACCCATGTAGTGATTAAGTGTGCAAACAAATTGTTATAAACGTTCTTATGATGAAGTCCAAAAACAACATATAGTCAGCACCACGCACCTATACTATAACCGCCACCAATAAAGGCAATGTGATCAGAAAATTTACAGTGCTGTAACCATATTAAAGTGAAAAAAAAAAAAAAAATGATAGAATTCACGTGATGAAAAAAACAGGGAATGATCCTCCAACGTCCCAATCAGCCAGATATTAAACTTAAGCGGCTGATTGGGACTTGAATTCTATAATTTTCCATTATTTTACACTTAAATATGGTTATAGCACATTCAATTTTCTGATCACTAAAGGACTGATCATAAGGCCTTTATTGCTGGTGGTGTGTGGAGCTGATTTTATGTTGTTTTTGGACTTCATCATATGAGCGTTTATAATAATTTGTTCGCACTTGGGGGGACATTTTGTCTTTTGATATAGCACTGTATTGTATGGGTTTTCGTCTATCACTGAGGGATTGAGTATATTACCTCTTTGCTAGCAGCTATATACATATTTTTTTAGCACTGACTTTATTTTCAAATTTGGAATTCCTCTGTAGTGATTATTTTTCACCAGTACATTTTCAGATGATTGGGATGAAATTTTTAATATAATTGTTTATACCATGTAACATTTTCTGTGTTAGAATTCATCCAGTTAAGGTGTATGTAAAGGCTTTGTTTGTTTTACAAAGTGTAGGGAAGGTGTAGGGAAGGGTTAGTACCTTAGCTACATTTTTATTGCTATTAGTGTCCTCGCTGGGAGAAATTTGGCCCTCTATTTGTCCCAGTGACCACTGGCACAGAGACGTGAAGTAAAGGAAATTTTTTAAATGTTCAGTTGTCATCACGACAAGAGGTAAGGGAAAAGCCTCCGATCCGTAACAACTCCCTATGATGGGAATTTGAATTTGTCCCCAAGGGAGATTTTCTCTCATTTCCTGCTCTATCTCTGGGACAGAAAGTAAAGTAAAGTGTTTGCAGCAGGACAGAGGCAGTCCGAAAAAAAAAAGTTTGTGTTTTACATACAATTTAATATAAGTTTTCACAACATAATCAGCAAGCTTTCCTCATCTGGAAATCACCCAGAACAGTGGTAGTTATATTAATGAGTTTTTGACAAATTCATGCAATTTAAAATCACCTGTCAATCAAAAATGCCCTTACCGGTTTTTGCAAGATTGGAAAACGTAAAATTCTTAACATCCCCATTTTCATAAGTACGAAGGGAGCACACTCCATTTAATTCGCCTGTAGTACTTCCATGTTTGCGTGCCTTGATCTGCTGACAAGTCTGTAAAATTATTTGAAAAAGGATAAGTTAAAGTATATTCAATATGCCGTATATACTCGAGTATAAGCCGACCCGAATATAAGCAGAGGCACCTAATTTTACCACAAAAAACTGGGAAAACATATTGACTCGAGTATAAGCCTAGGGTGTCCATCTGCATGCCTCACTGTGCCTCACTTTGCCTCACTGTGTCCATGTGCATGCCTCACTGTGCCTCACTGTGTCCATGCCTCACTGTGCCTTACTGTGCCCATGCCTCACTGTGCCTCACTGTGTCCATGCCTCACTGTGCCTTACTGTGCCCATGCCTCACTGCCCATGCCTCACTGTGCCAATGCCTCACTGTGCCAATGCCTCACTGTGCACATGCCTCATTGTCACTGTGCCCATGCCTCACTGTGCCCAATATCCCTACCTGATCTCCGGCACTGTGTGACTAGACTGACGTTTAACATGGGAGTCTATGGAAGGGGTGCCCGGCTTTGAAAAATCAGTGCTACATGTGTGCCAAGTTTGGGGTCCAGGGGACCTACGGCTGGCCAGGATCAGGCGCACAAAGTTGAAGATGGACACAGACTGGAGTATAAGCCGAGGGGGGCATTTTCAGCACAAAAAAATGTGCTGAAAAACTTGGCTAATACTCAAGTATATACGGTATATGCTTTACTTTACCTCTATGCATTTTTATGCTCCAGCCTCTCCTATTAATTACAAATTTCATCTGATGGCTACATTCGTTAGTCAGATGGTTGCCTCTTTATTACAAAAACTATTGTAAACCCCCTCCTAGCTACAAGTTAAGCTGGCCATACATGGATCGAAATTTGGTCGGTTCAGCAGAGACCAGTCCAATTTCAATCCATGTATGGGCAGGCTGATTCCACACAAGTCGATCTATCCATCCTTTTAATTTTTTTCTAGAATGATTAGTGCATTTGAACAACATTTGTCAAGTCATTGAATGTACTGAAAATATTCATGCAAATGTTTGTAGGAATGTCCATTTGAAAATCTACTAGTGCATTGCCAGGTTTACTTTATTTAATTTCCTATAGACAATGGGATGAACCAGACAAGAAGTAATGAAACATCTTTCACAGAAAAACAGACAGCAATAAAAATATGATGGGGTTCCAGACGTAACTTACTCTATTGCTACTCTACTCTGCTTTTACACCGCTTTATTAATCAGCCTGTTAGCATGTGGTTGGTGTGAGATCTACTGAAACAAAAATAATTTGTTTATTTTAATTATTACAGAAGTTAGTACTTCTGTTTTTAATCTATAGAGTCAAATCTGAAAATAATATTGAGAAATATTTTGTATGTGACTTTTATTCTGGATTTTCCTTCCCTCTTCTCTGTGATGCTGAATGATAATTAATTGCATGGATGTTCGTGTGAAGGGGTGTGAACGCTATGTGCATGTTTTTCGATTTTGTAATAACACTGCTATATTTAATTGGGTAACTGCAAGTCATAGCAAAATTTTGATGGACACTACCACCACTTTTAGCTGAGCCTTCACCCAGGACACCATTGGGTACAACTCTAACCCGATAGCAGCCCACGCAGCTATGGTAATTCCACCACTACCAATACTGCATGTGTATGCATCCTGTTTTTAATGAGACTCTGTAATTGAAAAAACACTAGAAAACTTGCAGGTAAGTTGTCAGGAATAGCTGGGTGGCAGTGATTGAAAGAGAGAAAGGAAAAAAGCCCTAGGGCTAACGTTGCGCTGGAGAAGCAATTGAAATTAGTAAAGTGATCAGTGATCCAAAGACAGCAGCTAGCATAAATAGCTGAATACTAAAACTATACAAAACATAAAAAACAAAGGTTTGCAGCGCTGAAATAAGATCTCCAAAATAAAATTAGGAGAACATAAAATAGGTTGATAATCAACTAAATGATTGAACACAAAATATAAAGTGAATTAGAAATAAGTGCAGTAGTGAACCATGAAAAATTATTAAATAAGTAAATGTTGACAATATAAATAATGTTAATAAATAATCCGTGAAGAAGTTCATAAACAAAGTCCATCAAAAGAAACCTCCTTCAGACTCCGTCCTCTTCCCACTCTAGTGTCTGTAGCACAACCACTAGCACACATTTTTAATAATCCAAAATTCTTTCCTGGTATGGATACAGAGGCCTTCAGTTGGTGGACAAACAAAGGTCTATATAGGATAGGACAATACTTTACAAATCGGGGTCCTATTACCATGTCCCATTGTCTAAATAAATTTGACCTCCCTGACTCTGAAAAATTTAGATTTGAACAGATTTTTCACAATTCTTGAATGATATTTGGACGGAGAAACCTCTTCCTCCCAAATTTACGGACTATGAGATCTGGTGCGGATCGTCCGTGGGACAAAGGGGGGGCATTTCTGTCATCTACTCTTCACTTATTTGTACAGCTACTAAAACCTCATACATGAAAGCATGGGAAGATGACCTCCAGCTAAATTGGGATCTAGGATCCTGGCAAAAGGCCAACTTTTGGTCATTCCACAGTATTTTGAACACCTCCCTCATGGAAGCTAACTTAAAAGTTGTCATGAGATGGTATATGACTCCCATCAGGCTTGCATCCATCTACCCAGAATCGGATCCCAACTGCTTTAGAGGCTGCCATTTATTGGGCTCGATGGTGCATATCTGGTGGGAATGTCCTAGGATCAGGCCGATCTGGAAAAAAAATTTTAATCTCATATTTAAGGTCACTTCGTGTTCAATACCTAGGTCAGCTTCTGTTGCTCTTCTCAATGACAATATTCCCAACGTTTCTAAACCAACTAGAAAACTGATTCACTTTATACTTCTGGGGACTAAAATTATTATTGCTAGATCTTGGAGGAAGCCCAGGGTATCCATTAAGGCTATACACAATAAGATCTCTTGGATTATGGCTCAAGAGAAGATGGTTAGCATATCAACTAATTTAATCCCTAAATTTGAGGCAATATGGGAACCTTGGGCAGTTTTCTGTGGCGTTTCTTTGAAGGTCAGGCATGACCCTGACCGCTCTAATTCCTAAAGGGCCTCATGTTCGGCATGTGATTTCTTCTTATTTCTTTCTTCTATTCTATCTTTTCTTGGTTCTTTTATCTTTTGTTTTATTTATTTTTATTTTATTTTTGTTTCGATACTTAAACATGATTCAAAGATCTGATATCATTATTTACTGTGTTCTTATTGTGGTAATTCCGAGTCTTAAATTTGATGGGCGTTATTGTATATGAGTATAGTACTGTTCTTCATTAAGATTCCGAGTTCCTTTTTATTGGTTTTATATGAGGATGGCGGGCTGGGGGGGGGGGGCTGACCTGGGCGCAGGATGATCCCGTTAGGGGCGTCCAGGTGGGGTGTGACTTCCCTGAATGCCTATTTTTCATTTTTTTTTTTTTTTTTTTTAATCTCTTGATGAGAACATTGTGACATAAACAATTGGAAATAACCCTTTGTCATGTTTAAACAACAATTTTTTAAGATTTTCTGTACATGTCTTGAATTGAAAAATAAAAATTTATTGAAAGAAAAAGAAACCTCCTTGGTGCAAAAATAAACAACAATCCAATGTGACGTGAAGTGTTCCAAAAAAAAGGAAGAAAACTTGCTCCCAAACGTGAAGTAATGGATACAATGGTGACACCCGGGTGAGAAAGATATATATCCTGCTTACCTGATGCTCATGACTGCATCCAACAGTCTCACCCAGCACAGGGAAATTAGGCTTCCCCCACAGCCTTTAAATTTCAATGGTGTAGATTCCTCGTCCAACCGGCACGGCTCTTTTACTGCTGTTATGCCCCAAAGGAGTGCAGGAGGGAGAGAGAAGTTAGCAGCCAGTGTGCAGCTGCCCGGGAAAGCTTCAGATCTGACAGATCTGAAGCTTTCCCGGGCAGCTGCACACTGGCTGCTAACTTCTCTCTCCCTCCTGCACCAGAAATGTACGGTATGTCATTTCCTATATGAATATTATACTAAAAGCACATTATTAGGGTAGTGAATACTATAAATATAAGATGGTAATTAAAATCAATTTCCACCATTATTTATAGTACATTAAAAATCAAAATTCACTCTGTATATATTAACAAATTATTGTATATCAGTTTATGGTAAATAAAAATAATAATAATAATAATATTAAAAGGTATCTGTGCAATCTAGTGTCATTTTTGAGGTTATTGGATGTTTCTGTGCAAATTGCCATTTTGTGTCTTTATATACACAACCCTCTGTATTTTTCCATAGCAGGTCTGAGTCTTTCACACTGAGGCGATGCGCTAGCGGGACCGCTCCAAAAGTCCTGCTAGCAGCATCTTTGGAGCGGTGAGAGAGGCGGTGTGTTTACTGCTCCTACACCGCTCCTTCCTATTGAAAGCAATGGGAAACCGCGGTAATACCGCCGGCAATGCGCCTCTGCAGAGGCGCATTGCCGGCGGTTTTAACCCTTTTTCGGCTGCTAGCGGGGGGTAAAACCGCACCGCTAGCGGCCGAATACTGCCGCAATTCCGACAGTATAGAGCTGCTAAAAATAGCGGCGCTATACCGCCAGCGCACCTCCCGCCCCAGTGTGAAAGGGGCCTTAACGGTCATACAGTAATTATAGTTTGGTTACACTTCTAAGGCTGGCCATATGGTCGAATTTCTAAAGAATTTTCATTTGAAAATCCGAAATTTTGAAATTTTGTGCGTTTTGTGATCCGATGGTGAATTTCAAATAGAATGAAGGTAAAAAACCTTGTGCCTTTACAACCACTTTAACCGCTTGATCTCTGGAAGGTTTACCCCCTTCATGACCAGGCCATTTTTTGCGATACAGCACTGCATTAATTTAACTGACAATTGTGCGGTTGTGCGACGCTGTACCCAAATAAAATTTATGAACGTTTTGTCCCACAAATAGAGCTTTTTTTAGGTGGTATTTGATCACCACTACGTTTTTTTATTTGTTGCGCTATAAACAAAAACAAACTGACAATTTTTACTTTCTGCTATAAAACACATCCAATAAAAAAAAAAATTAAAAATCTAATTGCTTCATAAATGTAGCCCAATTTGTATTATGCTATATATTTTTGGTAAAACAAATTCCAATAAGTGTATATTTATTGGTTTGCACAAAAGTTATAAAAACTATGGGATATTTTTATCTTTATTTATTTATTTTTTACTAGTAATGTCGGGGCGATCAGCGACTTATAGCAGGACTGCGATATTGCGGCAAACACTCTGACACTAACTGATTCTTTGACACTATTTGGGGGCCAGTGGTCAGTGCTAAAAAATGCAATGACACTGGCTGGGAAGGGGTTAGCATCAGGGGCAACCAAAGGGTTAACTGGATGCCTAAGCAGTGTTTTACTATACTGTGTGAGGTGCTTTTAATAGGGGAATAGAAGGAATTTATTCCCTGCTTTGCAGAGGCACATCCCTTCCCATCCTGTCAGAATGGCGATTTGCCTTGTTTACATAGGCAAATCGCACTTCTGTGTCTCTGCCTGACGATCAGCGGGTGCCGGAGGACACCGAGTACCTGGCACCCGCCAATTGCCTTCCTCTGTGTGTAATCACATCGGAAGCGAGCCGCCAGTGGCGTGCATACGCGCCCCCTACCCGGAACTGTCGGATCACGTATATATATTAAAACTGCTATAGGACGGACCTGAAGCAGTTTAAATGGGGCTGCCCCTGCAATGCAATCGTTAAATGCTTGTTTTTGTCTACAGGAACCAAAAACTGTTTTACTTACCTTATCCATAGTTTCTGCAGGCTCTCTCCCAGCTACATGATCAGTCCCCCGAAGCTCAGTCTCTTCTTCACTCCTTCAGCACTCTGACATCATCACATACAATGCAGGTCCAGCAGTTCTGCATTGTAAATGGGAAAATGTGCAGGCGGAGCCGGGGGGTGAGGTAAAACTGTTAGATTAAAACAAGCCCCACTGCAAGGCCACTTTGCATTTTACCAAGAGTTTTTAACAAACTTACCAGAGTGCTATCTGAACTTCTGGCTTGGGACACAGTTGGATATGGAACACCTTGCCCTAGAATGTGATAAAATATATATTTCTCAAAATACAAAGATTATGGTCAATAAAATATATAATCTAACCTAACAAGCTAAGAGGGGTCTATTGTTGCTGTCTGCTGAAGGGTCTATTGATGCTTGCTGGTGGGTCTATTGTTGCTGGGGGATTTATTGTTTTTGGGGAGGATCTATTGTTGCTGAGAGGAAGATTTGTTGCTTGGGGGTCAATTGTAGCTGGGAGTTGGAATGGGTCTTTTTTGTTGCTGGCTGCAGGGGATCTATTTTACTGCTTTTTTTGTTATCATTAACAAATTCCATATTAATTATATTAATTCCTTAGCACTGCAAAATGATGCTTGGCTGGTAGGGGGCAGAGACAAGGGGTGACTTGGATGGGGGAGGGGGGGGGGTACCTACACCTATTCTCTAAGAAAAAAAGCAATTTATAAATATAAATACATATATATATATATATATATATATATATATATATATACATTCATACAGTATATACACTATATTGTCAAAACTATTGGGACACCTGCCTTTACATGCACATGAACTTTAATGGCATCCCAGTCTTAGTCTGTAGGGTTCAATATTGAGTTGGCCCACCCTGTGCAGCTATAACAGCTTCAACTCTTCTGGGAAGGCTGTATACAAGGTTTAGGAGTGTGTCTATGGGAATGTTTGACTATTCTTCCAGAAGCGCATTTGTAAGGTCAGGCACTGATGTTGGATGAGAAGGCCTGGCTTGCAGTCTCCGCTCTAATTCATCCTAAAGGTGTTCTATCAGGTTGAGGTCAGGACTCTGTGCAGGCCAGTCAAGTTCCCCCACCCCAAACTCGCTCATCCATGTCTTTATGGATCTTGCTTTGTGCGCTGGTCCAAATCATTTGGTGGGGGGAGGGATTATGATGTGGGGTTGTTTTTCAGGGGTTGGGCTTCGTCCCCTTAGTTCTAGTGAAGGGAACACTTAAGGCGTCAGCATACCAAGACATTTTGGACAATTTCATGCTCCCAACTTTGTGGGAACAGTTTGGGGATGACCCCTTCCTGTTCTAACATGACTGCGCACCAGTGCACAAACAACGTCCATAAAGACATGGATGAGCGAGTTTGGGGTTGAGGAACTTGACTGGCCTGCACAGAGTCCTGATCTCAACGTGATAGAACACCTTTAGCCCAGGTTCACACTGGACTGCGGGAGTGAAGCCGTGCAAGTTCAGCTGAACTCGCACGCTTTCACTCTCACTGGCATTCCCAATTTCAGCCGTGATTACAAAGACATCTGACACAGATGTCAATGTAAATCGCGGCCGAAATCGCAAAAAGTAGTACAGAAACTGCTTTTTGAAATTGGTGCAGTGCCGCAGATGCGGCGTCGCACCGATTAGGACGGTGCCATTGCCCGCAAATATCGCCGATTTGACATGCGATTTGACATGTCAAATCGCATGTCAAATCGCACCAGTGTGAACCAGGGCTTAGGATGAATTAGAGACTGCGAGCCCGACCTGCTTGTCCACATCAGTGCCGGACCTCACAAAGGCGCTTCTGCAAGAATGGTCAAATATTCCCATAGACACTCCTAAACCTTGTGGACAGTTTTCCCAGAAGAGTTGAAGCTGTTATAACTGCAAAGGGTGGGCCAACTCAATATTGAACCCTACGGACTAGGATTGGGATGCCATTAAAGTTCATGTGCGTGTAATGGCAGGCGTCCCAATACTTTTTGGTAATATAGTATATATCTACATATACTGGGCTTGGGGAAGAAGGTTAGGTTATTGTAAAAAGATTTTTTAAATAACCCTCCTATTTAGCGTTTAAATCAGTTTTAGCTTAAAAAGTGTAAGTAAACCCCCCTATCATTTTCAGCCAAGGAAGCTGCCATCTTTGCCTCTGTTTAATCTACAACTGCCATGATGCTGCACATGTGATCAGTTTAGACACCAGCCATTGGATGGCTTGACAGCTTGGTTGAGAGCACAACCAATGGTAGTGTTACATTTCCGGCACTTGCCGGAGATGAAACTGTTTTATGGATGGGTTTATTTCCGCTTTAAAATGTATATCTGCTTATTGTGTAAAATGACTAATTATCTAACATTTTTAGTTGCAAAATAATGGTGCAGAGCCACTTCAAGGGAGGGCTTTTAGGTTTCCTTGAGTTTTTTTCTGAGAAATAATACACATACCTGCCAAATTTTGTTTAGAAATTATGATAGGACTTTAAAGGGGTTGTAAACCCTCAAGGTTTTTCACCTTAATGCATTCTGTGCATTCTGTGCATTAGGGTGAAAAACCTTTTGTAGGGCAGCAGCCCCCCAGAGCCCCCCTTTTACTTACATGAACCCGATAGCTCCAGCGATGGGGATGAGCAGAGCAGCTCCAGCCGCTGTCTCGGGTCCTCATTGGCTGGATTGATAGCAGCAGGAGCATTGGCTCCCGCTGCTGTCAATCAAAGCCAGTGACACGGGAGCTGGGGGCGGGGACGAGTCATGCTGTCTGTGTCAATGGACACAGCAGCAGGACTCGGGAGCGTGCCCGCACGAGTGCCCCCAGGCAATGCTGGTCTCCGTGGGGGCACTCGAGAAGTGAAGGAGCCATGAGCGCCGCTGGGGGACCCCAGAAGAGGAGGATTGGGGCCCCTCTGTGCAAAACCCTTGCACAGAGGAGGTAAGTATAACATGTTTGTTATTTAATTTTTTTAGAAAACAAACCTTTACAACCCATTTAATAGATGGTAAGAGTGTCATTTTCTGGCACCTGTCCAACAATATTCCATACCTGTCGCTGATAGAATGTTGTCCATTGTGCAGTCTAGAGCAGGATCACCATTATTTAGTGCACATTTAAATATCCCTTCAAATGTCCTCTTGCTAAATTCTTTTAGCGGTGAAACAACATAAACTCTGTAGAAAGGAGAATCAATATGAATCAACAGCAATCATAAACAAAAAAATGCTTACAGTGAGCCAGAGCTTTCTTCCTGCAGGGGCAATTTCTGTCTATTAGCTAAATAATACTAGAACTAGAGCCTTTCGCACTGGAGTTATGAAAGTATTCTGCAAAGGGTCCATTCACATGTCTGCTATTACAAGTAGAGGCTCTTATTGCAGTGCAGTCTCTGTGCATTGTGGTGCGTGTTTGACATTTTTCCGATGCATTTTGTGTGGCTTTTTTGGAGTTAGGCTACCTCATATCTTAAATGCAAATAAAATGTATCTAAAAGGTGCCAGATTTACTAAGGTATATGTGCATGCCCCAAAGAGGTGATCAACTACCAACAAGCAAATTGCACGTTAATTGATTTTTAAGCACCCATGATCATACCTCCCAACTTTTTGACATGGGAACGAGGGACACCTATTAGCAAAAGTGTGTAGGCATAAGGCACACACCCTGTCACGCCCCTTTATGCGGTTGTATACCCTTTTTTTTACCTGTACAGTTTAGGAGATATCCCCTTTGCATGCAGCCGCTGACGTCAGCGGCGCATGCGCTCTGAATGCCCAGCTGAAGGTCCGGCAGATGCTGCCGGACCTTGCCGGAAAGAAGTCTCCCGCGCGCCTGCACTGAAGTGACGACATCGCGCCTCCGGCCACTCACAACGCCGGAGCCGCGATACCCGGAAGACATGCCGAGGGAAAATGTCAGCTCCCTCGGCGTGGACCGGGATCACCTGCCAACGGCTCGTTCTAAGGTAAGTATTTCATAATGAGCTAGTATGTGGTGCATACTAGCTCATTATGCCTTTTGCCTTACAGGTTTAAAAAAAAAAAAAAAAATCTGCGGGTATACAACCGCTTTAAAGGAGAATTATATAAAAAAAAGTAATTAGTAAACCCGCAAGTGCTTTTTTACCACTACTTTTCCTTTATACTGGCATTTGATATTTAAAATGCAACAATTTAGAAGTTGGATGAAAGGTTTAGCACTGGGACAAACATTTTGAAAGATAAATAGTGCATTTTATATACAACTATATAGATCAGACCAAATCGAGGGGCAAATGAGAAGTATAGAGGGACAAATGGACTTTGTTCCAAATCAGGGACAGTCCGACAAAATCAGAGACAGTTGGGAGCTATGCCCATGATGCCCATGGAAGTGCTCACACAGGCTAAAGTATTGATACTGTACATAGATTATACAAATAAATGTGGCTTGCTATAAAAATTATTATTCAGAGTTCAATTGTATGCCAGCTAAGCTGTAATGTGCCTTAAAGTGGTTGTATAGTCCATTTCGTGACTTTTACCTACAGGTAAGCCTATAATAAGGCTTACCTGTAGGTAAAAAAAAATATCTCCTAAACCTTTACGGTTTAGGAGATATTCCCCTCGCAATGAGCCGCTGACTTCAGCGGCGCATGCGCACAGGGGATTCTCGGCTGAAGGCCCGTCAGACGCCGGACCTTGTCGGAAAGAAGTCTCCCGTGCGCATGCACGGGAGTGACGACATCGCGGCTCCAGCCACTCACAGCGCTGGAGCCGCGATACCCGGAAGACACTCCGAGGCAACATGTCAGCTACCTCGGCGTGGACCAGGTGAGTTACCGACACCTCGTTCTAAGGTAAGTATTTCATAATGAGCTAGTATGCAGTGCATACTAGCTCATTATGCCTTTTGCCTTACAGGTGACTAAAAAAAAAAAAAAAAAAATGTTTGGGACTATACAACCGCTTTGAATAAAAAGATTTTATGAAATGCTTTTGGGTCTATCAAACAGTTATTAGCATTCTTATATGGGCACACAACATAGAAATAAAACCACACGTGACTATCATTAACAAAGACTGTTAAAAAGTGGTGGGAATTTTGGGGTCAGACATACGCTTTAATAGGCATATATGGGGGTCTGACTCTCGTTTTCCATTTGCATATCTACACACAAATGATTATTGTTTGTCTGCGGGAATTGTGGAGGCTCCCGCACAGTCGGGGGAGGTGAGCCCCCCCCCCCCCGTTGGAGAGATGGAGGGCCGGTTCTCCCGATCGGGCAGATTATCTGATTGTTTAGTGCTGATACTACGAGTGGGACCCTCTGAAGCCAGAACTTATGTTATATTTGATTCCCAAATGCTGTATGGCCATTGTACAATGAAAAGTTGAGATTGTTCTAAATCTTTGTTCTGTAAAACTTTAATAAAAATCATTGAAACATAAAAAGTGGTGGGGACAAAAAGAGACATCTTCAACTAGATCCTGGACTAGATGAATTCATGCCCTATTAGACAATTACCGTAACAGCAACCCTCCCAGTTGTGTTCCACTGTTTTATTTAATAAAATGTATTCAGTTCTTACTGCACTTATATTCAGTTCAGTCAATAGGACATTGACGTCCGGGAAGTGGTTCTGTTATCCTGACTGGGCGCCATATGACGTCCAGCAGGATAACAGCCGCCGATCGGTGGTGCGGTGTGTCAGTCTGACACACCGCAACACCGTTCTCGGTAAAGAGCCTCCGACGGAGGCTCTTTACCACGTGATCAGTCGTGTCCAATCACGGCTGAACACAATGTAAACAGGAAGAGTCGTTGATCGGCTCTTCCTCACTCGCGTCTGACAGACGCGAGTAGAGGAGAGCTGATCGGCGACTCTCCTGACAGGGTGGGGCTGCGCTGATTGTTTATCAACACAGCCCCCCCACGGATGCCCACACTGGACCACCAGGTAAGCCACCAGGATCACCAGGGAAGGTGTTAACATGTGGATGGCCAGGTATGTACCCCATGGCCATCCACATAAGAAAAATATTCACAATAGATGCCAATCAGTGCCCATTTGACTGGCATAATTATGGACAAGAAAAAAAAGTGATGCCCAGCAATGCCACCCATTAGTATCATCAGTGCCACCCATCAGTGTCCATCAGTGCCACCTCTCAGTGCCTATCCATGCCCATCAGTGCCCGCCCATCTGTGCCACCTATCAGTGCCACCCATAAGTACCCATCAGTGCCAACCATAAGTACCCATCAGTGCCGCCTATGAGTGCCCATCAGTGCCACCTATGAGTGCCCATCAGTGCCGCCTATGAGTGCCCATCAGTGCCGCATACCAGTGCCACCTATCAGTACCCATCAGTGCCGCTTATCAGTGCCCATCAGATGAGGTGCACATCAGTGCCACCTCATCAGTGCCACCTCATTGGTGCCACCTCATCGGTGCCCATCGGTGCCGCCTTATCAGTGCCCATCAGTGCAGCCATATCAGTGCCCATCATTGAAGAAGAAAACGTACTTATTTACAAAAAAATTAACAGAAACAAAGAAAAA
This sequence comes from Rana muscosa, assembly GCA_029206835.1. Classification (NCBI taxonomy): domain Eukaryota; kingdom Metazoa; phylum Chordata; class Amphibia; order Anura; family Ranidae; genus Rana; species Rana muscosa. Next base: position 150,072,781 of record CM055117.1, read on the forward strand.
CATAATTTTTTTCAAAATTTTCGCTCTTTTTTTTATTTGTTGCGCAAAAAATAAAAATCGCAGAGGTGATCAAATACCACCAAAAGAAAGCTCTATTTGTGGGAACAAAATGATAAAGAATTGTTTGGGTACAGTGTAGCATGACCGCGTAATTGTCATTCAAATTGCGACAGCGCTGAAAGCTGAAAATTAGCTTGGGCAGGAAGGTGCATAAGTGTCTGGTATTGAAGTAGTTAAAGATCGTCACGGTTCAAAAAAGTCTGTTTATTCAGCTAAAATAAAGTAAATTGTTTTGTAAAATTAAATAAGAACCTACATTTCGTAATATAAAGTTATAATCGATCAGTAAAAAATGCATCTGAGATGGTAAAATATTTTAGCAGCCTTCTTGTTCCTAGGTGCAGTATCTCGCTTGCCTTCTGCTAGAAAACCATAAATATTTCTATAGACACTGAGACAACCTCATAATTCTGAGTCATAAGGGACCCGACAGACATAAAACCACATCGATGTGTCATACATTGAAGAAAGCAAAGCTTGCCCATATTCTGTCTCTGCTAAAGATCATGATTGTTCTTTGACATTTAGCTCGTATCTCAGGTGCAGGTAGTGGAAAACAAAATGACGCACAAAATTGAAACTAAAGCAAAGACAATGTATGTGAGTAGATGAGTAACGGAAACAAAAAAAACTTCTAATTAAAACAAAGTATGCTGCTTTATAAACCTTATATGCCGGGCTTTTTTTCCAGAGGGAACGCGGGGGAACGCAGTTCTGGCACCTCCAGCACTGGATGTATTTTATGGCAAGGAGTGCCGGGGTGTGCTGGAGGGTCTAGTGATGCTGTCTGCTGGGGGATCTATTGTCACTGGTAGAGATATATTTTTGTGAGGGGGTCAATTGTTGCTGGCAGTGGGTCTTATGTTTCCATGGGGTCAATTGTTGCTTGGAGGGATGTACTGTTGAGGGAGAGGTCTATTACTGCTGGCTGCTGGAGGGTCTATTGATGCTGGCTGCTGGGAGATCTGTTGTTGCTGCTAGGAGTCTACAGTTGCTGGGGTGGTACTTTGTTGCTGGGGGATCTATTGTTGCTGGAGCATCTATGTTTGTGTGGGGGATCCATTGTTGCTAGGGGCTCCATTGTTGCTGGGGTGGGGTCTATTTTTGCTGTGGCGAGTCTATCAAGTTCCATACAAATTACTTATCTAGCGCACCCACCCCAGACTTTACCTGCTTTTCTTTACTTGGCTCCTCCGCAGGAAAAGAATGGGGCACACCGCACTATCAGCCCGTACCCTCCTGGATGGGGAGGTTGAGCGGTGTTAGTTTTCGGGCCTGCCTGCGGCTGGTGTTAGAATCCTTCCGAGCTGAATCTCGCCTCTGCATTAGCCAGAGACAAGTCCTTAATTCTCCCCAGTAAAGTAACTGTCCACACCAACTGAAAATCCAACCTTAGTATTTATTTCACCAGGGATAAGAAATAGTCTCTATGAGAGCAGACAGGTTGATACGAGACACAGGTCAGATAAAGTGGGAGGAGGTCCAGGCACAAACTCAATTTAGGTTTCTCTTACTGTTCTGCTTTCACGAACAGGCTTGAGCGCAAGGTCTCTGCCACAGACCGGGTGAATATGAAAGTCACTGCCACTGACTTGTTGAAGATGGTCACTGCCACTGACCGGGTGAATAGGGCCTTGCCCTATTTGGTCACTGCCACTGACCTAGTGTGCGTAGAGTCACTGCCACTATGACCTACAGAACATGCACTTCCTTCTTAAAGAAACTTGGCCCTTGTTAAGGAGAAGAACCTCCCTCTGGAGAGTTACCAGAGGCCCCTACTGTCACCACGACTCTGCGCTGGGTCTTCAGAAGGGGTCACCTCCCTGGCCTCCTCGATCCTGGAACCGGGTTCCCTCGCAAGGCGGCACCCTGGGAGCCCTCAATCCCCGGCGGAACCCAGCCGAAGGCGCTGAGCTCCGGGCCTCCAAAATAGTACCTCACCCCAGACTGAAGGTGTCTGGGATGGAACAGGAACTCGGCCTCCGGGCCTAGGGCACCCGGAGACGACACGTGCACCACCCAGGCTGAAGGTGCCTGGGCGCGACCCCTCTTGAAGATGGGTCGCCCCCATTTATACCCTCTCCCGACAGGCGCAGCAGGTTCACCGCCCCGCCTTCACTACTGCCGAGAGGGGACAAAAAAGACACAGCTGTGCATCAGTGGTTCAACCCTGGCCTACGGCAACAGCGCCACCTGTAGGCCACAGGGAACAAAACACCAATACTATCTCCCAGGGATAGAAATGGTCCAAGAAACCTAACAATTAGTGTATCTGAGCCTAATTACCACTCAGATACTCCCCCTAATTACAGCACCCCGCTACACTTAGTAGCATAAAATTAAACTTGGTTCTGTATTCTCTAAAAGGGGTGGTACAGGGGGGTGGGTAGGGGGTGGAACCAAGGGACGGTGCTCAGAGGTGGGTAGGGGGCAGAGACGAAGGATGACTCAGAAGGGAGGAGTTCCTGCACCTATTCTCTGAGAAAAAAATCCCTGTTTATATGTTGTATAAATACGGTATGTAAGGCAAGCATGTATAGGTGCATATATTTCTACAAGCAGCGGAAAATCAAAAAATAAATGTTATGTGCATATAGAATTTTCTTTTGCTCTAGAGGGAGTAATCTCTAGTTAACACAGGGCTTGGGGCTATACGCCTTCTGTTCTTCCTTTCATTGATAACGCAAACTTTTTCTGTTGTTTTTATATAAGCACTCCATGTTGTGGAAATGGTGTATTGTTTAAAATCTTCATTGTCTTTCTTCTACTCTTTGTGAAAACCTTAAGGCTGGGTTCACACATATGTGAATTGGATGCTCATTTCCCCGCATTCAATTCGCATGACAGGAGAGAGTGACTGGCTCTCAACAGAGCCGGTTCACATGGCTCTGGGGCGGCCGCGGCCCACATTTTAAGGGGGCTTGTGCATCTTTATTTCCGATTCAGGCACGAATTCAGGCAAAAATTTGGATCTGATTTGCACCTGAATCAGTGAACAGGGACACACCGGACCCCATGCTGTGAACGGTGGCCCAGGATATGTGAACTCGGCCTCAATAAAAAATATTGAAAAGAAGTTTCTTGTAAAGTCCAGTTGAATTTTCAGCTTAAATCATCTAAATATATTCCAGTTTCCTAAAAACAAAAGGTGTGCAAAGTACACACGATCAGAATTTCCGACAACAAATGTTTGATGTGAGCTTTTGGTCAGATATTCCGACCGTGTGTAGGCTCCATCGGACATTTGCTGTCGGAATTTCCGACAACAAATGATTGAGAGCTGGTTCTCAATTTTTCCGACAACAAAAGTTCTTGTCGGAAATTCCAATCGTGTGTATCCAATTCTGACGCACAAAAATTTGACGCATGCTCGGAATCAATTCGACGCATGCTCGGAATCATTGTACTTAATTTTTCTCGGCTCGTCGTAGTGTTGTACGTCACCGCGTTCTTGACATTCGGAATTTCCGAGCAGCATTTGTGTGACCGTGTGTATGCAAGGCAAGTTTGAGCGAACATGCGTTGGAAAAAAATCAGAGGTTTTATTGTGTGTACGCGGCATTAGGCCCCTTTCACACTTGTACGACTTGTGACTTGGGACTGAAAAGTCGCATGACAAGTCGTTCCCCATGATTTCCAATGATAACCATTCATATATGTATGACTTTAAGTCGTGCCAATTTCAAAGTAGTTCCTTTACTACTTTGGTCCGACTTTCATGTGAGATGAGGTCCATATACCTCAAGTTTACACAGGCATTCCCTGAAATCACGGCAAAATCGCGTCAAAATCGCAGCAACATTTTGAAGTCGCGTTAGTGTGAAAGGGGCCTTATAGTTCATTTTCTTTAGAAAGCAGCCACAACTTAGATAGAAAAGTCTGTCCCCTGCCAAAATGCTGTAAAGAATGACCATTGCTATCTGTGTAGAAGTAATGGCCTCTGCAGAAGACTGACACAACTCCTGACAAGACATATAGCTCTGCAATCAGGGACTGTCACGCTCCCTACTGATTGGAGAGCTCTAGCGGGTGTTTTAGACCTCTAGCTGTCAGTGGGGAAGCCCGCTGACAGCTAATGAGTCATCGGTTGTTAACCGCTTCCGGAACGCCCCACATAAATTTAATGCGGCAGGGTAGCCCGGGTGCGCAAAATCACGTACTTGACAATGTAAACAAAGCACACCTCAAGGAGGAAAAGAGAGAGATCAAGTTTTAGCTAAGCTGAATCACAATCTTTTTTTTTTCTCCAGTGAATCCAGACCCCCCACAGTTAGAAAAACCTCCCAGGGAACACATTTACCCCTTGATCACCCCTGTAGTTAACCCCTTCCCTGCCAGTGTCATTTATACAGGGATCAGTGCATTTCTTTTAGCTCTGATCACTGTATTGGAGTCACTGGTCTCCAAAAAGTGTCACTTACAGACAGATTCGTCTGTCACAATGCTAAAAATTGCAAATCGCCGCCATTACCAATAAAAACAATAAAAACTATTTCAATTCCCTAACTCAATCCCCTATTTTGTAGACGCTATAACTTTTGCACAAACCAATCAATATACGCTTATTGTGTTTTTTTTTCACCAAAAATATATAGCAGAATACATATTGGCCTAAATTGATGAAGAAATCTGTTTTTTATATATATATTTTTGGATTTGGATTATAGCAAAAGGTTAAATATATATATATATATATATATATATATATATATATATATATATACTTTTTTATTTATTTATATTTTTTTGTTTATAGCGCAAAAAATAAAAACCTTAGAGGTGATCAAATTCCACCAAAAGAAAGCTCTATTTGTGGTAAAAAAAGGACATCAATTTTATTTGGGCACAGTGCTGTACGACCGCGCAATTGTCAGTTAAAGCCACGCATTGCCGTATGGCTTGGTCAGGAAGTGGGTAAGCTTCCTAGCCTGCTTCTAACAACCTGATATTCTTCACAGAGAATTCGAATTGGTCGATCATTTTTCAACCGATTCGAATTGTTCAAAAAAATTGGAATTTGATAAAAAATGAATAAACAATACAAGATTAAATGAATTTCAACAAAATTTGTTACTATTTCATTTGGAGATTCCGATACATCCGAATCTCCGAATAACCCAAAATTTGTCCGAATTTATATTCGGACCGAATTGCAGATGTCTAATTTAATCTGGAAGTGCAGTAAAGCTTTAAAGGCAACTCCAACATTTTGGACTTGACTTGTTAAATAGAAATAGGCTATTTACTTTTCATTTAAGTTAAAAGCAATCCTGTCACTTTGTACACATACGTAAAAATGCAAAAATATGTAGGACACACTTGTGTATGTAAACATCGATTGCCCAACACATATTTGGTATCCCCATGCACAACAGCGTGAGATAAATAATTCTAGGTCCTTCATTTACAGTTAAAGCGGAAGTAAACCCATCGATTTAACTATTTCAAAAAACTGTTTCATTCCCGGCATGTGCCGGGAATGGAACTGTCACATTGGTTGTGCTCTCAACCAAACTGTCAAACCATCTAATGGCTGGTGTCATAACTGATCACATGTGCAGCATCATGGCAGTTGAAAATCAAACAGAGGCCAATATGGCCGCTTCCTTGGCTGAAAATTATACAAGGGTTTACTTCCACTTTAACTCCAAACTGATGAACTGTAGAGACATTAAGTATTGTCCATTAATAATTTGAGGTTCCATCCATTTTTGCTTTCACAGACACACACAGATTTCAGCTTAGCATATTTGGTATCCATTTGCTCGACACAATTTAATTTTCAAAAAAAGGCATTATTATGTGTGTGTCTGCACCAAAATTTATTTACTGAAATATAGATCTAATAAACAGATATGAAAATATCATGTGAAGAAAAAACATTGCAACTTCCATTTTTATTTTACAAGGCCACTGTTTTCAAAAATAGTTCGCATTTTGGGGTATTTAAGTAATTTTCTAGATAAAAATGCAGATTTTAAAAATGTGTGCAAACAATTACAATATTGCTCTGGAGGCAACATGGTTAATGATGGTGCCACTACAACATTTATATGGTAATATCTGCATTTCAAAAGGTGTTTGTTGCACACAAAGTGAATTTATAAGCTCTCTGGCTATTGAGGCTATTGAGGAATATATTGAATAGAAAGGGTTTTGTACAAGGAATTTAGCTTTAACCACTTAAGGACCGGACCATTATGAAGCTTAAAGACCAGGCCCCTTTTTGCGATTCGGCACTGCGTCGCTTTAACTGACAATTGCGCGGTCGTGCGATGTGTCTCCCAAACAAAATTGGCGTCCTTTTTTTCCCACAAATAGAGCTTTCTTTTGGTGGTATTTGATAACCTCTGCGGTTTTTATTTTTTGCGCTATAAAAAAAAAATAGAGCGACAATTTTGAAAAAAATTACATATTTTTTACTTTTTTGCTATAATAAATATCCCCAAAAAATATATAAAAAAACATTTATTGATTGGTTTGCGCAAAATTTATAGCGTCTACCAAATAGGTAATAGTTTTATTGCATTTTTATTAATATATTTTTTTTCTAGTAATGGCGGCGATCAGCGATTTTTATCATGACTGTGACATTATGTTTGACACATCGGACATTTTTGACACTATTTTGGGACCATTGTTATTTTTACAGCGAACAGTGCTATAAAAATGCACTGATTACTGTAAAAATGACACTGGCAGTGAAGGGGTTAACCAGGAGGGGGCGCTGTAGGGGTTAAGTGTGCCCTGATGTGTGTTTTTTACTGTGGGAGGGGGGGCGTGGCTTAGCGTGTGACGTCACTGATCATCGTTCCCTATGACAGGGAACAGACGATCAGTGACAGGCTCACTAGGAAGCACGGGGAGAGGTTTGTTTACACTTACCTCTTCCCGGTTTTCCTCTCTGTGACCCGATCGCGGGACGCCGGCGGCAATCGGGTCCGCTGTTCCCGTGATGACGATCACGGAGAAGAGGACCGAGGCGCGAGCGCGACGCCGGCGGCGCGCTCGTGACCCACGGCTGGGATCTTAAAGGAGACGTACCTGTACGCCCTTGTGCCCAGCTGTGCCATTCTGCCCACGTACATCGGCGTGCGGCGGTCCTTAAGTGGTTAAAGAGAAACTGTAGTAACAATAGTAATACAAATTTGTTTGGAATAAAAATTCCTTTGAGTAGCCATCTACTTCCAGACACACTGAAAAATTGGACCTTAGTGATCAGGGGATGCAAACTTTTATGATTTTTTTTTCTTCGATGAAGCAAAGTGGGAGGACTAGAGAAATTAGGAGAGGAAACCTGATGACGGCAATCTCCCAAGATACATCTGCAAGGCATCCAACCTGGCATAAGTTGATATTTCTCTGGGGCCTAACCAAAGTCAAGGGCGCATTCTGTGATTCTTACTAACCCCAGGCATCAACTATTCTACTTAGATATTTAAGATTTCTGTATTTCTGTTTCAATGGTTTTTATTAAATGTTTTAGTAAGATTTCTGTATTTCAATTCCCTTTCAGTTTCATAAATGCAAATTTTCATAACATATCTTCTCTGTAAGCTATTTTTATTTGCACGTAGGCAAACTTCCTCCTTTTTGGAATGATATAATACTAAATGAATAAGTTAGGTTTGGACCAATACCCTTTATCCACACTAATTATACAGTACATACCCCTTCTAGGCTTTGTACCTCTAAAGCAGCCATCTTTCTAAGGTATTAATCTGTAAAACATTAAAACTCTTTATATTTTTTAGGATTATCTGAGCATAATTTCAATTACTTTGTTGTAATTGTTTACGTTTTCATTAGATATGTTTGAAATGTAAATTCAAAGTTATTTTGTAATTTTAAAGCGGAACAAAACTCTCTCAATCAATATTAAAGTAGAACTACAGGCAAAACTTTTCTTTTTCATTATGGATAGAGTAAGGAAGCTACTGTTGGTTATTTGTTTGCCATCTGTGCCCCTTTGGGGAGATTTACCTTCACTTCCTGTCCCATAGCCAAAACAGGAAGTGAGGGGAAATCTCTGCAAATAAGGAAATCCCTTGGAGACCCCCGGGCCACCAGAACTAGTATCCCCATTGCAAGTTTTTCCCTCTGTTACTTTTCTGGAGACAGCCCAATTTGGGATTTTCTTTCATTTTCAATGATAATGGTAAACAGGACAAATAGAGAAGATGCCTCTCCCTAATCGGGACACAGACAGCAATAAACTGACAGATGTTCTAATCCATATCCACTCAATCTAAAACCAAAGAAAAAGTTTTGCCTTTAGTTATACTTGAACTATTTCTTTTTTTTTTTTAACACGAGAATACTTGAACTATTTCTAATTCTTATGCTGCTAATGTAAGGTAATCGGTAGGAAGGAATATTATATTTATTTTTTTTAAACTTTTTTTTTTCTGCAGTTGTTTCCTGATTTCTGGCCTAGGCCAAAATCATGATGTGTATTCCAGGAATCTTCATGGACATTTTTTTCTTTTAACTGGAGGAGGGGCTTTCTCAGCTAAGCACACCCTTTTGCCTGCATGCTTGAGCTAAAGGCAGGTGGATTCCAGGAAGTAAATGCTACATGAATCATCTCCGCTGACAAAGATGGCTGCAACTTGAAATGCTAGGAGGGTTTTTTAAAGTGATTTCTCTACAAAATAAAACATAGTGACATGGATGGATGGATGCGTTTGCTTTGAATCTTAAAAATGAATTAAATGGCATTTTCAGTTTGTGGTGCTCAGCTACAGTTTAGTTCCGCTTTCAGTTACATTTTTGCAGCTTCACTAGGATAACAACATACATTATTATGGCTTTTGAACAGTGTAAATGTCAAGAATTTTATATCAATAGCACTTACCCTTTCTCTGAATTTTCCTTGTACTGCATCACACTCTGTCCAAAGAGGGACTTTTGTCTCGTATTATAAATCCAAGTCTTTCCTGTGTCAATATTGAAGCATCCAGAAGGGACCAGAACTGCAAAATTTATAAGAATAGATAGTTGAAGAACATCTCTATGCATATGAATTCATATGGCTTGCTCCCACTTGTCCCTAATTTAGCAACGTTAAGGCTTCATGCCCACTGACGTTTTTACAGCTGCGTTTTTTTGCAGCTTAAAAACGCCTGTCCATGTTATTGTAAATTTTTTATTTTATTTTTTGAGAAAAAAAAATAAAAAAAACGCTGGAGCTAAAAAACGCGACCGCGCGTTAGTGTGCGTTAGTGCGCGTTTTTGCGCGTTTTTTGATGCTCGCGTTTTTTTCTGCCTAATTCTGATGCTGAGGAACGCACTGGTCCTGTTTTTTTTTTTACAGCTTAAAAACGTCTATGCTATTTGCAGCTCAAAAACATCTAGGTGGGCATGAAGCTATAGACTAACATGGACAGGCGTTTTTAAGCTGTAAAAAACGCTCAAAAACGCGGCTGTAAAAACGTCCGTGGGCATGAGTCCTTAAAGGAAACTTGTAAATACAAAAACAATATGTGGTTGTGCTGCCTAATGCTTGTGCTACCTAAATAATATAATAATTGAACAATCAACAATCCTCATTCCATGATAGTAATTGCCATATCATAATGTGAATAAAAAGTGCCAAAAATTATTATAACTTAAATCAGTGTTTCTCAACCTTTTTTCAGTCAAGGCACCCTTTAAAATTGTGGACAGTCTCAAGGCACCCAATTCAAAAATGTCAAAAACGATTCTAATAGTTTTTCATAATTCGGCAGCATCGACACACATAGGACACCCAACGTTAAAGGTGATTTATTCTTCCAAAGCAAATACACTTTTGCACACTAGTATCGACTAGTATTCCAATGTTTCTCCTCTCTCTCAGTTTCTCTCCATCACTCAGCTAATGTAACCACAGTGTTGAGGGAGAGGGCAGTGGAGGGCAGTGGCGTAGTGTGGGTTGTCAGCGCCCGGGGCAGGGCAAGAGATTTGCGCCCCTTCACCCGTAGATTTTTAGCACTCTGAGTCCCTATAGCTAGTACAGTAGTACTGACCAACCTGATTCCTACACCGACCTACTTGACCACTATACTAGCCTACCTGATTCCTATACTGACCTGCCTGATTCCTACACTGACCACTAAACTAACCTATCTGATTGCTATACTGACCACTACACTGACCCACCTGATTCCTACACTGTCCACTACACACCTTATTGTTGCTCACTGATTGGTTGCCAGACGATACTGCACATAATTACTGCTTACCCATTGTTTGCTAGAGGTTACTGCACATCATTACTACAAACTGACTGGTTGCTTGAGGTCACTGAAAAATATTATTGCTCACTGATTGGTTGCTAGAGATTACAGCAGATCATTACTCTTTACTGATCGGGTGCTAAAGGTTACTGCACATCATTACCACTCACTGGGTGCTAGAGGTTACTGCACATTATTAATGCTCCCCAATTGGTTTCCAGACATTGCAGCACATCATTACGGCTCAATGATTGGTTGCTAGAGGTTACAGCACATCATTACAACCCACTGATTTGTTGCTTAAAGCGGAGGTTCACCCACATTTTTAACTTTCCTTTCAGCTGTCCGTCTTAGTAAGAATAAAGATAGAACACTAACCTTTTTTTTTTTTTCTCTGTAGTTTTCTTTATTCTAATTTCTTTGCTTCTACTTCCGGGATTTCCTCCCGCGGGAGTAGGCGTGTCCTTCGCTGGGCTATTGTTCCGCAATGCCTCCTGGGAGCAAATTGTCCTGCTTCCCAGGAGTAATATTGTACCGCCTTCCTTTGAGACATCACGATAATGTAATCGTCACGTGACTCGTCGACCCAGTCACGTGACGACGGCGGATCTAATTCCGCCATTTTTAATAAGGGCACACAGGTGTATTTTAACTGTTGATGCCCGTTGTGATGGCAACCAGGAAGTGTTGACGGCGCTGCTCGCCGTCAACACTGAGCGTGCGCGAGATCCAGCGATGCATGCCGGGAGACAAGCATTCATCGCTACCCGGAAGAATATGCTTGTGGGCTTCAAGATGCCCACAAGCAAAATGGGAAATAGATGCAATTTTTTATAAAGTGTTTTTTCGGCGCAAAACGGATGGGGGATGCATGGAAGCACAGGAGAAGTGAGTTAATAAAAGACACATTGTAAAGCATAGAATGCATAGAAAAAAAAAAAGTTAGGGACCGCGGAACCTCCGCTTTAAGGTTACAGCACATCATCTCACTGCCTGCACACCACAGACTGCGAAAGTGACGGGACCCACCAATAGACAGAAAGTAAGAAATAGAACTAATTATTAGCAATGAGGGTTGAGGGGTGCGCTGTGTAGTGAGTGCAAGACTGAGGGATGCGCTTTGTACGTAATGCAGGGTTCAGAAGTGCACTGTGTATGGAGTGCAGGGTTGAGAGATGTGCTGTGAACTGAATGCAGGGTTTAGAGGTGTGCTGTGTGTGGCGTGCAGGGTTTAGAGGTGCGCTGTGTGCGGCGTGCAGGGTTGAGGGGGGTTCGCTGTGTACATCTCTCCCCCCCCTAAATACAAAGCTCTCTTTCCCACAGATTCCAGTTCAGAGCTCAGCCCCAGCCCCCCTCCGGTTGTCATCATCCCGTACAGAGCTTTCCTCTCTAGTGAGGAGTACTCACAATATCTGTGCAGCTGCCGGTGAGGAGGGGCTTCTGTCTGTGTGGATGATGCCTCATCCTCTTCCTCCTGGCCCCGATTTCCTCCAGTCCTGGGGTGGTCGTTTGCAGGGTCAGAGTGCCGGTGACCTGTCGAGAAACACCGGGGCCGTGTAGCAGCACACTGAAAGGCACAGGCAGGACTCAGGAGAAACAGCGGTGGTAGGAACTCTGGGCTGTGGGGCGGGCTAAGTGGACGGAAAGCATGTCGCACGAGCCAGGATCCTGGACCTCGTGTGTGGGGAGTGGCGTGTAATGGAGAGGATGCCTCGTGAGTCGCCTGCCCTCCTCCTTCCCCCCAGTCTCCGCACGGTCACAATCCCTGGGATCATCATGGATGGTCTTCAGTGTTCATTTACTCACTGCTGTGTCAGTGTCACCACTGGAGCCTAAGCCGGAACTGCACAACAACTTCTTTCTCATAGCGAAGCGGAAGAGCTCACAGTCTCCTAGACTGCACAGCGCAGGAGAAGAGCTGCAGATAACCTGCTGCCTGCTGCTGCGCCCCTCTAAATTTTGCGCCCGGGGCGACCGCCCCCTGCCCCCCCACGCTACGCCACTGGTGGAGGGTCAAACAAAGATGCTGTGTCGGTAATCAACACACTTCTTTTCAACACTTATGACATCACTGGTTGTTATGATGCCAGTGGCTGGAAGGTTGAAATAGTGCAGGAAAAAAAACTGTGGCTTTGTGTAACTAAACCACTGTATAGCTGTCTACCTTTAGAAGTATCGGAGTCTGCCAATTATCATTGCATCTACTTAAGGGTGTCATGGCCCTAACCCACTCTCCCACAATTCTGTTAAGAGACAATAAATCTCCTTTGCATTCAAAAAGTGTCTGGTGCCCATCACTTCATCTTGCATCACACCCACCATGCCCTGTAACCCATCCTAGGCCTTTGGAGGTCCGTGACCTTGCTACATTTACTTTTACAGTGCAAATGTCCAAAAACATTTTCTGTTGAAACTTCAGCTTTCAAAGCAAAGTTCCCCTGTTTTAAGTGCATTGCACCCGCAATCAGTAGATCTTAGGTGTAATTTCAGGCTTCTGCAGACACGTTTTCCAGCTTTGTGCCCATACCTCCATACAGCCTTTCAGTTATAAAACTAGAAGAATTGTGAATGAACTACAATGACACTCATCAGTGCCCTCGTAGGTCATTAAGAACTACAAGCCATCTGCTGCGGTGGCAGACTGGGCTTGTAGTTTTTTAATTCACAAGTTTCTGTGAATTAATGGTGCAGCTCAGCAGGCAGAGCCCTGCACAGCCATGCCAATTTTGAAATGTGGCAGCAGGTGTGGGGAGAGGATCCCCTGCCCGCTGTCAAGGGGAGGGGAGAATGGGGTTTGGGGGGGGATGGAGCATGTTACACGCTAAATATGAGTGTAGCATGTAACATGCTCCAAAAGGTGAATCTATATTTTAAGTGAAAGCACTTATTGCTATTGTAGCGCCCTGCTCCTATTGGGTAGGCGCTAGTGTAAATTTAGTTGTCTGAGCTGTAGTTTAGCTCAGAATAATTGTACCAAATTTTGGGTCTCTGTTCCAGTTCAGCTGGGTTGCACATTTTCCACCTGACTGTGGGTGTCGCTGTCACCACAGCTCAGTGTTGGAAATGCAGCAGGCTGGATGTATTGGGTACCTCTTGCCCAGAAGCAGCTTAGTTGGATTGGTCATCCCGCTGTGCATTCTGGGAGAGGGTACTTAAAGAGCAGACACCGTTTTGGCGGGGTCTTCCGATCCTGACCTGACGGCCCTCCTGGCCTCAGGGATGTGTTAGCTGTTTTCTGCCTCGGGGCCTGCAGATCCCAGAGGCTCCATTACTGAAAGAAGGCCCAGGTGTTCTGGGTCCTACTGATCCAGGAATGGTCCTGTGTCGCCTTGCCTGCGGGAAGGGACCGAGCAATTGAGGACTCAATTGAAGGACGCATCCGGATAAAAATATACCTCACAGTGCTGCCAACCTGGCTGAAAGATCCTGGTGTTGTGTGCTATGTGTTCGGAACCTTACCAAGCGTGTGATTACCCAAGTCTGCTAGGTCAGTGAGAGAGGCCTATCAGGTGGTGGCTATATCCAGTGTGGAAGCTGTTTGTCCTCTGGATTAGGAAAATACCCGTGATCTGCAAGCAAGGTACCTGAATCTCCCCTAACTCTCCATCCCTCTGTCTGGAAGTTCTTTAATAAAACCCTTGAGAAAAAGAGACTTAGGCCTCGTACACACGACTGGTTTTCTCATCAAGAAACTACAAGAAAACTGCTGGGAAAGCTTTCTTCCCGATAAAACCGTTTGTGTGTATGGTTTTTCGTTGAGAAAACTGCCGGGAATCTCGAAGAGAAAAATAGAGAACCTGCTCTCTATTTTCTCATCAGGATTCTCGTTTTTCTCTTCGGGATTCTCGACGGCCTGTTTTCCGACAAGAAAACCGGTCGCGTGTATGCTTTTCCGAGTCTTAAAAAATCGCGCATGCTCAGAATCAAGTATGACACGGGAGCGCTCCTTCTGGTAAAACTAGCGTTCGTAATGGAGATAGCACATTCATCACGCTGTAACGGACTGAAAAGCACGAGGCTGAAAAGTGCGAATCGTCTCTCCCCAAACTTTTACTAACACGCGGTAACACGAGATCAGCAAATGCAGCCCAAGGGGTGGCATCATTGGAATCAAACTTCCCCTTTATACTGCATTTAGTATACTACAATAGACAATAATAAAAAAATAAAAAAACTGAATAAATTCCAATATACTGTAAAATGAAAACGTGAATAAAACACAAATAGATAGAACTGCAATTTTCAAGAATGGTGGAAACCCTCTGTAGGGTATGTGCTTAGATTACCAGTGCACTTATGAATAGTGATGAAAACCCCTATGGGTATATGTTCAAATGTCTGTTGCACAATATGATATTTTAGAAACTTTCAACATATATTGTCCATATTTAATAAAGTTCTTAATTGCATTCCTCTCCCATGATCAACTATGGGGGTTATTTACTAAAGGCAAATCTACTTTGCACTACAAGCGCACTTGAAATGCACTGAATGTGCACTTGGAAGTGCAGTTGCTGTAGATCCGAGGGGGACATGCAAGGAAAATAAAAAACAGCATTTTAGCTTGCACATGATTGGTTGTTAAATTTAGCAGAGCTTCCCCTCATTTCAGCTCTAGCCCTTAGATTTAGAGCGACTGCACTTCCAAGTGCACTTGCAGTGGACTGGTAGTGCAAAGTGGATTTGCCTTTCGTAAATAACCCCCTATGTGTTCTTAAATAGCAACACCTCTTGATATGCTCCACCTGTAACACTATGCGTTCACCTCTCCAATTGACCTACAAAAAATAGGTCCCAAAACCCTTTCCCCACCAGGGTCCTATCCACTGGTTTTGAATCTCTCCAAATCTACCAAAACTTTCCTCCAACCAAGGATCTTCAGTATTCCAGCCCCAGCTCTCCAGTCTATCAGCCTCCATCTTTTCTGGCTTCAGATGCTAACTAACCTAACTAACCTGTGTAAGAAAGATATATATACTTACCTATTTTCAGGCCACTTCACTCTGATGATGTGATCTTTCTTGTGTCAGCCAGGGCAAGCTGTTGTGGAGAGGAGAGAGCGCTCCAACAATGGCTAGTAAAGCCTGGAGTAGTGACATCATCCATAGGCTTCAATTGCCCATCCGCTGTTGGTGTACATTTCTGTTCCCTGCAATCGCGCTAGCTGGCATGGAGTACTGGATGATGTGACCGAACTGGAATGGTCTGAAAGTATATTCATCTTTCTCTTACACAGGTTAGTTAGCATAGGCGTTAGGATGGGGGAGGGAACCTTTTTAAGGCTAGTTAGGTGTGAGCTGGAATTCCACTTTAATGGCAGGAACACCAGGTGTTATTTTATAGAAAGTTCAGACTTTGAAGGACTTAAACATTTCTTTTGAAATGACAAACTGCAAACTGAAATGACAAAGTGCAGTGCTCCCCAACCAGTCGCTAAGGAACCACATGGGGCTTTCAGCTTCTTTTATTATACAAAGTGAAAGATAAAAAATCATCACAACATGATTGCTAAAACATACATTGACATAAAACACAAATACAGGTACCAAATTGTCTTGCAATAGAATATAAAGGTACTTATATTAAGTAGTTGCTTTTCAGTATCCGAAAATACTTTCCGGTAACCAACGTTCGAGAAAGGGTTTACGGTACCGAGCGCATTTCAAGTTCAAAGTCCTTTCATCAGGGGTATTTATATAGGAGAATTTGAATTCAAGATAGGTTGAATAGCACAGCAATCAAGTACACAGAATAATCAGGCAAGGATAGAATTTTCGTTGTCAGCGGATTGGCATGTATGGGGGTCTAATTTAGCCTCCGGGTTAAAAGTGTCATAACCCACAGGTAATAACGTGTCACTAGTCCCTCAGGAAAGAGGATGTACAGCTAGGAACAGGAGCTTAAAGGCTCTTATAGAGGTCTTTCAATGGAAGCCGGGTCAGGCCTTTGTCACAGACCTAAATAAATGATAGAAGCTGTGTTCTATTATTCCTTAGGCTGTGTACAGGGTTTCCGTGAGACGCACCGTTCAATCTGGCAGAGACTGCAGTGGATGGTGAGCCTCATGGACCCCCTGTACACAGCCTAAGGAACGATAGACATCACTCCAACACCTTAAACACGTTGGGTACTGGAAAGCTTTTCTCGAACGTTGGTTACCGGTAGGGTTGTCCCGATACCGATACTAGTATCGGTATCGGTACCGATACAAAGCATTTGCGCGAGTACTTGTACTCGCGCAAATGCTCCCGATGCCCAGTCCGATACTTTTTTTTTCTCAGAGCGGGGGGCGGAGAGTGGGATGGAGAGTGTGTGGCGGGGGGCGGATACCAGGGCGGAGAGCGTGGCGGGGCGGAGACCAGGGCCGAGAGCAGGACGGAAAGTGTGCGGCGGGGGGCGGAGAGCGGGGCGGGGGGCGGAGACCAGGGCGGAGAGCGGGGCGGGGGGCGGAGACCAAGGCGGAGAGCGTGGCAGAGACCAGAGCGAGTCTTCAGGCAGGTAAGTAAAATAAATCTGATCCAATTGCCTGTCTGCTGCTCAAATGCTCCCGGAGCTGTTCCCCTTCACCTCCATGCCGCTGTACCTCCGTCACCTCCATGCCGCTGTGCCCCCTTCACCTCCGTGCCGCTGTGCCCCCTTCACCTCTGTGCCGCTGTGCCCCCTTCACCTCCGTGCCGCTGTGCCCCCTTCACCTCCGTGCCGCTGTGCCCCCTTCACCTCCGTGCCCCCTTCACCTCAATGCCGCCGTGCCCCTCCTCCACCCCCTCGGTATCTCAGGATGGAGAGCGGAGGTAGGAGCCGGTAAATCCGGCTCCTTACTTGTCGGAATGTACAGAGTCATCACTGACTCTGTCCATTCACATAACTGAAACATCGTAAACTGTGTTTACAATGTTTCAGTTTATGAATGGAGAGGAGCCGCTGTCTTCTCTCCATTTATTTTCAGCGCAGCTGAGGCTGCTGAGAGAGGGACTGGGGAATCTGTGTCCCTAGACCCTTTCCCTGTCTCAAAGGGGAGATGTCAGAGGTCTGTTAAGACCCCTGATATCTCACCAAAGCCCCCCACAACAAGGCTGATAAAAAAAAAGAATAAAATAAAATAAAAATTTATTGTAAAAAAAAATAAAAAATAAAAACACACACACTGACACTGACCCCCCCCCCCTTAAAAAAACAAAGCATTGTAAAAAATTAATAAATAAAATACATTGTAAAAAAAATAAAAAAATAAAATGTAAAAAAAAAAAAAAATACTGACACATGAGATTAAAAAAAAGTATCGGTATTCGGTATCGGCGAGTACTTGAAAAAAAGTATCGGTACTTGTACTCGGTCTTAAAAAAGTGGTATCGGGGCAACCCTAGTTACCGGTAAGTATTTTCGGATACTGGAGAGCAACTACTTTATATACGTACCTTTATATTCTATTGCAAGACAATTTGTTATCTGTATTTGTGTTTTATGTCAATGTATGTTTTAGCAATCATCTTGTGATGATTTTTTTATCTTTCACTTTGTATAATAAAACGATTTTTTATTTACCTTCTAGTGTTGTTGCTAATTTAAAGTCACAACTGGGGGTATTCCAAATTTTCTATATAACAATTGGGTCCCCTGGTCCCAGGGCATGATTCGTTCTGAACCAAAGAGGGGCAAGGGAGAGAAAAAGGGGAGACGGAGGATCAGGAGGTTTGAGATCACAGGTCGGGGGGGGGGACATTGATAAAGGGGGAGGGAGACCAAATGGGTAAAGCTCTTATGCCTAGAGGTTCAAGTAATCTGTGTCAAGGTTAGGAGATAAAAACAGGCATGGACAAGGTCAGTATTTGCACACTTGGTCAGAGACCCTAGCTTCTGTTTTTCATGGACCATATCCTGTGTAACTCTTTACTTGGTCCAGTAATAGAAAGATAAAGGGCAAAAGTTTGTTGGAAAAAAAAACGTGTTGCTCTACCGCTTTAGATTTTCTACATCAGGCAAACATCACCTATGAATAATGCATAGATAATAAATTAAATACACAAACGTGTGAGTAAAAAAGTCCAATAAACATGTGTCCAGGAAAAAAAACTTCATAAAAAATTCAATAAGCTTGTGTCAGATGAAAACTGTTAATGAAGATCAATTTTCCAAATGTCCCAACTCTAGTGCACCATCACCGAGAGACAAAAGCCTCATGCCAGAAATACATGACCCCTACTGACCAAGGTAATGCCCACTTACATATGCTGAAAGTGTCCACCGGATGGAGATGGCCAGCCAGGATGGACCACAACCCAGCTTGCAATCAGCTCAGACGTGAAATGAGGACAACAGGAGACATGAAGAGAGAAACAAAGTAAATCAGGTAGTATAGCACTGTATGAAACTATAAGAAAGGGGTGTACCGCGCTAACCAAAAAATAAAAAGAAATTACCTAAAAGAATGCAGCAAACTCAAAATGTCAGACAGAACATTCAATAATCAGAAACAAAAAAGGGGAAAGAGCTACGCAAATAAAATTAAAAAGTGACATGTGGTGAATAAAAAATGGGTGTAAATCCCAATCACAATAAGATATATATCCTGACTCTAAATAAACAACAGTAAAGGTAGGGAAAAACATATACACCAAAAATAAATGAATAAATATTTAGTGCAACAATAATAGTCCATAAAGGTGAGTATGGAATCCAATCTTCATGTGAACAAATGAATCAAGTGGAAGAAAAGGGGTGAACCTCAAGATTGGCACCAATAAGCACACGTGCACCACCACAAATATTATAATGTGCTTACCAGAGGCAAGTGGAATACAAGCCCAAAAACATGAATGAATCTCCTGGTCATGCAGCGAAATCCTATCCAGGGAGGTGAACACTTCAGGCAGATAAGCTCAGTGACTCGGCGGTCATGGGAAGCAAGATCAGTACCCAAGGATAAAAAAAAGGCTCACATAGTGTGTAACGTCCAATTAAACAATTTATTTGATTGCAAAAGTGGCAACTTACATCAATGTGGATTAAAATCTTGTATAAAACAAAAGGAGAGCCGGCCGGCATGCAGTCTCCCATCCGCAGCGATGATGTCAGCACGTCTGCCTCCCGACGTACGTTTCGCTACAAATTAGCGTCGTCTGGGGGACGTTACACACTATGTGAGCCTTTTTTTATCCTTGGGTACTGATCTTGCTTCCCGTGACCGCTGAGTCACTGAGCTTTTCTGACTGTATGAAACTGTTGCATCTATTCAGAGGGTACTCACAAGACAATAAATGAAACAAGCACAAAGTCAGCTTGCAAGCACCGGTGGACATAATGAAGTCAGCAGCTTAGGCTTTATACCTGTACCACTAAACTGGAAACAACACATAAACCAGCAAAGACTGCAACAAACAGTGCATATAAGCATTACCTGCAACGTGAAAAATAATACTATAACTAGTCTAGAGTGCACTCTAGGAGAATGGGCAGGTTATGTTGCAATGTCCCCTGAGAGGTACCTCTTAGCATAAGCAATATGTGAAGGCCTCTGTGTAGCAGCTGTAAAGGGACAGTATTTAGTCCTAACTCTTCATCCAGCTATCATTGGTGCCCAGTTGTACCATTGGTGCACATGAGATAAATTTCAGTCAAACCTGCATGAAGCAATAAGGCTATTAGATGGCTGTATGGTCAGTTCCTAAAGGGCTTAGTCTCTCTGGCAGCAGATAGTAAATCCCCACAGAAACTGCTCACCAGTTCCAGTGATAGTGCAGCTCACATCCGGTCACACACAGTGATTAGTTCACTCTCTGCTCTGCACCCAGATGACTCTGGCTGTCAGGACCCGCAAACTCAGCATTCCAGGTCCTGCTCAGGCTGCCGATATACAGCAGTGATGGAAACACAGGAGTGAGTGCAAGGATATAGTATGCAATTTTAACACACACCATATACAACTGTGTGACCAGTTTGCAATTAAATTTGGTCGCTAATATGTCACATAAGCTAGATTTAATCTTGGCTTGTCCTTTATGTCCACAATGTGAAAGGAATGTGGGGACAGTGGTGCATATGATGTTGAGATGCCCTAAGTTGGTTAGATAGTGGACATGTGTATTGGACACTATTAATAATGTGTTTAGAGTTAATATTCCAATGGAACCCAAGATATGTGTTTTGGGGTGGCTGGATAGAGAAGCATTTACTTCTCAGATTTGTATGGCTACCCTTCGTCTGCTATTTATACCAAGAAAATTTATAGCGCAGAAATTGATCTCCATGGCTCCCCTAACCCACTCTCTATGGGTAAAAGCAGGTAACAAAGTCTTACAAAAATAATATATTGTTTATCAACATAAATTGTGGTACAACAAAATTGTGGTACAATTGGCTGGCCATGCCAGGATTTACTCTGGTACAGTTAGTTAGGGATAGGCTGATAGGGTGAAGAACATAAGGGGGTATTTTTGTTGCCTTTTTTTTTTTTCTCTCTTTTTTTTGTAGATAATATTGTGGATAGTGCACTAGTAGTTGAGGAATTAAAGTTAGTGGAAATCAATGCATGGAAAGTATGGGGTTGTTACAGATATAAATAGGAGTGAAAGGATATACTGCACTTGGAAAGTTGAATAATTAATGAGTAAAGGGAATTCTGGGAAAAATGGGGAGAATCTCTTAGACATTTGGAGAATCTTAAATAAATGGTGTATTTAAATAATGGATAAAAACACTTAAGCCCTGTACACACGATCGGCTTTCCTATGGATTCTAATCCGATGGATTTTTCCATCGGAATTCCAATGAAGCTGATTTCCATCAGTCTTGCCTACACACCATCAGTCTAAAATCCGACCGTCCCAAACGCCGTGACGTAAAACACTCCGACGAGCCGAGAAAAATGAAGTTCAATGCTTCTGAGCATGCGTCGACTTGATTCTGAGCATGCGTGGGTTTTTTCTCCGATGGAGTTCCACACAGACGATCGGAATTTGCTATGGTTTTTTTTCCCATCAGATAAATTTAAAACATGTTCTATTTTTTCTCACCGATGAAAAAAAGACCGATGGGGCTCATACACGAACGGTTTGTCCAATGAGAAAAGTCCATCGGACTGTTTTAATCGGTAAAACCGATCGTGTGTACACGGCATTAGTCATGGGGTGTATATAATATAATTTAAGGTGTTTGAAGGGAATGGGCTTCAAGAGGGTGAATGGAGTCTATGTTTGTCGATAAATAAATGTTTATATTGTAATTTGTAGGTTATGAAAAAATGGATAACTGGAGTCAAAAGTTTGGGCAATATGAATTGTGTGTATGTTTTGTGAAAATAGAAAAGAAAAAGAAAAGTTTAATAAAGATGATCTATTTCAATATTGGCTTGGATATGGGACAAGTCTTCATTAGTGATTTCAGAGACCCATTGCTGTGTGTAGGTCAGTAATTTCTGTAATGATGTCTATAGATGTTTGTAAACCATGGAGATTAGACCTAGAAGTGGGAAAGTGATACCAGAATCCTTTCACACTGAGGCGCTTTTCAGGCTAAAAAAAAAGCGCCTGGAAAGCTTACAAAAACTTATTTCCATTAAAATCAATGAATGCATTCACACTGGGGCAGTGCGCTGACAGAGCGGTGAAAAAACACCCCTCTCCATTGAAATTAATTGAAAGCTCTTCAAAAGCGCCTGAAAAGCTCTTCAAAAGTGCTCAGTGTTTTACTGGCAGTTTTTCAAGCGCCTCAGTGTGAAAGAGGCCTTAAAGTGAATCCAAAATACCAGTGTTCACCACACGCTTCAAACTCCTGTGCACCACATCTAATATAAAGTAAAGGTGTGCCCTCACCTTAACTATATCACCTATAGGCACAATAGGTTAAAAGAGCATTCCCCACTCTTTTGCGGTTAGGCTACTTTCACACTGAAGCGCTGGATGCGCTAGCGGTATAGCTAAAAATAGCGCCGATATACCGTCGTTTTTGCCGCGATTTGCGGGTGCTAGCGGGGTGATTTTAACCCCCGCTAGCGGGCAAAAAAGGGTTAAAAACGCCCGCAATAATGCCTCTTTGCAGCATTTTGCGGGTGTTTTGGAGGCGCTACCCCATTGATTTCAATAGGCAGGGGCGCTATAGGAGCGGTATTTTTACCGCTCCTATCGCGCCTCAAAGATGCGGCTTGCAGGAGTTTTTTTACCCTCCTGCAAGCGCACCGCTCCAGTGTGAAAGCCCTCGGGCTTTCACACTGGATACAAAGTAGCGGCTTTTTCAGGGCGTTTTGCAGGCGCTATTTTTAGCGCAATAGCGCCTGCAAAGCGCCTCAGTGTAAAAGGGCCTTAATCTGGTCAGAACACCTCTGGATCTGGTTCCACTCAATGGTGTTCCGGTGGGATTGCCATGCGCATGCGGGAGTGACGTCGTCAGGGCTCAGCCAGTCTGATGGCCAGAGTCCGTGAACCCGGAAGGAAGACCAGGTGAAGATGGGAGACCTGTCCGGTGACAGCGTGCCACTGGAAGGGCTTTGTTTTAAGCAAATTCTCTTATAATTTGCTAGTATGCGTTGCATACTAGCACATTATGACATTGCCTTGCAGGGGATTTTATTTTTACAAGGTATACTACTATTTGACTCAGTTATTCTTCTGGGTTTCACAACATGATAGGTATCAATGTATTACTTTGAGAAAGCCACGTGAGACGGAATGAACACAATTACATTTTCAACCTGGCTTTGAACTCTTGTTTTGTGAGATTGGGCAACTGTATATGCCATTAGTACAGTAATGTGGGCACCTCAGCAAGCTGAGCCTGAACATAATATTCATTGTATCATGGTCCAATGAACTGTGATGATTCCATATGAAAAGTAAATTCTCATTGTACAATGATAAAATAATATCTATGGGTACAACTCCTTGAATTATCACCATGACATTCTACAGTGTAGACAAAGCACAGCTGATAGTACATGAAAATAATTTAAAATATCTGTCACCGTAAATACCAGATGTTATGTCCTTTCCCTTTAAAATATAGCGTACTCTTTCTGAAAATGACAATGCGATCCAAGACAACAAAGTAATGCATTTTGTATATACATAATTTATAACCTGTTTTGCATGTGTATCACAGGGCATATATTTGGCTGCTATTTAAATTTAGTTTGCTGTTCTGAGCGCCTTTAAACACCTATCGATCATTAGCTACAGCTGTTATTAGAATTTTGGCACAAATATCTGCAAAACTCATACAAAGCAACAAATTAAACACGCTTTGAGTAACATAAAGTATGTGACAATAACCTTTATAAACATACTGAAAAAAAAAAGTTACATTCTAAGTTTTGCTCGAATTATTACATTTGTTATACAAAGACTGATATATTATAAAATATCTTACGCAGTAAAAAAATGAAGCATCCTGTTTGTGATCCAGTCCAGATGGTTCCAGTGGGCCCAGACCAATAGTTCCATTGTAGATCCATCGTTGTACTGTGTGTAGTATTCAGAGACTCTCTTCAGAGAAGAGAGTCAGGGGTGGGAAACTCCTTTGCAATGCAGCTTTCTGAGGCTTGTGGCGTGTCCGTGTCTGATGTATTCTACTGTGTTCTTCCCACTCTTTCACTACTAGATTAGAGGAACTGGGTTTTCTGATCAGAAAAAAGGCTGATTTAAAAATAAATGGTTTATAAAAAAGTTATCTTAGTAAAGCTACAGAATGTAGTGATTTTGTTACCTAAAAGCTTCAATTTTTATTTCCTAAAGATTATGTTACCTATAATGCTATGAAAATGTGATATTTTGTCACAGATTTCCATATTGCAACTTAACCACTTCAATACCGGGCACTACCCCCCCCCTTCCTGCTGAGAACAATCTTCAACTTTCAGTGCTGTCACATTTTGTATGACAATTGCGCGGTCATGCAGCGCTGTACTCAAACAAAGTTTGTACAATTTTATTCCCACAAAGAGAGCTTTCTTTTGGTGGTATTTGATCACCTCTGGGGTTTTATTTTTTGCTAAACAAACTAAAAACACTGAAATTTTTGAAAAACAAAAAGGTTTTCTTTGTTTCTGTTATAAAATGTTGTTTTCTCCTTCACTGACGGGCACTAATGAGGCTGCACTGATGGACACTGATGAGGCGACACTGATGGGCATTGATGAGTTGGCACTGATAATGTGGCACTGATGAGGAGGCACTAATATGTAGAATTGATGGGTACTGATAGGCGGCACTGATATGCAGCACTGATGGGCACCGATAGGCAGCACTGATATGCAGCACTGATGGGCACTGATAGGTGGCATTGATGGGCACTAATAGGCGGCCTTGATGGGCACTAATAGCGGCACTGATGGGCACTGACAGGCAGCACTGATGGGCAGCACTGATAGTGAGGTACTGACAGTCACTACTGATGTGCACTGACAGGCATTACTGATGGGCACTGACAGAAATTACTGATGGGCACTGATTGGCACTTTGATGGGCACTGATTGGCACTTTGGTGAGCACTGACTGGCACTTTGGTTGGCACTGACTGGCAGCTAATGGCCAATGATTGGCAGATGTGGTGGACACCTCTGATGGGAGAAGAACTGATAATCAATGCGCTGATTATCAGCGCAGACCCCCCCTCTGACAGGAGAGCCGCCGATCGGCTCTCCTGTCAGCACGAACCAAGGAAAGACGTTTACTGGCACTTCCTGGTTACATGCTGTGATCAGCTATGGATGGTCACAGCTGATCGCATGGTAAAGAGCCTAAGTCAGAGTTTATTTACCATGATCGGAGTTGCAGTGTGTCAGACTGACACACCACACCACTGATCACCTTGCCCCATCATGTGACGTCCAGTCAGAATAACTTAACCACTTTGTGCACGTCATTCTGTTATATGGTGGGCAGGAAGTTGTGAAAGTGGTTGTAGAGGCATACGCTCTTTTTTTTTTTTCTTTTTTACCTTAATGCATTTTCTGTATTAAGGTAAAAAACCTCCCATGAACAGCTCTATATATTTATAATATTTATCTATATAGCAGCTCCAATAAATGCTTGAGATCTATCTCGATTCAGCTCTGTGCCCGAGAGCAGCTGTTCTGTTCTCTCTCTCTATCTCTCTCCTCACATGACTCAGAGGCAGCAGTTGGCTCCTGCTGTTGTCAATCAAATCCAATGAGGAGGAAGCAGGGGGAGGAGCCGAGTCGCTCTGCGTGTGTTTATAGATGGACATAGCCCAGCTCGGGATCAAGCCAGCATGAGTACCTCCATAGCAAGGTGTGAAGAGTGTGTGGCGGCAACCAGGTGAGGAGTACAAAGACAAGTGTGTCTTGCCTACAGTTAAGCATGGTGGTGGGAGTGTCATGGTCTGGGGCTGAGTGAGTGCTGCCGACACTGGGGAGCTACAATACATTGAGGGAACCATTAATGCCAATATGTACTGTGACATAGTTAAGCAGAGCATGATCCCTCCCTTTAGAGACTGGGCCGCAGGGCAGTATTCCAACATGATAACGATCCCAAACACACCTCCAAGACGACCCATGCCTTGCTAAAGAAGCTGAGGGTAAAGATGATGGACAGGCCAAGCATGTCTCCAGACCTAAACCCTAATGAGCATTTGTGGGGCATCCTCATCCTCAAAGCTCCCTTTGCCCCTCCATAATGCCCTCTTCCTATTGTACTGACCCATAGTTATCAGGATTCAAGCTGCCTACACATCCTGTATGCAAGATATCCCTGCAGGGGCAAAGGGAGCTGGTGAGTCACCTGATAATAGGATTTTTATAACAGCTTACCTGTAAAATCCTTTTCTTGGAGTACATCACGGGACACAGAGCGACATAGTCATTACTAATGGGTTATATAGATACCGTCAGGTGCTGGCACTGGCAACTTCCAAAACCGGAAGTACCCTCCCCTATATAAGCCCCTCCCATCCGGGAGCACCTCAGTTTTGTAGCAAAGCAATAAGTGTCCCCAAAGAGGGGCGGGAGCTCTGTGTCCCGTGATGTACTCCAAGAAAAGGATTTTACAGGTAAGCTGTTATAAAAATCCTATTTTCTTTCTCGTACATCACGGGACACAGAGCGACATAGTCATTACTAATGGGATGTCCTAAAGCAATGCCAAATGAGAGGGGGGGATACACCATATATAAGCTGAGCGCTATCAGACATAAGGGATCTTTTGCGGCCTGCAACACACTGCGCCCAAAGGCGACATCCTCCTGACTTCTAACGTCCACCTGGTAGAACCTAGTAAACGTGTGAACTGAAGACCATGTTGCGGCCTTACAGATTTGAGCCAGGGAGGCCTGGTGATGCACTGCCCATGAAGTTCCAACTGCTCTCGTGGAGTGCGCCCTAACTTTGAACGGAGGCGGTCTACTTCTCAAGCCATAGGCTTGCATTATGTCCTGTCGAATCCACTTGGCTAAGTAGATTTTGACGCTGCCTGACCCCTTCTGGGGCCTTCCGGCAGAATAAACAAAGTATTCGTTCTGCGAATCTGAGCAGTGGCTTTTAGATAAGCTTTAACTGCTCTTACTACATCCAAAGAATGCAATAACTTTTCCTCTACCGAAGTAGGTTTGGGGAAAAAAGAAGGAAGAACCACGTCTTGGTTCAAATGAAACCTCAATACCACCCTAGGAAGAAAGGCTGGATGAGGGCGTAACATTACTCTATCCTTATGGATAACCAGATATGGCTCCTTACAGGACATAGCTGCTAATTCCGACACTCTTTTAGCCGAATAAATGGCTACTAGAAAAATCAATTTCCTGGTGAGAAGAACCAAAGAAATATGCTGTAATGGTTCAAATGGTTGTTTCTGTAGAACCGACAGAACCAAGTTTAGATCCCATGGACATATGGGGATATTAACCGGAGGACTAATACGCATCACTCCTTGTATAAAGGCTTTGACTAGTGAATGCGAAGCCAAGGGCCTTTGAAAAAATATTGACAAGGCCGAAATCTGACCCTTGATAGTACTCAAGGCAAGCTTCCTATCTACAGCCCATTGTAGGAAGTCCAGAATCCTACCTATTACGTTTTTACGTGGATGCCATTTCTAGGCCTCACATCAGGCGATGTACGCCTTCCAGATTCTATAGTAGATCTGCCTGGATACCGGCTTCCTGGCATTGATCATGGTAGATACCACAGAATTAGAGAGCCCTCTCTTTTTTAGAATGTGGGCTTCAATAGCCAGGCCGTCAAACCTAGGGCTGGTAAGGAAGGGTGGTATATCGGTCCTTGCGAAAGCAGGTCCGGATGGCGTGGGAGAGTCCTAGGACTCCCCACTGACATTTTACAATCTCCGCATACCACGCTCTTCGGGGCCACGCTGGAGCCACCAGAATCACTGGTTTCTTTTCTACCCTGATTCTGCGGAATAATCGAGGTAACCATTGTGGCGGTGTGAATGCATATATCAGCTTGAACTGATCCCAAGGGAACACTAGGGCATCCGAGCCGCAAGCTAGGGGATCCCTTGTCCGAGAGACAAACCTGTCCACCTTTGCGTTGAATCTGGATGCTAGAAGATCTACATCCGATGTTCCCCACCGCTGACATATTGTCCAGAAACCTCGGGGTGAAGGGACCCTTCCTCTGGGCATAATTGCTGGCGACTTAGAAAGTCCGCCTTCCAATTCTCCACTCCTGGAATGAATACCGCAGATATGGCTGGGACATATCTTTCTGCCCATTTCAGGATGTAATTTACTTCCCTCTGGGCTGCACGACTCCTGGTGCCCCCCTGATGATTGATATATGCCACTGCTGTGGCATTGTCTGATTGAATTCTGACAGGGGACCCTTGGAGTTTGGATGTCCATGCTACTAGGGCATACCGGGCTCTCGTATCTCTAAGAGATTGATGGGCAGGGCCTTTTCTGCATCCGACCATCTGCCCTGGAGAGACTATTGCTCCAGTACAGCTCCCCAGCCTATAAGGCTGGCATCTGTAGTGACCACCTTCCAAGAAATCGGACTGAAGGATTTCCCTTTTTCCAGATTCTGGGGAACCAACCACCAACGGAGGCTCTTGCGAACGGAAGGGGGCAAGGACATTGTAAGTCTAGGGCCTGAACTTTTTTGTTCCAGGCTGACAGTATGGCCCCTTGCAAATTCCTTGAATGGAATTGACCGTAGGGTACTGCTTCGAATGATGCCACCATTTTTCCCAGCAGCCTCATGCACAGGCGTATGGACGGCTGTCTTTTTTGTACCCACTAAGTGGATCAAATCTTTCAAAGACAACACCTTTCCTCGAGGCAAGAATATTTTTCTCTGGCCTGAATCCAACCTTAGCCCCAAGTATTCCAGACTTTTGACTGGTTTTAGGGCTGACTTGTCTCGGTTGATAATCCAACCGTGATATTCCAGATACTTGATTGTCTCGTGAACAACCACTTCTAGTTTTTTCACTGAGTGGTCTATCAGCAACAAGTCATCTAGATATGCCATTATCATTACACCTTGTGTTCTTAGATTGGCCAATAAAGGGCCAGAATTTTTGTAAACACTCGTGGTGCTGTGGCCAAACCGAAGGGTAAGGCTCTGAACTGAAAATGGCGCCCTTCTACTGCAAAGCGTAGAAATTTTTGGTGGACTGGAAAGATGGGAATGTGCAAATAAGCATCTTTGATGTCGATCGCGGCTAACCAATCCTCCCCTTGTAGGGCAGTGGCCACCGATCGGATCGACTCCATCGGAAAGTCCTGATATACAGGAATTTGTATAGCCCTTTTAGAATTAATATGGGCCTCCCGTCCGCGTTTGCTTCGGGACTGTAAAGAGGTTTGAGTAAAACCCGAACCCTCATTCTTCCAGGGGAACCTCCGTAATTACTCCTTGGAGCAATAGTTGTTCTAGTGCCACAGGAGGGACTCTCTCTTCCGGGGATCCCTTGGCACGTTTGACCTCAAAAATGGGAAGGAGGAGAGTCTTTTAACTCCAAACTGTATCCCACACATACCGCGGAGAGCACCTATCTGTCTTGATCGTGTCCCGCCAGGTCTCTTGCGAACAACTGGAGTCCTCCCCCCACCCGACTGAGTGGGGGCAACCCTTCAATGAATTTAACTTTGGGGGAGGTTTTGTACCTCCCCTGACCCAGGGTTTCTCATTACCCTGCTATTGTCCCTGTTTTTTACCCCCGGGAATTGACCGAGGAGGCCGTCGGAACTGTTACACAGCCGATGCCTCAGGGACTGGAGAAGCAGGCCTCTTAAAGAGGGACCTCTAACTCTGTTTTTAACCGGCAAGAGCGTATTTACCGCTGGAAATTTTCTGGATATATTTGTCCAGGTTTTCCCTGAATAAGCGTTCACCATGAAATGGGACGCTAACCAGCCATTCTTTACAGGGAGCTTCAGCAGACCAGTTTTTGAGCCATAGAAGCCTACGCATATGTACTATAGACAGCGTAAGGCGGGAGGCGTGATGGACTGAATCCTTTATGGCGTCAACCGCAAAGCCTAAGGCTCTAGGTAGATCAGCTAGGGCAAAGCCTGCTGATCTGTCAAGTCCCTCAAGACCTGTTTCAACTGATCCTTCACTGCTTAGCAGACCCCAATAGCTGCTACTGCTGGTTGTGTCACCAAGCTTGCTGTAGAAAGAAGCAGACTTTCATAAGGACTCCAATCTTTTATCTATTGGGTTCTTGAACATTTGGACATTATCCACTGGACATGTCAGTGATTTATACATACAAGAGATGGCTGCGTCCACTGTAGGGACCTTCCATTTTTTTTTTTGATGAACTTATCCTCCATGGGATAGACCACCGGAAATCTCTTGGGGGAATAAATATTTTCTCAGGACGTTCCCAATCCTGGTAAATAAGCCCTTTCAGTAAAGGGTGAAGTGGAAAAGAACAGACAGTCTGGGGGCTTCTAGCGACCCCAACGAGGAGACAGTAGTGGTTGATGGTTCCGCAAGGTGCATTTTTAAATGCTGATCGGACCATGTTAGTCAGAGACTGAACCCATAATCTTTCAGCTTGAGATGCTGAGAAAAGGTTCCCCCACTGTTGACTCCTCTATAACAGAATCAACCTTATCCTGATCCCCTTCAGGCAGGTCGATCCCTGTATGGGACTGTTGCTCTGCTAACAGGCACTCTGAAGGAGGAGACGGAGATCGGGCGTGCTTTCCCTGACAGGGAGGCAGCGATCAATGTTGACAATCTCTCTCTAATCCTCCCAGAGCTGAGGAAAAAACCTCCTCTGTTACATACACAGGAGCAGGTGAACTGAGGACAGCCACAGTACCAAGTACCCCTGCGGGGTCTCTACGGTCACTTACCTCTGAACTTCAGGGGAGACTGGTGCAGCAGAAGTATGCCCAAGATCCTCAGAGCCTGATGAGACCCCCTTCGCTTCCTGGAAGATTCAGTTCCGGAGCTTCTGGACGGCATATTCCTAAGCCTAAAGCTGAGGTATTCCAGCCGTAATACACCACTTTTACTGAGAATAGTCTAGCACAATTGCTGCTATATCACAGTTGGTGTCTACTAAAGTGCCTTTCTAGGGGATGCCTGCATCAACCGCCTCTGTGTGCCTTTATATTGTTGCTAGCTCTGTCTGTGCACTTCAACAGCCAGCTATAATGTGCTTTAAAACACGCTGGACGCCCGCACATGCGCAGTAGCGCCGCGGCGCACACCTGAGCGTCATCCACCCGCTCCGCCCCTTTTTCCAGATCGCCTCTATGAATAGAGGCGCGTGCACGCGCACGCGCGCGGGCACGTGCGCCTTCGGCGCCTTTTTTGAAAACAACAAGGAGCTAGATGGGAGCCAGGGTCCCTTTGCCGCAGGGCCCGGGGATGGATGAGCGCAGCAACAGGGCAGAGGAGACAGCTTCCCAGGAGAGAACATACCAACTGCCTGGATTTGATTCTGGAAGAAAAAAATCCACATTACAAGAAAAAAGAACCATAGCGGCCTCTAGTGTCTAACACAGGTACCGCGGTCTTACATTTTTTTTTTTTTTTCTTGCCTACTATTAAAATTTTTACATTTTCTCAGTAGTAACAGGCATACACAGAATATTAGCGGGAATACCTTAGGTAACAGGCAGAAAGACAAAATAGGCTTGGGGGTCCCTCAATAGAACCAAGTTCCCGAGGGCCCCCACTTACCTTTTCCTCGCCGCAGGACTCTGTTTGGTCCACAGAAGCCCAAACTTCACCTATCACGGCAGGCATTGTAATCAAACCTTCAGGAACCGGGTTCCCAAGGATTCCACTCCCCTGGACCTGTATAGCACCCTGCACAGAAAACATCTTGGTCGTGGGTATGACCAGAGCTCTGGATCCCAGGGTCCAGCTCTCCTAAGAGAAGCATTACAGGCAAAACCTTGCTCTTCTCTGCAAGGCCCGGGTACCGACCGTTTAGCTATGAAGCTTTTTTGGTCGGATCCGGAATAGCTTACTGAGGCCCAAAAGAACCTGTACGCAAGCTCAGTGAAAAACACATGTTTCTTCTTGGCCAACACCTTAGACACTGGCAAAAAACTGGGGTGCTCCCGGATGGGAGGGGCTTATATAGGGGAGGGTACTTCCGGTTTTGGAAGTTGCCAGTGCCAGCACCTGACGGTATCTATATAACCCATTAGTAATGACTATGTCGGTCTGTGTCCCGTGATGTACGAGAAAGAAAATCCTGTTACAACGAGCCTAAAGCCCTGTACACACGATCGGTTTTACCGATGAAAACAGTCAGTGTACATCGGTGAAAAAAAATAGAACATGTTTTACATTTTTCCGATGGAAAAAAAACGATAGCAAATTCCGATCGTCTGTGTGGAACGCCATCAGAGAAAAAACCCACGCATGCTCAGACTGAATTAGGAGTTGGGAGCGCTCGTTCTGGTAAAACTAGCGTTCGTAATGGAGATAGCACATTCGTCATGCTGTAATGGGCTGAAAAGCACGGAGACTGAAAAGCGCGAATCGGCTAACACCAAACTTTTACTAACACGCGGTAACACGAAATCAGCAAAAGCAGCCCAAAGGGTGTCGCCATTGGATTTGAACTTCCCATTTGTAGGGCCGTCGTACGTGTTGTACGTCACGGCGTTTTGGACTGTCGGAATTTTGTCTGATGGTGTGTAGGCAAGACTGATGGAAGTCAGCTTCATCGGAATTCCGATGGAAAAATCCATCAGATTTGATTCCATCGGAAATCCGATCATGTGTACAGGGCTTTAGTCACATTGGAACTTTTCCTGCTACTTTTACATTTTTTGCCTTTTTTATGTTTTTTAGGGGGATTTTGCACAGCAATACTACATGACCTATTGGACTGTTTTTTTTTTAAATATCATATATAAACTTTATTTTTAAAATATATTTTTTATGGATTTATTTGCACCATATATTCACTTGTATGTCTAATAGCCATTAAAGGGGTGGTAAAGATTTGTTTTTTATTTTCTAAATAGGTTCCTTTAAGCTAGTGCATTGTTGGTTCACTTACCTTTTCCTTAGATTTCCCTTCTAAATATTTGTTTTCTTTGTTTTCTTTGTCTGAATTTCTCACTTCCTGTTTATCCTCAGTAAGCTGTTCAGTAAGCTGTTCTGGATGACTCCACACCACTCGGATGATGGTGTGAAGTTTAGTGAGGAGAAACAGGAAGTGAGAAATTCAGACAAAGAAAAAAAACATTTAGAAGGTAAATCAAAGGAAAAGGTAAGTGAACCAACAATGCACTAGCTTAAAGGAACCTATTTAGAAAATAAAAAACGAACCTTTACAACCCCTTTAAGTGTGAGGAGTCACTTATATCTCCCCTTTGGGGGCTTTTGGTTATACAAAGACTTATAACTATGAGCATATTAGAACTTTATTGAAGGGGTTTTTCACTATTGTAGGTCTAACGGTAGATCTTAATATATGCACTGACATTTTTTATGTTCACCTTACGGTTATGGTATGAGTAGTGATTAATCCCACCTGAGGATATATATATATATATATTGAGATCATCAGATCCCACTTTGGCACATATCGTTAAGAGGGACCTGACAGATCACTCTTCGGTCTAAAGGTAGCGCCATTAACCCCACTATACCTGTATCTTTAAATATTTAGAGCCCTTGTCTGGAGAGGCTGCAACCTTAATCTTTATCCTAAGCGCGGATTTCCAATTATTTTAACATGAATATATGATAGTGCCATCATGTAATGGCCAAATTTCGAATGATAAATTGTTCAATGGACATAAATTAATCAGAGTATGCAAATGACTGGAAATAAAGAATCTCAGTAAGGTACCCAACATGCACGTCACGAATGATAGATGGTGGTTGCCCAAAGGAACAATGTTCGTGAGGCTAACCACTGTACATTCCAGGCGTGGACACCTCACATGTTTCAGACCTCAAAAGGGTCCTTGTTCGGAGTTATATTTAAGTCAGTTGGGTATCACATTCTATAAAGTAAGGGTGTACAATTAATAGTATATCAAAACAACATTTTCTTTGCAGTAATTACATTTCAATATATGGTTGCTCCAGAAAAATTGGGAAGGTATGTAAGATGCATGCTTGCAAAGTGTGCAACTTTGTATGCATCTTACATACCTTCCCAATTTTTCTGTAGCAACCATATATTGAAATGTAATACTGCAAAGAAAATGTTGTTTTGATATACTATTAATACCCAACTGACTTAAATATACCCAACTGACTTAAATATTCCTTCAAAGAAGGACCCTTTTGAGATCTGAAACATGTAAGGCATCCATGCCTGGAATGTACAGTGGTTAGCCCCACAAACATTGTTCCTTTGGGCAACCACAGTCTATTTTCCAGGACGTGCATGTTGGGTATCTTATTGAGTGTTATTATTTCCTGTCATTTGCATACTCTTTTTATGTGATTATTCATGCTTGTTATATATTTCCCAATAAAATATTTTGTACTTTTTTACCTACCTGGTCTGTCCCTTGAAAAATCCGTGAGGGGTTTTGGTATGTGCCCTAGGGCTTACTTATATGTAGTTTGCTTGGTATAAGCCTTTTGATATATTGATTTATGTTTTGGGATGTATTTACAGATTTTCTGATCATTTTGAGTTATTTGGGTTTTAGTAGATACACCTTTATTATTAACTGGTCTTTTGTGTCTATATAATAGAAAAATATGTTTGTTAAACAGTTAGCTGCATAAGAGTCAGATTTTTATTTATTTTTTCTATTTTTTTAAACATGTATTTGAACTTCTGTTGAAGCCCTATGAAAATAGATATTTTTACAGTAGGGTTGTCATATAGTCATTCAGCATGTGTTTGCATTGGCTGTATTTTTATTGGTAAATTATAAAGTTAACCATAATGGTTATGGATTGGTTTTTTAACTGATTGTTCATATCTGTTTCCCACAATTCCCCACAATTGATTTAAATCTTTATTTCACAAATAAACATTAAATACTGTATTCATGAGTTCATCATTGACATTGCAGTCATAGGACTAGAACTCTATGGGCTTTCAGATGTAGCACAAATTTAGCTGTTTGCTTAACACAGTAGGATCATACATGCATTTCAAACGTATGCAGATAAATAAATGTACAGCAATTGTTCTCTAAAGTGTGTTCAATTATTAGGCAAAGAGGTAAGTAACTTACAAACATACACGTTATCAAAAGATCAGGAGTGAGGCGTGGGATACGAGTATTGTCATCTGTGAGAGGAAGTCTGTGAAGAGGATGATGATGGACAAGAGGCATTCATCAGCTAGGTCAGTGGTGGTCAACTGGAAGATTAGAGAGGTCCTCAAGTGCATCCCGGACACTTCCGAAGGGTTTCACAACAGCAGCACATTTTCACACCTCAGTGACCAAAAATTTTAGTCCTGCTGCATTTTTTTTGCAGTGTATCACAATGCACGCTGAAGGAGTTGGAGCACAATAACCCCCAGCATTGGTGTCAGTAAACATGATAGTAACCCCCCAGCATTGGTGTCAGTGGGCATATTAGTAACCCCCCAGCATTGGTGTCAGTGGGCATAATAGTAACCCCCCAGCATTGGTGTCAGTGGGTGCAATAATAACCCCCTTCCATTGGTGTCCATGAACACAATAATAACCTTCAGCATTGGTGTCAGTGGGCACAATAATAACCCCCTTCCATTGGTGTCCGTGAACACAACAATAACCTCCAGCATCGGTGTCAGTGGGCGCAATAAAAAAAACCCAGCTCTGGTGTTAGTGGACGCAATAATAACCCCCAGCACTGGTGTCAGTACTAATAACACACAATGGTGGTCAATGACAGTGAAGTTTAAAGGGGTTGTAAACACTCGCCGTTTTTCACCTTAATGGATTCTATCCATTAAGGTGAAAAACCTCCTGCGCTGCAGCAGTGTCCCCGAGCCCCCCTTATACTTACCTGAGCCCCGTAATTCCCACGACAGGAATGAGCACACCAGTTCCGGCCGGTGTCTCGGTTCCTGATTGGATGGATTGATAGCAGTTCAGCCATTGGCTCCCGCTGCTGTAAATAAAATCCAATGACGCGGGCACATAGACGCAGAAGCAGGACACGGGAGTGCGCCAGCATGGGTGTGCATGAAGGAAAGCGCTTCTCCGACGGGGCACCCGAGAAGAGGAGGAGCCAGGAACGCTTCTGAGGAACCCCAGAAGAGGAGGATCGGGCCACACCAACTGCACAGCGAAGGTAAGTATGACATGTTTATTTTTGTTTTGTTTTTTAAAAACCTGAACCTTTATAACCCCTTTAACACCAACCACCACCCTAAATTCATGGTCAGTGACAGTGAAAGTTAATCCCCCATCCGTCCACATTGGTTGTCATGGCAAAGAAAGCTATCCCCTTTCCCTCTGCATTGGGTGTCGTAGCAAAGTTAATCCTTGCATCCCGCCTGTATTGGTGGTCAAGGCAGTAAAAGTTAACCCCCTCCCCGTCTGCATTGGTGGTCATGGTAGTAAAAATGACCTCCTCTGTATTGGTGGTCATGGCAGGGAAAGTTAACTCCCCCATATTGGTGGTCATGTCAGTGAAAGTGTTAACCCCCCATGTCCACCTCATATTGTTGTCATGGCAGTGAAAGTGTTAACCCCCCATTCCCCCCGTATTGGTGGCTATGGCAGTGAAAGTGTTAACCCCACTCCATTGTTGATCATGTATCCATTACATGCTCCAGAACCTTACTGGAGATAACAGCATTCAAAGTGCAGTCTCTCTCTTTCAGTGGCGGGTTCCAGCACACGGCAACACACTGCAATATGACTGGTGCCCAATAGCCCAGGGACCACACGTGATAACTAGGGATGAGGTTCGAACATTGCCTGTTCGCCCGTTCGCCAAACAGCGAACTATTTGGGGTGTTCGCGGCAAATTTGAAAAGACGCGGAACACCCTGTAAAAGTCTATGGGAGAAATCTAAAGTGCTAATTTTAAAGGCTTATATGCAAGTTATTGTCATAAAAAGTGTTTGGGGACCCAGGTCCTGCCCCAGGGGACATGTATCAATGCATAAAAAAGTTTTAAAAACTCATGTTTTTTTCGAAAGCAGTGATTTTAATAATGCTTAAAGTGAAACAATAAAAGTGAAATATTACTTAAAATTTTGTACCTAAAGAGTGTGTATAGTATGCCTGTAAAGTAGCGCTTGTTTCCCGTGCTTAGAACTGTCCCTGCACAAAGTGTAATTTCTGAAGGAAAAAAAGTCATTTAAAAGCACTCGCGGCTATAATGAATTGTCGGCTCCCGGCAATACAGAGAAAAGTCATTGATAAAAAAAAAATGCGTGGGGGTCCCCCCAAATTCAATTACCAGGCCCTTCAGGTCTGGTATGGATATTAAGGGGAACCCTACATCAAATTTAAAAAAAAATGACGTGGGGCTCCCCCAAATATCCATACCAGACCCTTCAGGTCTGGTATGGATTTTAAGGGGAACTCCACGCCAAATTTTTTAAAAAAAGGCGTGGAGTTCCCCCCAAAAATCCATACCAGACCCTTTATCCGAGCACGCAACCTCACAGGCCGCAGGAAAAGAGGGGGGGACGAGAGAGCGCCCCCCTCTCCTGAACGGTACCAGGCCACATGCCCTCAACATGGGGAGGATGCTTTGGGGGTCTGTGACCCCTCAAAGCACCATGTCCCCATGTTGATGGGGACAAGGGCCTCATCCCCAAAACCCTTGCCCGGTGGTTGTGGGGGTCTGCGGGCGGGGGGCTTATCGGAATCTCCCACCCCCCCATATGAATTGGTAAGGGGTACATTGTACCCCTACCATTTCACAAAGAAAGTGTAAAAAAACAAAAAAAAACACACAGACACCGTTGGGAAAAGTCCTTTATTAAAAATGAAAAAAAGATTCCAGCGGTGGTAATCCACTCTCGGTATCCTGCGATGGATGCTCTCCTCTCCGGGGTCCAGCGGTGGATGATCCCCTCTCCATCCAGGTCCAGGCTCCAGCGATGAGACGTCCAGTGCAGCGCATCCTGTCTCCACCGGAGACACCTCTGGAATCCCGGCAGCTTGACAGGTCTCTTATGTAGCTGAGGGCGAGGCCACCCGTCACGTGACCCCGTCCCCTTCTGACGCAAGGCGAAACCCGGGCTTCCCCAGTGACGTGCGGGTGACCCCGCCCCCCTCTGATACCATTGGCTCCCGCTGCTGTCAATCAAATTCAATGACGCGGGCGCCGGAGGACGGGGCCGAGTCCGGCTTTCTGTGTCTATGGACGCAAAAGCTGGACTCAGGAGCACGCCCGCACGGGTACACCCAAGGCGAGCACTTCTCTTAGGGGGTTTCCCGATGCGGGGAGGAGCTACTAGGGGACCCCAGAACAGGAGGATCGGGCCACTCTGTGCAAAACTAACTGCACAGTGGAGGTAAGTATGACATGTTTGTTTTTTTTTGTTTTTGTAAAACACAAGGGTTTAATAACCCTTTAAAGAATAAAAGGTAAGACGAAAAGCTAAGCTTTACCCTCATTTATGGCTTATTATGCCTTGTTCTGCACTGTGTTTCCATCATGACTAGCAGGATCCAACTACCGGTGGGAGAACAATCACATGGTCAATTAAGGCCTCTTTCACACTGAGGTGCTTGAAAAACTGCCAGCAAAACACTGAGCGCTTTTGAAGCGCTTTTCAGGCGCCTTTGAAACGATTTCAATTCATTTCAATGGAGAGGGGCGTTTTTTTCAGCGCACTGCCCCAGTGTGAAAGCATTCATTGATTTTAATAGAAATAAGTTTTCGTAAGCTTTTCAGGAGCTTTTTTTAGAGTGAAAGCGCCTGAAAAGCGCCTCAGTGTGAAAGTGGTCTTACAATCAAGAAACCTGATGTGCACATCCAGTTCCCATACTTCTGTGTTCCTTTCTGAAAAGTTAATCATTAATGATGACATTCTAGAAATACTAGGACTTTCAATGTGCTCAGAATTTACATACACATCTATTTCAATCTAAACCGAAACCCTGACCTTATTAGTCAAATTTCTCAACTTGTTCTGAAGATGAGCGCTCCCCGTCTGTCACGCATTCACACTGCACCAGACACAGACAGAGGATTTCATAACAGTGCTTGTGAATTGGGAGATATCGGCTCTACAGGAGTGAGACAATGCCAGTGTGCTGTATTTGTCTATCTAGGCTGTCTTGTATTCTGTGGCTTTTCTCCTTAGCTCTTATCATCTGTGCTCAGCTTCCTTCCTGTCTATGCGGCAGACCGCTCTGAAGCTCTGAGGTTTCCATTAACTGCAACTTAACTGTTTCTATGAGCATTATACACCTGTGACATTGTTTTATTTTATTTTTTATTTTAGCAGTCATAATGGAAAGACTAAGCATTTTTGGATATTTGTCCTTAGTTATTTATCCGATGTTAAGTATTTCTTGTCACTGAAAATACCTAAGTGGATTGTAACTCATAACCTTTTTTTGTTTCCTTTAAATAGAATGGGGAAGGTTAGATCTTTTGTCAAGCTTTTACTGTTGTCCGTGTCTCCGCTGGGGTGGTTCACTCTCTATTTTTCCTGCCTTATTCGAAATTCAAAATTTTAGAGTTGTCATCATCAGATCAGACCAAGAAGTGAAGGTAAATCATCCAATGAGGACACCTGTTCTGGTGACAGTTGTTTATGATGGCAATTTCCCTGTGGTTTCTTCATTACAGTATGTAGGCTGCAGGAAACAGCACAGCATGAGACCACATATTCAGCACACTGGTAGTGTCGGAGGCCAGAGACAGATAGAGATCTGCAAAAAAGCAGATTTTTAGGAAACAAGCTGTGTCTGTGCATCCGCTGCATCCCAACTAACAGCAATGGGACTGACTGTACAGGGGTGCACTGAACACCAGTGTATCCCTGTGCAGGTAAACATGTCCCTCTGCCATGGGCATACACTTGTATGTGCCCCATGTGAACAAGGCCTAAATATAGTCTCTGTAAACAATTTTGACCACTTCTGCCACTCTAATTATAGCCTCTCTAAACAATAGTGACCAATGGCCTATCCTGCACTTCCAGTTATAGTCTCCATTATAGATGAGCTGCCAGTTTGATAAAATTTTGCTTGTTTGAGAGGCTTGGTGAATGGCTGGAACTAAGAGCAGCAGAAAGGGAATCATTTAGCAATATTATTACTAAAGGTTATGCTATGGTATTACTAAATGTGACAGCTTCCTGCTCATGACTCTTGGTTGTTAGGAAGCCTGCATCCACCAGTGTCCTAGCCACCAGTTCCTGGCCAGCCTATTCAGCTGTCAGAATAGCTTTGGCTGTTGGTATTGAATTTGAGTGGGACCCCACATGTGCATCTCCGTAAACACTGGTAGCCATTGGCCTGTTCTGCACCTCTGATCATTGTATCCATAAACACTGGTGACCATTGACCTATTTTGCATCAAATTATAGTCTTGATCAGGCCTTTTTTTCTCAAAAAATAGGTGCAGGAACTCAACCATAACCTTACACACACACACACATACACACACACACATACCCTCCAAACCACATCAAATAGTGGATATGGTGAAATCATACTAATAGTGGGAGGCTTTTAAAGGGGCATTAAATACCAGGAGTGCATTATGTATAGAGTGCAGAGTTCAGTAGGGTCGCATACATAGTGCAGAGTTTAGGGTTGTGCTACATACATAGTGCAGAGTTCAGGGGTGCGCTAAACACAGAGTGCAGAGCCTTCTCCCACAGCTGCTTACCTCTGCATCCTCCATCCACATCTCACCTTCATCCCTCTTCTTCCCTAGTACCTCCCAGCACACTGTAGGTGTCTCCACCCCTCTCATTTGCAGGGAGATCATCCAGTGGGGGTGTCAGCAGCCACACTGCACCCCAGGCACCTACATCTCCCAGGTCCCAATCCTGCAACCAGTGGGAGCTGCTCAGGAGATCCGATCTGTGGGAGCTATTGGAAGACAAGCTGTCACTTGTACACACAGAAGCCGGACTTCTGTGTTTACAAGTGATAGTGGTGAGCAGGGAGCAAAGGGCCTGAGCCAGAGGTGGTGAAACTGAGTTCCACCAAGTTCCAGCTGGAAATAAGCCCTGGTTGATAAACATTGGTGATCAGTGGACCATACTACACCTTGAGTTATAGTCTCCATAAACATTGGTTAACCGTGACCTATACTGCACCTTTAATTATATTTCCCATAAACACTGGTGACTTGTGGCCTATACCGCACTTTAATTATAGCTTCCACAAACAGTGATGGCCAGTGGTCTATACTGCACCCCCAATTTTAGTCTCTATAGACACTGGTCAACAGTAGCCTATATTGCACCTCTAATTATAGTCTCCATAAACACTGGTGACCATTGGCTTATACTGCACGTCTTATAATAGTCCGCATTAACACTGGTGACTAGTGGCCTATATTGCACCTTAGATTATAGTCTTCATAAACACTGGTGACCAGTGGCCTATACTGCACCCCTAAGTATAGCATAATATGTGAGTACAGTAACCCCTTTAACTGCTGAATGATTGCACCTGTGCTTTGTGCACTTTCAAATGCTCTGATAAAAAAAATATCTGTCAGTTCAGCCTAGGCAAGAAAGCTAGGAAGTATAGTTCTCATTAACTGAGGCTTTCTCGCATTATCAATGAGCCCTTTGCCATTATCATTTTTTGTGCATGTGTGTGTATATATTCTCAACAATAAAGTTCCTTTAAATATACGCTAATACAGGAAGTGTGTTACTGGCCAGATCACCAGGGGAAAATTAAAACAAATGCAGCCACCGTATCTAATGATTGGTAACCTGCTGCAATACATTACATTTTTGGTTTGGGGTTTAAAGTGAAAGTCCAGTTTAATCCTATCTGATGTTAAACTTGCTCCCATCCCCATTCTAAGCCATATACTAACTAGCCTGTAGAGGAAAGATCTCTCCAGTGTCTGGCTTCAGGGAAGAGAAGAGACTGCAGACAATGGCTGCAATGCCTATGCAATGATGTCACCCATAGGCCCACTATGGGGCATCCCTTGTTGGCTGTCCCTCCTCTTCACTGAAGCCAGCGCTGGGACCAGACAGGAGCGCCCTGAGAATAGGTAAGCATAGACATCTTTCCTTTACAAGC
This sequence comes from Rana muscosa, assembly GCA_029206835.1. Taxonomy (NCBI): domain Eukaryota; kingdom Metazoa; phylum Chordata; class Amphibia; order Anura; family Ranidae; genus Rana; species Rana muscosa. Next base: position 150,114,621 of record CM055117.1, read on the forward strand.
TAGTTAGTATAGGGCTTAGAATAGGGATGAAAGTAGGTTTAGGTTTAGATAGGATTAAACTGGACTTTTACTTTAATACAACTTTAAAAACATACCTGTTGATTTTGAAAAAAATCTTGTGATCTGATAACTTCCTGTGCTCTCTGCTTGTGTGGGTATCATATGCATTGTTCTCACCAAACGGGAAAAAAAACCTGGGAATCAATCGCACCATCCCTGAGAAGCCTCCATTGGCTAGCCGTAAAGGATCGGGTCACATTCAAGACCCTCTGCCTAACACACAAATGCACACAAGGAAACACACCTCAATACTTATGCGAGAAAATAAAACACTACACCACTATTCGAGACCAACCAACCAAAACCTCCTCCGCATCGCCAAGATTCGCTACAAAGCTAAGGGAGAACAAAGGTTTGCTGTCCAAGGACCGAGGCTATGGAATGCGCTACCCACGAACATCCGCATGGAAGAAAACCATCGGGCCTTCAGGAAAAAACTAAAGACCCACGTCTTCTGAAGGATCTCAACGACACTGGATGCAAAGCGCCTTGAGGCAATTTAGTTCACATTTGCAGCGCTATACAAGTGTTTCACTCACTCACTCACCTACTGTTTCTATGAGGACTACAGGACCATACCCATATGTTATGGGGGTATAAGAAAGAGCTGGGGTTCCATAATCCTACCATTGTCCTGAATGTAAAAATGGCAGCTCTTCCCTTAGCATCATTATTTTTATTTTATTTTTTATTTATAACAGAGAGACCGGTCTGTGTGGACCAAAACAGCATAATACATCAAGCACACAGTGATACAGGTGAAACTACTTTGTCTTGCAGTACATATAAACATCAACTTTGTAAAGTAGTAATGTGTGGTCTGTTGTCAATGTCCCCTAAAAGGGTGCAAGCATTCCTGTGTGACAACGTGTGCGCTTGGGAGAAATCTGTGCGAACGTCAGATACAATGCCTCCGCATGGATCGTATCATTTCCTCAAAACAGAGGTCTGTTTGGATTCTCAAACCGGGGACTTTTCGGTTAGTTTGGCCCTACAGGGCCAGCCTCCCATCCATTTTCCGGATTACTAGTAAAGAAGAATCATAGAAAAACAGTTCCAGAAATATAAAGAAATGAAAAGTAGTGGGAAGGTGAGGGAAAGGGATGGGAGAGGGAGTGCGAGCAAGGATTCGGGGGGGGGGGGCCACATGTGGCGCCATTTACTCAGTTCAAATCGTCAGCTACCAAGTGTCAGGAGGCTGAAGTGAGCGGTCGTGGGCCGGTCTAAGTGACCGTCACGGCCACCTCTCTGAGTTTCTGTCCTTCAGTGGAGTATTTAAACATATTCCACAATTGCCGAGTCTTTTTATGCGTTTCCTGTCTCTCTTGGCTAGTGAGGATCAGGTCCTCCATCTGGCAGATGTCGTCAACTTTTTTGAGCCATAGGGAAATGGTTGGTGGGTGTGGAGATTTCCAGTTAAGTGGGATGCAAGCTTTAGCTGCATCTAGCAGGTGACGCACTACTGATTTTTTGTAAACTCGCGGCAGTGTGTCCGTCGCATGAAGTAGAAAGTAAGCTGGGTCATTCGGCACCACGCGTTCCGTAAATTCCTGGGTTATTCGTCAGACTTCACCCCAAAAGCTCTGTATCCGGGGGTAGGACCAGAAAATGTGTAAGAGGGTGCCTCTCTCTCTTCTCGGCATCTCCAACAAAGATCCGAAGTTGCCGGGAAGAGAGTATGCAGTAGGGCGGGGGTCTTGTACCACCGAGTGAGAATTTTATAATTAGTTTCTTGAATTCTGGAGCACAGGGAAGACTTATGGGTGAAATGGAGTATATGCTGTCTTTTACTGTCGGTAAAATGGCAATTCGGGTCTCTTTCCCATTTAAGTAGGCAAAGGATTGGGCTGTCACCGGGGGGTGTAATCAGCATGTCATATGTCAGGGATAGGGTATGAGTCTCTGTCTCTGTGCAGAGCTCCTCCAGGATCGTAGGTGGAGAGCGTGTGGTGTCAGGGGGCAGTAAGCTCCTCAGGAAGTGACTAAGCTGATAAGCTCACATGAAGTCCAGTCTATATGGGCCTGTGGGGTCTAATAGCTCCGCGTTCCTTTTCCATTTTCCCATATTGCTAAAGTGTGACGCTTGATAACATCCCGTTTCCCGGAGCTCGAGAAACTTTCTATCGTGTAGGCCGGTGTAAATTGAGGATGTCCTATCACGGTCTCAGCGGGGAGTTATGGGTCGAGAGCGAGATTTTGACAGCAGCTGTGAGCAAATTCTAACAGTGGTGCCTATCAGCGGATGATGTTTAAGCTCCGGGGGTAGGGCCGAGTAACATCACGGGGCTCTATGAAGGGGCACAACGCTTTGTCCCTGCTCGATTTGCGTCCATAGCTTGGTGTCCGTATGTCGGCACCAATCCAGGAGTCTGCTGAGGTGGGTCGCCTGATAGTAAGTGCGAATGTCCGGCATAGCTAAGCCTCCGTGTAATTTCGGGAGCGATAACGTTTTCCTATTTAGGCGAGGGCTTTTCCCCGCCCAAAAGAACCGAGTAAAGGCTGAGTGGGTTCGTTTAAAAAAGTCTCCTGGTATCGATATTGGGAGAGCCTGTAGGAGGTAGAGGAATTTAGGCAATATTGACATTTTAAGAATGTTACAGCGGCCCAGCCAGGAATGTAGGCCACTGTTCCATTGGTCAAGTAGTTTCTGCACCGTCCCCAGAAGCGGCGGGAAATTGAGCTTGAATAGTCGGGATAGTGACACAGGTATATAGGTGCCCAGGTACTTCAGGGCTTTATCTGTCCATTTCAGGTTAAAGCTATCCCTAAGCCTCATCAATTGGTGTTGAGGGATCCCCACCCCCATGGCCTCTGATTTGGTGAGATTGATCTTTAAGTTGGACAGTTGCCCGTATGCGTCGAACTCACGCAGGAGACTCGGAAGGGAGATGGAGGGTTCTGTGAGCGTAAACATTAGGTTGTCAGCATAGGCAGACACTTCATGCTGCGTACTATTGGCAGTTACACCGGAAATGTCAGGGTTCTGTCGGACGTGACATAGGAAGGGCTCCAGGGTTAGAGCGAAGAGCAGGGGCGATAAAGGGCAACCCTGTCTAGTCCCATTAGTTATCGGGAATGACTCCGACAGGACGCCATTTGCTCTAACCCTGGCCGTTGGGCTTGAATAAGCAGCAGCCACCCAATTCATCATCCGGTCCCCGAGGCCTATGTATTTCAATGTCGCAAACATGAACCTCCAGTCCACGCGGTCAAACGCATTCTCGGCATCTGTCCCCAACAGCACACATGGTGTCTTGCTGCTGACCGCTACGTGCAGCAGGTCGAGGACCTCGGTGGTATTATACCTGGTCTCCCTAGTTGGTCCAAATGAATTAGGTGGGGTAACTGTTGTTGTAGTCTGGATACCAGGATTTTGGTAAATAATTTAAGGTCAGCGTTTAGCAGGGATATGGGGCGATAGCTCCCACATTGAGATGGGTCTTTACCTTCTTTCGGTATAACCGAGATTTGTGCCTGCAGCGTGGTGCAGCGTGGTGTTGTGGTGCAGCGTGGTGTTGTGGAAAGATTTCCAGGGACCTAGGACGTTATATAGTTTCACCATATGTTGGCCCAGGGAAGGGAGAAGGGACCTATAGTAGTGAGTGGTGAAACCATCTGGGCCTGGTGCTTTGCCTGGTTTTGTACCTTTAAGAGCAAGTTGGAGGCCGGGTAGGGTAATGGGTTCCTCCAGAATTTCCTGAGTTTCTGCCGGCAGTGTGGGCATAAGGGACCGGTCGAGGTAGTCCAACGTGGGGTCGTGTGCGGGAGTAGGCGTGTGCAGGTTGTATAGTGAGCTGTAGGAGGATCTAAATTCCTGCGTAATTTGGTGGGGTTAAGGCGTTTTCTGTCCGGAGGGAGAGATGACGTGCGGTATATAGGACGCTAGCCGTTGTGTCTGCAGAGTTTGGGCTAAGAGCCTGCCACATTTGTTGCCTGATTCGTAGACCTTCCTATGACAGATCTGCATCGCCGCCTTGGCCTTATATTGCAGGATATCTGTAATCTGCAGCCTGACAGTATCGAGATCAGTCTCGAGTTGTCTGGTCGGGGTCGCCTTGTGTGAGGCTTCCAAGGTCTGCAGTTTAGCCAGGAGTAAGTTCAATTGTGCAGTCCGCGTCCATTTCAATCTAGTGCTTTATGAGCACGCCCCTAATCACGGCTTTGTGTGCCTCCCACACTATCCCGGGGTCACTGTCTGCCGTAGCATTAGTATCAAAGTAGTGACCCACCTCAGTGATCACCTCTGCCAAAACCTCAGGCTCCTGCTGGAGACTCTCATTGAGTCTACAAACCGGATGTTGTCCTGCTAAGGTGTCCGAGCATGTATTTCATCCCTATCGGGGCAAGGTCCGACCACGTAATTAATCCAATTGAGGTGTCCTTAATCGCGTGCAGTTGTCCATGGGGCACTAAGAAATAGTCGATGTGCGAATACGACCGGTGTGGCTTAGAATAGAAGGAGTAGTCCCGTTCCCCAGGGTGAAAAAGTCTCCAGGTGTCAACTAACTGTGCGGAGTGGAGTGTCGAGCTGATACGCTTACGTACGTCTCGCGAGGTGGAGGATGTTACGGCGGGGTTGTCTTCCGACGGTGACAGGGGTATATTCAAGTCTCCCCCCACAATAAGTTGGCCTTTTTAGTATCACATAAGCTTGTCTACATGTCTCCTAAAGAATATGTCTTGGTGGTCGTTGGGGGCATACAGGTTCGCTAGTGTCACCTTCCTATCCCCAATAAGGCCCTTCAGAAATAGAAAGCGTCCCTCTTCATCCATCTGTGCAGCTACCTGTTTCCAAGGGACCCTCGTGGATATAAGGATGGATACCCCTCTGGATTTGGCCTGCGCGTAGGCAGAGTGATAGGCTAGGGGGTATAGTCTGTTCCCTGAGCAGTGGCAATTTAAGGTCCCTGAAATGCGTTTCCTGTATCATGACAATATCTGCTCTTGAACGATGCATGTCATGGAGTAGCATCCTCCGCTTCTCCGGTATGTTTAGGCCTTTAACATTCAGGGACATTATATTGAGTAAATCCATGCTCGCACCTCAGAAGGGAGGGGTGGGTGTGGGGGAGGGCCCTTAGCATCATTCCAAGGAAGTCAGGAAAGACTGCCCCCATATTTCTCTCCTAAAAGGGTAACCTAATACCATCAAAGGTCTGTCCATTCTTGAGCGGTTATAACGTATGTTACATCAAATGAACATCTCAGTGGTTTGCCAACAATGTTTATTATGAATATACAATGTACAATACAGAATGATAAAAATGCACGATTCCATACAAAAATAATATATAAACAGAACAGTTATAAAGGCAGACTCTATTTATAACCAGTGCAGCAGTGCATATAAAGAGATAAGAATCATATATTTAATATCCACTGTCAACACATAAACCGCAGATTACAAATGACACTCATATAGGTATCTTGAAACGAAAGCATGCATCCCTGTGGGAGTCAGATTTAATGGCAATAAGGCAATGCAGAATTCATAGACCAACAGAAACCATAATACTCAACCAGATCATTAACAAACCTATGTTAGATTATGTAAAAAAATTTGGTCAATGATATAGAGAGATATATCATTGTAATGCCTTCCCAAAATTTTTCATCAACCAAGTTACTAAAAATCCAATAAAATATTTGTCAAGCTGACAACCCTATTCACTAATACGGTAATTTAAATGTATTTGCTAAAATGATCCTTTAAGCCACGTGACAGTCATTTTTAGATCTCATTGGCTCTTAGGCCCCTTTCACACTGGGGCATTTTTCATGCGGTTTAGCGCTAATATTAGCGCTATTATACCGCATGAAAAATTCGTGGCTGTAGCCTTCAATGTGAAAGCCTGAAGGCTTTCACACTGAAGCGGTGCGCTAGCAGGACCGCTCCAAAAGTCCTGCTAGCCGCTTCTTTACAGCGGTGAAGGAGCGGTGTGTTCACCGCTCCTTTACCGCGGCTGCCCATTGAAATCAATGGGACAGCGCGGTAATACCGCCCGCAAACCGCGGCAATAGCCGCGGTTTGCGGGCGGTATTAACCCTTTTTCGCCCGCTAGCGGGGGTTAAATTCACCCCCCTAGTGGCCGCATACCGCGGTAAGAACGACGGTATAGCAGCGCTGAAAATCGCGCTGCTATACCGCCACCGCACCTGCCCGCCCCAGTGTGAAAGGGGCCTTACTGCAGAAAATAAGTGGTTGGTATGGCAAGTAAACAAATAAGGTCAGTAAACTGAACCTAAAGTAAGTAAAGCTAAATATGGGGGGAAATGTAAATCTTTCCAGGGTAAGTATTCAGAGATCTATTCATTTAAAGGAAAGCTATTGTGAAAGAAAACCAGGGCCTGCCTCTGCACAACTCCCTTAAAGTGTAAGTAAACCCTCCTATCGTTTTTTGCCTCTGTTTAATCTACAACTGCCATGATGCTGCACATGTTATCAGTTTAGACACCAGCCATTGGATGGTTAGACAGTTTGGTGGAGAGCACAACCAATGGGAGTGTTACATTTCCAGCACATGCCGGAAATGAAACGGTTTTATGGATGGGTTTACTTCCACTTTAAGAATATTCATTTCCTGGATGTCTCTGGCTTTAAGGTCGGTTCACACCAGGAAGAGCCCACTCATTTTTAAAGGGCTGAATTCCCCTGGACCTCAGCAAATGTAGTGCATGCACTACTTTAAAAAATGCAGAGAAACCAGATCACATGGCACTTCTGTACCATGCGATCCAGTACAGGCAAACGCACTGCATTTGGGGTGTCATTAACTTAACATTGACACTTGCTGCAGATTGCAACTGTAGTACGTTTTGGACCTAGAAGCGTGCATGGAAAACGAGCATGTGCTTGTTTACACCACTATTTCAGCATTCCAGATCCGTTTTTGCATATGCAGTTACACACATTTTTCACATGTTTTCAATGCAGTCCAGTACATTTTTTCCTTTTTATATATTTTCACACTTGAAAATCCTTATTTTCATTAGGCATTCTGGTGCAGTTACATGCATTTTCATGCATTCTGGACAAAAAATAATAAATCAGCTTGTTGTACTTTTGTTGAAAGCACTGAAATTAGTGCACTGGTGTGAACTACGAACATTGGAATACATGCCAAACACTGTGGATGCAGTTTAAAACACACTGGGAAGCACCTGGTGTGAACCAGCCCTTAAAGAGGAAGTGCAAAAAAAAGGGCTGGCAGCAAGATCGGTCAAAGACTGGCATGGAGAGTGGCTTTGGCAGAGCAGCCATCACAACCAAAACCAACTTGAAGGAAGATCATGGCACCATGAAATAAGGTGAGTAATACTGTGTGCTAGCTGGTCCTAATAGACTTTTCATGATGGGGCAATTATGTTTCATTTTTAATGTGGCCAGAGGTGGGCTTTAATATTATCTGAAACACTGGCAGGAACAAGCATGTCAATTAGAGAGTTAGAGTGAGGTCGAAACACTTGATCTACATACTATGTATTTGTTTAAAGCTAGTGTCTCAAAGAACTGAAGCCATTGGATCAGCCTGACATCCAGGCAGTTAGCATTTTCAAAAAGATAAGTCAGCAATGAAATCCTTTATATCCTCTCTCTAAAAGTTTCTTTTAACACTGAACGTTCTAAGCTCAATCCGGGCTGGTTCTTTTCCCAATAGGAATAATTTCTTTCAGTGCTGACTCCATATGTAGTGGTCAGTTTGTCCTCTTAAAGGAACTCATTTACCATCACCCTGTAGAATGATGGCTGTAACATAGGACCTTGAGAACACTTTGTGTTATAGAAGATTTAAATGTAATAGCTTCTAACTTTCGGAAATTGTAGCAAAGGATGGCTTTGTCTTGGGCATTAAAATAAGTTGAATGAAAAAAATTTCAGTATTGATCACAGCAACCAATCAGATCATACATTTACATCTGCAAACTGCAAAAATAACAGCTGCTGTTGATTGCTATGGAGAAGGTAAGATTACTTACAAGGTCCGGCATTTTAATTATTTTATTATTTTAAGTATCACTGCAACCTTTGCTGCTTTATTGTTTTACAGCATAATTTAAAAGTCCATATTTTAAATTCAATTAGAATTTTTTTTTTTTATATTCCTTATTGATGAGATGTCTATTTGATGAAGAGAATAACCAGAGTGAGGAGTCATGGCTATCCTTAGGCCTCAGCTTCCTGCTTCAGACTTTTTCATCATTTGATGGGCTTGTGGACACGGACTTTAGAGGCTCTAACTCCTCTTCCTTTGCCTTTTCTTGAGCTCGGGAGACCCAATGACTCCATCCTGAAACGTAATGAAATGACATGTTACATTTCCTGTTCAATGTATGTTGTTAAACTTTTCAGTACGAAATGTCACTTTTCTAAATGATGCTAAGCTAAACGATAAAATGAAACAAAAGTATAGAATTTGTGAGAGTGAGAGCCCCTGGCTTAGTGAAAATATGTGTAAAATAGACACAGGACTCTCATGCCGCGTACACACGATCAATTTTTTTGACGGTGAAAACACAGTCGAGAAAATCGACGTGAAAAACGAGGAACAGCTTGTTCCCCCCACACACGGACGTTTTAAATTACATTTTTCTTTTGGTCGAAAAAAACGACCGTGTGTGGGCTCCCCGGCAGTGTTTCCCTATGGAAACGACGGGAATCACGGCGAGAAAAATTAGAGCATGTTCTAATTTTTCTCGTCGTGATTAATGCCGTTTTTCCCGTCGGGAAAAATGACAAAAAGCCCACGGACGATCGTTTTTCTCGTCCAAAGGAAAAAATTAAATTTTTCCCGACGGGAAAAATGATCGTGTGTACACGGCATTAAAGAAGCAGTTTGAGAAGTTCCAGCAAAAGGTTGGTGAGCAGGGAAAACTATGCTTTAAAATTTCTCTGGATTTTGTAAGTCTGGATTGGGGCTGGAAACTTGAAGACTTCAAAGAGCATTGGGAGGGATGGAGTCTTCAGTCATGTGTCCGGGTTTTCCAGAAGCTCTGCAGGTTGTGTGTGTGTCCAGGTGCACACACTCGTTATAAGCTCAGAGTGTGTGGGATAGGAGTTGGCGTTGGAGCAGTTGCTACAGACAAGAGGGAGGTGCGCTACTATTTAAGAACTCAGGCAACATCCTTGAGACGGTTCTCCATGTGGGAGAGGTTCCAGGTCAGTGGACTGAGAGAGTTGGGCCAGCTGAGAGAGTCGGGGAGACTATAGCTGAGACAACTGGAAGAGAGAGTCTTGGGGACCAGAGGGGACTGTAAGTCTTGGAGGAGTGTGGAAGCCTGGAGTGTCAGGAGAGCCCTTCCTAGAGGCAAAGAGTAGGCCTGTGCAGCAAGGAACTGCACCCAAGGCTGAGCGAGCCTTAAGAGCCAGGTGGATTGGCATTTTTCAGTTGTTATTTTTGGGAGAAGAAACCAAATCCATGTGTGAACTTTCATCTTTTTTGTTACTTTCAATAAAAGTGGGCTACCACGCCCTTAAACCTTAGTTCCTGTTGGCTGTGAACTCACTTAAAATGCATCTATCACCAAATGTTACAAATTATATGTTGTTCATAATATTATTGCCCACATGCACTGCCTTTTCAGGATCTCTAGGACGTATATATTTTTGAATTAAGGTGCATTTCCAGTCAACAAGAGAAACCATAAACCTACTAATGCTGTATGGAACACTGATGCTGTGCTAAAATAAAAAATGTTCTTTGATTCACCTTACACTGAGGTCACTGTAATGTACTGCATCCACGGCACACACATACCACCTTATAGAGCCAGTATGAAAACAGTGGGATGTGCTTCCTGATGCCAGGGCTATGTAAATTCTTCTCTCTCTCTCGCTTCCTCTACACATTGCCTACTGGTTTAAAGCCTAAATTTAGAAAAAAATACAAATAAAATCAGCACAAGGGACAAGTGTTGTTATTAATCCAATGTGTCCCTTGTGCTGCTGGCAAATTAATTCCATGAAATCTTCATCGTACGATGCACCAAACCCTGCGCTGTTATCACTTTCAGGGTGATGGGGGTTAATAGAATGGAGGGCGCTCTAACAGGCACTCCTCAAGAATGTCCAACTATAGTATGTCTGCCCTTTTGGCCCAGCTCCACCATTCATAGAAGCCATAACCACAGCTTTCATGAGTGAAACAAAATCTATGACTGGAGGGGGGAGGACCTAACAATCATCTGCCCATACTCCATTCATGGGCATCAAAGGATGAAGACTGAAAGGAATTCATAAGCCAACAGCACAAGGGACACATCGGATTAACAGTAAATAATGTCCCTTGTGCTGATTTTGTTTTTTATTTTGTCTAAACTTAAAGCGTAAGTAAACCCATTAATTTAACAGTTTCAAAAAACAGTTACATTCCCAGAATTTGCCGAGAATGTAAGTGTCACATTGGTTGTACTCTCAACCAAACTGTCAAACTATCCAATGGCTGATGTCATAACTGATCACATGTGCAGCACCATAGCAGTTGAAGATCAAACAGAGGTTAAGATGGCAGCTTGCTTGGTTGAAAACGATGGGAGGGTTTACTTCCAGTTTAAGCTTTAGGAGGCTTCTGAAATCATTTAGAATTCATTGACAGGGATAATTGACCCATAACTGATCTCTTTCTGATCACATTTGGCATGTTTTAATATGCTTTTGCATTTCCTTACCCTTGTATAGGGAGAGAAGCAATTCTGATACTAACAAAAGCCCATCAAGCACCTTTATTTAGGCTTAATCGTTTTATTGGAATGCAACTTTTAAGTGAAGGTTCCAGACGGCGGATATCAGCAGACACGTGTTCGCTGACACTCACCGGGCATCTCATCTGGTAAAATCCGCTAAAAACGGATCAATGGCAAACATATCTGGCAGATTTGATCGGATGACAATTAGATGGAAACGGACATGCAGTTAATTTCCATCCGACTGCTCCATTGAGGAGAGTGGGCTGTTTCGGTGTCTGCTCTGCATAGCGGAGCGGACACGGACCTGCCATCTGCCTGCTCAGCAGGGATCAGCGGAGAGATCATATCACCAAGCAGGCGGATCTGCTTGGACAGATCCGCCTCATCTGAAAGGGGCCTAAGGCTCAATTCAGGAAGCTCCACACCAGGATAAGTACTTTTTGTAAAGTTAATTCTCAAATATTTTTTTACTGAAAAACCTGTCACTTTTTAAAAATAAGCATCCTATTTCTGGTGTTCTAGATTTGTGAATTGCACCTATAGTAACCAATCAGTTCTGAAAGTAAAAGCTGCATTCTGAAATTTGAATCTGAGTTATTACTAAAGTCAACTTCCCTTTACTTCACTTTTCAATAACACTAAATGGCAGCCTAAAGGGACATTGTCACCTTGCCCATTCAGGGTACAGTCATGGTGTCTGTGTAAAGGGGCCCTCCGATCCATGTACAGTATGCTCAATTTACCAGCGCTCTACTGCTCCTTCTTTCATCACAGTCAGCAATAAAATCGTCAATGTTGGCAGATGTCAGACACTAGGGGGAATGATGACATTGGTCCCTCTGTCACGTGACAGTGCTCATACCTAGTGGTTAGTTGTTAGACCTGAGCACTGTCACACGGGAGGAGGACAAATGGCGCATCTTCCTCCTATACCCAAAAGCTCTTAAGCAATCACAAAATATTAGCACTCTGTTAAGACCACTATCGCTTTTCAATTTTTACATTTCAATTCAACTGATTAAGTTAATGAAATATTACTTTTAAATGATCATCATCAGTATGAGCAGGATGTATATTTAGGCTACATGCTCACCTATGATGCTATATAAAAATAGTAACATAGCAAGCAATGTGAGTATAGGATATCATTCCTCAATCTTCTTACCTTTGGGTCGTTTATAAAGCTTGTGTGCATTTTCTTTGTCACCAGGCTCCTCCTCATTAACGCAGGACATATTCTCTCCAAATGATTCCCACTGTATTTCTTCCACCCTGTAGTGTAGCAATATAAGATATTTTTTTTTTTTATAGTTCAGAGAATAATCTCTAACAAAAGATAGTATATTTAAGTATTGTGTGGGTAAAACTAGCAAAAACAGACCTGTGTGTTGAACGGAGGAAAGGAAGTATAATTTGTAAGGGTGGTTGGGGCGAGGGAGACATATTATTTGTACATAGAAGGGCCTTCTGGGAACTTAATGGTCCATTTTTAGTAGATGTGGTGCATCACATAGAAGCTGGGACCCCTCCCACTGTCTCATAGACTTTGACAATGCTTAATTTTTTCTAGCTGCTAATTGATGTCTAGTGAATATAATGAATAAGGCTTTTTATTTGGCCAGCAGTTGAATGGAGGTCCTAAAAATCGGCCTTAGATAAGAGAGTCACTACACTGATTCTGGTTGCCACTGGGGTTGGAAATTACAGACGACTAGGCTTATTCTGTAAACAAGGAAAGGACAATCATAATGTTCACAGAGTAATATCCCATATCAACCAATTATATTTCTTATTACTGTAGCAGTACCATCGCAGGAGCTGCTGGTTATTTGGGCCTATTTCTCCCATTCACAACATGCACAGCCAGGCACACAGCATTTTCAGCATCCTTTGGCCCAAGGATCACTCTAGGGGTTTCTTTTTGTGTTTTTATGGGTTTCTTTTGTGTTTTTATTGAAGAACAAATAACTTAGACAGGGATAAGGAGCATAGGAAATCCCAGAGCAGTAAAACGTGAACTTGAACAACTTGAGGACTACTATATTTCTGGCTGATGTGCACAACTCTTGAAATCTATGCACAATGTTGTCTGCACTTTTCCAGCAAAGTCTTATCAAATATTTAGCTGCATATGACCTGTACTTCATTCACAGTCTCAAGTACCTCACTGTCACCCTTGCAGAACTGGGGTCTTGCATGCATTCAGCCACCAGGATCATTGCTTTCCTCCTGGCGATAACCCTTCAGGCTCTTTCTAGTGATAGAGATGTAGACTCACACTGCCTCTTGGACAACTTGGGCTCTCTCCCACAGCTTCCCAAAGGCTCTATCGCATGCGCTCTCTCCTGACCCTCTGGATTCTTGGGTTTGCTTGCAAATAGACCCCCCCCCCCAGCTAAGCTTAGCTGGGACCTTGTGTCTTTAGGCTGGCTTCCTTTACCGCCTTCTGCCTAAGAGGGCAAGGCCCTCAACAGGGGTCTCCTTCAGCAGGCTAAACTCAGGAACACTGCCCTACACCCACATACTGCAAGCTGCCTTTGCTGCACAGGACTCAGACTATTTATGGACTCCTCCACACCTTCTGGGCACATCTCCCCAGGGTTCGGCTGAAGTCCCATAAATATTTAGGTTGCCGTCTCTGCCCTCCCACTAAGCTCTGGAATTCTCTAGAAGAAAGGGGGGGAAAGCATAGCAGCAGCCTGTGAATCTCTGTGGAGCTCTAGTTATTCAACCCCTGTGCCACTGATTAATTACAGAGGAGATAAAACTAAATTTGGCCTAGCAGCCTATTCGAACTAGGAGGGTGCTACATTACTATTGCAAATTACAGACTTAGAATTGGTTGCTATGGGTTACTACAATTTGCAGATTACAACTCCAGGATTATTTTAAACACGTCTGTGATAGTAGAGGGGAAGGTGATTATTATAATACTAGTAATATACTGTATAGCATGTAAGAAATTGATGATAGTCTGTGTATATGCACAGTAGCATTTACTAAAACTGGAGAGTGCAAAACCTGGTGCAGCTCTGCATAGAAACCAATCAGCTTTCAGGTTTCTTTGTCAAAGCTTAATTGAACAAGCTGAAGTGAGAAGCTGATTGGCTACCATGCACAGCTGCACCAGATTTTGCACTCTCCAGTTTTAGTAAATCAAGCCTATAGAGTAATTTTAGAGGATGATATTATAGACCAGTGTTTCTCAACTCCAGTCCTCAAGGCGCCCCAACAGGTCAGGTTTTCCGGTTTTCGATTATTTTGCACAGGTGAGTTGATCAGTTTCACTGCCTTAGTAATTACCACAGCCATTTCATCTGAGGGAAATCCTGAAAACATGACCTGTTGGGGCGCCTTGAGGACTGGAGTTGAGAAACACTGTTATAGACTATATAGTAAAATATACAGGAGGATCTAATAATAATAAAAGGTAATTGGGGTTCTAATGATTATTTTTTTTACTTATGATACACATGAAATGTAACTTCTGACTAAGCAATTATTATATGATACTTAGTTTGACTTGCCAAAGTTTGTGAAAAGTTTAATTTAGGATAGAGTTCTTTTCAACACTCTTCCCGTCATTAGCTGAGCAACTGAAATATCTTTAACAGAGATGCGTATTTTCCATACACAGCATTTGGTTTGCTGAGAGGTGTGTTCAGTTTTAAAATCGTCCACTGACGAATCGTCTTGGTCTGCCTCAGGAAGTGCCTATGGACTTGATTACCCAGCTTGTCCACATGCCATCATTTTTGAGTGGGATTCCTCTCTGTTTTAATTATTATGTATTCAAAATTTTCCAGAGCATAGGAGAGTGGGTTGTTTATTACCACAGCAGAAATAATAGGGAAAAGTGATCCAGTGCAAGATTTCGCTGCTAGAGTACCCAAAACTCTATATAAAAAGTCCATTAATCTGTTCCACCAAAGTCCACCTAAAGCTAAAATATTGGTTTTATATGGGCTGACTCTTCAACACTAAACTGGTCACATTGCATTCCGCCATTACAACTGTCCAAACTACATGAGACCCAGGACATTGGCTTCAGGTCCGTACCATCAAGAGTCTTCTTGAAATATCATTAATGCTGTTGTATCAGCACGGCTATATAATGTACAGTATGTATTGCCGCGTACACACGGCCGGTTTTAATGTCATTGAAAAAAACGAAGTTTTTCTCTACGTGATTCTTCTCAAGCCTGCTTTGCCTACACACTATCGTGAAAAAAAATGCTCGAGCAAAGCGTGGTGACGTACAACACGTACAACGGTACTATAAAGAGGAAGTTCCATTCAGATGGCGCCACCCTTTGGGCTGCATTTGCTGATCCTCGTGTTAGTAAAGTTTGGTGAGAGACGATTCTCGCTTTTCAGCCTCGTGCTCTTCAGTCCGTTACAGCGTGACGAATGTGCTATCTCCATTACGAACGCTAGTTTTACCAGAACGAGCGCTCCCGTATCATAACTTGCTTCTGAGCTTGCGCTTTTTTTCCCCGTCATTAAAGCGTACACACGCACGTTTTTCACAACGAGAAAAACAACGACGTGAAAAACGACGAGAAAAAATAGAGCATGTTCTAAATTTTTAATGCCCATTTTTCTTGTTGAGAAAGATGCTCTGGAGCCCACACACGATCGTTTTTAATGACAAATTAAAAAAATGGCATATTTCTCTCGTCATGAAAAACGTCCGTGTGTACGCGGCATATGGGTTATCTCTCCCCATCATTTAACAGCCTGTCCAATTTTCAACAAAATCAAAAATGCCCATCACTGTAATTTCCTAGTTCAGCTAGAGCGGTTTAATGCCTTCAGTTAATAGGTATATGTGTTATTATTTGTTCTTACCTAAAGCACCATCTTTTATCTGGCTTTCCATCAGGCTTTGACCCCAGTGTAAGCAAGCGGCCAGACCTAAACTTTTCCTTAAGGCGCTTAGGCAGGAACCTCTCAATATCCAGGATTGTTGCGGCTCTCTGTGAAATAATGATAAAAAGTTTTAGAAAAAAAATACAGAATACAACTTTATTAATGGTGCCAAAAGCAATAGCAAATATCACAGCTGAGCATCCTTATGCCTAACTCAGCACCTTTGATTATATGTAAATGATTTATGTTTATTTATCTGTGTTATCCTCTTTGGGCAAATTGTCCTTGAACCTAAACAGTTCTTAACCACTTGACCTAAGTTATACCCCCCTTCATGACCAAGCCATTTTTTGCAATACAGCACTGCGTTACTTTAACTGACAATTGCGCAGTTGTGCAAATAAATAACATTTATGTCACTTTTTTCCCACAAATAGAGCTTTCTTCTGGTGGTATTTGATCACCTCTGCGTTTTTTCTTTTTTGTGCTATGAACAAAAAAAAAAAGACAATTTTGAAAAAAACTAATTATATATTTTTTTACTTTCTGCTATAAAACATACCCAATAAAAAAAAAAAAATTCTTCATCAATTTATGCCAATATGTATTCTGCTACATATTTTTGGTAAAAAAAAAAAATCCCAATAAGCGTTTTAATTGGTTTGAGCAAAAGTTAAAGCATCTACAAACTATGGGCTATATTTATGGAATTTTTTATTTTTTTATCGTTTTTACTAGTAATGACTTATCAGTGACTGCGATATTGCGGCGGACAAATTGGACACTAATTGACACTTTTGACACTTTTTGGGCACCAGTGACACTAATACAGTGATCAGTGCTAAAAAAAATGCACTGTCACTGTACTAATGACGCTGGCTGGGAAGGGGTTAAACATCTAGAGCAATGAAAGGGTTAACTGTGTGCCTAGCCAGTGCTTGTGTACTGTGTAGGAGGTGCTTTTACTAGGGGAAGGTATTGATCCATGTTCCTTCTTTGCAGGAACACAGGACCAATGCCTCCCCTACTAACAGAACGGCGATCTGCCTTGTTTACATCGGCAGATCACCGTTCTGACTCTCTGCCTAATGATTGGCGGGTGCCGGCGGACATTGAGTCTGCAGTACCCTCAGATCAGCGGGAGCCCGACGCCGGCGAAGCACATGTCCTAACCCGGAAGTTCAGGATCACGTACTAGGTAGGTGATCCTGCGCAGCAGAGCTGCCTTGCCGCCGTATATGTAAGTTATACGGTTGGCAAGCGGTTGGTCAATCGTTTAAAGTGTACCTTTAGTTTTAAACAATGCAGGGGAGGGTTAGCAGCTGTTTTGGGTTTTTTTTTCAGTCTATGCCCCAGCTGGATGGATCCAAACACTATTTGTCTTACTGACCATTGTCATCAAGATTGAGAGTAAGAGAAAATCCAAAATTTTGAATAGTCACCTGAACAAGAATAGATAGGACCTCTTCCCATGGGCACAAGTGACAACTGTCTAACCCACACTTTGGAGAGATTTTCTTTCACTTCCTGTTAAATCTGCTGGACAGGAAGTATATGGAAATCTGCCTGATTTGACAAAAATGGCAAAAAAAACTTGACAGGGGTTTTAACTACTCCCTACTCTATGAAAAACCTAAAACAGATTTGGCTTTGCATATACTTTAAAGGAAAATAACGCTTTTAAGCAAATGCCATTATCCTTGTTGCCCCCTCCCTAGCCTAAAGCAGTCCACCCTTTCCCTCCCCATCTGAATACTTACTTTCATTCTACAGCCAGGGCCGTTGATAGGCCAGTACAACTGGCCCTGTTGTACTGGGCCCGACCAGCAGGGGGGCCCGGGCAACCTTAAGAGAACTAATTAATGTAAAAAAAAAAAAAAACTCCTCCAGCCACCATGACCGAACATCGTCCACACCAAACCAATTTTTTATTACGATAGCTCAATGTAGGTGGCGGGGCAGTGGGAGGGACTATTTGTCCTATTTCAGGTGCGGAAGAATGTCTCTTCCGAGCCCTCTCCTGATGCTGGCTCAAGTCCCAGACAGTGCCACCCATGCCGCCAATGCCGTAATGTGCTGCAGACAGTGCCACCCATGACGCTAATGCCATAACGCTTGTGCTGCCTGCAGAGACAGTGCCACCCATGCTGTCATTTACGGCATGGGTGGCACTGTCTGCAGCACAATATGGCATTGGCTGCATGGGTGGCACTGTCGGCAGGCAGCACATGCGTTATGGCATTAGCGTCATGGATGGCACTGTCTGCAGCACCTTACGGCATTGGTGGCACTGTCTGCAGCACAATATGGCATTGGCGGCATGGCATATGGCATTGGCGGCATGGGTGCCACTGTCTGCAGATAGCACATGCGTTATGGCTCATAACGCATGTGCTGCCTGCAGAGACAGTGCCACCCATGCCCCCAATGCCATAATGTGCTGCAGAGACAGTTTCAAGGAAAGGTCTGGGGAGGGGGCAGGGGCGGAGCCAGGGGTGGGGCTGAAGGAGGGACCAGGGGCGGGACCGGGGGTGGAGCTGAAGGGGGCCCCGTCAGGTAGGCTGTACGGGGCCCCATGATTTCTATCAGCTGCCCTGTCTACAGCAGTTTATATGTATGCACTTACAAAAAAATATCTGTGCTGACAGAGCAGGTCATTTAGGGATCTACAGAAGTTTATTTGCCAATTATGTAAACATTGAAGGGGCCCATGGGCTGAAGTGCAACTGGCGAGAGGGTAATTTCAGGGGGTAAAAAAGGATCAGTGCACTTTGTTTAAAAGTGCACTTATCCTTTAAATACTGTAGGGCTGGCTGTAATTAAAGATTTGCAGATGCAGTTTTGTGGTATAAAAACAGACGATTACAGGAAAGACTGCAAAGGGAAAATGAAATTACAGAACAAAATACAAATGCAAAGCCATGACTTTTATTAGATTCCTTCTCCCAAAAATAGTGTGATTATCTAAGGAAATGTGCTGAAATCAGAGAAATATTTGCTTATGGACAACCAGCACCAGGTCCCAAGCAGGACACTACCTGCATAAACTTTGCATGTTCTCCTTATGCATGTGTGGGTTTCCTCTCTGTACTCTGGTTTCCTACCAAACAAACACCAAAGACATGGTGGAGGGTAATGGCCTCCTGTCTAAATTAGCCCCAGTATGTGTATGCATGCAAGTGAGGTAGGGGCCTTAGATTGTAAGGGCAGGGACTGATGTGAATATTCAATATGTAAAGTGATGCCAAAAATTACCGGCACTTTATAAATACCTGTAAAAATAATAATAATTAGAGGACACAATCACTTCAACTTAAAGTGTTTGTAAACCCAGAGTAAAAAAAACCAAAAAAAACCCTGCAAGACAAAGGCATAATGAGCTAGTATGCATTGCATACTAGCTCATTATGAAATACTTACCTTAGAACAATGCTATTGCAGCGGTCCCGGCACACCGCTGTGACCGGCGACATGTCGTCCCGGAGTTATATCCGGGTTTGCGGGCTCCGGCACTGTGATTGGCCAGAGCCGCAATGACGTCACTCCCACGCATGCGCACGGGAGCTGCCGGTTATAGCACAAAAGCTGAAGAAACAGCATGAGCGAGCCGTTTGAGTGTGCATGTGTCTATGATATTGGCACAAGTGGATACAGAGAGAAATTCACGGTACCTACAGGCAAGGCTTACCTGTAGGCAGGGCCATCTTTAATGTTGACTGGACCCTGGGCAAAAATTTTATTGGGGGGGGGAGGCCCATGCAATTTTGCTCTCCACCTGCTCTGAGACATACAATAAACATCAGCTAGACCTAAAATCAGTTTACTGTATCAGATCAGGCAGTGATTGTGATTGGTTGCTAGAGGTTACAGCATATCACCTCTTCACTGCAGAGGGGCATGATATACATATGAATGCTGCCTTTATTTACATATGAATGCTGCCGGCCTCAGACATTTACATATCGATGAAGGTTATTTTCATGTAAACACAGGGTCTGCAGGTGAGTCATCTGTACACAACAATAGGGCAGAGCTGGGCAGCATTAGTAACAGAACTTCACACTGAGATATCGGGACACAGCACAGGACTAAAACTTCAAGGGACGAGGGAATTTGAACCGGCATAGATGGCAAGTATGAGGAAGCTGCTTTGGGCCCCACAACAATGATGGGGCCCAGGGCAGCTGCCCCTTTTGCCCTACCTTAAAGATGGCCCTGCCTGTAGGTAAAAGTACAGGGTTTACAACCACCTTAACAGCTGTGTACATTGATAATACATTTGTCTACTGACCAAGTAGGTTTACCACTGAACATTGCCTGTCACATTTCCAGTGCCAGCCATTATGATCCTGTCTCCCATCGGGATCCTGTTTACTGCTTGATGTTCATGAATGCAGTTTGGCTCTGTGCCTTCTGCACTAACATTTTCTAGTCATCTTGTTGTAGACTGTTTTATTCAGGCACTCCATTCTTTGCAAACTTACTTAGTGGCTGTCTGTACAGAGAAACCACAGATTTTGCAAGAAGGTGGAAGGAAAAAAACTTGACATCCCCTT
The DNA here is from genome assembly GCA_029206835.1 of Rana muscosa. Taxonomy (NCBI): domain Eukaryota; kingdom Metazoa; phylum Chordata; class Amphibia; order Anura; family Ranidae; genus Rana; species Rana muscosa. The sequence continues at coordinate 150,134,792 of CM055117.1, forward strand.
TTCCTCTGTAGGCTGCACCCAGTTCCCTTAAGCCTCAGAGTCTGTCACTAACACCAAAGGCAGAAGTGACTTAAAACACAGTCAGATTGGAAGCAGACAGTCGTCACTTGTGGGTTAGTTCAGAAACGTAAGAATTTTAAACTATATGACTGTATCATGTTGAATGGTTGGAAGTAATAAAAGTAATGTTATGGCTGTGTTTGACTTAAAGAAATCAACCCACCTGTAATTTCCATACGCTCTTGCTTTCATTAGAGACTTTATTTACCGTTTCACTCATTAAAGCAATGAGCATATTGAGGAGAAGAACATAGGTGAGTACCACGTACAAGATCAGCAGAAACATGAAAAAGTGCTTGAACTTCAGGTTTTCATTGAACTCCAGGTCTCCCATGCCAATAGTAAACTTGAAGAGCTCCAAGGTAGCGATGTAAAGACCTGAATATGAGGTTCCTGCTTCACTTTTTCCATCATCAGTGCTATTCTCAGACTTCTGAGGAGCTTCACCAATAAGTGTTACCAAAGCTGCGAAAAAAATATATGTCTTATATCATCTATATTTAAAATTATACAAACATGACATAAAAATAGTCAGCAGTAGAGTTGGTCGAGCATTTCAGGCTGAGCAAAAGTTTGTCACGAACATTGCCTGTTCGTCCGTTCGGCGAACACCCGAAATTGCGGATCACTCGGTGGGATATTCGCCCACTGAGTGCCCCACAATGCACTACGCACTTGCAGTCTGAGGGCGGGGGGTTTATCAGAATCTGGAAGATTCCCCCCATGTGAATGAGTATTGTACATTGTACCCCTACTCATTCACCAAAAAGAAGTGTCAAGAAGAAATAAAAACACACGCAGTTTTTGACAATTCCTTTTTTTTAAAATAAAAAAAACAATGTCCCCCAATGTAGATCCATCATCAATCACATCGCCCACCGCCAACGTCAGACACGAAAAAAGAACAAAAAAAACGTTCCGCCAGCAAAGAAGCCTAACCACCAACTACTTCCTCCGCCATTTAACAGTTCTTATATAGGTAAGGGGCGGGGCCACCTGGCAACGTCACCTAGTTTAACCGCCCCCTTGTAACATCATCGCCCCAGCAATGCACCCCCCCCCCATTTTGAGAGCATGTGGCCTGGTATGGTTTAGGAGGGGGGGTCCTTTCCTGACCTGCCAGACTGCATGCTTGGAAAAGGGTCTGGTAAAGATTTTGGGGGGACCCCACGCCTTTTTTTAGACATTTTTGTATTGCTGGCAAAGGTATTGTATTGCCGGCAATTTAAATGTCTTTTTTTTTCTCTAGAAATTTCAGTTTTACTGCAGCAGGTTCTATACATGGTACAGATGCTCCACCTTACAGGCAGACTAAAGAGACCCCCAGGCACTATATTTAAAGGAATTTTTAATTTTTATTGTTTCTCTTTAAGCATCAATAAAATCACTGATCCTGTAAAAACAATCTTTTCTAGAAAAATGTTTGCATTGATACATCCCCCAGGACAGTACCCAGGCCCCCATACCCTTCTTATGGCCAATAACTTGCATATAAGCCTTCAAAATGGGGACTTTGGATTTTTTAAGTTCGGGTCCCATAGACTGTGGCTTGGGTCCGAATTTTTTACATGTTTGGGAGTTCTGGTGTGAATTGAACAGGTGGGTGTTCGGTCCAACTCTTGTCAGCAGTGCACCCCTTAGGGCTCTTTCACACGGGGCGGATCAGTGAAGATCCGCCCCGTGAAGCTCCGCTTGCTCAGCGGGGATCGCTCCGTTGATCCCCGCTGAGTCGGCGGATGACTGGGCGGTCCCCGCACACTGTGCAGGGACCGCCCTGTCAGAGCGCCGCTCTCCCCTATGGGGGATCGGATGACGACGGACCGTAGAGTCCGTTGTCATCCGATCCGCTCCGCCGACGGAAGGAAAAATAGGGTTTTCCTCCATCACACTTTGGCGGAGCGGAGTGGGCCGGATGTGAGCGGACATGTCACCGCTGACATCCGTGGCTCCATAGGGCTACATGGAGGATCCGTTCAGGTCTGCCTAAAAAACTGACAGGCGGACCTGAACGGACCCTCCGTGTGAAAGGGGCCTTACTGTTCTGTGTTATTTCAAAATTTTGTCTAAATATTCCTGATACGCTATTTCTTTTGTTGTATTTTCGAGAAAAATATCAACAAAATGTTATGGAAAACAAAATATTCAACAGTGAGAGCATGCACAATGATGCTGTCCCCCTTTGGGGCAGACTTAGATGGCAGAGTTTATTAAAGTGTCTTGAGCTGGCTCAATTTTTTTTTATACATATTATTTATTTACATTTTTTTGTCACAGAAAGGTTGATCTTGAGTTGCACTTTAAAACTTAACACTAGCCAAAACTTTTTTTTCTTGATAGATGATTGGAAAACTTTAGAAACATACATTTCATTTATTTACATTTTTGATTTATGAATTTGCCTTTCCCTAAACTACAAGGCCAAGAGTGACATCTACTAGTTACAACCATGAAGAGTAAGCAAGGAATTGCATGGCATTCCACTTTTGAGAATCAAGCACTGTTATAAAGAACTGACACATAAGAATGTTTCCTTACAAAGATTTTCTAAATATATTTCTTTCTCGTACATCACGGGACACAGAGCGACATAGTCATTACTAATGGGTTATATAGTTACCGTCAGGTGCTGGCACTGGCAACTTCCAAAACCGGAAGTACCCTCCCCTATATAAGCCCCTCCCATCCGGGAGCACCTCAGTTTTTTGCCAGTGTCTAAGGTGTTGGCCAAGAAGAAACATGTGTTTTTCACTGAGCTTGCGTACAGGTTCTTTTGGGCCTCAGTAAGCTATTCCGGATCCGACCAAAAAAGCTTCATAGCTAAACGGTCGGTACCCGGGCCTTGCAGAGAAGAGCAAGGTTCTGCCTGTAATGCTTCTCTTAGGAGAGCTGGACCCTGGGATCCAGAGCTCTGGTCATATCCACGACCAAGATGTTTTCTGTGCAGGGTGCTATACAGGTCCAGGGGAGTGGAATCCTTGGGAACCCGGTCCCTGAAGGTTTGATTACAATGCCTGCCGTGATAGGTGAAGTTTGGGCTTTTGTGGACCAAAGTCCTGCGGCGGGGAACAGGTAAGTGGGGGCCCCCAGGAACTTGGTTCTATTGGGGGACCCCCAAGCCTAATTTGTCTTTCTGTCTGTTACCTAACGGTATTCCCGCTAATATCTGTGCATGCCTGTAACTACTAAAAAAAAAAAAAAAAAATGTAATAATTTTTAATGGTGGTCAAGAAAAAAAAAAAAAAAAAAAGAATGTTTTTTTATATATGTTTAGTATATTAAACTGCGGTACCTGTGTTTGTCCACTAGAGGCCGCTGTGGAATGTTTTTCTTGTCATATGGACTAGTTTCTTCTCAGAGAGCAAAGTCCAGGCAGCTGGTGAGTTCTCCTACAGGAAACTGTTTCCTCTGCCATGTTGCAGTGTTCGTCTATCCCCCGGCCTGCGGCAAAGGGGGCCCTGGCTCCTGTCCCTGGTTTCCATGTTTGAAAATTAGCGCCGAGGCGCACGTGGCCGCGCGCGTGCGCGTGCACGCGCCTCTATATATAGAGGTGGCCGGAAAAAGGGGCGGGGCCTGGGGGATGACGCTCTGTGCGCGCCGCAGCGCTTCTGCGCATGTGCGGGCGTCCCAGCAGGTTTTTAAAAAGCCACATTATTGCAGTAAGCTGGCTATGAAGTACAGAGACAGAGCTGGCAACATTTAAAGGCATACAGCAAGCGGTTGATACAGGCATCCCCTAGAAAGGCACATTAGTAGACACCAACTGTTTATTATAGCAGCATTTATGCTAGACTATTATCAGTAACTGGTGTATTTTCGGCTGGAATACCTCAGCTTTGTGGCTTAGGAATATGCCGTCTAAAAACTCCGGGACTAGAAATTCCAGGAGGAATAGGGGGTCTCCATCGGGCTCTGAGGATCTTGGGCATGCTTTGGCTGCACCAGTCTCCCCTGAAGAATCAGAGGTTAGTGACCGTAGGGCACCCCCAGGAGTACCTGGTACTGTGGCTGTCCCCAGGTCACCTGCTCCTGTGTATGTAACAGAGGAGGTTTTTTCCTCAGCTCTGGGAGGGCTGGAAGAGAGATTGTCAGCACTAATTGCTGCTTCCCTGTCACAGGAGAAAAGCGCTCGATCTCCGTCTCCTCCCTCAGAGTGCCTGTTAACAGAGCAACAGTCCCATACAGAGAACGACCTACCTGAGGGGGATCAGGATGAGGTTGATTCAGTTGTAGAGGAATCAACAGTGGAGGAGCCGTTCTCAGCATCACATGCTGAGAGGTTATGGGTGCAGTCCCTGACTAATATGGTCCGATCAGCATTTAAAATGCCACTTGCGGAGCCATCCTCCTCTTCTGTCTCCTCGTTGGGGTCGCTAAAAGCTCCCCAGACTGTTTGTTCTTTTCCGATCCATCCTTTACTGGAGGGGCTCATTTACCAGGATTGGGAGCATCCTGACAAAATATTTACTCCCCCCAAGAGATTTCCGGTGGTCTATCCTATGGAGGATAAGTTCGTCAGAAAATGGAAGGTCCCTACAGTGGACGCAGCCATCTCTTGTGTGAATAAATCACTGACATGTCCGGTGGAAAATGTCCAAATGTTCAAGGACCAAATAGATAAAAAATTGGAGTCCTTATTGAAATCTGCTTTTTCTACAGCAGGATTGGTGACACAACCAGCAGTGGCAGCTATAGGGGTCTGCCAAGCAGTGAAGGATCAGTTGAAACAGGTCTTAAGGGACGTGCCAGATCAGCAGGCTCTTGCTCTAGCTGATCTACCTAGAGCCTTATGCTTTGCGGTGGACGCTATAAAGGATTCAATCCATCAGGCCTCCCGCCTTACGCTGTCTGTAGTACATATGCGCAGGCTTCTATGGCTCAAAAACTGGTCTGCTGAAGCTCCCTGTAAAAAATTGCTGGTCAGCTTCCCATTTCATGGGGAGCGCTTATTCGGGGAAGACCTGGACAAGTATATCCAGAGAATTTCCAGCGGTAAAAGTACACTCTTGCCGGTCAAAAATAGAGTTAGAGGTCCCTCTTTTAAGAGGCCGGCTTCTCCAGTCCCTAGGACATCGGCTGTGAAACAGTTCCGACGGCCTCCCCGGTCAAATCCCGGAGGTAAAAATCAGGGACAGTTGCAGGGTAACAAGAAGCCCTGGAGCAGGAGAGGTACAAAACCTCCCCCAAAGTCAAATGCATGAAGGGTTGCCCCCACCCAATCGGGTGGGGGGAAGACTTCAGTTGTTCACAGAAACCTGGCGGGACACGATCCGAGACAGATGGGTGCTCTCCGCAGTAAATCTGGGATACAAATTGGAGTTAAAAAACTCCCCTCCTTCCCGCTTTATAAGGTCGAACGTGCCAAGGGATCCCCAGAAGAGAGGATCCCTCCTGTTGGCACTGGAACAATTATTGCTTCAAGCAGTAATTATAGAGGTCCCCCTGGAAGAATGGGGGTTCGGGTTTTACTCAAACCTCTTTACAGTTCCGAAGCCAAACGGGGACGTGAGGCCCATATTAAATCTAAAAGGGCTAAACAAATTCCTACATATCAGGACTTTCCGGATGGAGTCGATCCGATCGGTAGCCACTGCCCTACAAGGGGAGGAATGGTTAGCCTCGATCGACATCAAAGATGCGTATTTGCACATCCCCATCTTTCCAGCCCACCAAAAATTTCTACGCTTTGCGATAGAAGGGCGCCATTTTCAGTTCAGAGCCTTACCCTTCGGTCTGGCCACAGCACCAAGAGTGTTCACAAAAATTCTGGCCCCATTATTGGCCAATCTAAGAACACGAGGTGTAACGATAATGGCATATCTAGACGACTTGTTGCTGATAGACCACTCAGTGGAAAAACTAGAAGTGGTTGTTCACGAGACAATCAAGTATCTGGAATATCACGGTTGGATTATCAACCGAGACAAGTCAGCCCTAAAACCAGTCAAAAGTCTGGAATACTTGGGGCTAAGGCTGGATTCAGACCAGAGAAAAATTTTCTTGCCTCGAGAAAAGGGGTCGTCTTTGAGAGATTTGATCCACTTAGTGGGTTCAAAAAGACAGCCATCCATACGCCTGTGCATGAGGCTGCTGGGAAAAATGGTGGCATCATTCGAAGCAGTACCCTACGGTCAATTCCATTCAAGGAAGTTGCAAAGGGCCATACTGTCAGCCTGGAACAAAAAAGTTCAGGCTCTGGACGTACCAATGTCCTTGTCCCCTTCCGTTCGCAGAAGCCTCCGTTGGTGGTTGGTTCCCCGGAATCTGGAAAGAGGGAAATCCTTCAGTCCGATTTCTTGGAAGGTGGTCACTACAGATGCCAGCCTTTTAGGCTGGGGAGCAGTACTGGAGCAATGGTCTCTCCAGGGCAGATGGTCGGATGCGGAAAAGGCCCTGCCCATCAATCTCTTAGAGATACGAGCAGCCCGGTATGCCCTAGTAGCATGGACATCCAAACTCCAAGGGTCCCCTGTCAGAGTTCAGTCAGACAATGCCACAGCAGTGGCATATATCAATCGTCAGGGGGGCACCAGGAGTCGTGCAGCCCAAAGGGAAGTAAATTACATCCTGAGATGGGCAGAAAGATATGTCCCAGCCATATCTGCGGTATTCATTCCAGGGGTGGAGAATTGGAAGGCGGACTTTCTAAGTCGCCAACAATTATGCCCAGGGGAATGGTCCCTTCATCCCGAGGTTTTCCGGACAATATGTCAGCGGTGGGGAACACCGGATGTAGATCTGCTAGCATCCAGGTTCAACACGAAAGTGGACAGGTTTGTCTCTTGGACAAGGGATCCCCTAGCGTGCGGCTCGGATGCCCTAGTGTTCCCTTGGGATCAGTTCAAGCTGATATATGCATTCCCACCGCCACAATTGTTACCTCGATTACTCCGCAGAATCAGGGTAGAAAAGAAACCAGTGATTCTGGTGGCTCCAGCGTGGCCCCGAAGAGCATGGTACGCGGAGATTGTAAAAATGTCTGTGGGGAGTCCTTGGACCCTCCCACATCGTCCGGACCTGCTTTCGCAGGGACCGATATACCACCCTTCCTTACCAGCCCTAGGTTTGACGGCCTGGCTATTGAAGCCCACATTCTAAAAAGGAGAGGGCTCTCTAATGCTGTGGTGTCTACCATGATCAATGCCAGGAAACCGGTATCCAGGCAGATCTACTATAGAATCTGGAAGGCGTACATCGCCTGGTGTGAGGCCAGGAAATGGCATCCACGTAAATACGTAATAGGTAGAATTCTGGACTTCCTACAATGGGCTGTAGATAGGAAGCTTGCCTTGAGTACTATCAAAGGTCAGATTTCGGCCTTGTCAATATTTTTTCAAAGGCCCTTGGCTTCGCATTCACTAGTCAAAGCCTTTATACAAGGAGTGATGCGTATTAGTCCTCCGGTTAATATTCCCATATGTCCATGGGATCTAAACTTGGTTCTGTCGGTTCTACAGAAACAACCATTTGAACCATTACAGCATATTTCCTTGGTGCTTCTCACCAGGAAATTGATTTTTCTAGTAGCCGTTTGTTCGGCTAAAAGAGTGTCGGAATTAGCCGCCTTGTCCTGTAAGGAGCCATATCTGGTTATCCATAAGGACAGAGTAGTGTTACGTCCTCATCCAGCCTTTCTTCCTAAGGTGGTATCGAGTTTTCATTTGAACCAAGATGTGGTTCTTCCTTCTTTTTTCCCCAAGCCTACTTCGGTAGAGGAAAAGTTATTGCATTCTTTGGATGTAGTAAGAGCAGTTAAAGCTTATCTAAAAGCCACTGCTCAGATTCGCAGAACGGATACTTTGTTTATTCTGCCGGAAGGCCCCAGAAAGGGTCAGGCAGCGTCAAAATCTACTTTAGCCAAGTGGATTCGACAGGTCATAATACAAGCCTATAGCTTGAGAAGTAGACCGCCTCCGTTCAAAGTTAGGGCGCACTCCACGAGAGCAGTTGGAACTTCATGGGCAGTGCATCACCAGGCCTCCCTGGCTCAAATCTGTAAGGCCGCAACATGGTCTTCAGTACACACGTTTACTAGGTTCTACCAGGTGGACGTTAGAAGTCAGGAGGATGTCGCCTTTGGGTGCAGTGTGTTGCAGGCCGCAAAAGATCCTCATGTCTGATAGCGCTCAGCTTATATATGGTGTATCCCCCCCCCCTCATTTGGCATTGCTTTAGGACATCCCATTAGTAATGACTATGTCGCTCTGTGTCCCGTGATGTACGAGAAAGAAAATAGGATTTTTATAACAGCTTACCTGTAAAATCCTTTTCTTGGAGTACATCACGGGACACAGAGCTCCCGCCCCTCTTTGGGGACACTTATTGCTTTGCTACAAAACTGAGGTGCTCCCGGATGGGAGGGGCTTATATAGGGGAGGGTACTTCCGGTTTTGGAAGTTGCCAGTGCCAGCACCTGACGGTAACTATATAACCCATTAGTAATGACTATGTCGCTCTGTGTCCCGTGATGTACTCCAAGAAAAGGATTTTACAGGTAAGCTGTTATAAAAATCCTATTTTCTAAATAGAACTTCCCTGTATATGATAAATACCTGCTGCAAAACCGAAGAGGAAGACTAGGTAGACCAAGAGGAAACGAAGCACGTCACGCAGGATGGTCTGTAACACAATAGTAACTTTTTATTATTCTTTTCACCCTTTGTGCAAGTATTTTTGATGTTTGTTATTACTGATATTTATTTACATGTATACACATTTTTAAAACATTTAAGAAAATTTTTAAAAAACTGACCCTTACCCACACCACAACAGTTGGCTCCCAACGGGAAATGGGTCCTAGGAAGGTCAGACCTGCATCCTGGGAAAGAGGCACGCTGGCATATTGTGGTAAGTGTTTTGTTAATACCTTGATGTATCCTGACAAAGCCGGCGGTGACCAGCGAAACCGATTAAGCACTCATGTTTTCTTGTCCACCTTGCCCCTGTGACTGGAGGATATGAACACTTGCTTATGCCTGACGGGCCTCATTGGAAATTGGCAATGGTACTGGCACTGAAGATTTGTTTTTCCATCAGCACCTGATAAGTATCCATGTACTCTCTTTCTACTTTGGACTATATGCTTTGATCCATGTATGGTCTCCCATGGACCAGGACTATCAACCTGCATGCACACTCTGGATATCAAATCATGGTTTTCAACAGTGAGAGGGAGGTTACAGGACATTGTTTTGCATTCAAATCTCTGGCGTTTAAAGCCACTTACATACTGTGACTGTGTATTTCAATTCCATATACCTCCTCTAGACCACTGTTGACCCAGGGTGTCGTCCCTTCCCCTTTTCATAGCTCAGCAATTTCCCCCCCTTCTGGATACATGAAGGTATTAACAACACTTACCACAATATGCCAGCATGCCTCTTTCCCAGGATCCAGGTCAGATCTTCCTAGGATCCATTTCCCGTTGGGAGCCAACTTAGCTCCACATCCTATTCACATGCATGCAATTTCTATGTTTCAAGTTATTATTGCTGCTCAGGATTGAAGATAATTGTACTTTTACATTCCTCGCTTTATATATATATATATATATATATATATATATATATATATATATTTTATATATATATATATATATATATATATATTTTATATATATATATATATATATACATATTACTGTCACTGGATAGGAGCAAGAATGGTGGACATTGCGTTTTTATCACAGTATGATTGACACGTTGTCAATGATTTTGTTTTTATCATTGGCTATTCCAATTATGTGTTTTTGATTTAATGCATTTTACTATTTTGCACTTGCACAGTGGGCTGTGTATTTCCTTTTCCCTTTTCCCTATACCTTTTATGTCATTGGAGTCGGTTGAGCCCAAACAGGGTTTTTATTATGAGTTTTTGACAAAAATATATCTAACATCATATTTGAAGAAATACCAAATATGGACTTACCATCAATGATGTGAGGTTGGCCCAAACAAACTATTCAAAATTAAAGCAAACCTGAAGTTAGGCTTTAACCACTTAAATACCGGTCACTCCCCCCCCCCTTTTTGCCCAGCCCAATTTTTAGCCTTTAGCGCAGTCACATTTTGAATGACAATTACTCAGTCATGCAGCACTGTACCCATGTAAAATTTTGATCATTTTTTTTTTTTTAGACAGATGGCCGCTGATGAGGCTGCACTGATGGGTACTGATAGATTGCACTGATGGGCACTGATGAGAGGCATGAACAAGGTGGAACTGATGGTCACTGATAAGCTGCACTGATGGACACTGATGGGAACTGATAAGCTGCACTGATGGACACTCAGAACTGGAGAGCTGCGCTGTATATCGGCTATAGCGCAGTAAAAAATTGATTAAAGTGATTTTAAGGGGTAATTATTTTTTTAATAAACGTGTTATGCTTACCCACTCTGTGCAATGGTTGTGCACAGAACAGCCCTGATCCTCCTCTTCTAGGATCCCACTCTGGTGCTCCTAGCTCCTCCTCTTCTCAGAGTTGCACCATAGGAAGCCGCTTCCTATTGTGGCACACCTGTTGAGCCATGCTGTCTGTGTCTGTGGACACAGAACACTGCCCCTTGCTCCCTCATCACAGGATTTGATTGGCTGGCAGGGTGAGATGAAGACAGAAGGTTTTTTACTTTAATGCACAGAATAAATTAAAGTTAAAAAAAAACTTCTGTCTTTATAACCACTTTAAAGGCCATTCAAAATGTCACACTTTTCTATTTCCTTATAGTTTTGTAGTCCTGCATGTTATGATTGGTTTCCTTGGAAATACCCAAAATACTTTTTCACTCAGTGAATATGCTGCTTTCTACAATCACTACAATGCCAAGTAGCAGCCAATACCCTAAGCTTAAATGTTCTGGCACAGTAGTAGTAGTTGTCTAGTAGGACCGGAGGGTTGGCTTAACCAGAACTAGTTATTTTACTGGTTTACTGCTTCTAACCTCAGCTTGTTTAACTAGTTATGGGCCGTCCGCCGCAGTTGTACTGCGGAAGGTTGGCTCCCCTGCACGAATCACCATCATTGTACTTGGGCGTGTACACGGCGATCTGTGGGTGCGCGCACGTCACCGGAGTCACGCCCGAGCCGATTCGCTAGTGGGTGAGCCAATCAGCATGTCCCACGGACTCGATGTCTGCTGACCACCCATGATCGCTCCAGAGACAGGCAGAAAGGGGATCTGTCAATGTAAACAAACAGATCCTCGTTCTGTCAGGGGAGTAGAGTGAGATCTGCTGTTCCTAGTGATTAGGAACAGCGATCTCTCTCTACTCCCAGTCAGCCCAGCCCCCATACAGTTAGAAACACCTCCCTAGGAAACACTTAACCCCTTGATCGCCCCCTAGTGTTAACCCCTTCCCTGTCAGTGACATTTATACAGTGATCAGTGGCTATTTTTAGCTCTGATCGCTGTATAAATGTCAATGCTCTCAAAAAAGTGTCAAAAGTGTCCGATCTGTCCGCCGCAATGTTGCTGTCCCGCTAAAAATCACAGATCACCGCCATTTTTAGTAAAAAAAATAATAATAATAAAAATGGCATAAATCTATCCCCTATTTTGTAGACGTGATAACTTTTGCGCAAACCAATCAATATACGCTTATTGCGTTTTTTTAAATCAAAAATATGTAGCGGAATACATATTGGCCTAAACTAAGGAAAAAATTTGTTTTTTTTTAGATTTTGGGGGATATTTATTATAGCAAAAAGTAAAAAATATTGTTTTTTTTCACAATTGTCGCTCTTTTTTTGTTTAAAGCGCAAAAAATAAAAACCATAGGGGTGATCAAATACCACCAAAAGAAAGCTCTTATTGTGGAAAAAAAGGACATAAATTTTGTTTGGCTACAGCGTTGCACGACCAGGCAATTGGTAAAGCGACGCAGTGCCGTATCGCAAAAAATGGCCCGGTCCTTAAGTGGTTATTTAAGCTTTAGCAATAAAACCTGGAAGCTGATTGGTTTCTCTGCAACTAATTTTGCCTTCTCTAGCTTTAGTAAATAAACCCCAATATTTTAGTCCAGGTCAAGACAAGAAAAACAAGAAAATATTCTGTGTAAAAGAATTGATCCTAGCAGGGGGATAGGGGAATCCTATGGGCACCAAATGTTGTGTAGCTGCAGACTCCAATTATAGCAATCCACCCTGGAGGTGCCACACTGCCATCTACTGGTGCAGTTTCCGCCACATTTGTGACTGAAGAAAGCAAGCATAATACTACCACATCTGGAGAGGACATTTGAGGCTCTTGGCTCCAGGAAGATTAACCCCTTCCATACCGGGTCATTGTAAAATGACGCCGGCAGGAACCCTCTCTCCCTCTGGGTGGACGTCATATGAGGTCCTGGTTTGTGGGGGGATATCTGAATGATGCCTGCAGCTAGAGGCATCATTCAGATATCCTTCTCTTCAGCCGGCGATTCTGCGCACCATAAGAACGATAATAGCGGGGACATCCCCCCCCCTCCCGCCGCCATCCGGTGCTTCTTTGGGCTCTCCCGTGCCATCGAGGACCCGGAGAGAATCGGCCGGCGCCGGTGGTGGGTCATGTGACGAGCATAGAGATGACTGGTGACCAGATGGTCAGCAGTCATCTCTATGACTGTCGGAGGCCCGGGCGCGATGTGATGACGTCACACCCGGGTCCTCAGAAGTAAACAAAGCCGCCATTGCGGCTAGTAAGCATGAGGTCGGTGAAATTTTTTTCACGATCTCATGCTTTCCAGCCTGGAGGAGAGATGTGGGGTCTTATTGACCACGCATCTCTCCATAAAGAGGACCTGTCACACACCATTCCTATTACAAGGGATGTTTACATTCCTTGTAATAGGAATAAAAGTGATCAAAAAAAAAAATGTAAAAAAATGTGTAAAAATAAAAAAAATTAAGTAAAAAAAAAAAAAAAATAATAAAAAAAAAAAATTAAAATGCCCCTGTCCCCAATAGCTTGTGCTCAGAAGCGAACGCATATGTAAGTCCCACCAACATATGTAAACGCCGGTCAAACCACATATGTAAGGTATCGCAGCGTGCGTTAGAGCGTGTGCAACAATTCTAGCACTAGACCTCCTCTGTAATTCTAACCTGGTAACCTGTAAAAAATTTCAAAGCGTCGCCTATGGAGATTTTTAAGTACTGAAGTTTGGGCAATTTTAAAGCGTGACATGTTAGGTATCTATTTACTTGGCGTAACATAATCTTTCATATTTTACAAAAAAATCGGGCTAACTTTACTGTTTTGTTATTTTTTAATTCATGAAACCATTTTTCTTCCAAAAAAAAGGCGTTTGAAAAATTATTGCGCAAATACCGTGCAAGATAAAAAGTTGCAATTACCGTCATTTTATTCCCTAGGGTGTCTGCTAAAAAAACATATATAATGTTTGGGGGTTCTGAGTAATTTTCTAGCAAAAGAATGATGATTTGTACATGTAGGAGAGAAGTGCCAGAATAGGCCCGGTATGGAAGTGCTATAAAAAGCCCTGTATGGAAAGGGTTAAAGAAATTATTTTATGTATCTACACAGCCAGCTATATCCAGGTTTGAGCTTTAACTTTTTATCTCTATGGAAATATTTTTCCAGCTAAATGTAGCATTCTGTATAATCTAATCTAATGTATCTGATTTCGTGTATTTTCCACCAGAGGGCAGACAAACCTTGGAAGTAGCAAATAATTACATTTTCAAATGTTTAAACCGCAAGAAATATTCAAGTTATGTGCTTTGTAAACCTTATTACACTGTTGTTTATGAAACTGGAGCTCCTTTCTTTAGTACACGTTCATATGTCTTTGTTTAGTGCATTATGTTATTTAGCTGCATTTAGTAACATTAAAAATAGATAAATGTTAATATCATGCATAATGATATATACATAATATAGAAAAATAAGGAATTTGGGGACTTGGACTTTTTAGGCACAGTAATACAAAATTATTAAAAAAGTATACATTTATTAAGCGTAGATACAAATATAAACAGACTTGCTAAAAAATGCCACACAGCCATCACTGCAGGATGGTTCACTACCTTGAGCGCTGCGGATGTGGGGATATTTGATCAGGCCAAACATTTTCCTATTAGCAGTTATTACAGCCATCTGGCACTTTTCAACAGGACCTTATGGGATATACTATTGCTTGCTTGCTTTATAAACTCCACAGTTGGTTAGGACCCTACTATATGGCTACATCAGTTGGAGCCATTATGGCCAACTAACGTGGCGTTACATATTTATCTAACTAGGAAAAACCTACTTATCCTCATTGCTTCAGCGTCTCCTATCCTCCTGCATGTGTATCTATATTATTATACTGTTGGCTGCTATCATCTTAAAGCGGAGTTCCACCCTTTTTTTATGTTTATTAATAGTCAGCAGCTACAAAAAGTGTAGCTGCTGGCTTTTAATAAACATACACTTACCTGCTCCACTGTCCAGCGCCGCGCCGCCTGGAGCTCCGCTCCTCTCCCCCTTCCTCCGCCGGCGCGTCCATTCACAGTATGGGCACCCGGCCGTGACAGCTTTCGGCTTCACGGCCGGGCACTCACTGCGCATGCGCGAACGGCGCAGCGCTATGTGAGTGGACAGGCGATCGCCTGGGACCTGTCACGTCCCAGGTGATCGCCTACAGGGAGCAGCCGCCACAAGGCGATATGACGTATCGCCTAGGCGGCTCCAGGGCGGAAGGAGGAAGTGGGACAGGAAGTCCCACTCCTACTGAAGCCCCCACTCCCCCCCAAAAAAATTACATGCCAAATGTGGCATGTAAGGGGGTGAGGAGTGGAATAAAAAAAAGAAAAAAAATTGGGTGGAACTCCACTTTAAGTACATTACTGTACAATCCACATCTACATGCTGTGCTCCTGAAGAAGTGTGACTGCACGCGGAACTTGTCGAGCGAATGCAACATCTCATTAAACAACTCATACCGCACTACTTTTACCTCATCTACTCTGTGGAATGTTTATTATATGGAAAAACTTGTAATTCCTTCATCTTCCTATTGAGGACTTTGGTTTCTTTTATCCAATGGTGGTATTGTTGTATTGATTTAATCATGTGGGCCTTTTTTAGCAAGTCTGTTTATATTTGTATCTACACTTAATAAATTTATACTTTTTTAATCATTTTGTATTACTGTGCCTGAAAAGTCCAAGTCCCAAAATTCCTTATTTTTCAACATTTTTAGGATGTGGCACACTGCTATCTATGTTGGATCCGCAGCTACCACTCTGTGAGGTGATACAACACATCTATTTGTATTCAATTTACATAATATAGACACAGCTATGACTATCATTATTTTGCCCACATTTTAATTGTAACACTTTTAAAAGAGAAAGGCCCGGTTCACACAGGGGCCGCACGATTTTGGGGGCGACTCGGCGGCGCGACCTCAAGACGACTTGAGACGCCCGGTTCAGGCGATTTGCATAATGACTTCTGTATAGAAGTCAACGCAAGTCGCCCTGAGTCGCCCCCAAAAGAAGTACAGGAACCTTTTTCTAAGTCGGAGCAACCTGAGTCGCTCCTTTTAGAACGGTTCCATAGTACAGAGCGGGACGCGACTCGTCAGGCGACCGAGTCGCCTGACGAGTCGCCCCTATGTGAACCGGGCCAAAGTCATTTTGTTTATTTTAGTACAGTAACTAAAAATCCTAGTACCCAACTGTTCGTGAATGTATCTCACCAAGACAGATCTAAGGACATTGGGTTATGATAGAGCTTGGTGTAAAACTACAGTTGTGCTCATAAGTTTACATACCCTGGCAGAATTTATGATTTCCTGGATATTTTTCAGAGAATATGAATGATAGCACAAAAACATTCTTCACTCATGGTTAGCGTTTGGCTGAAGCCATTAATTATCAATCAACTGTGTTTACTCTTTTTAAATCATAATGACAACAGAAACTACCCAAATGACCCTGATCAAAAGTTTACATACCCTGGTGATTTTGGCTTGATAACATGCACACAAGTTGACACAAAGGTGTTTGAATGGCGATTAAAGGTAACCATCCTCACCTGTGATCAGTTTGCTTGTAATTAGTGTGTGTATAAAAGGTCAATGAGTTTCTGGACTCCTGACAGACCCTTGCATCTTTCATCCAGTGCTGCACTGACGTTTCTGGATTCTGAGTCATGGGCAAAGCAAAAGAATTATCAAATGATCTGTGGGAAAAGGTAGTTGAACTGTATAAAACAGGAAAGGGATATAAAAAGATATCCAAGGAATTGAGAATGCCCATCAGCAGTGTTCAAAGTTTAATCAAGAAGTGGAAAATAAGGGGTTCTGTTAAAACCAAACCACGGTCAGGTAGACCAACTAAAATTTCAGCCACAGCTGCAGGGAAAATAGTTTGGGATGCAAAAAAAAAAAAACACAAATAACTTCAGGTGAAATACAGGACTCTCTGAAAACATGTGTTGTGGCTGTTTCAAGATGCACAATAAGGAGGCACTTAAAGAAAGATGGGCTGCATGGTCAAGTCGCCAGAAGAAAGCCATTACTACTCAAATGCCACAAAGTATCCCGCTAACAATACGCCAAACAGCACAGAGACAAGCCTCAAACCTTCTGGCACAAAGTCATCTGGAGTGATAAGACCAAAATTTTGTTTTTTTGGCCACAACTATAAACACTACATTTGGAGAGAAGTCAACAAGGCCTATGATGAAAGGTACACCATTCCTACCGTGAAACACTGATGTATTGGGGATGTGTGAGCTACAATGGAAATTTGGTCAAAATTTATGGCAAGATGAATGCAGTATGTTATCAAAAAATACTGGAGGAACATTTGCATTCATCAGCCAGGAAGCTACGCATGGGACGTACTTAGACATTCCTACACAAGGCCAAGTCGAACTGTCACTGGCTACAGCAGAATAAAGTGAAGGTTCTGGAGTGGCCATCTCAGTCTCCTAAACCTCAATACCATTGGTCCACTCTGGGGAGATCTGAAACCTGAAGTTCATGTAAGACAGCCCAAGAGTTTACAGGAACTGGAGGCTTTTTGCCAAGAGGAATGGGAAACTTTACCATCTGAGAAGATAAAGAGCCTCATCCACAAATACCACAAAAGACTTCAAGCTGTCATTGATGTTAAATGGGGCAATACATAGTATTAAGAACTGGGGTATGTAAACTTTTGTTTAGGGTCATTTGGGTAGTTTCTGTTGTCATTATGATTTAAAAAGAGTAAACACAGTTGAATGATAATAAATGGCTTTAGCCAAACACTAACCATGAGTGAAAGAAAAGTTTTTGTTTTATCATTCATATTCTCTGAAAAATGGCCAAGAAATCATAAATTCTGTAAATTAATGAGCACGACTGTATATAGATGTCAAGAATGATATCTGGGTGTAGTGACATAATAGAGACAGGTTTTTTCTTTTACTCAAACAATTATGCTACAGAGTTGTTTGCTAAAAAGGGAACAAATGAGGATTAGAGAAAAAAAAACTTTCCAAGAACTGACCTTCTGAATCATGACACTGTAAATTCCTGTCTGCTGGAATCCACGGGTATAATACAGCATATTCACCCAGCCAATAACCAATGCAAACACCATAAGGGCAACATAGACTTCACTTCCTGCCAGGTAAAAAATGCCACTGCTTAAAATAATAGCGGCTTGGAGAAAGCTGTGAAAATAAAAACTAAATTACAAAAAAGAAAATGGTACACCATAAAAATATGTGTTTAACCTGACCTTTGCCCCTTTTACTAAAAATCATATCAGCATGCATCCCTGCTTGCTGTTGTGAAATCC
This sequence comes from Rana muscosa, assembly GCA_029206835.1. Lineage (NCBI taxonomy): Eukaryota > Metazoa > Chordata > Amphibia > Anura > Ranidae > Rana > Rana muscosa. The sequence goes on from CM055117.1 coordinate 150,152,628, forward strand.
TCTAATACCTTTTTTTTTTTTTTTCTATTGATTTACCTTAAAGCCAGCCATAGATGGTTAGAATCCCTGTTGAACCGGCTGATTGTACCCAAGTTGATCGATCGTTCGATCAACTTGGGTACAACCAGTATATTGGATTTTTCATGTGATTATTTCCATTGGCTATAGCTGCTACCAATAATTACTGGGCAGGGACGCCTGTGTGGAATTATTTATAAGAAAATTATACTTAGGAAAGTGGGTCTGAAAAAAAGCCTTGGCCCTCTGAATTTAGACAAGTTAGGATATTTAAAATCAGTACATTTAGGAACATATAATCTGACACTACAGGTGAATCTTCCTGGAGCATGTGTTTTAAGTAGCAGTGACTGATTCACCACCAGTAAATGTTTGGTGAAAGTAGAGGTGGACTTTAAACGGCACACAGATAGATATTGTAAAAATTCTAAGGGTTTTATTGTTGGTAGAAAAATATAATTGAATTTAGGTAAAAAGTACATTAATACAAGACACTGACATTATGTAACAGTTATCAATAGTTGATATAGGGTCCCATTTACAAGACTCGACACATCTCCCAGGAATTACATTGACATGTAAAATACACAAAGTAGAATGGAATAATGTATAGCCAACAAACACAAATGAGGAGTTGGACGGTATGCACGAGAGATGGCTGGTCTTATTGATGGGTCCGGTAAATTCAAAGATAAAGATCTTGCTTTCGCTCGACTAGTTTCGCGTTCCAAAACGCTTCGTCGGGAGCATAATATTCTGTCAAGATTATACATAAACAGTTCAAAAGAGATACTTCAGTTAATATAATTGTAATACTTGTATCTAGAATAGAACTAATAAAAAACATTTTAAAGAAGAAGCTGATATACATTGATTAAAAGTTTTCGATTGACCACAGAAGGATAAAACACCCACCACCTATACACTGCCAGCACCGAAACCAATCACACAACAGATGGGGCATGAAAGTAGCTGTGCAAAGTTGTAGAAAAAGCATGAAAAAAAGGGGGGGGGGGAAAGGGGAGGGGAGGGGGGAAAAAAAGAACGAAGAAGAAAAGAAACAAGGAATGGGGGAAGGGAATGGAGGGGGGGGGGGAAAGGGGGAAAAAAGAAAGAAGAAGGACTGGAATATGAATTAGTCCATATCCATAGGTACTATTAAAAATTTTTTTTGAAATTTGAGCAAGTTAGATAGCAGGTGCAAAAATTCTTATAAAACCGTAAGTGAAATAATGTGTCAATAATCACCATCGAGGCAGACCAAAAACAAGAAGGGGAGAACAAGAAAGAAAAGAAAAAAAAAAAAAATATATATATATAATAGTTTCTATACTTACGAACAAGGCCGTGTTAAGTAGTGAAACCAGCCTAGGTATTTTTACCTGGCAATCCGTGTATCACAGGGTGCCAGTATTATATAAACACATTCTAAAAGTAAAACACATAACGTGACCCATAAGAGCCCATTCACACAGGGGCGTCTTTGGATCCGACTCCAAATCGCCCCAGGTCGCCCCTAGTCGCCTCAGGTCGCGCTGGCTGAAGAAATCAATGTAAGTTAATGGAGCCGTCCTTATGCACACTACTGCAGTCGCTCCGACTTCAAAAAAGGTCCCTGTACTACTTCAATCCGACTCCTAGGCGACCTGTAACCATTCATTTCAATGGGAATCGCCTCTCACTGTCTTAATAGGAGCGACTCTCCAGGAAGATAACATACATTTATCAGGCAAAACTCTCTCTCCCCCCCTCCCTCCCACAGAGCTGATAATTGTTTGATTGGCCACTGGAATGTCTCCTGTCCTGCAGGCAACTTGGAGTTGCCTTGTAAATAGCTCCAGGTCGCGCTGAGTTGCCTCATAAAATCGTGTCTGAGTTGCCTCATAAAATCGCACTGGAAGTCGTGTTGCCCCTGTGTGAATGGGCTCTAAGTGTCAAAAGTAGGTGTTTTGAAACAAAATAAAGAGAGGGGAGTGGAGGTGGGGGGGGGGGGGGGGGGGGGGGGGGGGGGGGGAGGGGAAAAAAAAGGAAGGAGGGGGGGGGGGGAAAGAGGGAGGGGAATTTATTCATATATATATTATTATCCAAGGGCTCACCGTGGTAAACAATCATGCGTGATTTAAGTAAAAAAGTAACTATGCACAGGCTACTGATAGGTAGGGAACGTAAATCCAGGTATAACAGGCCAGACAATACTGTAGAGGAGTGTGTCAGTCAGGAGCACTTGCTCGAGCCACACAATGGTAATCTGTTAGGGTGACCCCTAATGATAGACTGACCCAGCTGAAAAACATAAATACAAAAAAGGAAGTTTAGGAAGGACCCCGCTTCCCTAGATCTATCTGCTCGTATCCCACATGGATGGTTCTTACCTTATAGCTTGACAGGGATTATATGCTGGTAGACCTGGATGGAACCTCTCCTGTGGACAGCCTCACAGTGCATTGTGCACCGTCTTTATGTGTCCCTACAGGAAGGCGTCATCACACCCGGAAGTGACACTGGTGCGCGAGTTCGGACGGTCATGCACATGCGCCGTAGGCGCTGCTCACGCAGCAACCTGGGGCCAATGAGAGAGTGACAGGGCATAGGCTATGTGCCCACACTGATGGCTGCAATGGTGGGCGGACTTACTGACCACTGCTGGTATTTAGAACACGACCCTTTGACCTGCTTTAAGGGAGCAATCGGCTCCCCCTGTGGTATGCTTTGTCACTGCCGCACTGGTCATGGGCTTTTGTGATGGCAGTGATCACGGCGCACATACATGGGCTGCTTGATCCCCTACGATGACGTGTCTGCTAGCTAGAGCGATGTGACGTACTGTAGGCTCCCGGAATACTTCCTGGGTTTCGCCCTGTCACTCTCTCATTGGCCCCAGGTTGCTGCGTGAGCAGCGCCTACGGCGCATGCGCATGACCGTCCGAACTCGCGCACCAGCGTCACTTCCGGGTGTGATGACGCCTTCCTGTAGGGACACATAAAGACGGTGCACAATGCACTGTGAGGCTGTCCACAGGAGAGGTTCCATCCAGGTCTACCAGCATATAATCCCTGTCAAGCTATAAGGTAAGAACCATCCATGTGGGATACGAGCAGATAGATCTAGGGAAGCGGGTCCTTCCTAAACTTCCTTTTTTGTATTTATGTTTTTCAGCTGGGTCAGTCTATCATTAGGGGGTCACCCTAACAGATTACCATTGTGTGGCTCGAGCAAGTGCTCCTGACTGACACACTCCTCTACAGTATTGTCTGGCCTGTTATACCTGGATTTACGTTCCCTACCTATCAGTAGCCTGTGCATAGTTACTTTTTTACTTAAATCACGCATGATTGTTTACCACGGTGAGCCCTTGGATAATAATATATATATGAATAAATTCCCCTCCCTCTTTTTCCCCCCCCCCTCCTTCCTTTTTTTCCCCTCCCCCCAACCTCCACTCCCCTCTCTTTATTTTGTTTCAAAACACCTACTTTTGACACTTGTGGGTCACGTTATGTGTTTTACTTTTAGAATGTGTTTATATAATACTGGCACCCCTGTGATACACGGATTGCCAGGTAAAAATACCTAGGCTGGTTTCACTACTTAACACGGCCTTGTTCGTAAGTATAGAAACTATTATATATATATATATATATATATTTTTTCTTTTCTTTCTTGTTCTCCCCTTCTTGTTTTTGGTCTGCCTCGATGGTGATTATTGACACATTATTTCACTTACGGTTTTATAAGAATTTTTGCACCTGCTATCTAACTTGCTCAAATTTCAAAAAAAAATTTAATAGTACCTATGGATATGGACTAATTCATATTCCAGTCCTTCTTCTTTCTTTTTTCCCCCTTTCCCCCCCCCCCCCTCCATTCCCTTCCCCCATTCCTTGTTTCTTTTCTTCTTCGTTCTTTTTTTCCCCCCCTCCCCTCCCCTTTCCCCCCCCCTTTTTTTCATGCTTTTTCTACAACTTTGCACAGCTACTTTCATGCCCCATCTGTTGTGTGATTGGTTTCGGTGCTGGCAGTGTATAGGTGGTGGGTGTTTTATCCTTCTGTGGTCAATCGAAAACTTTTAATCAATGTATATCAGCTTCTTCTTTAAAATGTTTTTTATTAGTTCTATTCTAGATACAAGTATTAAAATTATATTAACTGAAGTATCTCTTTTGAACTGTTTATGTATAATCTTGACAGAATATTATGCTCCCGACGAAGCGTTTTGGAACGCGAAACTAGTCGAGCGAAAGCAAGATCTTTATCTTTGAATTTACCGGACCCATCAATAAGACCAGCCATCTCTCGTGCATACCGTCCAACTCCTCATTTGTGTTTGTTGGCTATACATTATTCCATTCTACTTTGTGTATTTTACATGTCAATGTAATTCCTGGGAGATGTGTCGAGTCTTGTAAATGGGACCCTATATCAACTATTGATAACTGTTACATAATGTCAGTGTCTTGTATTAATGTACTTTTTACCTAAATTCAATTATATTTTTCTACCAACAATAAAACCCTTAGAATTTTTACAATATCTATCTGTGTGCCGTTTAAAGTCCACCTTTAGTTTAAATATACATTCTCCCATTAAATATCGGGACGTTGGCGCATTTATACTAGGTGCATCCACAGTGTCACCCTGTGGTGATGCACAATTTAGCAATTTCCTTCTAAAAAGTTTGGTGAAAGTAACTTTCACTGCTTTATAAATATGCCCTTTATTGTTAGCATGCATTTGTTTCTTATTGTACCAGTTATGTTTCATACAGACTAACAAATAATAATCTTGACACCATAATATTTAGAACTTACAAAAGAATTTCAAAATAGCCATCCATTATTAAAATTTGTAAAGAAGGACGCCTCTTCACAAAGTATATAATCTGAAAAAAATAAGAATATTGATATTTATTGAATAACATTATAAAATAAATGAACCAAATAATTAGAAAGTGTGCATTGGCTGTTTGTTCATTTACATTTTGTCTTTAACCACTTAAGGACCAGGCCTTTTCCGACACTTTTTGTTTACATGTAAAAATCTGTATTTTTTGCTAGAGAATTACTTACAGTGTTTCCCCGAAAATAAGCCCGGGTCTTATATAAATTTTTGTCAATCAAAAACACACTAGGGCTTATTTTCGGGGGATGTCTTATTTATTTACGGTATGTACAATAATCTTAAAGTGGTTGTCATCCTAAAAATAAAACATCCTGTTTCTTTAAAGCATGATAGATTGCATAGTGCTTGTGCTGTGTCATTTATCCATCTCCTGTGTCCCCTGTCTTCCCCTCCCCCTCCCCGTCAGGTCAGGAGTCAGTATTTTGACATAAAAAACATGTTAAAATCCTTATAGAATTATGTAATCTGTTTTGTAGGAATTGTGCCGACATGGGGTGCAGCGTGTCTCCCCTTGAAATTGTTTTATGGGAAATTCCTTTGTTACAGCTCTGGGTGACACATGATCTGCCTGAGCTCTTCTTCTCCACTCTGAGATCCCTGCTGACATCAGTCCGCTCCGTGCACTGAAGAGGAAGGGGGCGCAGACGTCAGCCGGGAGGAGAACAGAAGAGGGAAGAGCAGATATCCCCGCTGACATCAGCCCGCTCTGTGCACTGAAGAGGGAGGGGCCGCAGACGTCAGCCAGGAGGAGAGCAGAAGAGGGAAGAGCAGATATCCCGCTGACATCAGCCCGCTCTGTGCACTGAAGAGGGAGGGGCCGCAGACGTCAGCCAGGAGGAGAGCAGAAGAGGGAAGAGCAGATATCCCCGCTGACATCAGCCCGCTCTGTGCACTGAAGAGGGAGGGGCCGCAGGCGTCAGCCAGGAGGAGAGCAGAAGAGGGAAGAGCAGATATCCCCGCTGACATCAGCCCGCTCTGTGCACTGAAGAGGGAGGGGCCCCAGGCGTCAGCCAGGAGGAGAGCAGAAGAGGGAAGAGCCGACATCCCCGTTGACATCAGCCCGCTCTGTGCACTGAAGAGGGAGGGGCCGTAGACGTCAGCCAGGAGGAGAGCAGAAGAGGGAAGAGCAGACATCCCCGCTGACATCAGTCCGCTCCGTGCACTGAAGAGGGAGGGGCCGCAGGCGTCAGCCAGGAGGAGAGCAGAAGAGGGAAGAGCCGATATCCCCACTGACATCAGTCCGCTCCGTGCACTGAAGAGGGAGGGGCCGCAGACGTCAGCCGGGAGGAGAGCAGAAGAGGTAAGAGCCGACATCCCCGCTGACATCAGCCCGCTCTGTGCACTGAAGAGGGAGGGGCCGCAGGCGTCAGCCAGGAGGAGAGCAGAAGAGGGAAGAGCAGATATCTCCGCTGACATCAGCCCGCTCTGTGCACTGAAGAGAGAGGGGCCGCAGGCGTCAGCCAGGAGAAGAGCAGAAGAGGGAAGAGCCGACATCCCCGCTGACATCAGCTCGCTCTGTGCACTGAAGAGGGAGGGGCCGCAGACGTCAGCCGGGAGGAGAGCAGAAGAGGGAAGAGCCGACATCCCCACTGACATCAGCCCGCTCTGTGCACTGAAGAGGGAGGGCCCGCAGGCTTCAGCCAGGAGGAGAGCAGAAGAGGGAAGAGCCGACATCCCCGCTGACATCAGCCCGCTCTGTGCACTGAAGAGGGAGGGGCCGCAGATGTCAGCCGGGAGGACAGCAGAAGAGGGAAGAGCCGACATCCCCGCTGACATCAGCCCGCTCTGTGCACTGAAGAGGGAGGGCCCGCAGGCTTCAGCCAGGAGGAGAGCAGAAGAGGGAAGAGCCGACATCCCCGCTGACATTAGCCCGCTCTGTGCACTGAAGAGGGAGGGGCCGCAGACGTCAGCCGGGAGGAGAGCAGAAGAGGGAAGAGCCGATATCCCCGCTGACATCAGCCCGCTCTGTGCACTGAAGAGGGAGGGGCCACAGACGTCAGCTGGGAGGAAAGCAGAAGAGGGAAGAGCCGACATCCCCGCTGACATCAGCCCGCTCTGTGCACTGAAGAGGGAGGGGCCGCAGACGTCAGCCGGGAGGAGAGCAGAAGAGGGAAGAGCCGATATCCCCGCTGACATCAGCCCGCTCCGTGCACTGAAGAGAGAGGGGCCGCAGACGTCAGCCGGGAGGAGAGCAGAAGAGGGAAGAGCCGATATCCCCGCTGACATCAGCCCGCTCCGTGCACTGAAGAGGGAGGGGCCGCAGACGTCAGCCAGGAGGAGAGGAGAAGACCTCCGGTGAGTCTGTAAATAAAGTATTTTGCACAATGCAATTACAAAGGGAGACACGCACACCTTATAGCGGTGTAATCGTTCTGCAAGGTGGATTATTTTATTTTTAACAAACTTTACTTGGGCTTATTTTCGAGGTAGGGCTTATATTGCAGCCCTCTCCGAAAATCATGCTAGGTCTTATTATCGGGGTAGGTCTTATTTTTGGGGAAACATGGTAGAACCCCCAAAAATTATATATTTTTAATAGATTTTTATGATGATTATCTCCATGTGTTTTAAAGCGGAGCTCCACCCTAAAATGGAACTTCCGCTCATCAGAACCCTCCCCCCTCTAGGTATCATATTTGGCACCTTTCAGGGGGAGGGGGGTGCAGATACCTGTCTAAGACAGGTATTTGCACCCACTTCCGGGAGTCCTCTCTGCGGGTATGCTGCGGGTAGTACGTCACTTCCCGCAGAATACCCGTTGTGTTCTGAGAGACACTCGGCTCCCAGAACACAACAGGGACCAGTGAGAACGGCGCAGCGCAACTCGCGCATGCGCGCCGTAGGGAACTTCCTGGTTCCCTCACCGAGGATGGCGGTGGGGGCAGCAGAGTGACGAGCGATTGTGTCCTAATATTAAAAGTCAGCAGTTGCAGTATTTGTAGCTGCTGGCTTTTAATATATTTTTTTCCAGGGGAGCTCCGCTTTAAGAACTCTCATTACAAGCCCAGCCAATGTAAGCATTGCTTTGTTTACATTCACCCTGTATGCTGTCTGAACTTCACAAGTCTCTACACTGAGTGTAAAAAAAAGCAATGTTTACCCTGACCTAGGCCTGCGCTAACAATTCTCAAATCACAGGAAAATAAAAGGCAGAGATAAGACTGTAAAAACATCAAGTGTCACAGGCTTAAAGGAGAAGTCCAGCCTGAGCTTTTTAGGCTGGGTTTCTCCTATGGGTCACAGGAGTGCAATTAGTTTTGCACTCCTGTGACCCGTTTTCAGCAGAGAACGATCTGAAGTCTGCCCTCTGCTGACGTCACTGCCATCAGTCGGGGCAGCGCGTCATCACGACTTACAAGTCGGGATCCGCCAGCTGCCCTGATTGATGGCAGTCTCAGCGTATCAGCGAGCCACTGAGACAGCCTCTCTCCACCCCTCCACTGCTCAGCGCTCCAATGAGCGCTGAGAAGTAGAGCAGAAGCCATGCTGACTGACAGTCAGCATGGCTTTGCTCAGGAAGGTGTGAGAACTGAGCCATCGGTGGTGTTATATATATTGTAATATATTTATACATACCTGACATATTAGTATATAAAGCCCACCAAACATGATAATGATTTCTCCAAGTACACGAACGTTGTCTTTGGGTGTCCCTTCCAGAGGAAATGGGGGCTTTAAAAAAAATTAAAGGTGTTATAATTGGAGCGATTTTTAAACAAAATTCTCCAGACCATTGCACATTGCTAAGAAAGTAGCTAAAGTCACATATACACACAAATCTTGCTGACATTTACTACACTTCTAGTGCAACTGCACCTTGACCAATTTCCATTCATTGTTATTTTTTGTCTGAATTTGCATAATAAACAAAAACGCTAGTGTTTAAAATGCACACAATGATTTCTGGACAATGAATGTGGACATCGCTGGACAGAGAGGGACCTCAGGTAAGTATTAGGGGGTTGCTGCACACAGAAGGCTTTATATTAATGCATAGAATGCATTAAGATAATAAACCTTTTTACTTTACAATACCTTTTTGGGCCACTAAAGGCGACATTTACTACAGGTAAATCTTTCTGATGAATGTGTTTTAATACACAGTACATTAGCAGTTTGATTAATTTACTACTTTATAAATATGCCCCTAAGACTCCATTCACACAGGGGCAACACGACTTCCAGCGCGACTTTGGGAGGCAACTTGGACACGACTTGAGCATGAATCACAGCGCGACATGAGGCAACTTCAAGTTGCCTCCAGGACAGGAGACATTCCAGTGGCCAATCAAACAAGAATCAGCTCTGTGGGAGGGAGGGGGGAGGGAGGGGTTTGCCTGAGAAATGTATGTTCTCTTCCTGTATTGTTGCTTCTGTTAAGACAGTGATCCGACTTCTGAGGCGACTTCCATTGGAATCAATGGGTACAAGTTGCCTACAAGTCGCCTAGGAGTCGGATTGAAGTAGTACAGGAACCTTTTCTGAAGTCGGAGCGACTGCAGTAGTGTACATTAAGACGGCTCCATTCACTTACATTGATTTTCTCATGCAGCGCCACTTGAGGCGACTAGGGGCGACTTGGGGCGACTTGAAGTCGGATCCAAAGTCGTCCCTGTGTGAATGGGCTATAAGTGATTTTCATAAATGTCCCCAATTATGTGGTTTAAATAAGACTCCCCATATCTAGCAGATTGGTCCACTGCTGGCTTAAGCCTCGTACACACGGCCGAGAATCTCGTCGTAAAAAACACGTCGTTTTTTTCGACGAGATCCTTGGACAAGAAACTTGTCCCGGCCGAGTGTACACACGCTCATTTCAAAGAACCCGCGGTTCTTTGAATGGAGCGAACGCGGTGACGTAATTGAATACGACGAGCATGCGCTCGTCACATTCGATGCCATCGCCGCCATCTTTGTACACCCTATCCTATGCCTAGGAAGCTACCGCGCATGCGTCAAAGTCATTTCGAGCATGCGCGGGCTTCCCGGAGGACAGGTAAGTGTACACACACACAATTTTCTCGTCGAGAAACAGGCTGACGAGAATCTCGACGAGAAAATAGAGAGCAGGTTCTCTATTTTCTCGTTGAGATTCTAGTCGGTTTTCTTGACGAGAAACCATACACACGAACAAATTTCTCGGCAAGAAATCTCTGCCAGCAAGTTTCTTGCCGAGAAACTCGGTCGTGTGTACGAGGCTTCACACTTTTCCCCTGCACATGTAGATACATTTTGTTTAATTTCTCACCTGTCCTTCAAGTGGTCTGTGATAGGCTGTCACTGTGAATATGATCATGTACAAAACATAGAGGAAAAACTTCACACAGAATATCATGCCAGCATAAGAATCCCATTTTTCCTGCATCAAATGGTTGATGGGCTCCAGCACTATCATTTCATGCCGATTCTGGAGAGAGACATCAGGAATATCAATGTCATAGTTCTTTTTCACTTATTGAACAGACAAGACAGATAAACATTTTCAATTATATATTTACAAGACAAATAGAGCAAATAAGAGAAATTTTACTGTCAGGGTTTGCTATTTATTAAAAAAAATAGCTCCCCCCCCCCTTCAAAACTGCATGTACATTTGTTCTGTGCAAATTAAATATCTGTTGTGAGAATAGGGGGAACATTGAATATTATTCGGGTATTTTCTCTTCTAGTTGAAAGCAAAAAATATTGCAGCAGAAAACAGAGCTTATAAAACTGTAATCTCTCAAGGAAAAAAGAAAAGTATTACAGGTATTTGATTGCAGCACTTATCTCCAATTGTACAGTGGTACAGGCATCAGCGCATATGTTTTTTTAAATCCAATACTAATATCTAAAGAACTGTCACAGACTAAGAAAGTCAATATAGAAAGTGATAGGTATCCCGGGAACCACACATTAAGTCAAAGTCTGCTGTGTGAAAGTGAATATGAGTTTAAGCCTGGACCCCCGCCAGGCCACGTCCCCAATGCATTTCACTCAGCCCACCGGAGCTTACTCATGTGGATGGACATATAGAAGTTACAATATTAATCAGTAAAACAGTGATGACACCCACTTTGGGTGATAAATACCTATGTATCCTTTGCATACAATGTATCCAAGATTGACTGTCTGACGGCATCTAATCAATTGCAATCACTGTTCAGGTATTCAGACAGTCACTGGTGTTGTGGCTGTCTAAATACAACAGCCAGCAGTGCAGATCCCTCCATCCACGCTGTTTGTTATGAAGCCTGCTGGACTGAACAAGAGGAATCTACAAATGTATGACTAACATATATTTTTCTTATTTAGCCCCCCAGGCTCAACAAGAGAAATCTAAAAGCTTCCTTTATCTATGCTAAAAAACATGGATGGAGGAATCTGCATTGCCAGTTATTGTACAATATTCATCTGATAGGAAGCAGTCACTGTTAGGCTGACAATATTCTACCTGACTCCTTTTGGTTTTTAACTTAAAGTTTGTCGGAGCTGCCAATAAAGATACCCACAGTGGCGGCTGGTGCTCAATATTTTGGGGGGGGGGGGAGGGGGGGCGGCACAGACTAAAAATATATATATTCATATTCATTCGCTATTGTCACACAAGTGGGTGTGCTTGGGGCGCAGTGATCTACGCCCTGTGCCCACCCTTTTTTTAAGCCTATTAGAGCCTCTGGCTCTAATCACGTGCTTAAAAAAAAAAAAAAAACCATTGGAATCCATGCATCCGGCGCCCTGCATGTAGATTAGGGGGCCGGACGCAAGGATTGGGGGCCACTGCTTACAGCTCAAATTTCAGCTAAATCTTGCCAAATTGGTCAAAATTCAAGCTGTGCATGGTCAGCGTTAGACCTGTCCAAAGATTTTCTAGCAATAAGGAACCACAGCGTTTACAAATCCTGCTAAATGCCACATATTCTCTTTGCAGACAATTGCGACGGCGGTCCTAAACAGTGACCCCTTTTTAGGCCATTTGGTTAATGCCAAAACATTTATTTTCCAATATGCCATTTTGCCACATTGAAACAATTTAAACCACAACGTCTTACTCACATTGGCACTACTGTTGAATACAATGGTTTCCAGCACAGAGTCAGCTTCATAGGAGTCCACAGATGACATGTCATACAGAGAGGTGTGCACTGGGCCGTATGTCCATTCCGTGAACTTCCGAGACAGATGTTTATACTCTGGCTCTGTGATCTCCCTCCGCAGCATGTGCTTGAACAACTGAAAGACAGACAGCTGATAAGTTTCATATAAGCAACAATATACACTGTTTACAATGAAGCCAACCTCCAATAAGCATTCTTTTTTTGAAGGATGACTGCTCAGCAAATGTGGAGATTTTATAATACCTTTGTTCCCCAGTTAATCTGGATCACAAATTATGTTTAGAATGAGGAAAGGTTAGAACCTCTGCCAGGATTTTATTTTTGTCTCCACTGCCACTGGGAAAAGTTACTTACAGTACTGTCATACTGGACAGGAATTAAGACTTGCAACTGGGACAGTAATAAAAGGCTAGTTGTACATCTTACCTAGTCTGCTAAAAAAAAAGTGCTCCCTCATCCCAAACTTCCTGGGACTTTGAGTGGGAAGCGTTTTCCCCCTCCTCTATACCCCCTGGATTCCCCCCTCCCGGTGGTCTATTGTGTACAGAGAGCCAGCTGTAGGTGTGCAGGATCCCACCCACCTTGCTTCATCCACCGCTGCCTCAAACCGCCCCCCCCCCCCCCCCACTGGGTGTGCTATGGAGCTATGTGCAGCTGCTGGCTCTCACTGTTGGTTCTTCACTGCTACACTGTGAATTGTGACAGAAGCAGGATCTGTGTGAGAGCAGGCAGTGTAAAACCCCTGCTCCCTCCTCTGCATTCCCCCCTCCCCTCCTGGCAGTGCAGGATCCAAACAGAGGGAGCAAGAGTAGAACCAATGGAAACTTTAGAAAGGACTGCTCTGCAGACATTGTGGACTATGGGAATTGTAGTTCTTAAATGAGTGCTGCACCATATTTGTTAATGGAGGTTAACAGGCTGTGGACGTCATCTCCCACAAATCCCTGATCCTGGAGTGCAGGAGCTCCACTGTTTTCCCAGGCATATTGGCTGACATTGCGGCAGCGATGGGTACAGACCCGCTGTCAGCATCTGTGCCTCACCAAAGCCCATGGAGAGGAGCTAAGGGGACTGGTTTCTGTGAGTGTTCATCCACATCAAGGAGACCTGCATCTGAGTCTTCCAGAGCTTCCTTCAGAGACTTCAGAGACTGAGTGGAGAGAGAGAAAGAGTCGCTGCGTGTTCAGAATTGGAGCTGAGAGACTGCGACCTGTGTGAGAGACCGGGACCTTATCGATCAGACCTGCTGATCGCCAAGTCATTGGTACCAGATTGCCACCTGCCAGGAAGTGGTAAGCTAAGCTTCACATCCTAAACACCTGCCACACACTGCTAGGTCAAATAGAGACTTCTCCTACTTAGTGACCTATATCCTGCCATCCAACCCAACTCTTAAAAGCACAGTGCACCACCTAAAGAAAGGCCCCACCAAAAGCCAGCCAATGTTAATCACTAGGTGCTAAAGGTACTTTCTACCATCTCTAGGGTACCTCTACACTAGAAACGCATATGCCCACCTGCTGTTGGGGTTATATTCACAAGGTGTACACCAGGACCCTTTTGATTCTCCTGAATTGGTGCCAGCTAGTGGGTGATCAACTATTTCACCCCTTATGGTGCTCTCAAGTCTGTGTAATTACATGTTTATTCATGTACCCCTTGTTTGTTGGCATTGCCTTAATACATTTATTTATTTAGCTCCAAGTTGTTGTGGCCTAATTCCTGTGAAATGTTACAGAGTGGTAGCTTACTAATTCTTAAGTTACACAGATGTAAACGGCCTTAGTCTACGACCAAGTGTGTCAGAGGGGACTGAGCAGCAGTCGTAGCAGAATCCATCATCACCAGTGGCTCCTGCTGGGGTTAGTGCTGCAAATGACAAAAGGGCAGCATTTTGTAAGTATTAGGGGCAGTTTACACACAACTCTAGGTCTACCCTTACAGGCTTTCTAGAGAATGTGCACTTGTAAGAGTAAATATGTAAATAATTCCCTTACATGTCCTTAACCTACAAAATGTACCTAACATTTCTCCTGTCTAAACACCTAATGCTTAAAGTGACATTAAACAATATCCTTATTCTCCAAAAGTAATCCATACACATTCATTACTTATTACTTAATGGGCCCGTTATCTGTTTTCCTTGAAATTATTTATTTCTCTGTTTTCCTACCTCTTTCTAATTAGCTTTGTGAGCTACTGACCTCTCCTTTTCCCCCCTCACTTCAGTTTGTTTGGAAGAAACAGTGCACATTTATTGCGGTCATGTGCGCTGCCCTATGCACACTACACATCCTATAGTCCATAGTCTATCTTAAAAACAAGGAAAAGAGCGTGGCTATGTTCCTACACAAAGTGGGACCATGGGGAATTAATGTAGCTACTCTTTTAGTCTTTTACAGGAAGATCACATCAAAGCAGCAAAAAAAATTTTTTTTTGAGATTTGGAGCTAGATATGTGCACTGCCAAAAATTTTGTTAGTCTTCGTTTTTTGGGTCATTCGTTATGATTGAAATTTGTTATTTCTAATAAAATTCTAATTTGTTATGTTGCATCCGTTTAGATGCGGTATACGTTATTTCGATCATTCGGAAATTCGAAAATCCAAAAATTTGAAAATCCAAAAACAAGAACGAAAAACCGAAAATTCAAAAGAACAAAAATCCGAAAATTTGAAAATCCAAAAATTTGAAAATGCTAAATAATAACTAACTCACTAATAATAACTAACTATTAAATTATAGGTATTGGAATTTCCTTTCAAATTTGGCTGTTAGTGAACGTAACGAATACAAATTTATCCGAAGTTACGAATCATCCAAAATAACGAATGGAACGTAACAAAATAATAATAATAAATAATAATAATAAAACGTTTTTATTATTATTATTATTATTATTAATTTGTTACGTTCCACTCGTTCAGATGCGACATTCGTTATTTCGGATAATTCGTAGCTTTCAATAAATTTGCATTTGTTACGTTCACTAACAGCCAAATTTGAAAGGAAATTCCAATACCTATAATTTAATAGTTTGTAATAGTAATTATTAGTTAGTTAGTTATTATTTCGGATTTATGAATTTTCGGGTTTTCGCCATCTTTGTATTTTCGTTCTATTGAATTTTTGGATTTTCATTCTTATTTTTGGATTTTTGGATTTTCAAAATTTTTGATTTTTTTTAATTTTCAGGATTTTCAAATTTTAGTTTTCCGAAGAATTTTAAAAACAAATTCGGAACGAAACTAATTGCACATGTCTATTTGGAAGCTAAGAGTAATAGAATGGAATTTGAGTTATGAATACAGACTTCAATAGCACTTTTTAAAAACAAGAGTTTAATGTCACTCTAATTACTAAAACAAATTCCCCCCCATACCCAAACTTTTTGTGAAGTTGTTCTACCAAAATACAGACCTGAGTGCAGACCACATGCTAAAATACTGACATTTATCCCCGCTACGAGGTTCTGGCGTCTAACAGCTTTTGTAAGAAAAACATCCTGACCTCATCCTGTGTCTAGTGTGCATACATATAGGCAGCCCCACTCATTCTTGTGATTGGTCTATACATACATATGTTGGCCCCCAGCCAGTAAAGACCAACAATAAAAATTAACAAGGTTGTGGGGAAGAAGTGTGCTGGCTACACTAAAAACTAAAGTGGTATTAACCACTTACGGACCGCCAGTCGTCGTTATACATCACTACTTTGAAGAGGAGTACTGTTGTTATAGTAGCAGCTAGCTACCATAACCCCAGTATCCTCAAGAGCAGGCGGTCCGCTTCAAGATTAAAGTGGTCTCTGTGGTGGATTCGCCGTGAGATCACTTTTATCAGCAGCAGGAGAAGGGCCCCCCTCCCACCGCTCTCCAGTGCCCTCTGCCGCTTACCGGAGCCGTCGGCAGCGGCGGAGGCAATCGGATCCTTTCCCTTCTGTGACATGAAGACGAGTGAGGAGAAGATGGCCCCCACCCGTCTCCATATCATTGCAGGGTGGAAGCGACATCAAAACGTCACTTCCGCCCAATGCTCTTAAAGGGACTTTTTTTTTTTTTTTAAATGACCTAAAAAAAAAAAATTATTGCATTTTTGTGTAAATATGAGATCTAAGGTCTTTTTTGACCCCAGATCTCATATTTAAAGTGGTTGTAAACCCTTACAGACCACTTTGACCTACAGGTAAGCCTAGAATAAATCTTACCTGTAGGTGCAAGAAATATCTCCTTAACCTACACGGTTAAGGAGATATTTGCAAGAAAGACGGCACCGATGTCTATGGCGCATGCGCACCGTAGACAACGGCGCAGGCACACTGAGCATGCCGTTTAATGAATGGGATCGTGCCGTCACTGACGGCTCCCGCGCATGCACAGGAGTGACATCATCGCGGCTCCGGCCAGTCACAGCGTCGGAGCCGCGATACACGGAAGTCACTCCGGGTATCATGGTGGCGACGGAGGAGATGACCGAGGACCGATGCGGGGGCTTCGATTTCAGGTAAGTAATTCATAATGAGCTAGTATGCTATGCATAATAGCTCATTATGCCTTTGTCTTGCAGGGTTTTTTTCATGCTTTTTTTTTCTAATACAAGGGATGTTTACATTCCTTGTAATAGGAATAAAAGTGACCCAAATTTATTAATTTTTTTAAAAACAGTGTCAAAATAAAAAAATTTAAAATAAATAAATAAGATTTTTTTTTTAAAGCGCCCCGTACCTGCGAGCTTGTGCGCAGAAGCGAACGCATATGTGAGCAGCGCCCGCATATAAAAACAGTGTTCAAACCACACATGTGAGGTATCACCATGATCGTTAGAGTGAGAGCAATAATTCTAGCCTTAGACCGCCTCTGTAACTCAAAACATGCAACCTGTAGAATTTTTCAAACGTCCCCTATGGAGATTTTTAAGGGTAAAAGTTTGTCGGCATTCCACGAGCGGGCGCAAGTTTGAAGCGTGACATGTTGGGTATCAATTTACTCGGTGTAACATTATCTTTTACAATATAAAAAAAATAAAATTGGGCTAACTTTACTGTTGTCTTTTTCTTTAATGCAAAAGGGAATTTTGTCCAAAAAAAGTGTGCTTGTAAGACCACTGCACAGATACGGTGTGACATAAAGTATTGCAACGACCGCCATTTTATTTTCTAGGGTGTTAGAAAAAAATAATAATAATATATATATATATATATATATATATATATATATATATATATATATATATATATAATGTTTGGGGGTTCTAAGTAATTTTCTAGAAAACAAAACGGATTTTAACTTGTAAGCACCAAGTTTGAAAAATAGGCTTGGTCCTTAAGTGGTTAAAGTGGTTTTAAAGGCACAAGTTTTTTTTACCTTCATGCATTCTATGCATGAAGGTAAAAAACCTTCTCTGTGCAATGACCCCCCCTCCCCAGCCCCATCTAATACTCCCCTTAGCTCCCTCTCGATCTAGCGATGTGCATGAGAGCTGAGCTTCTCATTCCTCTTTGGCTGAGACAGCAGCGGCAGCCATTGGCTCCTGCTACTGTCAATCACAGCCAGTGAGCCAATGAGGACAGAGCAAGGGGTGGGGTGCGGTTGGGCGGGGCCTAGCCTTGGCTCTGTGTGTCTTATGGACACATAGATCGGGCGTCAAGAGCGAGAATGTGCCCCCAATAGCAAAGTGCCAAGCGCTAGCTATTGGGGGCACTGGTTGAAGAGGAGGAGGGAGACACGAAAAGAGGATTGGGGCTGCTCTGTGCAAAAACATTACACAGAGCAGGTAAGTATGACATGTTTGCTATTTTTTTTGTCACTTTAAGTTCTCATTTTATACTTAAAGTGGAGCTCCACCCTAAATAGCAACTTTTGCTATTTGGAACCCTCTCCCCCTCCGGTGTCACAATTGACACCTTTCAGGGGGGAGGGGGGTGAAGATACCTGTCTAAGACAGGTATTTTCACCCACATCCGGGAGTCCTCTCTCCGGGAATCTGCGGGAGTTACGTCACTTCCCGCAGACTTCCCTTGGTGTTCTGGGAGACACTCGGCTCCCAGAACACAGGAGCACCAATCAGAACGGCGCAGCGCGACTCGCGCATGCGCCGTAGGGAACCGGGCATGAAGCCGCAGGGCTTCACTTCCTGGTTCCCTCAGCGAGCATGGCGGAGGGAGCAGCAGAGCGACGAGCGGTCGCTCGTCCTCTGCTGCGGACGTCGCTGGACTCCAGGACAGGTAAGTGTCCAAATATTAAAAGCCAGCAGCTGCTGTAGCTGTAGCTGCTGGCTTTTAATATTTTTTTTCCGGCGGAGCTCCGCTTTAACATTTAACCTGGCATTTAGCTTTTACACCTCCCAAAGCCCTAACACTTCCACTAACCCCTAAATGTGGCCCTTAAATCTTAAACTCCCTGGCAAAACCTAACCTTTAAGTAACTCCTAAAATGTAACGCTAACACTAATTGAACCCATAAATTAAGCCCTAACACTAAATAAACCCTTCTACTAATTACCCACCTCATTCTGTGCCAGGTCTACACAGACACCACCAATATCCTAGAGTCAGAATCAGCTGATCAATTGTAATTAGTATGATGGTTCAAAGACAACAGAAACGCCAAAAAGTTTAAATAACTTGCATTTTCATTATCTATTACCCATCCAACCAACTGTGTTAACAATTCTTCTCTAAAATAAAATGTTGATTTCTGTTTTAATTTGAGAACTAAAATAAATATTTAAGGCCAATCGTCCTTAACACTCATAAAAACACGTTCCTATTGTCCTTCACTGAAACATTCTAGACACTGAGATATTCAGAGTGGCTAGACATTACCTAAATGTCCTTTATTTTATCTTCAGACGTCTGACACATTTTAGGAATTCATTTTGTTAAATTGCCCTCTAAAACATCCTTTTTAATGTCAATCGGCCATGATTTTTCTACCATAATTAAACACAGAAAGCTAACAAACGTGAGACAAATAACAAGGATAACAACAAAGGTTAACAGATAATATGGAGTGAGGGATACAAGAAGCTTTTTGAAAGTCAAACTCCAAAGGACTTATAATTCTGCACAATCTTTACATTTACACAGCCCTGCCAGGTGGGTTTCCTGACATTCCTCTACTGTAGCTAAGCAATGCAGCTTGGTCACCTCCTTGCCCCATGGAATATAGGTAATGTACATTTATAGCCTGAGGGAGAGAAGTTATGAGAAGGGGGAAAACTACAACAAATCATAAGTATAAGGACTGTTGTATGTAGGCAGGTAAAGTCTACTTGCTCCACTGCAGGTGTTGCTCTTTCGCAGCGGCACTGCATTGGGACAGGAAGTCAAGAGGAACATGGGGAATCTATCCTACTCTAGCAGCAAGCTTGGGTTAGGCAGAGCCTTTTAAGTCCCCGGCTCCCAAGTTTGGCATGCATTTTGTAGGGACAGGTACCTCGCCTGGTAGGGACAGAACTAGCAGCAGAGAAAAGTTCCTGGCTAGGAGGAAAAGCGTAGGGCTTGCAACTTCCCTGGGCATTTTTCATGCTTGGGCAAAGATGGCCAGGCCCCAGTTGCACAACATGTAGGACTTGGACCTTCTAATAATTGGTGGTACAAGAGACCTCTTGTCTCCCAGCCACTGGGTTAACGATTGTTAGGAAATTTCTAAAAACGAGACAAAAACTGTAGAATGGGGAAGAACAGAGCCAATGTCAGGTACTTGTTGCTGTCTACAATCAGGGGGAAATTCTCTAACTTCCTGCCTGGGTGACACTCTGGGGTTGATTTACTAAAAGTGGAGAATGCTAAAGCCGATGCAGCTGTGCATGATAGCCAATCAGCTTCCAACTTCAACTTGTTCAATCAAGCTTTGACAATAAAACCTGGAAGCTGATTGGTTTCTTTGCAGAGTTTCAACAGTTTTAGTAAGCCAACCCTTCTGTTTCTTGGGGTGTCATATTATGTTGCTGGAATAGGCAGTAAGAGAAAATCCCACCAACTGAGACTCCTTACCCGCCATCACCATATGCAAAAGGAACAATATGTTTTAGCAGGAGTTGATGTGAGTTGAAGTGTATGTCCAGACAATTTTTTTTTATGTTTTCGACAAAATGGGGAGGCATTAAACCCCCTGTTAGATTTTTACTGCTATCCAAGGCTCCGTAAGAGAAATGTACCTACATTTTTTGGTTTCCTGTCCTCCTGCCAAAGTTTTACCAGACAGGAGGTGAGGGTAATGCTGCAACAGCAACACAAACGGGAATAGAAATGTTTTTATTTTCTCCTCCTCCATTGAAAAAAAGCAAGATGTTTTTGGAATAGCTGAAGATTGAGGAACCTGTTGTGATCTGAATACTCCAGCTGGAACGATAAGTTTCAGCGCTGGCTTTTCACCGCTAACTGTACTGTAAAGTGGGAATGAAAGTAACACTTTCAATAGATGACTCAGGTTTTTTTTATTGATCAGCCAGTTGGCTGATTGAATAAACAAAAAACAAATAGATTCCTCCATCCACACAAGCAAGGTGGATAGAGGAATCCTCCTTGTTGTGCCATTGTATATTCTGACAGCAGGACTCCTCATCTGTCAGAATACATTGGTTACTGGTTGCAGCTCATTGCCTGCTTTTGCTGATCGAAGAAAGTTTTCCAAGAAGCCCGTTTGACAGAAATGGAGTGTTACAATAACCTCTGTCAAGTGGGAACGGCCATACATGGATTGAAATTTAGCTGAACCAGTCAAATTTTAGTCCATCTAAGGCCAGCTTAAAGGAGAAGTCCAGCCTGAGCTCATTAGGCTGGGCTTCTCCTAAGGGTCACAGGAGTGCAATTCTTTTTGCACTCCTGTGACCCATTTTCAGCAGAGAGCGGTCTCACCGCATCATCCCGACTTCAGACATCTGTATCCACCAGGTGCCTGGACTGATAGGCGTCTTAGCCTCTCAGCAAGCCGCTGAGGTGGCTGCTCCCCGCCCCTCCACAGCTCAGCGCTCCAGTGAGCATGGGGGAGCAGAGCAGGGGAGCTGCTGACTGACAGGCAGCAGCTCTCCACTCAGGGATCTGTGAGAAACGAGCCATCAGCGATATTCAATGGCTCTGTTCTCAGTGAAGAGGCGACGGGGGACAGATGCAGCATCGGTCCAATGCTGCATCCACCTAGGTAAGTATGACTGGGGAAAAAACCCCAGACCCATAATTCTCTTTTAGCGGTATTACAAAAGGCAGCAGTAGCCACACATTGTACACGCTTGATTAGTGTTCATTTATGTTTACAATGTACAGCGCTAAACTGTGTTTTTGGCCAAAGTTTAGCTTTAAATTGGTTGTAAACCCTGTATAACCACTTTTACCTACAGGTAAGTCTATAATAATAACTTGCACAGTTTAGGAGATATTCACTGTATCCGCATGAGCCTACGTCATCGACACATGCGTACTGAAGAAGCGGCTCACTCGCGCCATTTCGTTAGCTGCTGTGCCATTACCGGCAGCTCCCACGCGCATGACGTCATCACGGCTCCGGCCAGTCACAGCGCCGGAGCGCACGAGCCCGCGAACCTGGAAATAACTCTGGGACGACCTGTTGCCGGTCACATCGTTCTAAGGTAAGTATTTCATAATGAACTAGTATGCATACTAGCTCATTATGCCTTTGTTTCAACGTTTTTTTTTTTCTTTCATCTGGGTTTACAGCCACTTTAATCCATTCAACAAATGGGGCTGCTAATGTATAAAGTTTACAAAGTTTTCTTTTATACTAACCTCAATTTTACCAGTTTTGGCGGCTAGCTTCAGTGGTGTTAGACCTTCCCAGTTAGGAGTTTCCTCCAGGTCCATCTCTGGATCGATTGTTATGGATCTCTTCAGAATGTCATCATACATTTTAGTGATTATCTTAGTGTTCTTCTCTGTGTTATCAGCTACTAAAACCAGAGCGTGCAGGACTGTATTCCCATGACTATCTCTGGCTTTTAAGTCAGCCTTACGATAGGGATTGTTTAAGAGATAGTCAACAATATTAGGCTGGTTAGTGCAGGCAGCTAGAGAAAGAGGGAGTTCACCTGTGAATAAAAATATTCCAGACTTTAGTCAATAGAAACTGCAATCCCTCCAGCTCTACAAATGAATTTCCGAACGGGAAAAAATAAATTGGAGTAAACCTAGGGACAATTTTTGGGAACGTCAGAAGTTTAATCTCATCCTCTGTTTTTGCAAAAGCAATAAACAATTTGCACAATCGGGGGATGAAAATTCTTGCAAACAGGTTGATGTATTATATTGCAGAAAGAATAAATGAATTATCTCAATAGATTTTATATACTTATGATAAATGCTACATTTTGTATTTCAGAGGCATGAATCATTGTCTGTAATAATGGGCCGTGGAGCTTGTATTATCTATACAGTGTTGAAAACCTTTCACATTGTATTCTTTCACTTGTCTGAATAACACATTAGGTGCTTCCTGGGCCCAGCCTAAGGCTAGTGTCAGAAAATCAATTATGCAACAGGAGTGCTAATAGGCCACTTACCTTTTCTTAAGGAGTCACTTCCTTGCTGGGCATACCACCATCCCTCTCTACTCCTAGCAACTGAGATTCTGCAATGTTTGGGGCTAGCGAGAAAAAATAATTGACTGTCTCCATTTCCTGATACTGCTGGTGACGTATCATCAATGACAGGGTCAACTGCATGTTATGGTCCTAATGGCCCATTCGCACCTATGTGGTCTGTTGCAGTGCCAACACATAAAAATAGACCAAAATGTATAAGCACTATTTATTGAGATGCAGAGCACAACAATGCATAGTAGTGTGTTGCTGTGCATCTTGGTACCCTGCATTTAATGTGCTTTTGAGGTGTGGTGCCTTAGTGGTGTACCATTGATAATAATTAGCACTGAAAGATGCTAACTCTTGCATGGTGGGTTGCCAACCCATAGCAACATATAGGTGTAAATGGGTCCTATGTGTTCATATACAGGCAACTCTCTTACCACCAATATCATGCATTGAGAATCCTCTCCAAACTGCTGCAGAGCCAGCACCCACTGGCACCACCTCACAGCCAGCAGCCAGTGTATCTAAAGCCTCGTACACACGGTCGGACTTCCATCTGACTTTTCCGTGGATCTTTGTCCAAACGGAGTTGGCCGGGCACACCCATAGCATACACACCACAGGACTTTTCTGCAAACTTTCCCAAAACTTTTTGCAACATCACATGGTTTTTCTGCTCTTTTCTGCTCTTTACCGCCACCCTTTGGTCAACTTCTGGTATTGTTGGTTGATTTTAACATTAGTTGTTTTGTCCATCGGACAAAAGTCCTATGGTTTTCTGTACACACGGTAGGACTTTGCTCCATCTGACTTTTGTTGGGCAAAAGTTTGTCCGTTTGCAGTCCCAACTTTTGTCCGATGAAAACAAAACCAAACGAAAAAAAGTTTGTCCGATGGAGCGTACACACGGTCGGATTGTTGCTCCAACTTGCTTAAAACAAAGTTTGTTGGGCAAAAGTCCGACCGTGTGTACGGGGCTTTAGGCTAAACTAACCAATCAAACAGATGTAAAAATAAGACTAAGCTCAATCCTGGCATTAGTACATAAAGAAATTTTCAGCCAAGCTACAATTCACACTGGAAATCAAACGTTTGAAGGTAGTTAGTTCTACCAGGCTGTCTGCATTCAAGAAGTTCATGGCTGCTTTCTAGGGTTTGATGTAGAGATGAGACAGAAAAAATGGCAACAATAAAGGGCTTACTACAGCCTCTATGCATTGGTACTAGTAAATAGGAAATTATAAATTAATGCAAAATATATAACATATAGAATTTGATGCAGCAAACTTAGATACATTTTTTTTGTTGATGCCTTCTTTACAGTAGTTCTTTTTTTTAGGGTTGATTTCAGTTACTCCTGCAATTACTCAGGTTATCTATAGAACATGCTTGTGACATCTTACCAAAGTAAAAACTGACTCCTTTTTTCTTCTTCTGAAAAAATGTGCCCTCCGCTTTGGCATGGACGTCAGCTTTGTGTTTCATCAGCAGCTGGACTAGTTGGAAGCTTCTCTTCTCAATAGCTATGTGGAGTGCTGTCTGTCCTGGGGTGACATAGAAAAACAAATCATATGTTTGATCACATAGCCATAATAAAACAGCTACAGCTGCCATCAATATGAATACCCAATTGTCTGGACCTGGATCACCTGTTGGTGGCACTGTGGTTCCCAGAGCTGACAGGTGTACTTCCGGAGTCCATCAGCGGCTGTCTCCCAGTAGGCAGCAGATCCCAATAATTACTCTCCACCTGATGATTGCTGCTAAGGAAGGTATATAACCCCTCTTCTAGCTTCATTCAGAATCTCAGTGTTTTGCCTGTGTGCCATGTACCTGGTTACTACTCCTGACTTTGATCCTGTTACTGACCGTTATCTTGATTCCTATCACGATCCTGTTCCTGTTCCAATACTTGCATCCTGTACCTGATCCCAGGTCTGGCCACTTCCTGATCCAACCTCCTGGCTGTTCCGGCATTTCCTGTCATACCCTGCTTATCTGTGTTGTCCCCTTTGTTGTATATATTGTATTATGGATAGTTTCATAGTTAGAAAGGGCATGACAATAACCAAGGTGGCCCCTCTGGGTGGATTCCTGTGTACAGTCACAGGCCAGTTCCTTGCCCTTCACGTGCACTTAGAAAATGTGCAAGTGCGCATCCACATGCGGGTGTACATCTGCTTGCGCAGACATGTGCATCTGTGACAGTTTGTGGAGCCAAATGGGCTATTTAAACTGAGTCAGTGATCTGCTCCAGTGCTGTCTTGTCTACAGCATTCTAGTGCAACCTGCATTCTGTTATCCTGCACTTGATTCCAGTTACTGACCCAGCTTGTCTTGACTATTCCTTGAACACTGTCTGCACCCGCCCCAGCTTGTCTCCGGACCTCCAATTTTGCCTGCTCCCTTGGCTTTTACACTGCTTATCTGTTACAGACTCTGGCATGTACCCTGACTACGCTTCTGTCTGCGTCCCAGCACCTGATCTGACTATCAGTATCTGACCTGGCTTGCCTGATTTTGCTGCTATTCAACCTGCTGCTGGTCCTCTGCTGCAAGCATCTGTCAGCTACCAGCTGTACCTCACCAGTCTGCTGCCGCCAGTGCCAGCCTGTCCTACTTGCTGCTGACCTGCCATGACCCAGCTTGCCTACTCCACTGTGGCTCACCACCAGCTTCCCACTGCCTGGCCTGGACATCCTATTAGCTTTACTGCTAGCAAGACCAACAGGCACTGCGCCCCTGTCTACTCTGTAAGGGGACCTGAGCCAGAAGTTTAACAGAGGCCTTGCTCAAGATGCTCAGCACATCAGGCTCCCTACCAGGTACATGATATCACTATTGACTGATGTCAGTCAGCCGGTCCAGGCTCTGGAGAGTTCCCGACTTTAATGTTGAGATCCACTCAGATCCCTAACTGGCAGCCAGCTTAACCTCTCAACATGCTACTGAGAGCATGAGCCAGCCACTCCAACTCCCTCCACAGCCCCAGTCAGCACTGGAGGGGCAGAGCAGAGAGCCAGTGACTGACAGTCATAAGGTCAGTATTCAGTAAAGACAGTGAACTGAATGATCAGTGGCCTTAAATGCCCAGTTCTCAGTCTTAGAGGCGGGACCGTAGGACGTAGGACCGATGCTGCATCCACATAGGTGAATATGTGTGTGTGTTTTTTTGCAATTCCCAAACTATTCTTTTAATAAATTTTAGTTTAGTCATAAGCAGTCTGGTTTCAGTTTCGTTAAGTGCAGCTACACCAGTCTGGTCACCTCTGCTATTGCTCAGTATCCTAACACCAGTCATGTACAAAAGGGAAAAAAAGGATTTCAGCATGATCATGTTTAGATAATTGAAGTGAGCACAACTTTACCTTATTCACTAGTCTAAGTAAACATATTCTTTACAAAGTGTGAATCAGGCCCAAAGGAAACCTCTCATAACAGAAACGTTATTGATGGCCCCCTTCTGAAAATGCTAGTTGCTTGGCTTTTATGTTAAATTTATCTTGAGTTCTTTAAACCATGACCCAGAAAAAAGTAGAAAATTGACTATAGTCAAGTAGAAAATTAACTATAGCCTGTATTATCATATTGCCTTCTAGACTTAATTTAGAAAAACTGCAAAACTTTTCTCCGTGACATATCCATTTAATTTTAATAAAACTTTTAGTCCCAAAGGCTTCAAGTCAGACTGAAGGAGCAGGACACAGTTATAAGAGCTCATACAAATACATTTTAAATATTAGCAAAGTTGTCTTTTTTTTTCCCCATTAGCATATTATATTAATAACAGATCATTTACATAAAAGGGTATGCATAGTTGTCTTTTCTAAAGTTTCAGCAGTCCTAAATCACTGGGTGTTCCTGTTTGCAAGTTTGAACACTTCTGTGTGGTGTTAATATCTGGCTCTCCTCCACTGACACCTCTTTGACCATAGGCACCAGTATTGACCATAGTGGTAGTCCAAAAGAAAGTACAGCAGGCGGTGATCCAACGCTCCTAGTTTAAGGGAAGCACATGTGAAGGCACCCATTGATTTGGGCCTACCAGTGTCACGTATGGGTGTTCTGTTTCCACTTGGGCAGACTGGCTAACCTGGACTTGGTAGCAGCAGCTGAGGCTAGACAGTGAAGACACAGAGAGCCCCACTGACTGGATACCTGCTGGTAGTGTAAGGAAAGAGTCAGCTTTCCAGCTTGTTCAGCAAAGGTGGGGGCCCATAGAAGGGCCAAGTCACAGGGTCTAAGGAGCCAACCTTTCTTTATTAGCGCCAGAAGGTGAGATGGGTTATGAGTTTTGCTGTCACTGAAGCAGGCAGCTACCAGAGACTGAGTACAAATATACAGGAATGTATTCTGCAGCACAAGAATGCTGGGAACATGGAGGTGGTTTATAAGGGTCTATAGCAGGCAGGGTTTCCAAAGAACAACAGGCTGGAGTGCAGGATTCCCTGGAGCAGGATACAGACTGGAGTGCACAGGGTCATAGGAGCAGAATACAGGATGGAGGGCACAGGGTTACTGGAGCAGGATACAGGATGGAGTGCACAGGGTTACTGGAGCAGGATACAGGGTGGAGTGCACAGGGTTACTGGAGCAGGATACAGGATGGAGTGCACAGGGTCATAGAAGCAGGATACAGGATGGAGTGCACAGGGTTACTGGAGCAGGATACAGGATGGAGTGCACAGGGTCATAGGAGCAGGATACAGGATGGAGTGCACAGGGTTACTGGAGCAGGATACAGGATGGAGTGCACAGGGTCACAGGAGCAGGATACAGGATGGAGTGCATGGGATCACTGGAGCAGGATACAGATTACAATGGACAGGGTTACTGGAGCAGGATACAGGCTGGAGTGCACAGGATCACTGAAGCAGGATGAAGACTGGAGTTCTTGGGTCACTTGAGCAGGATACAGGGCACTGGGGTCTACAGGAGGCATCCTGGGGCTGGGCAGGATGCTGGAGGGAGAAGACATTGAGGACCACAGGGATCACACTGCAGCAGGGCATCGGAGAGCAGAAAATCACTAGGGAACACACTGGGGAGGCCAATAAGCAGAGGGGGCTCAGCTGCTGGTGTGACCATGCACTGCTCAAACACCAAGCAGCACACATGTTAGCCCCTTAAGACATCTCCACCTCTGTGATTGGCTGTGACATTGGTGGCACTGGTGAAACCCAGAAGCCGGTAAACACACTGGGGGGGGGGGGAGATATGTGACAGAGTGTAATTAAGACTGCCAGGGTGGTAGAGAAGGGATTTTAGGAATCGATTCACTTTAGGAATGGAGTTTTTCTTAAAACATTTATAGTATCTCTTTCTCTATTGTTTTTTTTCATTAATAATACATGTATCTCCGCCCTTTGTCTCTAAATTACTCCCAAGGCACAATTCAAGCAGATATAGAGACAGAAATCTAATAGGCATTATCTTGAATACTTTCATTTCCTAGGCGGAAAGAGCATTGGAATCAACAACATCACTCCATTGCAGGAGGACCAGTTGATGTCTCAGCAGTCTTGTCTAATGTTTCTCTTAATTACCTTTAGAAAGTGACTTATGCATTTTTGAAATATTCAGGCGTGTTCCATAACATAACAATTTAAAGATACAGTTCAGCCAAAACTAAAAAACAGGCCTTGAAATGTACAGAAGGAACAAATTCTACTTGTGTAGGTCTTCTATTTTCCATCTAAACATAGGATGCCACCGTGTATCCGGAAAGTATTCACAGTACTTAGTTTTTTCCACATTTTGTTATGTTACAGCTTTATTCCAAAATGGATTAAATTCAATTTTTTTCTTCAAATCTCTACAAACAATACCCCATAATGACAACATGAAAGAAGTTTGTTTGAGATCTTTGCAAATTTATAAAAAATTAAAAGTGAAAAAAAAAATCCCATGTACATAAGTATTCACAGCCTTTGCCATGACACTCAAAATTGAGCTCAGGTGCATCCTGTTTCCACTGATCATCCTTGAGATGTTTTTACAACTTGATTGGATTCCACCTGTGGTAAATTCAGTTTATTAGACATGAGTTGTGTGTCTATATGAGGTCCCACAGTTAACAGTGCATGTCAGAGCACAAACCAATCCATGAAGTCCAAGGAATTGTCTGTAGACCTCCGAGACAGGATTGTATCGAGGCACAGATCTGGGGAAAGGGTACAGAAAAATGTCTGCAGCATTGAAGGTCCCAATGAGCACAGTGGCCTCCATCATCCGTAAATGGAAGAAGTTTGGAACCACCAGGACTCTTCCTAGAGTGGGTCGCCTGGCCAAACTGAGCGATTGGGGGAGAAGGGCCTTAGTCAGGGAGGTGACCAAGAACCCAATGGTCACTCTGACAGATCTCCAGCATTTCTCTATGGAGAGAGGAGAACCTTCCAGAAGAACCACCATCACTGCAGCACTCCACCAATCAGGCCTGTATGGTAGAGGCCTGACGCTCCTTGCACTTCTGCATCACAGCCCAGGATCCACGGTGCGAACGGACCTCGGCACAGGAGTGCGGCCTACTGCGCCCAGCGACTACCCACAAGACTGGCTTTGCTCCAAGGAGTCACTCCCCACACACAGCAGGTGACGGGACTCCAAGATTGGCTCAGTGTGGTCCACCATGTGGAAGACGGGAAACAGCCGTACCTGAAGGGATTTCCCTCTTTCAGCTATCACAGCCATGGAGCATCACCGCTATCCACATCCCAGCTGACGACGAAGCACGTCTACTACTTGTTTTCAACTGGCAGAGCTTTATATCTACATACCAGAACAAGGTACTTTATGCTCTACTCTAATTGATCATCTCTGCTAACCAAAGTTGTCAGCATTACTTCGTGTTTCCCATATCTCCTCTGACCAGCGTGTATGGTTTTCAAATATACAATCCACCATCAAGACTCCTGCACAGTGTCCCACTCTATGTGTCCCCCTCCAGCCATATATTGCAGCCCTCAGGATTTTTGATTTTTTCATTTTGCATTTACTCCTCTCTATATCCACATTAGGACTGTGTGGAACTGGCAGTGTCTCCTTATTTTTTGCCTAATGCCTCTAACAGCGCATTTACATGGTTCCCATTGTAGATGCATGTGAAGTGTCCAGACATTTTTGTTTGTTTGTTTGTCCTGTTTGTCCCCAGACAACGCTGTCTATAAATGGTGTATGGTGGAGGATTATTGGTTTTATGAATTTGCATTTGTCTAATTACATAATTATTTACTACTGTATTCATTAATTTTCGTAATAATTTGTTAATTTTGATATTTGAATTGTATTTTTTCTGACACTATATCTCAGAGGCTCTATGTTGTGGCACTATTCTATACCTATCCTCTTTTGGTATGGCGTTTTCTCTGTATGGTAGAGTGGCCAGATGGAAGCCACTCCTCAGTATAAGGCACATGACAGCCTGCCTGGAGTTTGCCAAAAGGCACCTGAAGAACTCTCAAATCATGAGAAACAAAATTCTCTGGTCTGATGCAACAAAGATTGAACTCTTTGGCTTGAATGGCAAGCATCATGTCTGGAGGAAACCAGGCACTGCTTATCACCTAGCAAATACATCCCTACAGTGAAGCATGGTGGTGGCAGCATCATGCTGTGGGGATGTTTTGTAGTGGCAGGAACAGGGAGACGAGTCAGGATTGAGGGAAAGTTGAATGCAGAAATGTACAGAGACATCCTTGATGAAAACTTGCTGCAGAGCACTCTGGACCTCAGACTGGGCAAAGTTTCATCTCCCAACAGGACAATGACCCTAAGCACACAGTCAAAATAACAAAGGAGTGGCTACAGGACAACTCTGTAAATGTCCTTGAATGGCCCAGCCAGAGCCCAGACTTGAACCCGATTGAACATCTCTGGAGAGATCTGAAAACGGCTGTGCAACGACGCTCCCCATCCAACCTGAGGAATCACTGTGAATACTTTCCGGATGCACTGTATAGTGTACCGATAGTCTGGAAAACCAGCTATACAGTCATATGAATATTTAAGCCAGGTATTTCCAGTTCTACCAATTGTTCTCAGTTTTACCAAATTCTACCAATTCTACACATGTAAAGACTGACAGAACTTATAACACAGTCACATGACTGGAACCTGCAGGTCTACACGTGATAAACAGGAAATAATTAAGGTATAAATTAATAAAACATGACTCAATGAAGGTAAATTAAGGGATTTGCAAACTTTAATAAAAGTGTAGTTAGCTGTCAGTATGCTCCTAAATTCAAAAATATTGTCCAAATGATTATAAGTGAATATAGGAAAACATCAGAAGAATAAAAATCTGTTTCATTGGAAGTAATGAAAACCATTTCAAATAATTTTATATCAGCTCAACACACAGAGCCAGGACTGTTGGGAAGTATGTAGACAGTAGAGTCTTACCATATGGTAGTGTGAATGAGAGCCACACAAAGTTAAATGAATGAGACAAACATATCTGGATTTGGTTTGCGGTACGTTCCCCAAACTGCTCCAAAGTGCTGATTGTTACTTCAGACCCCATTGTAGTCTATGGGGGCAAAATCTTAAAAGAACATGGGCAGCTAGGCACTGCCCTATGGCACATGCACCAACGCAAAAAATAAATAAATAACACTTAGCAGGAAGCAGCTCTTTTATTAATGCTTAATAGTCAATGTTAAAAATGCAAAATTCATTTAACCACTTTGCGCCCGGGCCATTCGCATTGCGGCGCTCATTTGCCGGGAGGACGTCCATAGACGTCGTCCTGTTTACTTCCGCGATGCGCGCCGCCGCGGGCGCCCATCGGGGAAAAGCTTTGCCCGCTGTGTCACGCGGGTGCCGATGCGCGTGCCTGGTGGCCGCGATGTCCACCAGGTACACGTGATCGGCTGTCACAGAGCAGAGACGTGGATCTCTGTGTGTAAACACAGAGATCCATGTCCTGTCAGGGAGAGAGGAGACCGATGCTGTGTCCCTTGTACATAGGGACACAGATCGGCCTCCTCCCCCAGTCAGTCCCCTCCCCCCACAGTAACAATCACCTAGCAGGGTACACATTTAACCCCTTCCTGCCCCCTAGTGTTAACCCCTTCCCTGCCAGTCACATTTATACAGTAATCAGTGCATATTTATAGCACTGTTCGCTGTATAAATGTGAATGGTCCTAAAAATGTGTCAAAAGTGTCCGATGTGTCCGCCATAATGTCGCAGTCACAATAAAAATCGCAGATCGCCGCCATTACTAGTAAAAAAAAAATAATACAAAAATATGTCATAATTCTATCCCCTATTTTGTAGGCGCTATAACTTTTGCGCAAACCAATCACTATACGCTTATTGCGATTTTTTTTTACCTAAAATACTTAGAAGAATATGTATCGGCCTAAACTGAGAAAAAATAATAGTTTTTTTTAAAAAAATTGGGATATTTATTATAGCAAAAATTAAAAAAGATTGTGTTTTTTTCAAAATTGTCGCTCTTTTTTTATTTATAGCGCAAAAAATAAAAACCGCAGAAATTATCAAATACCACCAAAAGAAAGCTCTATTTGTGGAAAAAAAGGACCTCAATTTTGTTTGGGAGCCACGTCGCACGACCGCACAATTGTCATTCAAAGCGTGACAGTGCTGAAAGCTGAAATTTCGCCTGGGCAGGAAGGGGGTTATGTGCCCAGTAAGCAAGTGGTTAAATACTATGCTTGGGGGATGACCTAAATCTGCGAATTTGCACATCTGTAAGATGAACTACAAAAGTGACATTTACAAAGAAAAAAAAAGAAATACCATGCTGCTAAATAAAATAAAAATTCTGATGTATGACATTTCCCTATTGGATTGTTTATGCTGTAAACAAATGGCATGGGGACCCCCCAAATCAAACAAAGGGCGTAGGAAGCTGGGCATTGCCCTGGGGGACATGTTCTAACACAAAAAAAAAGTTAATTACTTACAGTAAGGAAGAAGCACTTAAATAATGAGTAAAGGGCAATCTTAAAATTTTAAAATTCCTTTAAATAACATGTTTGGGCGATGTTCTAATCCTGCCTGTGAAGTGACGTATCTGTAGGATGTATACAATAGACTACAGCAGAAGTGAAATTTACAAGGGATGACAATTTAAATTGCTGGTAAATGACATTTCCCAGCTGCTTCATTCTAACATACAGTACATAGAAAAGTGATGGCAAAAAAAGACCAAGTAGTCCATTGAGTCTGCTCATTTTTTTTTTTGGATGTTTTTGTTGTTTTTTTGTTTTTCTTTAGTTCTTTTTTGTTTTGTTTTGTTTTTTCGCTAATGAAGGAAGGTAGGTGACTCCGCGCAAAAGGACTTCAAACACAACGTAGTAGTCAGAGCTGCTGCCTCTACTTATTGCTGCCTCCTAATTCGGTGGAGCAAGGATATGAAAAAAATGAGGGGTGTAGTGGTGGCGCTGCTCTTACGTGAAACCAATCTGCTGGGAGCCAGATATTGGTAATAGGTCTACAAATGAGAAACACAAAGGGGGTTCTCTCTGATATAATCAGAACCTAAGTGGGACCACACATAGAATGTAAAAATCAAATAAATAAATGAAATAAGTAAATAAAGTGGGGTGTCTCTGCCAGGTGTTTACTTGGCTTTAGCAATAGCCTTCAGAAGGTGATAGTGATAATGGACGTAAAGTGAGTGAAGGATTTAGTAGGAATACATTAATTAGTTGAAATAAATAAGTAATATGAATTTTCCAATTCCGGCTCGGCCGGGTGTTTACTAGCAGAGGATTAGCTATTGGAAGTGCTGTGAAGTAAATTGATGCTACCAATGTGGTGCTGTAAGAGATGCAGTGTAAACAAAGTAAAAAACAATGAATTACAATGGATTGGGATGTTGTCTCGGCCGGGTGTTTACTAAACCCAACTGGAATTATACTCGGTCCCAAACAGTTAGAAAAAAGTGTTTACGTGATCCGTAATACACTCTGACAATGTACATCAAATGTTCAGCATAAAAATTGAAGTTGATAAAATTAAGTGAAGATCAATGGTGACAATCCAGAATATAGTGACAGAATAAATTGGTGACTTTGCTGCAGTGCTTGTTCTAGTAGCCTGTGCCGTGAATGTGATTATCCGTGATTGTTTATGATGTTGCACTCACCAGATTCTTCATACCCTCAGGGGGTATGGTGCAGTCACAGTATATGCCACTGTGTAGCAATCTCAGGAATCCAGGGTGGCTCCTTTGGTCCCTTGTGGTTCTCCGAGAAGGTGAGGGTTATGGAAAGGAAAAAAAGGATACCCATAGTGTGAACCCGTAAAAAAAAAAAAAAAAATTGGTTTATTGATATAGCGGGGAAAAAGGGTACTCACATAGTATTAGACAATAAAAAGCATTAAAATGGCGCTTGGCCAGTGAAGAGCGATCCAAGGTTCAGGAAGTGATGAAGCGACGTGACTCCGCCCTACGCGTTTCGTCAGATTGACATCATCAGGAGCGTAACCTGATGACGTCAATCTGACGAAACGCGTAGGGCGGAGTCACGTCGCTTCATCACTTCCTGAACCTTGGATCGCTCTTCACTGGCCAAGCGCCATTTTAATGCTTTTTATTGTCTAATACTATGTGAGTACCCTTTTTCCCCGCTATATCAATAAACCAATTTTTTTTTTTTTTTTTTACGGGTTCACACTATGGGTATCCTTTTTTTCCTTTCCATAACCCTCACCTTCTCGGAGAACCACAAGGGACCAAAGGAGCCACCCTGGATTCCTGAGATTGCTACACAGTGGCATATACTGTGACTGCACCATACCCCCTGAGGGTATGAAGAATCTGGTGAGTGCAACATCATAAACAATCACGGATAATCACATTCACGGCACAGGCTACTAGAACAAGCACTGCAGCAAAGTCACCAATTTATTCTGTCACTATATTCTGGATTGTCACCATTGATCTTCACTTCATTTTATCAACTTCAATTTTTATGCTGAACATTTGATGTACATTGTCAGAGTGTATTACGGATCACGTAAACACTTTTTTCTAACTGTTTGGGACCGAGTATAATTCCAGTTGGGTTTAGTAAACACCCGGCCGAGACAACATCCCAATCCATTGTAATTCATTGTTTTTTACTTTGTTTACACTGCATCTCTTACAGCACCACATTGGTAGCATCAATTTACTTCACAGCACTTCCAATAGCTAATCCTCTGCTAGTAAACACCCGGCCGAGCCGGAATTGGAAAATTCATATTACTTATTTATTTCAACTAAGTAATGTATTTCTACTAAATCCTTCACTCACTTTACGTCCATTATCACTATCACCTTCTGAAGGCTATTGCTAAAGCCAAGTAAACACCTGGCAGAGACACCCCACTTTATTTACTTATTTCATTTATTTATTTGATTTTTACATTCTATGTGTGGTCCCACTTAGGTTCTGATTATATCAGAGAGAACCCCCTTTGTGTTTCTCATTTGTAGACCTATTACCAATATCTGGCTCCCAGCAGATTGTTTTTTCGCTAACTTTATTGTCTGACTATAGATCTCTTTTTGTCCCAAGCATATTTGAGTGCCCCACTACCTGTTTATTCCAAGCATTAACTACCTTTTCAGTAAAATAATACTTTCTAAGATTAGTTTTGAACTTTCCTCCAGTTAGTTTGAGGTCATGGTCTTGATTTTAGTTTAATATTGAAAAAACTGCCATCCTGAACCTTATTTACCCCCTGGATGTATTTAAAGGTTTTATTCATGTCTCCCCTTTCCATTTTTTCCTCCAGACTGTACATATTAACCATTTCGGCCCCAGAAGGATTTACCCCCTTACTGACCAGGACATTTTTTTTTGATATAGCACTGCGTCGCTTTAACTGACAATTGCGCGCACATTGAATTTGCACAGAGCAGCCTGAAATCTCCTCTTCTCAGGTCCCTCTTCGGCTCTCCTGGCCTCTCCCTCCTGTTGAGTGCCCCCACAGCAGGCAACTTACTATGGGGGCATCCGAGCCGAGCCAAAGCTTCATGTGTCCATTCAGACACGGAGCTGCGGCCCGGCCCCATCCCCTTTCTCTCCTTATTGGCTTACTGACTTTGGTTGACAGCAGCGGGAGCCAATGCCGCCGCACTGCTGTCTCAGCCAATAAGGAGGAGAGTCCCGAGCAGAGGAGACACTGCTGCAACATCGCTGGATCTAGAGGGACCTCAGGTAAGTATTGGGGGGGCTGAGGGGGGGCTGCTGCTGCACACATAAGCTTTTTTTATCTTAATGCATAAAATGCATTAGGATAAAAAACCTTCTGCCTTTACAACCACTTTAAGTCCTAGCTTGTACACCTTTTAAATTGGATCATTATGTGGACCTGTATCAAATGCCTTGCTGAAATCCACAGCATCACCCTGCAAAACATTGCTAATATAATAAAAAAAATTCAGATTAGTCTGACAGGATCTGCTCTCAGTAAAGCCAGGCTGATTTGGGTCCAGCAAGTTGTGTATTTTTAATTGATGAATGATTCTTCTTTTCAGGAGTGATTTCATTAACTTGACTACAACTGATGTTAAACTCACTGGCCTGTAATTGCCATGCCAATTCTACCTTGCTGCCCTTTTTGTAGATAGGTACAATATTAGCTGTCCGCCAGTCATGGGGAATTTCTCCTGTTAGAAGAGTTTGATTAAAAATATCTGTTAATGGTCCAACAAATATATCTCAAAGTTCTCTTATAACTCTGGGATGAATACCATCAGGGCCCATTGGTTTATTAAGTTTTACCAAGCTATTTCCTTTGCTACCTCTGTCTCCAGAAATCCTACAAATGAACCGTCGATGCTAGAAACATTATGATTCCCAAACTTTTTATTGTTAGTACAATTTATTTCTGCGAAGCCTGAACAGAAGAAATTGTTTAACTGGTTTGCTACATCCAGGTCTCCCCTGTGTTGTGCCCTTTTTTCATTTTAGTGATCCCATTGTATTTTTTCCTTCTATCACTAATGTACCTAACAGGTTTTATCACCTTTCTGTGCTTTGCCAGCACTCATAATGTGTTTGGCCTCCTTTTGTCTATTTTTATACTCCTCAGCTATACCTCCCGTTTCTTTGAATCTTTTATATGCTCATTCCCTTTAAAATTCAGACCTGAATCGTACCTGAACTGGTGTATAGGAATGCACTGGACCCCATGCTGTGAACCGCAGCCGCAGATATGTGAACCCGGCCTTTGAGAAACCCCATTCAGTGCTTCCATTACATCCTTGCTCTTGTTTGTAATAGCAATTGGAGAATCAACACACATGTGAATGAGCGCTTACTCTGGTGCATGCACCAGGTATGGAGGGCTCTGTCTGGCATTTGAGTCTCATCAGAGCCATGAGGCACATCTACACATGCGCGGAAGGTATGTCCACGCATTTGCAGACATAAAGAGGTTCAAGACTTCCATACCTGCTCTACCTTCAGCCCGCGTGTGTGCAGATGTGCTGCAGGGCTCTGCTGTGCCCCAAGTCCTGCTGCACATCTGGGCATACACAGGATCTTGAGGGGGGCAAACGTCATTCTCACCTAAGCTATTAAGTTAGGAAACTAAAAAAAAAAATCCAAATATAAGAGAGGGAGGGGGGAAAGGCAGAGGAAAGTAGATTTGTATTTAGAGTGAATGTCTGCTTGAAACTTTAATTCTTTCATAGGTACTACATAGCAAAGAAACATCAGGCATGTCAGAGCTCAAATGACAGTAAGCATACATAAGACATTTTAGAGAATGTAGTTCCAGAAAATGGACTCAAAGCAACCATATTGCTTGACGGACCTGATATTACCAGACACTAGTTATACAGACCAAGAAACAAATTTACAGGAAGGTGGTGGCAATGGTATCACTCAACTACTAAAAATACAAGCTTTTTTTTTTTGTCTGACTACAGCGTGCCTTTATGTTTAAATGTTATTGATTTCATAATGAACAAAATAATAAATAATTTGAAAATCTTAAATTTCCTTCCATCTCACAACAGATTTTATTAGTTTCAAATATGTCTGCTGCACCTAAACTACATATTTAAAGCAGCTTGACAATTCCCAAATGATCATCCACAATTAAATCCATTAAGAGGTAAGACAGTCATTTACGGATTAGAAGGATAATGTGTTGTTCTCTCCATTATTGAAGTCCAAATTATAGCGTTTAGGGGAAATTGTCATAAATGTGTTGTGATTGTTATCCATTATCTCTCAGGCCATATAGGAAGTTACATTTGAACTCATTATAATGTTTTTTCTTCTATCCTTATCTGTAGGCCATTACTTTTAAATGATGTGTCTATGTACATTTGTTAAAATAACATATTTATTATCTTTTATACTGTATGCTACATGAATCGTGTGAGAAAAAAAATATGAAAATAAGTAAGCAAAATGAATTGTGAATGGGACTGGAAAAATAAAACGGTCATTCTTTCTGGGAGCTAATGTGTGTTTCAGGTTAAGCAGTTTGGCATAGGGAAAGTTGGATTCTGATGATCATCATCAGTTGTAAGAGCTGCAAGCGTCAAAAGCCCAGGGGTGTTGTTGCTGGTTCTCAGCAGTTGGAATAGGAGAGCAGTGGTCTGTTGGGTGTGGTCATTGGTCATCATTCCAAGGGGGAAGCAAGGTTTTGCATGCAGTCTAATTTGCTCATTTATGTGAGAGGTGTCAAGGGTGTGTAGACGATTAGCAGTCTCAGGTTGGTCATCATTACAGGGAGAAGTCATGGGGGATTAACAGGCTGGCTTGGAGACATTGTTAGACATCAGTCCAGTATGGGTGGTGGGTGGTAGGTGCTAATTAGTCCCAAGGGAATCAGGTGAGGCAGACTATCAGTCTAGGTGGTGGGTGTGGGCTGGGGGTGATGAATCATGGCTGCTTTTTAGCTGAAGGCAGTAATAGTTGACCATCACTGAAAGGCAGACTTTCATTAGGTAATGGTCTAGGTTTGTTTGTGGGTGCTTAATAGTTAGCAAAGTTGACGACATAGGTTTCAGGTAGTCATCAGTCTATGGGAAGTCGAGGTTGATCATAACTATGGGGAAGGGACTCATAGGTGCTCGTCAGTATGAAGGGTAACAGCTGCCTATCATTCCCAGGGAACTAGAATTGGCTTACCTGTACAAAAAAAATCTAACAATTGTGAATTTTATATCTACAGTATGAAAGGTCTGTATCTTGCAAAGCTGTTAACATTAAAGTGGATGTAAACCCACTCTCATCCTTTCTAAACTACTGCCATAGTGCTGATCTATAAGGATATAGATGCCTCCTGCATGTATCCTTATCTGTCAAATGTCTCCCCTCTGTCTGTTAGAAGAACTGAAAAACTGCAGATTCTGTGGGTGGATCTGTTGTCTGGAGCTCGGTGGGTGGAGTCGTGATGTCAGTAGACTCCCCGCCCACCTCTACACTCCCCTTGTCAACATGCATTTTCTCCTGTGTATTCCTTCTGCTATGATCACTAACATCCAGTCAAAATCCAGAAAAGTAACCACATGACTTCAGAAAAGGAGTGGGGGTGGGAATTAAAAAAGAATGCCTGTCTAAAGCTAGTGCACGAGATATGTAAATAACCTGTCACTCAAAGCAAGAGGGCGGAACGGACAAAGGTAACTCTGTCCGTTTTATCTCACTGAACAATAAAAGAGGATTGCTCAGAGCTGGATTAACTCTTTGTGGCAAGACCTGGCACAAATGATAGGAAATCTTTTACCCTACATTGTGACAGAAAAAAAAAAAAAGGGTTTACATCCACTTTAATGGCTTATTATTAGGGTGTGTGTGTTAGTTACTATGAAAGAAGTAAATGGTTAGCAATTGGTAGGGCCCACTCTCTTGTTTGTTTCTTGTAAATATTAAGTTTTGCTATAAAACCCTATATACTTATATTAGAAACCTTTTTATGTAATATGTTAATCACCCCAATTAGTATATACATTCATTTGTATAGCATTACAAAAGATGACAATTTGAGGTATAAATAAGGTTTGCAAGCTTTTGCTAATGTAATATGCAGATACTGAATAAAAAAAATATTATTTATAATGGAGCGTGGATATCACTTTCTACTCTCAGTCATATTCTGCTTGTAGGCAGGCTGTAGGGTGCTGCCTGCAAAGGCAATGTACCATGTTAGTAAACTAGCTAGTCTGGTCATATTAGAGAAGGGTTAATGCTAGTTCTGCTATTCCCACTCTTTCTGGGCTCTGCAATTTTAAATGTGTTATTATAAAAGGGGGGAGGGCTCTGCTCATGAGGAGTCTACATGGGAAGAAGACAGAGACAATTAGATGTAATCTCCAGCTGCTTTACAGGCAGGGCTCTGCTCCAGCTCTAGACACATGGGAACAGAAGCAAGAGGCTCACAGAAGAAGATGTAACCCTTTACAGCCAGCAGTGACCCAGCAGCTCCCTGGAGCTAGTCCGCCACAGCATGAGCTTATACTAATGGACTCTTGCCTTTGCAAGGTATGCCTGAGCAGTCACATTCTAGAGTAGCTAGTTAGGGATCAATGCATTGAACTTTGTTTGCACTTAACCTGTTATGCTGCAGAGCTTTCAGTAAAGTTTGTTAACTAAGCCTGGTCTGAGGTCACTAAAGGGGTGCATGAGTGTCCTATGGCAGATACACTACACTACTTTGGGTCAGTAAAGCACAGATGGGGTATGAAGCAGGTCAGGGTTAACGCAAGGGGTTAACTCAGCAAACAAGGAGGAGTAAATCCGTTGCTAAGGGTAACAAAGTACAAGATCAAGACACAGAGCAACTAGTCATTAGGTGTGATACCTGGTAAGGTGACATATCCTCCGGTAACAAGGAGGTCAATGTCTCCCTCCCTCCCTAGCAGTCAATATCCCAAAGCAACTGGATCCAAACCCATGTTACATAGACCTATGGTCTGGTCAGGAGGTATGTGAAGTGGAAGAGTTCATAAGTGCCTGCATGAGGTCTATGCTATGTGCACGGCTGGACCCTATGCGAGGTAACAGAAGTATGCTGGACTGGTGGTGTAAGCGCAGACTCAGCATGTCACTCCTAATGCAAACATACAAGTTACAGTGTGTAGTGAGATGGGACAAGTCTCTTTTCAGAGGAACTCTGTACTTTAATTGCTTCACACAGTGAAGGCTCATCTCTAAGTCGGGGAACCACCTGGTCCCAGGCATTCTCTAGAGCCCAAGAACCCTGTGGGCTTGCAGCTCTAAAGGAGTTGGCAAGGATACTCCTGCTCTGCACCGCCCACATGCTGGGGTAAGCAACGCGCAGTCCACATTTTTCGGCCCACTCATAAAATGCTGGCCAGAGTGTGTAGTCTGTATTGCCCCATAGAGTTCTTTCTGCTTAAAGTGGATGTAAACACAATTCATGAAATTTGAGCTGGGCACATATATCTGCAGTATTTTGTTATCTCTCTTCAAAGAGCTAAATCCCGTAGCTCTCTCCTAACCCGTTCCTCTGTTATCACCCAGATAACTCCTGACAAATTCTCGGACACATCAGATAAACGTAGCCTGATATTTCTGTCGGGGGAGGTTGCTATAAATAGATTAGCAGGGAGCAGGCCCTATTACAAAACACCTCTGAGAATCTCCGCCTATGATGAGAGGGGGTGTGTGCCTTTCCTCCAATCAGCAATTTTAACTATCTTGGCTGTGTGCTCAGACATCACACTCTGTGTTAAACAGGAAGAGAAAATTTCCTAACACGATCTGAACTTTCTAAACAGTATATAAATGTGAAGACAGCAGATATACATGTAAAACCTATGAAGGGAGATTTGGTTCATCTCTGTGTATCATCTGAGGCTGTTCACTTCATTGGGTGTATGGAGGGTTTACATCCACTTTAACACAGCAGACAGAGCTCAACAACTAAACTTTGACAGGTTACATGACAGGCTTTTTTCTTTCCTTATTTATTAAAAGTTCTATTTATTTCCATTACGCTCTGCTGGCTTTAAACCTCCTACTCAAATCACACTGCTGCAGAATATGCTGGTGCTACATAAATGAAAAAAATGAAAAAATAAACTCACAATTACTATAGACTGCTGTTGAGTTAAAAAGGATCACTCGAAAAGGGTTTTAAGATGTTTGAGTAAAAAAGAAGAAAATGAAACATGTTCAACAACAGGAAAATTAAAAACACCATCTGCATTTACCTTTATAATATTCATTAGTATATGCTGCGTTAACCAATGCTTCCATTTTACCAGGTGTCTCATCAGCGTCCAGCAATAAAGGAATGGTATCATTCATTCCATTCTGAAGATTCCACATGGCCTTTATTAAACACGTCTTCCCCGTGTCAGGATCTGGACATTAAAAAGAAGTATGAAAATCAAGACTGATTTATTTGTAGGTTTTAAAGGACATTCTAGCTGAAACTCATTTTTCCAGTAAATTTACAGTAAACAAAACAATTTAGAGAGAACATGACAGATATATAGACTTACAGAGCCTAGCAGCTCAGGTACAATGAGAAAAAACACAAAATACAAAGGGGTTGATTTACTAAAGGCAAATAGACTGTGCACTTTGCAAATGCAGTTGCATCCATTTCCCAAGAGCTTAGTGACTGCAGTAAAGCCTGATTGGGTGATGGAAATGAGCAGAGCTTCACCACATTCCCTGAGCTCTGGGGAAAATGTGTGTAACTGTACATGCAAAGTGCACAGGCTATTTGCTTTTAATATATCAACCCCAAACTTTCAAAGTGTTGGACGGTTTTGTTGCAACTAATCAGAATCTCCTTTTCACTTCTAATACAATAAAACAGGATGACTGGAAAAATGAATTTGCTGCTATAAATAATAAGAACAGTTATTTTTGTCTGATTTGTAGAATAAATAGCAATATGGGCATGAGCAGTCTTTGCTACAGTACAATGCATGCATGACAATCCACTGAATAATAATTCATAGAAAAATACTTTAAGTGTATCTATAGGAACAACTTTTCAGATGATTGAGGTTTGAGTAGAGCAGTGGTCTCCAAAATGTGGCCCGAGGGCCGGATGCGGCCCTTTGCTCGCCTTTATCCAGCCCTTGGGGCACTGTCCCTACCACTGATACGAGACACTATTCTGCCATCTGACACCGACAATGGAGCACCATTTCTCCCACTGACACTACTAATGGGGCACTATTCCTCCCTATGATACCAACGATGGGGCACTATTCCTCCCCCTAATACCAGATACTTACTCCCACTGATGCCATGAAAATTTCAACTCCTGCTGGCCAAAGTCCGGCCCTCCTAGAGTCTGAAGGACAATAAACCGGCCCTTTGTTCAGAATGTTTGGAGACCCCTGGAGTAGAGGTTAGTCAAAACCCTTGTTCATTTTTTTATTGTCGTCTGTGTCCTTTTGCAGAGTCCCAGAGATGCACAACAAGTGAATGAAAATCCCTTCTTTGGTAGTTGTCATTGTTTCTAGATTTCCTCTCTTCTCCTGTTCTAATGACAATTGTGAAATCTGGGATTTTCCATTGCTTTTTTATACTGTTGACTAGGGATGAGCCGAACACCCCCCTGTTCGGTTCGCACCAGAACCTGCGAACAGACAGAAAGTTCACGCGAACTTTAGAACCCTATTAAATACAATGGACTCGAACGTTCTAAATCAAAAGTGCTAATTATAAAGGCTAATATGCAAGTTATTATCCTAAAAAGTGTTTGGGGACCCGGGTCCTGCCCCAGGGGACATGTATCAATGCAAAAAAAAGTTTTAAAAACTGCAGTTTTTTCGGGAGCAGTGATTTTAATAATGCATAAAGTGAAACAATAAAAGTGAAATATTCCTTTAAATTTCGTACCTAGGGTGTGTGTATAGTATGCCTGTAAAGTGGCGCTTGTTTCCTGTGCTTAGAACTGTCCCTGCACAAAGTGTCATTTCTGAAGGAAAAAAAGTAATTTAAAACTCACTCGCGGCTATAATGAATTGTCGGCTCCCAGGAATACATAGAAAAGTCATTGGTAAAAAAAAAAATTCAATTACCAGGCCCTTCAGGTCTGGTATGGATATTAAGGGGAACCCTGCCGCAAATTTAAAAAAAAATGCATAGGGTTCCCCCAAATATCCATTCCAGGTCCTTCAGGTCTGGTATGGATTTTAAGGGGAACTCCACCCCAAATTAAAAAAAATGGCGTTTAGTTCCCCCAAAAATCCATACCAGACCCATAATCCGAGCACGCAACCTGGCAGGTCACAGAAAAGGAGGGGGGGACGAGAGAGCGTCCCCCCTTTTCTGAACCATACCAGGCCACATGCCCTCAACATGGGGAGGATGTCCCCATGTTGATGGGGACAAGGGCCTCATCCCCACAACCCTTGCCCGGTGGTTGTGGGGGTCTGCGGGCAGGGGGCTTATCGAAATCTGGAAGACCCCTTTAACAAAGGGGACCCCCAGATCCCGCCCCCCCCTATGTGAATTGGTAATGGGGTACATTGTACCCCTACCATTTCACAAAGAAAGTGTAACAAATTGTAAAAAAACACAGACACCGTTGGGAAAGTCCTTTATTAAAAAAAAAAAAATATTCCAGCGATGAAATCCAG
Source organism: Rana muscosa (assembly GCA_029206835.1). Lineage (NCBI taxonomy): Eukaryota > Metazoa > Chordata > Amphibia > Anura > Ranidae > Rana > Rana muscosa. The sequence continues at coordinate 150,196,746 of CM055117.1, forward strand.
TGTCCCGCGTTGATCCGATGTCCAGCGCTGTCCACACGAAATGCCATTGGCTGAGCCTGAGCGGACCTGATGGGGAACTTTCTCTGCGGTGTAATAAATGAATAGACCCGCCCCTTCTAAAGTTACCCATCAGGTCCGCTCAGCCAATGACGCAGGTTTAAGGCTAAGCGGACCAGATGCGGAACGTGAGAAGGGGCGGGTCTATTCATTTATTACACTGCGGAGGAAGTTCCCCATCAGGTCCGCCCCCTCGTAAGTCAGACCCCGCCTACATCATTGGCTGAGCGGACCTGATGGGGAACTTCCTCCGCAGTGTAATAAATGAATAGACCCGCCCCTTCTCACGTTTCGCAACTGGTCCGCTTAGCCTTACACCTATGTCATTGGCTGAGCGGACCTGTTGGGGAACTTTAGAAGGGGCGGGTCTATATTCATTTAATACACTGCGGAGGAAGTTCCCCATCAGGTCCGCTCAGGCTCAGGCTCAGCCAATGACGTTTCGTGTGGACAGCGCTGGACATCGGATCACCGCGGGACACTGGATTTCACGGCTGGAATGTATTTATTTATTTTTTTTAATAAAGGACTTTCCCAAAGGTGTCTGTGTTTTTTTTTACAATTTGTTACACTTTCTTTGTGAAATGGTAGGGGTACAATGTACCCCATTACCAATTCACATAGGGGGGGCCGGGATCTGGGGATCCCCTTTGTTAAAGTGGTCTTCCAGATTCCGACAAGCCCCCCCCGCCCGCAGACCCCCACAACCACCGGGCAAGGGTTGTGGGGATGAGGCCCTTGTCCCCATCAACGTGGAGACATCCTCCCTATGTTGAGGGCATGTGGCCTGGTACGGTTCAGGAGGGGGGGCGCTCTCTCGTCCCCCCTCTTTTTCTGCAGTCTGCCAGGTTGCATGCTCGGATAAAGGGTCTGGTATGGATTTTTGGGGGAACTCCACGCCATTTTTTTTTTAAATTTGGACTGGAGTTCCCCTTAAAATCCATGCCAGACCTGAAGGGCCTGGTAATTGAATTTGGGGGGACCCCCACACATTTTTTTTTTTTATCAATGACTTCCGACAATTCATTATAGCCGCGAATGAGTTTTAAAATTTTTTCCTTCAGAAATGACACTTTGTGCAGGGACAGTTCTAAGCACGGGAAACAAGCGCTACTTTACAGGCATACTATACACACTCCCTAGGTACGAAATTTAAAGGAATATTTCACTTTTATTGTTTCACTTTAAGCATTATTAAAATCACTGCTCCCGAAAAAACTTCCGTTTTTAAAACATTTTTTTTGCATTGATACATGTCCCCTGGGGCAGGACCCGGGTCCCCAAACACTTTTTATGACAATAATTTGCATATAAGCCTTTAAAATTAGCACTTTAGATTTCTCCCAAAGACTTTTCGAATTTGCCGCGAACACCCCAAATTGTTCGCTGTTTGGCGAACGGGCGAACAGGCAGTGTGCGAGTCGAACATGAGTTCTACTGTTGACCAAGTTGACCAAAGCATGGATTATGACTCATGCATGGCCTCTGAAGGAATGCATTTAAGATATGTACTCCTAATAGCATGCAAAATCAGAAGATGCAAAAAGCAATCATATATTTTTTTACTGACCATTACATAACATTCCTACCAAAGAATTATGACTTCAGCAGAAAACCCGCCATTATAATTGTAAATAATAATGGCAGGCTGGAATAAAAAGGCAGTGGTTTTACAAAACTGCTGATTATACTGTGTTACTGTAGGATTTAGGAGGACATCTTTAAGAGACATGAAAATTATACCCGCTGCTGGTTTGCCTCTGAAAGTTAAAGGGGAAGTATTGTGTATTTTCTGGGAACATTTTGAGTTTTTCAGTAACTGTTATATGACTTTCACATTTTTTAAGCTTACCTTTCCATATTATTGTTATATTAATTGTAAAGATTTGCAGATCTCTAAAATCTATCTAATCATAGAATCTTCAATGTACAAATCATAGATTATGTTTGATAGCCCAGGAAAGTGGTTCTAGAGGCACCCAGCCCCACCTGAGCCCAATCCTAATGAAGAGCGGTGCCTGTTTGCAGCAGCTCTTCTCCCCCCCTCTCTTCTCACAGGAGTCTCAGCAGCAGAGAGTGCGATTGGCTTCTACTGTTGTCAGTCAAAGCTTGTGAGAAGTGAGCAGGGGGGTGGGGCCAGGCCGCGCTGTGTGTTTCTATAGATGCACACAGCCTGGTTTAGGATTGAGTCCACAAGTCTACCCCATAGTAAGCACTTTGCTATGGGGGCAGACAGAGAAGAGGAGAAGCAGGCAGCACCTTATGGAAAAGCCAGAAGAGGAGTTTTGTTATTAAAAAACAAAAAACAAAAAAAATGAACCTCTACAATCAGTTTAAGTTGGTCATCAGGGTTAATTTTGACGCAAAATTTTGATTTAGTTTTAGTTATAGTTATTTGACTAAAATGCCATTTTAGTTTTGGGCCCCTTTTACGTGTGCGACTTGACCTACGACTTGGGACTGCAAATTCGCATGAAAAGTTGTACTCCATGATTTTCAATGAGTACCATTCATATCTGTGCGGCTTTAGGTCGCAGCGACTTTAAAGTAGTCCCTGCACTACTTTTGTCTGACTTTGAGGTGACTAGACCTCAACATTGTACAGGCATTGCTTCAAGCCACACAAAATCACGTTAAAAAAATTGCGGCAAAATCGCACAACTTTCAGGTCGCACAAGTGTGAAAGGAGCCTTATGCCGCGTACACACAGTCAGAATTTCCGACAGAAAAAGTCAGATGGGAGCTTTTCATCGGATATTCCGACCGTGTGTATGCCCCATCGGACTTTTTCTGTCGGAATTTCCGACGGACTTAGATAGAGAGCAGGTTCTCTATTTTTCCATTGGAAATTCTGACGGAGGTTTGCCCAGTGAAAAGTCCGACCGTGTGTACGCAGCATTAGTCGTATTTTTGTCTATTGACTAAAATGACATTTTAGTTTTAGTTGTATTTTAGTCATCTGAATTGTTTTAGTTTTAGTCGTATTTTAGTCGACTAAAATGAATGGGTTTAGTTAAATTTGAATTCATTATTTAACCACTTAAGCCCCGGACCAATATGCAGCTAAAGGACCAGACCCCTTTTTGCGATTCGGCACTGCGTTGCTTTAACTGACAATTGCGCGGTCGTGCGACATGGCTCCCAAACAAAATTGGCGTCCTTTTTTTCCCACAAATAGAGCTTTCTTTTGGTGGTATTTGATCACCTCTGCGGTTTTTATTTTTTGCGCTATAAACAAAAATAGAGCAACAATTTTGAAAAAAATGCAATATTTTTTACTTTTTGCTATAATAAATATCTCCCCAAAATATATTAAAAAAAAAATTTTTCCTCAGTTTAGGCCGATACGTATTCTTCTACATATTTTTGGTAAAAAAAAATTGCAATCGCGTTTATTGATTGATTTGCGCAAAAGTTATAGCGTTTACAAAATAGGGGGTAGTTTTATGGCATTTTTATTAATTTTTATTAATTTTTTTTTTTTACTAGTAATGGCGGCGATCAGCAATTTTTTCGTGATTGCGACATTATGGCGGACACATCGGACACTTTTGACACATTTTTGGGACCATTGTCATTTTCACAGCGATCAGTGCTATAAAAATGCACTGGTTACTGTGAAAATGACCCGGGCAGTGAAGGGGTTAACCACTAGGGGGCGCTGTAGGGGTTAAGTGTACCCTAAGAAGTGATTCTTACTGTAGGGGGGCGTGGCTACACGTTACACATCACTGATCGTCTGTTCCGATGACAGGGAACAGACGATCACTGACATACCATGGAGAAGAACGGGGAAAGGTTTGTTTACGCTCACCTCTACCCGTTCTTCTGTGACCCGATCGCGGGACACCGACGGCGATCGGGTCCGCGGGCGCTGTCACGGAGCTCAGGACCAGGTCGCGAGCGCGCCGCCGGCGGCTCGCGCACGACCTACGGCTGGGCTCTTAAAGGGCAACCTACCTGTACGTTGATTTGCCCAGCCGTGCCATTCTGCCAACGTATATCGTCGTGAGGCTGTCCTTAAGTGGTTAAAGTGGTTGTTTAGTCAGTTTTTACACTGTAGGTAAAAAAAATATCTCCTAAACCTGTATGGTTTAGGAGATATTCCCCTCGCAATGAGCCGCTGACTGCAGCGGCTCATGCGCACTGGGGATTCTCGGCTGAAAGCCCGGCAGACGCCGGACTTTGCCATAAAGAAGTCGCGCGGGAGTGACGATATTGCGGCTACAGCCATTTAGAGCGCTGGAGCCGCGATACCCGGAAGACACACCGGGGCAACATGTCATCTCCCTCGGCGTGGACCAGGTAAGTTACCGACCCCTCGTTCTAAGGTAAGTATTTCATAATGAGCTAGTATGCGGTGCATACTAGCTCATTATGCCTTTTGCCTTATTAGGGTAAAAAAAAAATAATAATTACGAGGGTATACAACCGCATTTAGCATTTCTTTAGTATTGCCAAACTCCTTATAAACGCCTGGAGTAAAAATCCAATAACATGTTATTATTTCTGGTATTGTTTGCACTAAAGACAGATTTAGCCGTTGTGATATATATATATATATATATATATATAGCGACCTCACCCCTCTCACCCCTTCTCATTCACGGCTTGTCTGTCTCGTCTAGGGGTTAGCACTGGGGGGAGGGATGAGATACACCACTGCCCATGTCCTCCAATGTGTAGAGGTGAAGGCCAGAACTATCGGGTTTTGTGTATGTGTCCCAGAGTCAAATCCTCTCCTCGGATTGACTCTCCTTTGCTCCTAGTAACCAGAGTTCCACACACTGAAAAGGTCCAACTCGTATTTATTCTTCTCAATAAATAGTCATACAGCACAGACAGGTTGAGACCCATAAAACACTTCATTATTTTTGGGGAGTAGGCCAAGGCACAATTCATCTAGATAGAGCTAACCACTGTGGTGTCACCAGTGGTGAATAGTCACTGCCACTGACTATATTGAACAGAACATGGATTACCTTCGCTAACGTAGCCCCTATCAGGGGAAGGACATCCGTCCAAGACAGTTACCGGAGGCCTCTCCGTCACCAGCAATGCTGCGCTGGACTCTCCGGAGAAGTTCCGCTCACCGGCCTCCTCGTCTCAGACACGGGCACCCAAGGAGTTAGGGCCCCCTCGGATTCCTCCACCCTCGTGGAACTGAGTCGAAGGTAATGAGCTCCAGGCCTCCGCCATAGTACCTCACCCCAGGCTAAAGGTGCCTGAGATGGACTCCATCTCCCGCTCCAGGCAGGTCAAGGGCACCTGGGCCCGGAACTCCGGAATGCCAGCACGCAGGCTGAAGGTGCCTGGGTGCGGCTGCGTCCTCCGACTCTGAACCCCAAGGTCAGGGCGTCCGCCCCTTTTATCTCCTCTCCCTTTGCGTCACAGCAGGTTCCCCGCCCCGCTGTACCAGCGCCAGGAAAGGACAAAAGGGGATGCAGTCTTGCAGTGAGTGTTCAGCTCCGGCCCAGGGCGACAGCGCCACCTGCAGGCCGCAGGGAACCTCACACCACCAGAGTCCTCCAAGAACCACAAAAGGGTCTCAGATTCCCTGACAATCAATGCATCTGGGTTACACCACCACCCAGATGCCTCCCCTAAATTCAAACACCCGCTACATATATATGGCATCTTTATAAATAAAACCAAGTTTCATAAACAAACAAAAATAATGCTTTTTGACAAGCAAAAGTACAACTTGAAAATATAAAAAAAAAAAAAAAACTGTAAATTTTTTTGGTTGTAATGCCATTGCACATATTACCTGAATATAATACCAACATTAAATATCAAGAAAAAAAATAGGAAAAGCCTTTTTCTTCTTTTTTTTTTTCTTTTAGCAGCTTAGTAGATGCCCCTTATGTATTCTTAAGTGGTAGTGCAGTGTAAATTTGTATGTCAAATTTCAATTTAGTTTTAGTCATAGTCTTTTGACTAAAATGTCATTTTAGTTTTAGTCGTATTTTAGTAATCTTAATTGTTTCAGTTTTAGTCGTATTTTAGTAGACTAAAATAATATTAATTTAGTAGACGAAAATATTTTAGTAGACGAAGTTAACACTGTTGTCCATAAACTTTGATTGAATAATCTGCTTTAGATCTACCAACAATTGTGTTGTACGAGAATCTACCTGACTAGATAAAAATTGAGTGGATTATTTGAACAAGACTTCTACTAATTTGCTGTAGTACATCTAAAGGAGAGTGAATAGAGATTCCACGTTCAGATTTCAAGAGTAAAGCAGATGAAAGTTGATTCTGTTTATTAGTTTAACCAGCGGGTTAAAAGAAAAACTAAAACGGACTTGGTTCCCTCTCCACACATTCGAGGTGAATGGGGGAATCCTCCCGCTGATGCCTCCTGGGATATTTACATCACTTCCCAGCATCATGAGAGAAAAATCTCATTCTTGCCTAGGTAAGAATGGAGTTGGGGGTTGGGCTGGAACATGAAAAAAAAAACAGTATTTTAGATTGCCTAGGAGGGAGGATTTCAGTTACGTAATGGTTGTTATTGGAAAGAAAATGGACTTTAAGTATATAACAGTCTCCTGTTAAGCATGGGCTTCAGATCATGAGGTAATGGTCCATCATATGACTTGTGAGACGTGCAACCGCTCAAAGTGTCTTTTCATGAAGCTCAGCACTCGGCAGATAAAAGCCTGAAATAATCTGTTAAGTGTTAAAGTCAATCTGAAGTGAAAACTGAATTATCCAATAAACTAAGAAATGAAATAACTGCACTAGTTTTAAGACTGAAAGCCTAGTTCTGTCTCAGTTATTTCAACTTTTATTGTATCACTTAACGAAATGTAACCAGTTACTTAATTTAGGAAAAGATTATAATTTGCAGCTCCGTTCTGTTTTCTGATAATAAAGTGGGGTCTTTTTATTGCTTATTCATTATTAAAAGGGGGTTCTTACAATCATCATTTTTCTTCTGAGGATTGTGGGATGCAGTCAGGGAGGAGGCCAGGCCAGACGGTCTTTTGGACACCAACTCTTTCTGGAAAGTTCAAGGTAATTAAAGGCAATTTATAAGATAATATTCTGTTTGTGTTTGGGCCTGCTCTGGTGTTCCCTCATGATTGGAACTGCCTAGTACAGCTCCTAAGACCTCTGTGGTACTTGGATCTACTCTAATGCCGCGTACACACGACCATTTTTCTCGTCTGGGAAAATTACATTTTTTCTCTTTGACGAGAAAAACGACCGTCTGTGGGCTTTTGGTCATTTTTCCTGACGAGAAAAACGGCATTAATCACGACGAGAAAAATTAGAACATTCTCTAATTTTCCTCGTCGTGATTCACGGCATTTTTTTCCGCGGCAGTTTTCCCATAGGGAAATACTGCCGGGGAGCCTACACACGGTCGTTTTTCTCGACCAAGAGAAAAAATGTCGGGAAAAACGGCTGTGTGTGGGGGAACAAGCTGTTCCTCGTTTTTCCCGTCGAAAATCGATTGTGTGTACGCGGCATAAGATGTTCTTGGACTGAACAGTCCTCATCTCATTACAAAGATTATCCCAGAAATTCTTTAGAGAAACCTAATTTCTTATGCTTATATCCATGATCTTTTTTTTTTTCTGTCATTAATTTTTAACTCATGACCATGTAGCTTAAAAAAGTTGACTGTTATCATTATTAGTACATATCCCACCTTTCCAAACGTAGTAGTGTTGTGAGAGTGTTCCTAGGAACTTTCCTAGGATTGTAAACCTCTGACGTGAAAAAAGAACAAAGCATATCATTCCCTAGTGTGTACTTGTGTGAATCCTCTCTGCTGTCTAGTTTCTCTGCTATCTGCATGAGTTACTGCTGAAAGGTTTTCCTGACTCCAAACAATCACGGGTGATGGGAGACGGGGCCTCCAACACACTGCCTGTTATTCACAACCTCAGCTGTGCATGCTTCCTTATGTGCTGTAAGGAGGGGGTGTGTTCATTCTCTCCACTCAGGTCTCAGGTTACACTTAGCGCTCCTTTCTGAGCTGTGTAGTGTGTAAGGTTAGATCCCTGCCCCCTGGCTTTTTAATCTCAGACAAATTGTGTAAATTCTGGACTTTGAGCTGATGTAGAGAAGAGAGGGCTGCAGCTAAACAGATACAACTTATGCAGAAGAATTGTATCACTGTGTATCACCCGAGGCTAGTCATTTCACTAGGTATATGTACGAGTTTACAACCACTTTAACCTGGCCATGCTCGGATCTAATTTTGTCAGATTCCTGCTAAAACAGCATAAATTCAAGCCGTTGGTAGCCCTGCTGCCACCACCTAGATAGACAAACTTCAACTGAAAAATTGAAAGAGCTGGTTGGAAAGTTGTTGGCTGAACAGTGACCACTGCCTATCAGATACAGTCATTGTTCGCGTGTTCAGCCACGGGTACTGCAGCTGTCTGACTACAATAGCCAGCAGGGAAGATTCCGCCATCCATTCTTTTAAGCATAGATGGAGGAATCTATTAAATTTCTCTTGTTCAGCCTGTGAGCTGAACAAGAGAAATCTCTCAATGTATGGCTATCATTAGCTGAGTGTCACTCCTCTGACTGCTCATGCAAGCCTAGGTTCCCCTAAATTTGATCTCTAATACTTTACTTTCTGTGAGAGGCTGCAGGAGTATTTTGCCTGTATATGTTTGGTATTTGGAGCTTTGACCTTTTGTTTTCTTCTTGCTGGCTTCTGTAATTTCCTTTTTGGCAATTTTAACAAGTGGGGCCATTCACATAGCTCACACTGCTATAGTTGTGTATGGCTTGTACAGAGAAGCAAGCTTGTACATGTTTGAGCATGTTATTTTGTAGGAAACACATGTTAACTGATGAAAACTGATGTAAAGGTATGTAAAAGCTAAGCTAAAGTGAGGTAAAAAATACATGCAAAAAGGTTTTTACCATTTCCTCCAAAGTGTTTCTTATGCTGAGCCAAAACACTTGTACATAATTGATCCCATGGATGACTTGTCTTCTTTACAACCTTCTTCTCCCTGTTATGGTTACCCTTTGTATCCATTTCCTCTCTGTCTCTCTTTGTTTCTGCACCCACTCCTTTGATACCAGTTTTTTTGTCTCTAATTTTTTTGTACACTTTGTCTTGTTTGTTGTAGTGCTGCTAGATTTGAATATTCTGGCGCTTCTTTATTAATCGTTCTTGCAAGTGGTTAGTCTGCCTCTCTCTGTCCTATTCTGCCTGTCCACTCCTCACTCTCTCTGTATCCTACAACAAGGTGACCAGATTTTTTAAATTAAATCCGGGGACATATTTTTCTTTTACTAGTAATGGCGGCAATCACGACTCTCTGCCCATTGCTGCCGCCGCCCGCTTCACAGCCTGTCAAGTCTTAAGCCCTGTACACACGGTCGGACTTCCATCGGACTTTTCCGTGGTTTTTTGTCCGAACGGAGTTGGTCGGGAACACCCATAGCATACACACGCTCTGACTTTTCTGCAAACTTTCCCAAAACTTTTTGCAACATCATGTGGTTTTTCTGCTCTTTTCTGCTCTTTACCGCCACCCTTTGGTCAACTTCTGCTATTGTTGGTTGATTTTAACATTAGTTGTTTTGTCCATCGGACAAAAGTCCAATGGTTTCCTGTACACACGGTCGGACTTTGCTCCATCGGACTTTTGTTGGGCAAAAGTTTGTCCGTTTGCAGACCCAACTTTTGTCCGATTAAAACAAGAAAAAATCAAAAAAAGTTTGTCCGACGAAGCGTACACACGGTCAGATTGTTGGTCCAACTTGCTCAAAACGAAGTTTGTTGGGCAAAAGTCCGACCGTGTGTACGGGGCTTTAAGCTTTAAAAAACCACGGAAAAGTCAGATGGAAGTCCGACCGTGTGTACGGGGCTTAACTCTCTGGGCCCCGGCTACTACTGGGTGGGGAGCGAAGGAAGATCACTCCGCCAGGGAAGGCAAGGAGATAAGCAGGCAGGCGACTGGCCGGGACTTGAGCAAAGGCAGAAGAACATGCAAGCTGAATGGGCATGTACCTGAAACTGAAGAAATATTCCCTCCGCTTCGACCAGCACATGATCATCAGAAAGGGGCACAGATAATGGAAAAAAATACACCCCCTAAGCTAGTAAAAGCGGCGGAGCGGGGGGGGGTGTAATTCAGATTTTTTTATTTTATTTTGCTCTGACTATCTTTGAAATTGCCCCAGCTCCTGTTCAAATCCAATCCGGGGACAAAACCGGGGACAGACTTGGTCCGGGGATAGTGTCCTCCATCCGGGGACTGTCCCCAGAAACCGGGGATGTCTGGTCACCCTATCCTACTACCCCTGGTTATGCCTCAGTTTGGTTTTCTGTGTCCTGTGTTTCCAAGCCCTGTCTGACAATAAGGCAACTCCAACGGCTGCCTCCCAGAAATGTCTTACAACCAAATACATTCCCACCAGTGCACCAATACATGCATCAAAGCACAAACTGTCTGCCACTCAGCAGCAACGTGTTTGTTATTCTTCTTGTGTTCCAGGAATTTCTGTTATGTTCTTCTTATTTTCTTCTTTCTTGGCTAACTATTGCCTGTGGTGCTGGATCATTGCATTAACTTTTAGCTTAATTATTATTTAGACAGATGAAGTGGACTGGATGGCTGAACAATGTAATCTGTATTATCATAGAAAATTGAAGCCTCCTTCCTTATGTAGTGCTACCCCCTTAGGAGCCGCTGAGTTTTTGGGTCCCCCTATATTCTGCACAGCCAGGCAACACGCATTTTCACTATCAGCTGAGACAAAAAATAGTCAATGGACTTGTTTTTTTAGGATTTATTAGGGATTTTAACTTGGATAGGGAAAAAGGGGTTATGGGATGTCAAACTTGACTCGAAGAATAACAAAATGAGGACTATGGCACACTGCAAACAATAGATATTTGACTGTATTCCCTCGGAGACAGCACAGTCTTAAGCAAAATAATCCCGTCCTATAAGTTTAGCGTCCCCTGAATGGATTTTCAGCAAAGTCCCAACTTGTAGGAGCTCTTGGTCCGCTTAGTGGAAAATACCAGCCCACCTGGCTATGGTATCTGATCCCAAGGCAAACCATTGGGTAGGCAATAAACTGTCCCCTGAAGACTTGCCTAAAACTTGCATCTAGCAGACTTCTCCCTTATAGGCAACAGGGTTTGTAGAGGTTTTCGCCAGGCTATGCAGGCTGTCCTTCCCCGGTGGACTGCAGGGCAGTGGAGCTCCCTCTTTCAGTAATCCTCCTTCCTCCAGCCTCCTGCCTGAAGGCAGAACCCCCCTTCTCCAGGGCTCCCTCCCTGGCTACACAGCAGCACCTCAGCCATCCATCTTCCACCCGACTCCCCCACTGGTCAGGCTCCTCTATATTTATGGGCTAGTTTAGCCATCTTGCCAGGCCTCACTCCTGAGGATTCGCCAGATTACCATAAATATTCAGATCAGCAGCTCCTGGCCTCTGCCGACTAGCTTCTAGAAACTTCTCCAAGCTTCTAGAACCAGAGGCCTGTCCTGTAGAGCCCTCCAGCCTGACCTAAAGTAAAACCTCTGACTCACTCCGAGGCTTCTAACAAGCCTCTACCTACACTACCCAACTATGTACACATGAGGGTGCTACACTTAAATCAAAGGGTCTGTTGGCTTCCTCAGTTACACTGGGGGGGGGGGGGATATGAGCTCCTATACACCACTTATTTTTCACATGTTTCCAGGCTTTCATTAAGCATGGAGAAAAATGTTGTTTGAAGAGGTCAATAGCTCAAGATTAAATTTACACATAACTAAATTATTCAGAGGAGGAATGCATTCCCCTATTTCCTCTTGCCTTCATAGGCCCACTTAAAAACTTCAATCAGATAAAAATTCAATAATACAGCATGCCTGCACCCTGTTTAATCTGTTTATTTTTATAACAAATAACTTATATGATTAGCAAACATGTTTAAACGTTTTAAAAATGTGAAGACAAAAGCAAAATATAATAATACTGACTCAAAACTATTGTTGTTTTCCCCATCAATGTATGTATATGTAATCATTGCCTTTAGCCTGCTTTAAAGCTACTGGTCTTCTGCTGGCATTCCAATTTATCTGTGAACAGTCCAGACCTGTCTGGAAGAACTTCCAGAACTCTTACCTTTAAATTCTGCATTGGTGAGATGTTTCATGGATTTGTGCAAATAGGTTTTTAGTGCAACAAGGTCCCCTATGTCATGATTGACAACGGCTTCAAAGATTCTGTCTCTTGTGTAAACATCTTTAGGATCAATGACGGGGGCCCTTTGAATAAAAAAGGATGGAGTTAAAGTGTACTGTATGTAAACCCAAGAATAAAAAAGGAATATATTGCAGTTTCCAAGTACTTAGATGTCACAGCTTTATTTTTATCTGCTGACCCTACTAGTAACACACTTCCTGTCCAATTATGGAAACTTTCACCGTACTGTACCAATGAACAGGATGCCCGCTCCTGACTAGGGATGAGTTCAAAGTTTAGCTTGGAACTTTGGCTGTTCAGGCATTCAGCCTAACGCTGGACTTTCTACCTGTTCAGAGGGAGATGAACCTCATGTATAGTAGCCATAGAAATACATTTACCATAAATGACAGCTTCCTTACTGTTAGTTGTTGCTAGTAGGGATGAGCCGAACACCCCCCGGTTCGGTTTGCACCAGAACCTGCGAACGGACCGAAAGTTTGCGCAAACTTTAGAACCCTATTAAACACAATGGACTCTAACGTTCGAACGTTCGAAATCAAAAGTGCTAATTTAAAGGCTAATATGCAAGTTATTGTCCTAAAAAGGGTTTTGGGGACCTGGGTCCTGCCCCATGGGACATGTATCAATGCAAAAAAAAGTTTTAAAAATGGCTGTTTTTTTTAAGGAGCAGTGATTTTAATGATGCTTAAAGTGAAAAAAAAAAAGTCCCGTGTTTAGAACTGTCCCTGCACAAAATGACATTTCTAAAGGAAAAAAAGTCATTTAAAACTGATTGCGGCTTTAATGTAATGTCTGGTCCCGGTAATATTGATGAAAATCATTGAGAAAAATGGCAGTGCAACACAGATATAGTGCACAGGAAGTTAGGATCTCACTGGATTTCTGTCAGGATCAATGGGCATTTTTCTGTACTTGCAACATTTCTAGATACAAATTATGGAGAAACGTTCATGTATTTTAGAGATGTACCACACTTTTTTTTTCTCCACAAAAACATGTTATAGGATGTTATCTAAGGGTGATTGGCTGGTATCATGACATGCTGGGTACTCTTACCCTTCACCTCCTCTCCAGTGACGGGTGGTTCTCAGTGAAGCGGAAAGCAGATAGATAGATAGATAGATAGATAGATAGATAGATAGATAGATAGACAGAAAGATAGACAGAAAGATAGATAGATAGATAGATAGATAGATAGATAGATAGATAGATAGATAGATAGATAGATAGATAGATAGATTAGATAGAGAGATAGATAGATTGGATAGAGAGATCGATAGATTAGATAGATAGATAGATAGATAGATAGATAGATAGAGAGATAGAGAGATAGAGAGATAGATAGATAGATAGATAGATAGATAGATAGATAGATAGATAGATAGATAGATAGATAGATAGATAGATAGATAGATCATAAGCTTTCATATAAGGTAATTGCACTGACATTTTATGTGCTATCAGTCCGCTACACATTGATTCTCAGTAATAGGGCACTTTCACACTGCCAGCGCCTGGACGTCCCTTTACTGTCATTTTCTACGGTGCTTTTCGGCCGCTAGCAGGGTGCTTTTAACCCCCGCTATCGGCCAAAAAAGTATTAAAAGCACCCGTTACAGCGGCGCTGCCCATTGATTTCAATGGACAGGGGCGCTTTAGGAGCTGCTTGCAGGACTTTTTTTGACGTCCTGCAAGCGCAGCACCCCAGTGTGAAAACACTCTGGCTTTCACACTGGGATTGCAGCTGAGGCCTTTTTCAGTCGCTTTACAGGCACTATTTTTTGCGCTAAATCGCCTGAAAAATGCCTCCAGTGAGAAAGGGGTCATAAGATTTATGATTATTCCAACATTTTAATATTTACATCCTGAAAGCTAATCGCAGCCACATTCCCAGTTATTCAATTATTTAAACCTTGTGTTTTTAGCAGTTTAAAATTCGATATAAAGGTTATGTTATTATCTATGTAATCTTATACAGTATAAAAATAATCTAAGGTGTGTAACGGCATTTACAGGAAAACAGAGCACAAGTAGAGAGACGTCCTCCAAACTTCCCTGAGAAAAGTCCTTTATGAAATAAGAACATTTTTCTGGGTAATTATCCATCGCACCTCCAATGCATCACAAAGCTTTGCTGGAGAGAACCTATCTATGGCCAGTACTATTAAAGCCAGTTGGACTTTATTAGGATAAAGCTAGTGATTTAGACCAGCATGTGGCGTGACGTAGGAGTGACTTCAATGAAATACAATGGACAATGCTTCATGAAAATACTTTATATAGTATATATGCAAATATTAATCTCCAAATGAGAACACATTTGGACAAATGCAGCTGCTAACTGTAGCATGACTAAACGAATATTGAAAACAGATCAGTTTGGGGGAAAAAAGAATGTTAAATATATATGACAGCAGAGTCCCAAACATGATAAGCAAAGGGAGTAAACGAGGGATAAAGAGTAATTCATCAATGGTCATGTGAAGGCTGACAACATTGTTTGCAGGCCGCTGCTGCTACCCTGAATTCAGCTTGTAGGGGGCGTGGAAGAATCTTAAATCACCAGTGTTAAGACAGGACACAGAGAAGTAAGATGGAAAATATGTGCAGGCAGTAGGAAAGAAACACAGAACAAATCTTTTTGTTCAGATGTAAAAAAAAAAAACTTTACTTACCAGGAACCTTTCAAAGGAGGATAACTTGCAGATTTTTATTATTATTTTGCAGAGAGAATAAGATAGAATATCACGTGTTGACAAAAGTTTTTCCTACAGAAATACATGATGTATCAAAGTATCCAAAGTATCAACCATTCCCAGGTCTATTGGTCAAACTGTTCCACTGGCATATAAGGCACATTAACCCACAATGCAGTTTTAAAAACCATAGACCTCCACAATGAATCCATATAAGGGATACACCATTCCTTATATTACACCCAAACGAACAGACGGGGAATTGACTGACTCCACACATAGTTCAATTTACAGACATGTCGGTGCCCATGCTTTTCTTAAATGAGAATTCCACCTTTTACAAAAAATAATAAATAAATAAATGCAAAACATCAAAAATGTGCATTTATTTAATGCCTTGTCTTTTGTTTGCATTTGAGCTTTTTAAAGCATTGCAATAGTGATTAGTGGATCACGGACGCAATGCTCTGGCTTCTAAAAACGATTCCTCCAGCTCAGGTCCGCAATGAGATATAGACCTTCAGTTACAGAGCTGGAGGAAGTAGCAGTTAATCACATAACTACAGCCAAAAAACGCTTATCGCGCCTAAACGCTGCATACAGTGTTAACACCCGTTTAGGAGCGTTTTTACAGGTCCAACGCTGGTCTTCTGAATGCTTGGATCTGGGGGTTTTCTTACAGCTTCAAAATGCCTATGTCACTAAAAGCTTCTAAAAGCCATACTGTGTATGGACACATAGAATGACATGGAGGGGTGTTTTGAAGCTGAAAAAAAAAAAAATGCCCGATGCTCCTAAAAGTGGCAGGAAAAATGCCCTATGTGCATGAGGACTTCAAAGTATTCTGTTATTCTGTAAAGTATAGAAGTTTGCATCTACTGTGCTTCCTCAGTAAGAGCCGGTTCACACCAGGGCGACTCGTCAGGCGACTCAGTCGCCTGACAAGTCGCGTCCCACGCTTTTCAATGGAACCGTTCTAAGTAAGAGCGACTCAGGTCGCTCCGACTTAGAAAAAGGTTCCTGTACTACTTTTGGGGGCGACCCAAGGCGACCTGCATTGACTTCTATACAGAAGTCTTATGCAAATCGCCTCGGCGGGCGTCTCAAGTCGTCTTGAGATCGCGCCGCCGAGGTCGTCCCCACAAGTCGTGCCGCGTCGCGCTGCCCTGGTGTGAACCGAGTCTAACTGTCAGCTAAGTTTCCTTGCCACAGCTAAACGATACATTGAGACAGCACATTGTTATAAACGTAATGATATAAAAACATAATTTTTAAGTCTCATAGGGGGTTATTTACGAAATGCAAATCCACTTTGCACTACAAGTGCAAACTACAAGTGCAAAGTGCACTTGAAAGTGCACTGAAAGTGCACTTGGAAGTGCAGTTGCTGTAGATCCGAGGGGGACATGCAAGGAAAATAAAAAACAGCATTTTAGCTTGCACATGATTGGATGATAAAATAAGCAGAGCTTCCCCTCATTTCATATCTACCCCTCAGATTTACAGAGACTGCACTTCCAAGTGCACTTTTAGTGCAATTTCAAGTGCATTTTGCACTTGTAGTTTGCACTTGTAGCGCAAAGTGGATTTGCCTTTCGTAAATAACCCCCAGTATGTCAATATTCTTGTACCAAAAGTGCACCTGTAAAACTTGAGTCCAGGAAAAATACAGACACCAGAAATTCCCTTCCTCTAATGATTTCCTCAGTAAATACAGAGATTACCCCCACCACAGTTCTATGTATAGATGATCAGGATAATCTGATACATTGCCAATATTCTTTCACTGTCATTGGAATAATTTTTGCACCGTACAACTTTAGTTGTAAACACATACAGTAGATGGAATGTACTCTTAAGGGACGTGTCCTATAGACATATACCTGAGCAAAAAATCATAGCAGTCTATTATTCATCTTATTTTAGTCTGAATACACTAAAAAAAGGAAAGCTGATTTGTTGCTACGAGTTTCTGCTCATCCTAGGTCTTTGTAATGTGCTCCTAAATTCAACAAGGACTTACTTGACTTTGGAGGCTGGTAGTGATGGAAGGAAACTTGTGTCAAAATGAATTTCAAGTGGGAAATTGTTGCCTTCACCCTGCATGGATGATTCCATGGGTGGCTTCTTGTCTCTTTTTGCATCTTTGTCTCCTTTACTAAAGGCGGCTTTCGTGTCATTGTCTTCAACCTCTAATTCAAACCTCCTCTTTGGTGTATCTGAGTTTTCAGAATCTGATTGAGACATTGTTGATTTCTTCTACAACGGTGTGTCTGTAAGGATCCGGGTAGAGAAGCAATCCACATCAGCCAATACCTGAAACACAGAGACAGTATTTGTATTAGAAGTCTTTGTTTGCTTACCCTACCTGTAAGCCAGCTGCACAGTGAACAGATCGCAGGTGTATGAAAAAAGGAAAATGAATATTTGCATGGAGTTTACCATTTGTTGGACCAATACTACAGAAAGCTTTTACAGTATATGTATATTAACAGTCAGCTTTTTTCACAAGAAAACAGAATAGCCAGGTGGAATGAATCAAAAACATTGGATACAAATGAGCAAAACCCAATGCCAATCAATCAGGTTAATTACAGTGTGAATTTATCAACAAATAAATATTAATTGTCAATTGACATTCATCTGTCTACAATAAAGAAGTTTAATACAACATGAGCTGGCGGGGACACCTGCTGTTTGAGTCACTCTGAGGTACCCGTTACCCTACCAGGGTTTGGCTTGGCTCCACTATTGAGTCCCCAGACAAGGGTTTTCCCACATAATATTAGAAGGCTTCTCCTGATTCATTTGCCATTTTGTCCGATATATGAAAGGGTTAACTTCAGGCCTGAGAGATATTAAGACCTTTCACTGCAATTATAATTAAAACCGTCTACTTGACTCATCTACCCCTGATATCTTGCTTATAGTGATCCATTTTATCTCACTTTTATTAGTCTAGTTGGTCATTTCAGGAAGTTGGATTCTTCTTTCCTTTCCCCTGCCCAGGGTGTATCATAGGAGAATTCTATGCCTTTAATACTCTGAATTGTGGATGGACTAAATCGGCTCCCAGTTGTCTGTGTGTTGTGTCACCCCCAGATCTGGTTTTCAAGGTCAAGCAGCACCTACCCAGTATGTTCTGAGGAAGCAATTTATGTTGCGAAACGCATTGACAAGCTAGCACGGAGGAGATCATGGACCTAATTTGTTAATACAGTGGAACCTTGGATTGCGAGTAACGCAGTTAACGAGCGTTTCGCAATACGTACACTGTATTTAAAAAAAAATACTAACTCGGTTTGCGAGTTTTGTCTCGCAAAATGAGCAGGATTCAAGCCAAAGCGGTGTGCAGTACTGCGTTTGGCCTGAGGTGGGGGGGCTCCAGTGCCAAGCGGAGCCGAACAGCGCCGATTGGAGCCAATTGGCGCAGTTCGGAAATGCTTGGAAAGACTCGGAAAGACACGAAAATACTCAGTTCCCGAGCCTTTCCGAGGTTTGCCGAGGTCAGCCGAGCTATCCTCGGGCCTTTCCGTGTGTTTCTGAGGCTCTCCGGCGCCCCCCACCTCTGACCACATGCAGTATTGCATGCCATTGAAGTCAGTGCGGAACAAATTATTTTAGTTTCCATTGACTTCAATGGGGAAACTCGATTTGTTATACGAGTACTTTGGATTACGAGCATTCTCCTGGAACGGATTATGCTTGTAATCCGAGGTTCCACTGTACATATAAACGCCTTGAGGCGATTTAGTTCGCATTTGTATCGCTATACAAGTTATTCACTCACTCACTCATAAACAATTTTATGTGAATCACGGATCTACCATCACCTTGCAATGATCCATGACTCCGCGTTTTTGCGCTATTGGGTATCTGTTGACCTTGTCAAGCTAAGGGTGTTGTTTGTTTGGTATTGTATGTGGTTTTAACATTTTGTAATAAAGATATACATTTTTTATATATTACTGCCTCATATTGTGCCCATAAAGTCTGCATATTTTTAAGAGAGTTTTTTTACTTTTTTCAACCTTCATAGATGTTTAATAGAAGACCACTTGTTCTTCTCTATTTGTTATGGGCAAGAGGAATCCTCAATCATATTGGGCAGTGAAACTGGTTGATTAAAGGCAATGTTTTCTGTGAATAAACTTTTAAAATCAGAAACATTCCCAGAACAAAAACTTAAAAACTGAGAATGTTCCTAAAGCTAGGATAGCTGTAAACAAAGGTTATACTGCATCAGCCACCATGAAAACTAACTTTCCATGCCCCAATTTTCCATTATTTCATGAAATGATTAACTTCAAAGCTTATATTTATATATACAACACACTGATTCACCAATCATGAGTGATGTTCACCAAACGAGAGCAATACAATGACGCAGTTTCCTATGTTTGGCTGTTTCACATGGGGATTAGCAGCATGTTCTGTTGCCTCCTGACCTCTCCAGACAGCCAGGAAGTTGACAGAAAGCTTGTCAGTTGTAATGACACACAAGGTCATGCTTTTAGACACACAGCTATCTATTCACCAGAATGGAAAAATAAATTTCATCCAAATGTTACTATACAGCAGCAAGACTTACAGGAAGAGAACTTTGATCCTATAATGAGATCATGCCACAACACCATTCAATTAAATATCTCATGTGTCATTCACATCTATGTAGCAGAAAACCTGCTGGTCATCATTACTAACTTCACATGTTACTTTAGTATCCCTCCACATTCATGTCTGCAAAAATCCACATCGGATGAAGAACACAGGGCAGATGTGAAATCTTCAATTGTCCACAACAGTCTGTAGGACCCCATAGAAGTGCCACCTTACACAATATGCTTTAAAGTGTAGCACTCTCCTAGTTAGGTTGCTAGGACATAGGCAAATGTAGTTCTTTTTGACTCCTCTGTAATCAGTAGAGTAGTTGTTCATTGCTTTTGGCTGTCCTGGATCTGTCCTGCAAAAAATCAGGGAGTCTGGAGTATCCCATTTCATCCTGATTCCTATCCCAACAGCCCCTACTAATACCTACTTACTTATCTAGATCCAGCGATGATGCAGGAGTGTCTCGGCTGCCCAAGACTCCCCTGCTCATTGGCTGAGACAGCAGTGTGGTGCCATTGGCTCCAGCTTCTGTCAATCAAAATCAGTCAGCCAATGAGGAGAGAAAAGGGGTGGGGCCGGGCCGCAGCTCCGTGTCTGAATGGACAAACAAATCTGCGGTTCGTCTCGGGTGCCCCGTTAGCAAGCTGCTTGCTGTGGGGGCACTCAACAGGAGGGAGGGGCCAGGAGCACCGAAGAGGGACCTGAGAAGAGGAGGTAAGTATAATATGTTTGTTATTTTTAACTAAACAAAACAAGACTTTAGTATCACTTTAATTGTACAAACAAATAAATAAGAGAAAGGAACAATAGATTGCAAGCCTTTGGACTTCTCTCAAAATCCCTAGTGCACCCTTCCTTCCAGGGCTGGTGCAAGGATTATTGACTCCCTAGGCGAAACCCCATTTTTCCGCCCCCCTTGACTCCACACCGTACTCCACCCCCTTTGCCATGCCCATGTATACCCCACATTTTTAATGAAGCGCCCAACAAATGCAGCCCACCAGTGCCCATTAATGCAGCCTCACCAGTGCCCACCAATGCAGCCTACCAGCACCCATTAATGCAGCCTCACCAGCACCCATCAAATGCAACCTCACTAGCACCCATCAATGCAGCCTACCAGTGCCCATCAATCAATGTTTGCTTGCTTCAATTCATTCGGGAGTCGGGACACAGACACAGTCCTCCACCTTCGCTGTGCCTCTGACATTATGTGTGAACGGAGTGGAGGCTGCCTGCTGATGCTGAGACTTAGTTGCTTGCTGCAGAGAAAAGAGAGTAGGAACACAGTGGCCGGGCGCCGCCCGGCAGCAGTGCGCCCTAGGCAGCTGCCTAGTTTGTCTAGTGGTAGCACCGGCCCTACTTCCTTCTAAAGTCTTCTAGCCCAGTTTAGCCACTAGTGTCTAGAGGAGACCAGAAGAGAAAAGCAAAATAAGTAAAATATTACAGATTCTTAATGTTGAGGATTGGCGGTCCCCTCCTACCCTAGGCGCTGGCCCATAGATGCCATCATGGTAACTATACATTCGATTCGATTTTGTTTTTTCTTTACTTGGCCTTGGAATGTTGCCAGTAGCCAGATGAGCGAAGTGTTCTCATCCAGGCTTAGTCTAGCTAATACTGGACAATAGAATCAAATAATATTATTATTCTTATAACATTGATAACTACAAGTGGAATAACCCTTTAAATCACAGTTTATAATATAACGCTTTTGCTAAAGATATGATCTAATGCTATCAGAATCCAGAAAAGTTCAGGAATTCAAAAAAAAATGTTTAGGTACAATTTTATTTTTTCTTAGAGGTGTACAGACCACACCCAGGCTGCACAGCATTCCCAATGTTCCATGCATTTATCTTACATCCATATTTTCCTGAAGGGCTGTAACCTAAGCCTTCCTGTGTGATAACAGCTTGTCATTCATGTAATTTGCAGTGCCTAAAATATGTACATTGTGGAAAGCTCCAAATCTGATTTTTATTTTCCTTCATCCTCAGTGTAAGCAGCTACAGGACTAATGCTCACAATATCCAGAGAGGTAAAATAAATGAAAAATGTAAAGACAAATTTAAAATTTGTATACTGCTAGTAGACATTACAAATGGTCATTTAGATGTATTTAATAAGCACAAAATACACACCAAACAGAATTAATATTTTTCTGATAGAAGTCTATATCAGAACATTGTGTTGTTAATGTTGCATTGTATGTTGTTTGTTTTACCACAATGGCAGTCTTGGAAGGTAAAGCTAAGCTCCAGGCACGCAAACTTTCCTTTAAATATATTCACCAATGGGCACCAAGGATATAAATCCACTTTGTGATCAGCAGATGCCTTTACAAACCCAGATATTACCTTATAATAGTAGTGGTGACATCATCAGTGTGTTGCACATAGTCTGTGCATAGAGCAGAGCTGTGGGAGGGGCCCAGTAGGCCCACCAACTGCAGGCTGTCTACTGGAGGGGGCGGAGACAAGACCTGTCCCCCTGAACAAGGAGAGAGCAGCAGTGACCGGTCTTTATTACAGGAAGCTCCTACACAGGGACAACGTTTCACACTGGATTACTGTACAGAACTGGAATAAATACACAAACCACACAAAGACTGAAATAAAAATACACTTGCCTCTTGTATTTAGACAATATTTGTTTACCCCAGAGTCCAGCTTTATTATATCTTTAACCTGTGAAGTTAAAGTAAATGTCAACCCAATTACTAAAATCTAATATTAGCTTTAAATCAGAATTCCAGCCAGATACATCTGTACAAATTAATAAGGATAAAAAGATTACTTCTTGTGAGTGTTAAATGCTCAGCACAGTCCTGTTTAGTGTTTATTCAAGAATTTATACCCATGAACAGAATACAAGGATTTCAGTCATAGGTGTGCGCACATGGTGTGCCAGGTGTGCCTGGGCACACCCTAATCACCCTGTGCAATGCAGATTCCCCCTGCTGAACCACCATGGCAGCTGAGGCTACAAAGAAAAGGACTGGGGAATCACTGTCACCAATGCCCCTCAATGGGGCTCCTAACACATTGTAAAAAAATAAAAAATAAAATAAAAATATTATGAAAAAATTATTATTTTTTTTTTTTTTAAATAACAAAATAAATGTCCACTGCTCTACTGACTCCATAAACTGCTCTACTGTGCATGTGTGTTTGAACTTTGGGGTGCACACCCTAATGCAATAGGCTGCGCACACCTATGATTTCAGTGAATGTACAAGGGGAGGAGGGCAAGGGAGGGTCCTTTTCTCAGCTCTTGTCTGTTCACAGAATGCCTTGTATTCTGATTACAGAATACAAGGCATTTGGTGAATGGACAATAGGGGAAAAAAAGGAAGATGAATGACAGGATAAAGTTCCCTTTATGAGAACCACAGCTCTCAAAGCCACAGTGCTGGAAGTACAGTGCTGAGATATCGTCCAGTGGGTGGAGACTGAGCCAGCTGCCAGTCCAATCTGGGTGGATGCCGACATTAAAGTCGGGATGTCTCCAGAACCTGGACCGGCTGAGTGATGGCAGACTTTAGCCTGCTTTTGGCTTAATAGGGGTCACAGGAGTGCAGAACGGGGGATATTTACTAAAACTGGAGCACTCAGAATCTGGGGCAGCTGAGGTTGGTAGCCAGTCAGCTTCTAATTCCAGCTTGTTCAATTATACTTTGATAATAAAACCTGGAAGCTAATTGGTTTCTATGCAGAGTTGCACCAGACTTTGCACACTCCAGTTTTAGTAAATCTCCCCCTAAGTGAACTCATGTGACCCACAGTTAAAGTAGGGCTAAATAGCTTTGGCCCTTCTCCTTTAATGGATTTTGAACAAATGAACAGTTGAAATACACTAATATGCATCTGTCATCAAATCCAATGTTATAGATGAGCCATAAATAAAGCAGTGCATTGTGGCAAGTTTTTAAAAAAATAGTTCAGGTCCCTTTATTCATTTGCATAGAGGTCAAAAGTAAGGCTGGGTTCACACTATTGGGAATTGGATGTGGTATTTCTCTACATCCAATTCGCATGTCAGGAGATTGTGACCGGCTCTCTGTGGAGCCGGTTCACACATCTCCGAAGCGGCTCCAGTGTAAATTGCACAGGAGTCCTGTGCTTCTTCTGGTCCATTTCAGGTTCGAATTTAGCCAAAAATTCAGAATGAAATCGGACCTGAAACGGTAAATGGGGACGCACCGGACCCCTGCTGTGAGTCGCTCTGTGCTGCGGTGTGAACCCAGCCTAATGCATGAAAAACCATGTATGATAGGTCTTGTATGCCTTTTCAGCCCCTGGTACCAAGCCTAATTCGTTTTTTCTTTGCCAGCATGAAAACACAAGACACATTAAAATGCCTTATAAAGGCACATCAACACATGTGCAAAATGTGCATCAACACACATCATGTGCATTGAAAAAACAAATGAAAACTGTGCATTGAAAAAACAATAGGTGTGAACCTAGCCTTAATCTGCTGCTTTTATTAGGATAATACTCAGGGGAGGGCTGGGCCAGGGGGCAGGGTGGCAATTGCCTCCCAGGCCGCCCTAACTTATGTTAAAAATGGCCGGCAGCCACTGCCCGCTACCATTTTCTTTTTTATTCTGGTCTAGGAAGTTGGGCCGGGGGCATGGCCTTGCCGGCCGACCACTAGCTGTTGCATTCCAGGAGTTGTAGTCCGCATTCAAGCTTCTGGTGGGTGGAAAACACAGCAGCGCAGAGGAAACTACAACTCCCTGGGACCGTATTCTTGGAAGCAGGCAGAGGTAGGGCTTTGCCAGGGAGTCGGGACGCAGGGCTGCAGGGCTGGGTGCTGGCTGCAACTTGACCCCAGGATCAGGAGCTTTACCCCCCCCAGGAGACCGTGGCATGCAAGGACCTGCTAAGCTGAGATCGCTGAGGTGAGCGACCCTGACACCCCTAGCTGACCCCCCATCTCCCCCCCATACACCCCATGTAACCTGCCCCAGTGATCAGGCTGCACTGATGGGCACTGGTGAGGCTGCATTGAAAAAACAGGTGGGCCATCATGCCATGGATGGTGAGCTGATTCAGCGGTTCAATGGGCCACTTGACTGGACTTGCCCTCCAGGCCTAAGGCCACCAGCCCTCCCCTGATAATACTTAGTGATTCTATCATGAAGATCTTTGTTCAGTCACTTACAGTTATTATATAGGCGTCTCCAAAATATCATGCCCAACAGTCAGTTTGTGCGCACCTCTGTGTGTTATAATTATAGGAGAAGTTTGGGGTTACAAAAAATACAAACCTCCATACTCACCTCTATGCCGCTACATCGATCTGATGTTGCAGTTGTCCCATGCTGCTGCTCGCTCAGTTCTTGACCTGTTCAGAACGGGGGCAGTGACTGTCAATCACTGTTGTCCACTCTGCTCACTGGAGCGCCAAGCAGGGGAGGGGACGGACACAGCTGGTTCTGTCACTCAGCCGTGTGCTGTGAGGCAGAGACGGCTGGGTAGATCCAGACAATATTGTCGGTATTCTTCTAGAGCCTGAAGTGGTTCTGCCACATCAGCTGGTGATAGCCCGCTATTGGCTGATTCTGGGTCACAGGAGAACAAAAGTAAGTGCACTCCAGTGACCCACAGGAGAAGTATGACCAAGAAAGCTTTGGCCATACTCCTCTTTTAAACCCCAGATCTCCCCAGATTTCAAATTCACCTCTGCCGACAGGTGAGAATAGAATTGTGTGCTGAGAGCCAACTTCTAGGATGGCATGAGGTTATCACCTTACCTTCTGGCCCCCAACTCTCTTCTCCATTCCCTTACCTCTGTATGAACTGGGGAAAGATTTAGGTAATAAACGGGCAGAGGACTACTGAAGAGAAGTGCCAGAGAGAAGCTATACCATAGGTGGTATCAGCAATTGGAATATAGTGCCATCATTTTGAATAAATTGTATACACCTAAGGCTTCCAGAGCAGCCGTCTTCTCCAGAGAGAAGAGCTAACCAAAGAACACCTGTGCTGGCCTTTTCTTTACATTTTACCTCCATTTTACTTTAAAGCAAAGTGACATTCTTGTCTCATTTACCTTTCTTTGGGATGAACCAAACCCCAAAGTTTCCTGGACAGCAGGGCTGCTGTTAGAAATCACGAGGCCCCATACAGCCTACCTGACAGGGCCCCCCTTCCTGGCCGAAAGTGACTGAGAACATAGATTTATCAATCCCTCACTTTGCAGCCTCAGCAGCATGCTCAGAGGCTTCCTGCTCATTCACAAACTGAAGCATAGTAAACGCAGTGATGAATGGACACAAGAATGATGGGTACCGATCACTCGCTGTGTTCATTACGGAGAGTAAGCGGCCATATTCACCGGCCCCTTCCCCCACTCTTCTAAAACATCCCCCTTTGTGCCCGCAGTAACTTCCAGCAGGAGAGAAAAGGAGGGAAGCAGGAAGTGCTGGGGGGGAAAAGGGGCACACAGGGACCAATCCACCAGCAGAGGAAGAAAGAGGAAGAGAAGCTTGCAGTGCTGCAGGGGGAGGCAGAAGGTAGTGGCTGCAATAAGACAGTACAGCTGGCCCTCCTTCTCAGCAGGTGCCTGGGCCCCCTTTTGAACTGATGGTGCCTGGGGCCAGTACAGGAGGGCTGACTATACTGCCTTATCAGCGATCCTACCAGACAGTAATGAGATACGGCTTGTATCTTTTTTCTTGTTTTTGCAATGGGTAGAGCAGGTAGGGCAACAATGATGAAAGACGGGGCTTTGAAATCAAAGTATTGCTGTGCTTTTCATTATAAAATCTTCCGTATGATTATATATCAATTACCAATGCAGATGCAGTTTTGATTACTAGACAGTGACTGAACAGATGCTACAGAAATAATTTATTTAAGGTGGCGACAGGCAGCTGTATGCCCTTCTGCTTCCAAAGTACACACCCTAAGAGAACACCGAGTGCTCAGCAACATGATCTCTAAACAAACTGAACAATAGGGCAGATTTATTAAAACAGCAGCAAAGCATAAATAAGGCTGCTGTTCTGTTTAACCAATCAGATATCAGCACTCACCCCCTGACCTGCTCTGGGAAAATAAGAGCTGTTATTTATAGGACTGCTATGAACAAAATTCCCACTTTTCATAAATCAGCCCAAATACTCTCACCTATGGTCATTAAATATGGCAAAGGTCTATATGGACCTATTGCTACAACGTTGTATTACATATCACTTTGCTTCACCCATATTTAGGAAAGTTTCCATCACTTCATTCGCCATTAAGAATATTTAACAGACCTTCATTGACACCTATATTTTCTATAAACGAGTATTCAAACCTAAGGTAATAATAAGTATTAGGATAATGCCGGAAGTGAGAAGGGATTATATTGGGTCTTATTAGAGCTGGCTTATAGAGAAATGTGGCAATTTCTGCTGGTCTACACTCTCAGATGGGACTTCAGTATTACTCTGAGCAGCCACCATGTATGGAGTACCCTTTAGTAATTATACATGATGGCAGCCTTTGCCAGGACTGGAATGCAGTGTTTGCAGAGCTTAGCATCAGTAAATAGCATGCTGCCCAGGAGCTGAAGATCTGCCTACATATTGACAAGAGACATCCTATTGATCCACTTTTGGGAGCTCTGAACTGCTGAAGAGATAAGATTGATGTATATGTTAAGTGTACTCAGGGCTGGTGCAAGGATTTTTGACACCCTAGGCGAAACCTAATTTTGCCGCCCCCCTGGCACCATTCCATTTTCCCTGCCCATTTAAACTCCACCTTTTTAATGAAGCGCCCATCAAATGCAGGCCACCAGTGCCCATCAAATGCAGCCTCACCAGTGCCCATCAAATGCAGCCTCACCAGCGCCCATCAATGCAGCCTAACCAGCACCCATCAATGCAGCCTCACCAGCGCCCATCAAATGCAGCCTTACCAGCGTCCATGAAATGCAGCCTCACCAGCCCCCATCAAATGCAGCCTCACCAGCGCCCATCAAATGCAGCCTCACCAGCGCCCATCAATGCAGCCTAACCAGCGCCCATCAAATGCAGCCTCACCAGCACCCATCAATGCAGCCTACCAGCGCCCATCAATGCAGCCTCACCAGCGCTCATCAAATACAGCCTCACCAGCGCCCATCAAATGTAGTCTCACCAGCGCCCATCAAATGTAGTCTCACCAGCGCCCATCAAATGTAGTCTCACCAGCGCCCATCAAATGTAGTCTCACCAGCGCCCATCACATGCAGCCTACCAGCGCCCATCACATGCAGCCTACCAATGCCCATCAATGAATGTTTGCTTGCTTCTATTCTTTCGGGAGTCAGGATTTTACATGCATGGTGGTGTCATTCCGAATGAATGGCAGCTCTGCTTGTTTCCACGGAACAGAACAGTGCGTTTTGACTGCAGGTGGGTGGGAATTGCTGCAATTCCCACACCTGCAGCCACACGCAGAAGTGTTAACCTAGGGTAAATAAAGACAATGGGGTGAAATTAAAGCTGTATTAAATTATTAAATCCAAAACCAAAATGTATTATATTGCAGCTTACCAATTCTTAAATGTGGTAGCTGCATTTTTTTTCTTTTTTTAGGCTTCTTTCTTTTATTTTCACCTGGTTACCAGTCAGTAAGTCTGTTTTTTTTCAACTGCCTTTTAACAGACCAAGCTGTCCAGTAAAAGTGTCTGTAGCACACAGATCCCTGGCCTTACCTCCTCAAGGCGGGACACACCGTACCACAATGCCCAGGCTCCTTCTTGAATAAGAGGGTGAGAATCAGAATTTGTTGGGTCCCGCAGCGAGTTACCTTCCCTTGGTTGGTTCTCACCCCTAGAGTGTAGGGAAGAGTCTGTTGTAGGTGCACCAATAAGGCCAATGTCCAGACAAGGTTAAACCTTAATGAAGGAAGGTTTATTTTCTTTATGCTGAAAACTGGATAGGAAAGTTGGAGTTGAAGAATAAAAGAACAGGGAGGCAGGTTCAGGCACTTGGTATCACCACTCAATCCCAAGTGGACTCTGCTCACCCGGATAGTCCCCTCTCACGGTCTTAGCAGCCGGAGTGATGCACGAACTTTACTTCACTTAAGTTTTCCTTGGAGATACGATCGGGAGATTCTCTGCCACAGAATCTCTGAGTCCCGAACCTCTTAGCGCTTGTAATTAAAGAACAGGTGCAAGTTGCTGCACATTACAAGGCCTCAGATGAATAGTGGAATCCCTCCAGAAGTTTACCGGGCCTCTCTTTCACCGTGAAACCCTCACCGGTCCCTCAGAAAGGTCCTCCCCCGGTCTCCTCTTCTTAGGGCGGGTCCCCTCTCAGGGGCACCCTGGGATTCCTCCTTTTAGAGATGAGCCCCAGCTAAAGGTACTGGGCCCAATGGCAAAGTTGCAGCCCCAGGCTAAAGGTGCCTGGGACCGATGCATACGCGCACCCCTGGCCTGGAGGGCCAGGTCCCGCGACCCGAACTCCGGAGCCCCGGAACTCTTCAACAAAAAAAAACCCCGTTCCAGGAGGCGTCTGCCCCTTATGTATCCTCTCCCGGCATGCACAGCAGGTTGACCACGCCCACTGTACTACTGCCGAGAGAGGACACCCTAAGGCACAGCACTGTCACCAGTGGTTCAACCCTGACCTGTCATGGCAGTGCCACCCACAAGCCACAGGGAACTGCACACCAGTACAACACCTGAAGAAACAAAATAACAGAACCTATCAATAAAAGCGGTCTGAGCCTGGCTACTAGCTCAGACCAACCCCTAAATTTAGGTACATAGCACCCCTCAAAGTAGAGGGGCGCTACATGTCAGTAAGAGGGTTGAGACAAACTATTGAACAGAAGTGCTTACAACTGTAAATATTTATTCATTTATGTGAAATCTTTATCCAAAAAAGGAAAAATATTAACTGTTGCTGCTAAGTGTTAGCTAGAGTTCCGCTTTAATTTGTTGGTCACGTTCATCTAAATTTGCTTGTGCATCTAACACTACCCTCTTCCCAGATGAAGTATTCTGCTGTCCAAAGGTGTCTCAGTTGCTCCACCATAGAGTGGAGCCACCCTAAGGCAGAAAGCCTGTTACTGGCCAGATCACCAGGTGAAAGTATAGGAGACATGCCTAAAAATAAAACTGATGCTGCCACTACATCTAAGGACTGCAGTATATTACACTTTTGTTGTGGGGTTTATTAATACTTAAATGGTGAAAAGTGTTTAGTTTATTTGGGTGATATGGGTCTATGTGGCTAACTGTGTGCTTGGGGAGTACATTTAGGGTACCTGGTGTGATGTTCTGAGTGTATTGGGGTGTGGGGTGAGATGTGCTTTTCTGCTGGCATGAATGCCCCACTCACTACAGCTGTTCTGAATGACCTCACCACATGCTGAGGCAAGCAATAATAAACACAAAGGCCCCTTTCACACGGGCTGTCAGATCAGGTCCGTCTGTCAGTTTTTCAGGTGGACCTGATCGGCCACTCCATTCACCTCTATGGAGAAGCGGATGTCAGCGGTGACATGTCCACTGACATGTCACCGCTGACACCCGCTGCTATCCGACCCGATCCTCTTCGCCAAAACCAGATGGATGGAGACCCTATTTTCCATCCGTCTGGTGGATTGGATCGGATGAAGACGGACAAGCGGTCCATAGAGGAGAGCAGAACTGGGACCATCTCTGCTCTGCACAGTGAGCGGAGACGGACCTGTCACCCGCCTGCTCAGCAGGGATCAGCAGAGTGCTCCCCCGCTGAGCAAGCAGATTCTGCAGAATGGAGGCACCTGTGTGAAAGGGGCCTTAGGGGATGTTACGCTTCTCAATGCAGGGGAACATATGCTGCTGATTTCCTAAAGTTTGCTTAAAATTACTTTAATCACCCCTCTTTGTTTCCACCTAATGAAAATCTCCTCTAGACACTGGTGCTTCAGGGATCACCACTAGCTTCCGAGTCCCGTGCTGAGCGGCTGGCCTGACGCACTGTGAACACAGGAGGTCGGCCACTCAGCACAGACACCATTCAGAGAATGCTTTGTATCCCCTGAATGAATGCAAAGCTTTCTCTGAATGGAGGAGTGTGATGTTACTGGCCCGCCTCTCCAGCTCTTCCAGTCAGAGAGCACTTTGCATTCATTCAGAGAATGCAAAGCATTCTCTGAATAGAGCCCATGCTGAGCAGCCAACCTCCTGTGTTTTCAATGCATCAGGTCAGCCATTTTGCATGGGACAGGAAGCAAGCAACGATCAGTGGAGTAGCGGTGATTTCCAGCTTCTAGGGTATCGGCCAGGTGTGGTATATAAATAGGTAAATGGGTTCAAGCTGGACCAATGTAACTATGTAAAAATATACCATGTCTGGAGTACTTTTTTTTTTTAAATCACAGTCATGTTTTAAACCAACCTAAAGTAAACCTTAACTGTGGAAGGTGTGCTCCAAAAAAGGCAAAGGACGAGTCACCAATATTTTCTTGTAGGTTCCCTGTAGCTATTCTAAATACAAATACAGACTTACCATGCCTTGTTCTGAAGTGTGTCTCTGTGTGGATGCAGCCATCTTGGTAGAAGAACATGACTTTGCTTCATTATATCAGAAATGTCTTCCTGATGACTGGTGATTTGATGACTGGTGGGGAATATTCAAGAAGGAGCAGGAGAAGTGGAAGAAGCACAGACCCACAGACTGAATAAAACAGAAGCAGGAAGATGCATGCACTGCAGGTTCTCAGGTGCAGCTTTCTCTCCAATAAAGGGAACAATGAGCATCACAGGAATATCACCTAATATCAAATCTTGTGAGACTAGCAGTCAGAGGCAGCAGTGTCTTAGATCCCACACTGTATACAGTAATAAAGCTCATGGCACCGGAAGTGCTATTTTTCTGGAATAAGTCAAGACAGAAAGTAGATTTTATACGGTACTGCTATAGGTAACAATTCACATTTCTAGAAGTTCCTTATAGAATAGAACAGCGTTTTTTAAATGTAGGTCCCCTTTAAGACCTCACTTTTTGTTATTTGCCTTAGACCCTCATTCTGTTGAGACATCCACTTTAATTTTTCTCCAGGGACCTGTCTATAAATAGGCCTGTGTTCTGGCAGAAACAAAAGTCTATCCTAATTTATTTATTACCTAGATAGTAACTCTGGTAGAGGCCCTCACACAGAATGAACAGGTTGCATGCAATCTTACTCAAAAAACAGCATACCCCTCCCCTTTCTATGCCATTACTATTGCATTATATGATTACTTGTGACAAGGATATGAGCTTAGTATCTGAAAGGTGTGAGTAAATGAATCACATTTCTTACCATTATGTTAATGCTTTGCAGTCTCCTGAGACAGTTTATACTATATGTCATGCCTACCCCTTTAAATTTTTATTTACCATGGACAGTGAAGAATGGATTTTGCAGAGCCACAAACTACAAGATATTTAACCAGAGTTGAGCTTGGCTGGAGAAGATAAGCGAATGACTAAGATACTGAGTCATACACCTAAACATCTCTGTGGTCAGTAACAATATGCAGCAGGGTGAAGCACCTGCAATTTAATAACCATTTGAACAACTACTTTTGTTTGATCTTTATTGTTATTTTTATTGTATAATACATAAACAGTTTATGTAGTAAGAAAACAAAAGTAAAACAAAAGCCAAAATAACATTCTCAGAATTGTGTGCACTGCAAAAAAATAATTCTATCAGTATAACAAACATCTCCAAAAATGCACAAACTATTTTTGCATTTAAAAGAGGAAGTGTGATAGAAACATAGATAGGGGAGAGAGAGAGAGAAAGAGGGAGAGAGAAAGTGAGAGAGAGAGGGAGAGAGGAAGAGAGAGAGAGAGCGAGAGGTAGAGAGAGAGAGAGAGAGTGAGAGAGAGAGAGAGGAAGAGAGAGAGAGAGAGACTGGGAAGAGCAGAGGGAGCAGCAAATGAGAGAGAAGAAAAAGAAGGAAAGACAATGCAGGAGAAAGACAGAGAAAATATAATAAAATGATATATATATATATATATATATATATATATATATATATATATCCTTTTATTATATATATATATATATATATATATATATATATATATATATATATATGTATATATATATATATATATATATATATATATATCCTTTTATTATATATATATATATATATATATATATATGAAAATGATAGTCCACAGCAGAGGATATAGGTATGGGAAAGAAATAGGTAGACAAGAAGAAAGATAAAGGGTATAATAGTAGTGTAAGGTGGGGGGGGGGGGTTAAATAATAGAAAGACTTTAAAAAAGTGAGAATAAAAAAAGAAATTAAAGACAAATTATGAGGATTAACTAGAGAGCAGGAGAGAGAGATTGAAGGGTACTCAAAAATATGAGAGGGAGAAAGAATAAGAAAATAAATAAGAGAGAAAATAAAAGAGAGCATAAAAAAGAAGACAACGATTAAGAGGATAACTGATAATAAAGGTTATAAGAAGACTGAGAGAGTGTTGAAAGAAAAGAATGAGAGTAAGAATGAAAAATGAATGTGAGACTGTGCTACGCAATAAGAAATGAGAGGAGAAGGAACAAATCAACAGGGAGGGAGAGAATGGGAAGAGCAATGGGTGGGGGGGGGGGGGGGGGTGAAGGAATTAGGGAAGGTGGGGAAACAACACCATCATTCTCTTGCTGCTATATGCTAAGGAAATCTTACAGGGTTTTGGAAAGATGAAGAATGATTTGACACCCAGTAGAGGGAGATCAATGGCTCCCAAGATGGAGGTTTGGGGAGCCATTGAATGTAGGAGAAAAGCCATACAGGAACCCCTTAGTAAGTCAGGACAAACAACAACATGATATACAGTATGAGACTGTAGCCTACAGGTATACTGAGATGAAAATGTGACTATTAATGGGTTAATGCAGTGAAGTTTTTTTCTTACAGGTTTATTCTGACTCCAGGAAAATGAGCTAGATTCCCATCTCCAAATGACCAGATATGGAAGTGTGTGGGATCTAACATCAGATGCTTGGCAAGCCCTCACATGCCTTTAAAGCAATAACTCCATTTGCCTTCCAGCAGTGGAGCCAGTCTATATAGGTCCCTCACATGCTTCACTGGTTGTCAATGGGCTTCTGGCTGATATTTTCACCATAAACTAACAATCAGGTCTGTATGATGTTTAAAATACACATTGCACAACATTACATTTTGAAATCATCTTGGAGGTCTTCCTTTTGACTGTCCAAGCAGGAGTTGAGCAAAGTCACATCTATCAGCCCTTGCTGAGAACAGTGCCTCTCTGTTTTCTCCCACAGTCTTGTTTTCCCAGCACAGATCCTGTGTGAGAACACTGCTAGTTATTTAACTTGTTCCCAGGAACAATGTCCCTCAGTCCACAGGGACTCCCTCTCTCCCCTCTGCTGAATTGTGCACTATATATATTGTAGAATCAGAGCTAAACTTGTAGACTGCAGCCCACTGGAGGACACACCCAGCCACATACTAGACTGCTGCTGGTCCCCTACATATGGAATCACTTAAAAACTATACTTTCCAATAATACCTCTCTAGTACCAATACTCAGTGTCTAAAAAGCAAAGCTGTATGAGAATCGAACCATCCAAGATTAGTGATGTTGTTTTTATTTGGTGTGAATATTTGATACTTTTTTAGATGTGTTCCAAACTGCATTTAAAAGACTTGTTTTCCCCTGCATTATAGTCTGCCATTCTGATCTGGTACGCCTTTATAACACTAAACCCAAACACATATCTAGACAGTGCTCCACCATGATCAAAAAGACACAGCAATGGATACATATCTACTTTCTAATCCAGTTTGTATCACTTGTATCATAAATATTTGAATCTATCTGATCAACATCATCACCACCACTCACTGTGCACCTTTCTAAAAGAATTGTCGGTAAAATGAATAGCAACTGGAAAACGTTCTGTCTACCCCAGCTAATGACTGTCTGCCAAGCTACATTAGCTTACAACATTAGGAATACATCCCAAGCTATAACTGATCAAAAAAAACTAAAAATAAAACTAACAGGTAGAACAATGAAGAAATACAAAGAAAGAGAATTAAAGTCCACTTACTGAATCAGCCACAGTGTCTCACTCCTGGCAGACTGAACAACACCACCAAACAGGCACAAAGTGACAAAACACTGATCAAACCCCTTCTTTGCACTGTTGAGTCACAGATGAGAATCCAATGCAGAGCAATAGCAGCCCAGCAAATTCCAGTGCCTAAAATCCCATCTACAAGCCCTTGCATGCCATTGGATGGACTGTCTGTCTTTATAAGTCACGTTGCAAGAGTAGCACTGCTTTAACCCTGTGTGCTGAGGACAGAAGTATTGAAATGATGGACGGTTGTTAACATTTTCTTATTTTATAGGACTTTTTAGGCTCTTTATTACCCTTGGAATAGCCTTCAAAGCTACATTGCTTGTTCTGGTAGCAGTTCACTGGCACTTAACTCCAGAGTGAGTCCATTCTGCAAAGTCCCTCTTACCCCTCCTCAGCTTATACCTCCCATTTTCTAGCTCAGTGCCCCCTTTTCTTCCAGTACACAATCCCTCCCTTTCTTTTCTCTGTTCCTCCATTGCATACTCTAAGCAGTTTTCAGCCAAGCACCCTCCTCTGTGCTCAGACTTCTGCACTCTTATCTGTTACAGTAGTCTGCTGATGCAGTTACAAGTAGTTTGCAGTGACAGTATATGAGGGAAACATCTGTCACCAGAAAGACACATATCTGCCTGCATGGAGTGCTGGGTCCCTGAACCACCCATGCTGTACTGGAGGCAGAGATAAGAGCACGCCCTATGTGACCACATAGCAAAAAGAGGAACTATTACATTTCAACTATCATTTAAAAAGTGCAGGAAGATCTGTTACTAATGGCAACCTGTTAGCACCCAACTGTCATTTCTTCAGTGCAACATGAAATACAGTTTCTGATTGGTTGTCTTCATGAATACCATAAACTTGCCTTCAGCACTGAAGTCCAAGGTCCTAATAGTAGTTAACTCCATGATTAATAATGGCTTTATTTGTCCTTGTAACACTTTTAGTCTTATTTGATTAAATAGCATAACAATATGGTGGAAAGACAGCTTTGAGCAGGAAGCAACAGTGGACAGATGAAAGATCATTCATGATGAGTTATAATGGCTTACTGTTTGCAGTGTTTAAAAAAATCCCTTTTGTATTTCAAACAAAAATGAAAAAAACACGACTTTGAGTTGATTCCCTTGTGTGCTCAGACCTGTAGTTCCTTTTCAGGAATGTGTCCAAGACGAAGACAGGATTGCCTACATGAGCAGTATGAACATTTAGCGCACCATTTATGAATGGCATAGTTCTGTATAGCAGAGTCAAACATGGGAATTCAGCCAGGCGATGTGAAGATGATGTTATTGATATACAATCAATAGAGCTGGTAAAGATTCTCAGACATGCTCAGGACTTCCACATCTCACCAGCCTTCTCCTGTGCCGAGTCCATTGTGCTGGTTGGGTTTGTCATCCTCCTTGGACACCACTGTTCACTCTCCAGTGCTGAAACTGATTCTGCAGCTCAATACTGCACACAGCAATCCCTTCTATATACAGATCTGCAAAGTACAAACTGCCTTCTAAACAGCTTTCCTTCCTGTTTTCTCTTGCTACATGTTGCTTTAACCTCTGGTGTCATTTCTTGACATCCCCATCAGTTGTGGTAATGAGCTCTAAGCACCCATGTCTAAGGGAAACCCCTGAGTCCCCCCTGAGTCCCCCCTGACTCCTGTGTACTCTGCACCATTTACATTGCTGAGCCTCACAGCCAGTAGGGGAAGATCAGTATTAAAATGATGTGCAAATCAGCACACTGCAAATAGAAGAGCTGTGACTGAGGGAGAAGTGACAGAAGCATCACTAACTGTTGCTCTAACACTTCCCTGGTAGGTGCAGAATGATTCAAGTCTCCTTCTCGCCTCATCTATTGAATTGTTCCAGGCTGCTGCTGAAGACAGTCAATGCTACAGTAACATCAGACATGCAATGGAATCTGCCACTTGTAAGGCAAGATCACAGTGTTGCAGGGAAGACTGTAACAATGTAGCTTTTATCTATCAATGTGAACTTGGGAGGATAGACCTATAGGAGCTGTCACTGCTAAATTAAAGGTGCAGGCTCCGGGGCTCTCATATTGATCTTCTACTTTACTACCTGACCAGGTACAAGACAAGATAAAGGTTCAATTAGATTGAACATCTTTCAATTCATACTGTAAAATGCCCTCTGCAATGATACAGCTCCTCGAGCATTTGCAGGGAGCATCCACTTTAAAGGGAATCTATTATGAGAATAAAATCAAGGCTGTCATGCTAGTTCCTGTGCTTTTGTGCCAATGATGATCCAGGACAAGAATTGAGAAAAGAACTTAGAAAAAATACTTCAATAGACCATCAAATGCAGCCTAAAGCCCTGTACACACGATCGGATTTCCTATGGATTAAAATCCGATGGATTTTTCCATCGGAATTCCGATGAAGCTGACTTCCATCAGTCTTGCCTACACACCATCAGTCTAAAATCCGACCGTTCCAAACGCTGTGATGTAAAACACTCAGACGAGCCGAGAAAATTTGGGTTCAATGCTTCAGAGCATGCGTCGACTTGATTCTGAGCATGCGTGGGGTTTTTCTCCGATGGAGTTCCACACAGACGATTGGAATTTGCTATCGTTTTTTTTTCCATCGGATAAATTTAAAACATGTTTTATTTTTTCTTACCGATGGAAAAAAGACCGATGGGGCCCATACACGATCGGTTTGTCCGATGAAAAAAGTCCATCGGACTGTTTTCATCTGTAAAACCGATCGTGTGTACAGGGCATAACTCAACCAGGGTTCCTCCAGAGGTTCCTTGAGCAGAGCAATTTCTTCCTCTCAGATAAGTAACCACTGACACCAATGATCTTTTTAGTTATCTGTAAAGGGGGATTCCTCCCAATGACCACCAATCTAAGGAGCATTCTTCCCAGTTCCCACTGACCATCACGCTAATATTCTGTGACCTGTAGATAAAGTAATTAATGGCAGGGGTTCCCTGTGACTTGAAAGTTATTTCAAGTTTTCCTCCATATTAAAATGGTTGAGAGCCGATGATCTAAGGTGTAATGAAAAATCATTCACAAAAAAAGTAGCATGATATGTAGTTTACTCTATACTAAAATCTCTATGTTTTGGGTCACTACAATCTTTTTCACTACCATCTGATCTGAGAGTGAAGTCCTCTGTGCGGACCTAGTTTTGACTACAATCACACGGTAGCCTTCAAAATTTGAACTATCATTCTGCATGCTTGTGAGCAACGTGCAGTGTGGTGTGGAGGGCAAAAAACACACAGAGTCCGAGTTAGGCAATATAGTTATTTTGTAGAAAGGTTCAACCCAACTTAATCAGGCCCAACGGGTATGGAACACCCATCCGGAGCCAGTTACTAACTGTGACAGTGGTCTGAAGACTTGAAGATGCCAACAGCGTCTGCAATGAGGAGTGGAATGAGCCCCCAAAAGGGGAGACTTCCTAAGAAGAGATAGACATAGCCCCTGCTCCCTACTCCTTTGGAACCTTTCCCTACCTCTAAGCACTGTGCCTGCCAGACAGAGAACCTGTCTCTACACTATCTACTCGCTTAAAGCACACCAAACCCTGGAACCAGTGGCTTAAATAGACTCTGTCTGACCCAAGATGACTGCTGGAGTCACATGAGGCACCATTTCCTTGAATGCAGGAAGTCATAAGAATCAATTTCCTCACAACTTCATCCCTGTTCAGCATTGCCGCATTGGTGGAGCGCCACCTGCAGTGGGGAGTACAGACTGCACCTGCCTACATGCTCGTTCCTGGTCAGCAAATTAATAGGTAGCAAAGTAAACATTGAGACCACACCCTCAGATCATGCCCTTTTAAAAAATGTATCAGATATAGCAACTCTTATTTTTTCCTCAGAAGTTGTACAGCCCCCTAATGAGATACATTAGAAGAGACAGTTGTACGCCGTTGTGCACTATGGGTTGCTGAAAGCACCCATTTGTGCACTGGCCTATGCTCCAAATGCAGATAATGTGCATTCAGAGCATACATAAGTGCACATGTGAGTGCTTTACATAAACCCAGGTGCAGAATTGCATACTGCTGCCTCTTCTAATGCAGCTTATTGGGTGGTTGTATGTATTGCAGTGGGTCCCAGAAATGTCATTATGCAGGCTCTGCTTGCTGTACAACACTTGTACGGCCATGTGCATGAAGACTTAAAGTGTTACCAAACCCACAACAGTAAAATCAGTCTGTATATGCAGTAAAGCAGTACTCACTGTGGAACCTAAGTGGTTAATCATCTGCACTGTGTAAAAATTCTGTTTGATCTTGAATGCACAGACCCTTCTCTTCTTCCACTGACTCCAAAACATGTCAGGATAAGAAGGAGCCTTTGGAGTCAGGCTGCACATGCTCAGTTTGGTGTGTATTGCTAGAGAGGTTTTTTTTTCTTAGGAGTGCCTGTGATCAGCAAAGGGCCAATCAGCACTGTCCAAACAGAGGGCCAGGGGTCCTGAATCCTGGGACAGCTCGGTGTAGTATAAAAACTCCTCCTACAAGCTTTATCAGAAACTGACAGAAGCCACGAGACTGCTATATACTGCTGATGAGAAAGGGTATTTAGCTGCTTATATTTACTAAAATTATTGCATTTCCATGTTCTGTGTACTGTGGGAGACCAGTTATAGCTTATGCAGTGTCCTGGGTTTAGTAACACTTTAAAGACATGTTTCTATCACTGAAATATATATAAAGCCAAACCTTTCTGTCATATTTTTATTTATGTCTGTGTCTGTGTTAGGGAGATTGAAGCCTCGTACACACGACCGAGTTTCTCGGCAAGAACAAGCAAAAAACTTGCTGGCAGAGCTTTCTTGCCGAGTAAATCGGTCGTGTGTACGCGGCTATCAGATTTCTCGTCAAGAAAACCGACAAGAATCTCGACGAGAAAAATAGAGAACCTGCTCTCTATTTTCTCGTCGAGATTCTCGTCAGCATGTTTCTCGACGAGAAAAGTGTGTGTGTGTACACTTACCTGTCGCCGTGGAAACCCGCGCATGCTCGAAATGACTTTGACGCATGCGCGGTAGCTTCCTAGGCATAGGTAGGGTGTTGCAAGATGGCGGCGACGGCATCGAATGTGACAAGCACACGCTCGTCGTAGTCGATTACGCCACCGCGTTCGCTCCATTCAAAGAACCGCGGGTTCTTTGAATCGAGCTTGTGTACACTCGGCCGGGGACAAGTTTCTTGTCCAAGAATCTCGTCAAGAAAAACTACGTGTTTTTTCCTGACGAGATTCTCGGCCGTGTGTACGAGGCCTGAGCCTCTCTTATTGTCCCGGTGACTTTTGTCACTGGGACCGAAAGTGAAGGAAAATCCAAAATTTGGAGTTGTCACCAGAACAGGAATAGAGGGGAAATCTTCCAATGAGACATTATTTCGGATGATAACAGTCTAAGGGGCTTTACCTCACTTAGGGATCGGTCTTATTTTCTGTTATCTCTAAAGAACAGAAAGTAAAGGTAAATCTCTTGAATTGGACACTGATCACAATAAAACAGACTGAGATTGTAATCAATCATTACTGTATCCAAACATGTTTTTAAAAGTATTGACATCAGCTATACAGACATCTGCTCTGCAGGCCTGAATGCAAAAAAAATGTACTTTTTTTTATTAATGCAGCTGCTTTTATTAATTTTTCTTCTAAAAGGTGGACTATGCCTTTAAATCAAGCATCCTCCAAAATTCAACTGTTGATAACATACATCTGTACATATACAGATGGATGTTACCAACAGTTGAATTTTGGAGGATACAGATGGATGTTACCAACAGTCAAATTTTGGAGGATGCTTGATTTAAAGGCATAGTCCACCTTTTAGAAGAAAAATTAATAAAAGCAGCTGCATTAATAAAAAAAAGTACATTTTTTTTTTTTGCATTCAGGCCTGCAGAGCATTGCAGCTATTATCATGGGAGCAATGCACAGTCTCCCGTTCCCAGCCCCAGGTCTGTATATAGGCATGGACCTACCATCATGGGGCTGAAGAAAGTATTCAACGGACTGCAAGTCAACGCTGTGTCCTGGCCTAGGCCAACAAGGCCCAGGCCTAGGGCAGCACTTTGCAGGGGGGCAGCACGGAAACAGTCCCTGCCGGCTTGCGCTACACTGTTAGTGTAACGCAAGCTGCTTCTAATTTTGAGTGTCCTATTGTCCTGGACCACAAACCTTCCTCACTGTGCTACATGTTTCTGCTGCACCATTGGCATGGTTATATCTTCTTAGTCCTCTCCATAAAATTATCAGAAATTTGTGCTTAAAGTAGAACTATAGGCAACACTTTTTCTTTTTCTTTTGCTTTTGGATAGAGAATGGGAGGGTTATACACCCTGTCAGTTTATTTTTTACCATCCCTGTCCCATTGCAGAGATTTCCCCTCACTTCCTGCCCCATAGCCAAACAGGAAGTGAGAAGAAATCTATGCAAATTAATCCAATGACCCACCCCCAGGCCTAAGAACTAGTGTCCCCACTCAAAAAGGGGTGGGACTTAAACAGAAAAGGGTGTGGCTTTACAGGAAGGGGTGGGTCATATTTAAATTAGGGGGTGCATGAGTTTAGTCAGGCCTAGAGCAGCACAAAACCTAAATACACTACTGCTGCAAGTGTGGGGACATTACTGCACTTTGGTTCCACTGAGATCTGCAAGTCTTTCCATTGTAGTGGCAGATGGGACTTGTAGTCTTCTATTCCCAAATCCCTGTAAATGGATGTAAAAACAAATGACAATGCTGGGCAGGTGGAGCCACAAACAGCCGCGCCAAACTCAAAAGAAAACAGAATACTTCAGGAAAAAGAACCCCACAATTCAGGTAAGTGGAGAGGTGGGGGTGGATTGTAGGTGGTTTGGGGAATGGGACTAAATATCGATGATGAACATGGAACATGCTCACAAATGTGGACCGGGCATTTAAAGCTAGACCCCAGGGGGACATTAAAGCAAAACTGTGCTTTGCCCATGCAAATAACTATATAGATCTGCAAAGTTATATCAACTTATCCTAGTTTCAGGTCACTGATTGAAACAAAGAAAGAGAAGTGAAAATGTTACTAATTACTTGAACTTACTAATAAAGGCCAAATGCAGATGAAACAATTGTCACTGCTCATTGTCTGGGCCTCTCATACAATTATTCAACAGGAATGTGCCCAGAGTGAATGTATTGTTACTTTGTAACTTTAATTTAGATACTGGAAACCTCAGAGAAACATATGATTTTGTTAAAATGGAAAACTGCTGCATGTCCAAGCACACTTCTATTGGTCTAAATTCCATTTAATACTGACGCTATTACAGCAATCATGACGGTTTAGTAATATCTTACAAAGATGGCGTGTACTTTATACAATAAGGGTTTACATACAGGAACAAGAAAGCGCCCTGACTTCACATTACTCAGCTTAACCACACAGGAAACTGCGATCAGCCCAACAAAACGTGTGATTTTCACGCTGATAAATATTTCATATACTGTATATGTGAATAAGAAGCACTCCATTAAATAACGTATTTGTCTTTTTTGCTGTCTCAGACATTTCGTTATTAATAAGAACTGGCTTTTATCTTTAAGCATTGTAGTGATGGAGTTAATGATTTGTCCTCATTCTGTGAGTTGTGAATAACAAGGATCTGTGTGTTAAAACAAAGCTCAGCTAATTATTATTATGATAAGGAAAGACACAACATGCTGTAGTTTTGCTTTAATCTTCTACACCTGCCTTGTGCTAGGTTATATTAACGCCTACAAACAATGACTTGCCACCTGCCTACCTTTTATCGGGACACATAGAACAGGCGAACCGCTCTGTTGTCTAGAGTGCCAGCAATTGGAGAGGACATCCAAGAGTAAGGCCGATCATACACAGATCCAATCTTGGCCAGTTCAGCAGGAACCAGCCAAGATTCTAACCGGTAATGGGCATGTTGAATCCGGCAGGCTGGTTGTACCCAAGTTGATTGATTGATCAACTCGGGTACAATCAGCCTGCTGGATTCTCTTGCGATTATCTCTAGCAGTGATATACAGATCCAATCTCAGCCAGTTCAGCAGGAAACAGCCAAGATTCAAGCCAGTAATGGGCAGGTTGAATCCGGTAGGCTAGTTGCACCCAAGTTGATCGATCGATCAACTTGGGTACAATCAGCCTGCTGGATTCTCTTGACGTTATCGCTAGCAGCGATACACAGATCCAATATCGGGCAGTTCAGCAGGAACCAGACAAGATTCGAACCGGTAATGTGCAGGTTGAATCCGGCAGGCTGGTTGTACCCAAGTTGATCAATCGATCAACTTGGGTACAATTAGCCGGCTGTATTCTCTTGCGATTATCGCTAGCAGCTGCTATAGCCTCTGGTAATAATCAATGTTTTCTCCCGCCAGGAGCAGACAATTGCTTAACAGGAGTGATTCCCCTGTCAGCACTGTCTATGATGATGGGGGAATCGTGCAAATTTCTGAAACCGTGATTGCAGGAAAGAAATTGACACTGTGTATGGCCTGCCTAAAGCTGGTCAAACACGGTGTGAATTTCTTTCCTGCAGGTTGCAGGAAAGAAATTCGCACAATTCCACCATTAACAAACACAGTGCCGACAGGGGAATCAGCAATTGTCTTCTCCCTGGGGGGGGGGGGGGGGGGATTGTGGCGGCAAGTCGTCCCTGCCAGGAAGAGAGTGGTTGTTGCCTACTACGTATAGCATTCGCTTGGTAAATCGCAAGTGAATCCGGCAGGCTGTTGTTAGGGCCCAAGTTGATCGATCAATCATTAACGGTTCCAATCTCAGCTGGTTTCTGCTTAACTGGCCGAGATTCGAACCGTGCATGGCGGGCCTAAGTAGCACAATCAAATATATATATATAGAGGTTAAGTAATATTGTACTTCATGTTTGGTCCATCCAGATTGGAAAAAAATTGGTAAAGAACACAGATTAGCACACAGCGTGCGTTTGGAACCATTCACCTACACCTGTACACCTGGCATATTAAGACAAGTGGATGTGTCCTTAAAGCCACTGTTTACCCCATAGACTTGAAATGGCTATCTGCATGCCATGGAGCTCAAGCCACACAAACTCATGGCCCATTCACAGACTATGGGTCTTAGCGCCAAACTGATATCAAAAGCACACTGATTATGCTCATTGACACATGCTTAAATCCCATTTACACCATTAAAAACCCTTAATCAGCATCGAGAACAGCAGTAAATAGCACAAAAGTGCAATCTTTAGTACTATTCAAAGGTTTAATAAAAGATTGTTACATAAATGCAACAATTACAATTAATTTTGAATGGCACCCCAACACGTTAACCCAATAGACCTCCAATGCACATGTACTGCAGTGCACCATAATGTATGGTAATTATGGTTGTCCCGATACCGATACTAGTATCGGTATCGGTACCGATACCGAGCATTTGCCTGAGTACTTGTACTTGGGCAAATGTTCCCGATGCTTCACCCGATACTTGTGATCAGCGGTAATCAGTGCGGTGGGGGAAGTTACCAGCACCGATCACCGCTATATATATATTTAAAAGTAGTTTCTCCGCTTCTCTCTCTCTACTCCCCCCCCCCCCTCGCGTGGCTTTCAGCTGCTTTAAAATCAGCGGTGATCGGTGCTTGTAGCTCCCCCACACACGATCACCGTTGATTGTCCCCGTATACTCCTCCAGCCCCCTCCGTTTTGCTGCTGTCTCCATGCCGCTGTCCCCCTCCGTGTCCCCCTCCATGCCGCTGTCCCCCTCCATGCCGCTGTCCCCCTCCGTGTCCCCCTCCATGCCGCTGTCCCCCTCCGTGTCCCCCTCCATGCCGTCGTCCCCCTCCATGCTGCCGTCCCCCTCCGTGCTGCCGCCCCCCTCCGTGTCCGCCTCCGTGCCGCCGTTCCAATCCGTGTCCCCCTCCGTGCTTCCATCCCCCTCTGTTTTCCTCCTCCACCCCCTCGATCTGCCAGGATGGAGAGCGGAGGTAGGAGCCGGAGTGGTCACTGACTCTGTCCATTCACATACTGAAACA
The DNA here is from genome assembly GCA_029206835.1 of Rana muscosa. Classification (NCBI taxonomy): domain Eukaryota; kingdom Metazoa; phylum Chordata; class Amphibia; order Anura; family Ranidae; genus Rana; species Rana muscosa. Next base: position 150,241,463 of record CM055117.1, read on the forward strand.
TCGTAAACTGTGTTTACAATGTTTCAGTTTATGAATGAAGAGGAGCCGCTGTCTTCTCTCCATTCATTTTCAGCGCAGCTGAGGCTGCTGAGAAAGGGACTGGGGAATCTGTGTCCCTAGTCCCTTTCCCTGTCTCAAAGGGGAGATGTCAGAGGTCTGTTAAGACCCCTGATATCTCACCAAAGCCCCCCCAACAGGGCTGATAAAAAAAGAATAAAATAAAAATAAAATAAAAAAATAAATTGTGACACTAACCACCCCCCCCCCCCATTTAAAAAAAAAAGCATTGTAAAAAATAAAAAATAAATAAATAAAATAAATTGTATAAAAAAAAAAAAATTGTAAAAAAAAAATAAAAAAAAAATACTGACACATGTGCCACTGTCACATGAGATTAAAAAAAAGTATCGGTAATTGGTATCGGCGAGTACTTTAAAAAAAAGTATCGGTACTTGTACTCGGTCTTAAAAAAGTGGTATCGGGACAACCCTAATGGTAACGTACTACTGTGCAATGTAGTGCACAGCATTAGAAGAAATATTTTTTCTCAATCCTAAAGCTCTGGCAGCAACATAACGCTCATAAATGTGGATGTGTTAATGCAACACTAGATAAGTGTAAAAGGGCCATAAAGCAGTCTTAGTAAACCACTAAAGCTTTGTACTAGTATCTCAAATGTTAGCCAGTTTTTTTGCCCATATGAGCTTAAATTATTTAGCTAGAGGAGAGGAATCATCTGAAACAGCAGTTAAAGTGGTTGTAAAGGCTCAGGGTTTTTTTATATTCATGCATTCTAAGCACAAAGGTAAAAAACCTTCTGTGTGCAGCAGCCCCCTAGCCCCCCTAATACTTACCTGAGCCCTATCGTGATCCAGCGTTGTGCACCAGAGCCTTGGCTCTCTCAAGAGACTCCTCATTGGATGAGACAGCAGTGGGAGCCATTGGCAGTGAGCCAATGAGGAGAGGTAGGGGGAGGGCCTAGCCGCAGCTCTGTGTGTGAATGGACACACAGACCAGTCACTCTGGGAGCAAAGGTAGGGGCAAGAGAACCAGCTGGGAAGAGGAGGATCAAGGCTGCTCTGTGCAAAACCACTGCACAGAACAGATAAGCATAACAAGTTTTTTTTATTTTTATAATTGCCTTTAATATCATTTTAAAGTGTATCTAAAGAGAAAACAAAATGTAATATGTTGCAGTTTTCCAGCATTTAAAAGTGGTGGATACATTAGTTTTCTTTTACTTTATTTTCACCTGTTGCTGCTAGCTGTAACCAGCCTGCGCTGATTGTTACTCTTCTTAGGTCGGGTTCACACTTGTCCGACAAACGCTCCGACATTGGGAGCTCACGTCGCATGACGTGTGAAAATCAATGTTTCCCTATGGGAGCCGTCTTAACTGGTCTGACACAAGTCAGTCCGACTTTGAAAATGCTCCCTGTACTACTTTGGTCCGACTTTGATCCTACTTCAGCCCATTGACTATCATTGAAGTCGGATCAAAGTCGGACCGCGGTCTTGCATGATCCGACTTTGGCATGCGACTTGTGCTCTGCTGATCTTGAGGGGGAACTCCACGCCAAATTTTAAATAAACAAAACGGCATGGGTTCCCCTCCAGGAGCATACCAGGCCCTTCGGTCTGGTATGGATTTTAAGGGGAACCCCCTAAGCCAAAAAAACAGCGTGGGGGTCCCCCTCAAAATCCAAACCAGACCCTTATCCGAGCACGCAACCTGGCAGGCCGCAGGAAAAGAGGGGGACGAGAGAGCGGCCCCCCTCCCTCCTGAACCGTACCAGGCCGCATGCCCTCAACATGGGGGGTTTGGTGCTTTGGGGCAGGGGGGCGACCTGCGGACCCCCCACCCCAAAGCACCCTGCCCCATGTTGATGGGGACAAGGGCCTCTTCTCGACAACCCTGGCCGTTGGTTGTCGGGGTCTGCGGGCGGGGGGGCTTATCGGAATCCAGGAGCCCCCTTTAATAAGGGGGCCCCCAGATCCCGGCACCCCCACCCTATGTGAATGAGTATGGGGTACATCGTACCCCTACCCATTCACCTGGTGGAAAAAAATGTCAATAAAAAAAAACTACACAGGTTTTTAAAGTAATTTATTACACAGCTTCGGGGTCTTCTTCCGACTTCGGGGGTCTTCTCCCGACTCCAGGGGTCTCTTCCGACTTCGGGGGTCTTCTTCCGACTTCAGGGGTCTCTTCCGACTTCGGGGGTCTCCGGTGTCGTCTCCGCGCTCTCCGGTTCTTCTCTCGCTCTCCGGTTCTTTCTTCCTTCTGCCGGGCCTCCGCTATCTTCTTCCAGCTCTTTTGCTAGCGGGGGCCCGGTCTTCTTCATCGCCTTCTTCCCTCTTCTCCTCTTCGATGTTGACACCAATGCTGGGTGTGTGGTGCACAACGATTTATATAGGCCTCTCATGACGTCACAGTCACAACCTCCGGGTGGAGCCGGAGCATGTGACTGTGACGTCATGGGAGCATGTGGCCACCCGAAGCATGTGACTGTGACGTCATGAGAGGCCTATATAAATCGTTGCGCACCACACACCCAGCATTACAGTGGGAGAAAGTAGGGATGAGCTTCGTGTTCGAGTCGAACATACGTTCGACTCGAACATCGGCTGTTCGATCGTTCGACGAAGATCGAACGATTTGGGCCGTTCGCGCCAAATTCGAGTGACGCGAACGGCCCACAATGCACTACGCCATCGCAGTGTCATCCAGGCGCTGTGATTGGCCAAGCATGCACTGTGACCCCGCATGCTTGGCCAATCACAGCGCCGGCAGCGAGGAGAGCAATGATTGGCCACAGGCAGGATGCCTGTGGCCAATTATTGCTGAGGGTGTTTAGTACACGCCCCACACTATAAAAGGCCGCCAGCACGCGGCCTAGTGTAGTGTGTTCCGGAGCAGGGATAGAGCAGCATAGGCAGGGACAGTGACTGTTATTTCTTTCTTGCTTAACCTGGATTCCTTTAGTTTAGGGAAAGAGAAGGATAGGTAGGGAGAGTGTCAGTGTGTTTTGTGCTTGTGCTATAGTGTGCTTAAAAAAAACATTTATTCTAGGGACAGAAAACTGTAGGTAGGGACAGTGTCAGTTTCTTTCACTCTGCAAGTCCTTGTTTCCAGGGACCTGGAAGGACAGTGAGTGAATTGTCCTTGTGCTATATTGTGCTTAAAAAAACATTTATTCTAGGGACAGAAAACTGTAGGTAGGGAGAGTGTCAGTTTCTTTCACTCTGCAAGTCCTTGTTTCCAGGGACCTGTAAGGACAGTGAGTGAATTGTCCTTGTGCTATATTGTGCTTAAAAAAAACATTTATTCTAGGGACAGAAAACTGTAGGTAGGGAGAGTGTCAGTTTATTTCACTCTGCAAGTCCTTGTTTCCAGGGACCTGGAAGGACAGTGACTGAATTGTCCTTGTGCTATATTGTGATTAAAAAAAACATTTATTCTAGGGACAGAAAACTGTAGGTAGGGAGAGTGTCAGTTTATTTCACTCTGCAAGTCCTTGTTTCCAGGGACCTGGAAGGACAGTGAGTGAATTGTCCTTGTGTTATATTGTGATTAAAAAAAACATTTTTTCTAGGGACAGAAAACTGTAGGTAGGGAGAGTGTTTTTTTTCTTTCACTCTGCAAGTCCTTGTTTCCAGGGACCTGGAAGGACAGTGAGTGAATTCTCCTTGTGCTATATTGTGCTTAAAAAAACATTTATTCTAGGGACAGAAAACTGTAGGTAGGGAGAGTGTCAGTTTATTTCACTCTGCAAGTCCTTGTTTCCAGGGACCTGTAAGGACAGTGAGTGAATTGTCCTTGTGCTATATTGTGATTAAAAAAAACATTTATTCTAGGGACAGAAAACTGTAGGTAGGGAGAGTGTCAGTTTATTTCACTCTGCAAGTCCTTGTTTCCAGGGACCTGGAAGGACAGTGACTGATTTGTCCTTGTGCTATATTGTGATTAAAAAAAACATTTATTCTAGGGACAGAAAACTGTAGGTAGGGAGAGTGTCAGTTTATTTCACTCTGCAAGTCCTTGTTTCCAGGGACCTGGAAGGACAGTGACTGAATTGTCCTTGTGCTATATTGTGATTAAAAAAAACATTTATTCTAGGGACAGAAAACTGTAGGTAGGGAGAGTGTCAGTTTATTTCACTCTGCAAGTCCTTGTTTCCAGGGACCTGGAAGGACAGTGAGTGAATTGTCCTTGTGTTATATTGTGATTAAAAAAAACATTTTTTCTAGGGACAGAAAACTGTAGGTAGGGAGAGTGTTTTTTTTCTTTCACTCTGCAAGTCCTTGTTTCCAGGGACCTGGAAGGACAGTGAGTGAATTCTCCTTGTGCTATATTGTGCTTAAAAAAAACATTTATTCTAGGGACAGAAAACTGTAGGTAGGGAGAGTGTCAGTTTATTTCACTCTGCAAGTCCTTGTTTCCAGGGACCTGTAAGGACAGTGAGTGAATTGTCCTTGTGCTATATTGTGATTAAAAAAAACATTTATTCTAGGGACAGAAAACTGTAGGTAGGGAGAGTGTCAGTTTATTTCACTCTGCAAGTCCTTGTTTCCAGGGACCTGGAAGGACAGTGACTGAATTGTCCTTGTGCTATATTGTGATTAAAAAAAACATTTATTCTAGGGACAGAAAACTGTAGGTAGGGAGAGTGTCAGTTTATTTCACTCTGCAAGTCCTTGTTTCCAGGGACCTGGAAGGACAGTGACTGAATTGTCCTTGTGCTATATTGTGATTAAAAAAAACATTTATTCTAGGGACAGAAAACTGTAGGTAGGGAGAGTGTCAGTTTATTTCACTCTGCAAGTCCTTGTTTCCAGGGACCTGGAAGGACAGTGAGTGAATTGTCCTTGTGTTATATTGTGATTAAAAAAAACATTTTTTCTAGGGACAGAAAACTGTAGGTAGGGAGAGTGTTTTTTTTCTTTCACTCTGCAAGTCCTTGTTTCCAGGGACCTGTAAGGACAGTGAGTGAATTGTCCTTGTGCTATATTGTGCTTAAAAAAAACATTTATTCTAGGGACAGAAAACTGTAGGTAGGGAGAGTGTCAGTTTATTTCACTCTGCAAGTCCTTGTTTCCAGGGACCTGGAAGGACAGTGACTGAATTGTCCTTGTGCTATATTGTGATTAAAAAAAACATTTATTCTAGGGACAGAAAACTGTAGGTAGGGAGAGTGTCAGTTTATTTCACTCTGCAAGTCCTTGTTTCCAGGGACCTGGAAGGACAGTGAGTGAATTGTCCTTGTGTTATATTGTGATTAAAAAAAACATTTTTTCTAGGGACAGAAAACTGTAGGTAGGGAGAGTGTTTTTTTTCTTTCACTCTGCAAGTCCTTGTTTCCAGGGACCTGGAAGGACAGTGACTGAATTGTCCTTGTGCTATATTGTGATTAAAAAAAACATTTATTCTAGGGACAGAAAACTGTAGGTAGGGAGAGTGTTTTTTTTCTTTCACTCTGCAAGTCCTTGTTTCCAGGGACCTGTAAGGACAGTGAGTGAATTGTCCTTGTGCTATATTGTGCTTAAAAAAACATTTATTCTAGGGACAGAAAACTGTAGGTAGGGAGAGTGTCAGTTTATTTCACTCTGCAAGTCCTTGTTTCCAGGGACCTGGAAGGACAGTGAGTGAATTGTCCTTGTGTTATATTGTGATTAAAAAAAACATTTTTTCTAGGGACAGAAAACTGTAGGTAGGGAGAGTGTTTTTTTTCTTTCACTCTGCAAGTCCTTGTTTCCAGGGACCTGGAAGGACAGTGACTGAATTGTCCTTGTGCTATATTGTGATTAAAAAAAACATTTATTCTAGGGACAGAAAACTGTAGGTAGGGAGAGTGTCAGTTTATTTCACTCTGCAAGTCCTTGTTTCCAGGGACCTGGAAGGACAGTGACTGAATTGTCCTTGTGCTATATTGTGATTAAAAAAAACATTTATTCTAGGGACAGAAAACTGTAGGTAGGGAGAGTGTCAGTTTATTTCACTCTGCAAGTCCTTGTTTCCAGGGACCTGGAAGGACAGTGACTGAATTGTCCTTGTGCTATATTGTGATTAAAAAAAACATTTATTCTAGGGACAGAAAACTGTAGGTAGGGAGAGTGTCAGTTTATTTCACTCTGCAAGTCCTTGTTTCCAGGGACCTGGAAGGACAGTGAGTGAATTGTCCTTGTGTTATATTGTGATTAAAAAAAACATTTTTTCTAGGGACAGAAAACTGTAGGTAGGGAGAGTGTTTTTTTTCTTTCACTCTGCAAGTCCTTGTTTCCAGGGACCTGTAAGGACAGTGAGTGAATTGTCCTTGTGCTATATTGTGCTTAAAAAAAACATTTATTCTAGGGACAGAAAACTGTAGGTAGGGAGAGTGTCAGTTTATTTCACTCTGCAAGTCCTTGTTTCCAGGGACCTGGAAGGACAGTGACTGAATTGTCCTTGTGCTATATTGTGATTAAAAAAAACATTTATTCTAGGGACAGAAAACTGTAGGTAGGGAGAGTGTCAGTTTATTTCACTCTGCAAGTCCTTGTTTCCAGGGACCTGGAAGGACAGTGAGTGAATTGTCCTTGTGTTATATTGTGATTAAAAAAAACATTTTTTCTAGGGACAGAAAACTGTAGGTAGGGAGAGTGTTTTTTTTCTTTCACTCTGCAAGTCCTTGTTTCCAGGGACCTGGAAGGACAGTGACTGAATTGTCCTTGTGCTATATTGTGATTAAAAAAAACATTTATTCTAGGGACAGAAAACTGTAGGTAGGGAGAGTGTTTTTTTTTCTTTCACTCTGCAAGTCCTTGTTTCCAGGGACCTGTAAGGACAGTGAGTGAATTGTCCTTGTGCTATATTGTGCTTAAAAAAACATTTATTCTAGGGACAGAAAACTGTAGGTAGGGAGAGTGTCAGTTTATTTCACTCTGCAAGTCCTTGTTTCCAGGGACCTGGAAGGACAGTGAGTGAATTGTCCTTGTGTTATATTGTGATTAAAAAAAACATTTTTTCTAGGGACAGAAAACTGTAGGTAGGGAGAGTGTTTTTTTTCTTTCACTCTGCAAGTCCTTGTTTCCAGGGACCTGGAAGGACAGTGACTGAATTGTCCTTGTGCTATATTGTGATTAAAAAAAACATTTATTCTAGGGACAGAAAACTGTAGGTAGGGAGAGTGTCAGTTTATTTCACTCTGCAAGTCCTTGTTTCCAGGGACCTGGAAGGACAGTGACTGAATTGTCCTTGTGCTATATTGTGATTAAAAAAAACATTTATTCTAGGGACAGAAAACTGTAGGTAGGGAGAGTGTCAGTTTATTTCACTCTGCAAGTCCTTGTTTCAAGGGACAGAGAAGGACACCTGAAGGTAGCCCTTATTGCTTTTTTCCCATCTCCCTGCAGGCCATCTATTAGAATGTCTGGAAGGCAAACAAGGAGAGGCAGACAGTCAGGAGGCAATAAAAGAGGGCAAGCAGGCTCTGTGTCTGGGGGCAACAGTGCTGGTCGTGGACGCGGTGCATTGTCATCAGCACATGGCCATGGGACACGCTTGTCCTTCTTTTCGGCAGCTGGACATGTTGAGCCACATCATGCCGAAGACTTGGTAGAGTGGATGACCAAGCCCTCCTCCTCCTCCTCATCCTCTCTCACCCAGGCTCAGGGTACTGGAAAAGCAGCTGCCAAAGCGTCGTCTTCCCTGGTATCAATGTCAGACAAATCATCAGTCACTCCTTCCCTAGACCCACCATGTCCTCCTCCTGAGGAGTCCCCCGAACTGTTTCAGCACAGTGTTGGGTACATGCTCCAGGAGGATGCCCAGCGTTTCGAAGGGTCTGATGATGAAACCCAGCTACAGGAAGGCAGTAGCGTGAGAGCAGACAGAGGGGATGCTCAAGAAGGACACCAATCTGGCAGTCATGTTCCAGCAGCTGCAGCATACTGCCAGATTGGCTCCAGTGATGAGGAGGGAGGGGATGATGAGGTCACTGACTCCACGTGGGTGCCTAATAGGAGAGAGGAGGAGGAGGAGGATGAGGAGGAGGCACATCTCCAACGAGGCAGGATGCCCTTTGGTGGCCAGCGTAAGGGCAGTACACCGACGGAATCACACCGCAGAGCTCCGCCTGTGCAGGGCGCTGCCTCTGCCCGTCATTCAAAAAGTTCTTTGGTGTGGGCCTTTTTTGAGGCTAGTGCATCAGATCGCACAGCTGCTGTTTGCAACATATGTCTCAAGCGTATATCGCGTGGCCAAAACATCAGCCGCTTGGGTACCACATGCCTGACCAGACATATGTTGACCTGCCATGCAGCTCGTTGGCAAGCCTACCTCAAAGACCCACACCAAAGAACAAAGCGGACCTCTCCTTGCACCGCATCAGCTGGGATCTCCAACCCCACTATAACTTCAGTCCTCTCTGAAACATGCACTGAGAGGAATGAAGGTGTAGAATTAGGTGTGTCACAGCCAAGTACTTGCGCCCACTCTGCTAGCAGTACACCGACGTCCGATTCTAGCAGGCAAATTTCCCTGCCCCAGCTGCTGGACCGTCGAAAGAAGTTCACTCCCAGCCATCCACATGCCCAGCGGTTGAATGCTAGCTTGGCTAAATTGCTAGCGCTTCAACTGCTGCCTTTTCAGTTGGTAGACTCGGCCCCCTTCCGTGAGTTTGTGCAATGTGCAGTTCCTCAGTGGCAGGTTCCCAAACGCCACTTTTTCTCACGGAAGGCTATTCCGGCTCTCTACCGGCATGTGGAAGGCAATGTCTTGGCCTCGCTGGACAGGGCGGTCAGCGGTAAGGTGCATATTACCGCTGACTCATGGTCCAGCAGGCATGGACAGGGACGTTACCTTTCTTTCACGGCCCATTGGGTCACTCTTTTGGCAGCTGGGAAGGATTCAGGACAAGGTGCAGTAGTGTTGGAGGTTGTCCCACCGCCACGCCTCCAAAATGCTACTACTGGTTGTGACACACCTCTCTCCTCCACCCCCTCCTCTTCTTCTTCCTCCATGGCCTCTTCCTGTGGTTTGTCCTATGAACCAGCGGTGCTCCGTAGCCGTTCACGGGGCTACGCAAGTACGCAGGCAAAAAGATGCCATGCCGTGCTTGCGCTGGTGTGTTTGGGGGACAGAAGCCACACTGGGGCAGAGGTCCTGTCTGCTCTGCAGGGCCAGGCCGAGAGGTGGTTGACGCCACGCCAGCTTAAGCCAGGAATGGTGGTTTGCGACAATGGCACCAACCTCCTCTCCGCCCTCCGACAGGGACAACTGACCCATGTGCCCTGTGTGGCTCACGTCCTTAACCTGGTGGTGCAGCGCTTCTTGGGCAGGTACCCGGGCTTACAGGATGTCCTGAGGCAGGCCAGGAAAGTCTGTGTGCATTTCCGCAGATCTTATAATGCCAGTGCTCGCCTGGCTGAGCTGCAAAAGGAGTTGAACCTGCCCAAGAACCGCCTTATATGTGACATGCCCACCAGGTGGAACTCAACGTTGGCCATGCTGCAGCGGCTGCACACGCAGCAGAGGGCCATCAATGAGTACCTGTGCGACTACGGCACCAGGACAGGGTCAGGGGAGCTTGGTTTTTTTTCTCCACGCCAGTGGGGCATGATCAGGGATGCATGCACTGTCCTGGCACCATTTGAGGAGGCCACGAGGATGGTGAGCAGTGACAGTGCATGCATCAGTGACACTGTACCTCTTGTCCACCTGTTGGAGCACACGCTGCGTGGAATAATGGACAGGGCACTTGAGGCAGAACAGAGGCAGGAAGAGGAGGACTTCCTTGCCTCTCAAGGCCCCCTTTACCCAGACAGTGTTCCTTCTGTCCCACCCATCGCACAGGAAGAGGAGGAGGAGGAGGAGGAGGAGGAGGATTGTGTCAGCATGGAGGTGGAGGCTGGCACTCAGCATCATCAGCAGCAGTCTTTTAGGGATGATTTACAGTCCCAAGAAACCAGTGGACTTGTACGTGGCTGGGAGGAGGTGGCTGCGGATCATGTCGTCCTTAGTGACCCAGAGGACTCCGGAGCGAATGCCTCAGCAAACCTACGCTGCATGGCCTCCCTGATCCTGCAAAGTCTGCGGAAGGATCCTCGTATTCTTCGGATCAAGGAGAGGGACCATTACTGGCTGGCCACTCTCCTTGATCCACGGTACAAGGGTAAGGTTGCGGACCTTATGTTACCGTCGCAGAGGGAGCAGAGGATGAGACAACTCCGGGAGGCCTTGCAGAAAGGTCTGTGCAACGCGTTCCCAGAGACTGGGAGGTTGCAAACTCCTGGTCCTGGACAACGAGTTGCTGAGGCTTCGGCCAGTCAAAGAAGGAGCGGTGGGGAAGGTGGCCGTCTGACCGATGCGTTCAGACAATTCTTTAGTCCGCAGCCCCAAAGTATGATCGGTTCCAGCAACCATCGCCAGCGTCTGATAAACATGGTGCAGGAATATCTAGGGGCAAGGTCAGACTTGGACACCTTCCCCACCGAAAATCCTCTGGCTTACTGGGTCTTGAGGATGGATCACTGGCCAGAGCTTGCACAGTATGCAATTGAGCTACTGGCCTGTCCTGCATCCAGCGTTCTTTCGGAACGCACATTCAGTGCTGCTGGAGGATTTGTCACGGATCACAGGGTGCGCCTGTCCACCGACTCGGTTGATCGACTGACTTTCATCAAGATGAACCAGTCTTGGATCACCACCAGCTACCACACACCTGATGCTGATATAACAGACTAATTGATTTTAACATGTCACATCCCTTCAAGACTGATGCTGATGCTGAGTGCCTGTGCTGTTATGTTGACTGGCTATCCTCCTCCTCCGAGTCCTCAATGATACGATTGATGATGATAGCTTGTAAGATCATTTTTGTTTATGGGTGCCGCCACCAGTGCCTAACGCCCAATTTTTCAGCCCCTGTTTAACAGGGGCGTGTAATTACAATTTTTGAAGCAATACTTTGCAACAGGGCTCATTGCTGTGCTCCAAGTACAGTATCTGTGAGGAGTTGCAGTGTTGTGCCACCAGTGCCTAACGCCCAATTTTTCAGCCCCTGTTTAACAGGGGCGTGTAATTACAATTTTTGAAGCAATACTTTGCAACAGGGCTCATTGCTGTGCTCCAAGTACAGTATCTGTGAGGAGTTGCAGTGTTGTGCCACCAGTGCCTAAGGCCCAATTTTTCAGCCCCTGTTTAACAGGGGCGTGTCATTACAATTTTTGAAGCAATACTTTGCAACAGGGCTCATTGGTGTGCTCCAAGTACAGTATCTGTGAGGAGTTGCAGTGTTGTGCCACCAGTGCCTAAGGCCCAATTTTTCAGCCCCTGTTTAACAGGGGCGTGTCATTACAATTTTTGAAGCAATACTTTGCAACAGGGCTCATTGCTGTGCTCCAAGTACAGTTGCTGTGAGGGGTTGCAGTGTTGTGCCACCAGTGCCTAAGGCCCAATTTTTCAGCCCCTGTTCAACAGGGGCATGTAATTACAATTCTTGATCTAATAATTCACAGCAGGGCCCATTGCTGCACCCACCAAGAGTAACTGTCAGGGCTTACAGTGTTGTGGCACCAGCACCACCATCAAAGGCCCAATTTTTACTACCACTGTTCAACAATTATATGTAATTAAAATTCCTGATATAATAGTTGACAGCAGGGCGTTCCAGCACCAACCAAGAGTAACTGTGAGTGCTTACAGTGTTGTGCCAACACCAACAACTAAGGGGCCTATTTCTGCAGAGTATATACGGCAGGTCCCTACTTTCAAACATCCAACTTACAAACGACTCCTACTTGCAAACGCAAGAAGACAACAGGAAGTGAGAGGAAATCTACCACTAGGAAGGAAAATTCTCTCCTGTAAGAATAAATATGGGAGAAAGGTGTCTCCTCTGTACTGATGCTTTATCAGCAATCCTTGTTTCAAGAAAAACACCACATTTCAAAAACAGTTGTCATTGGGACGGAAAGTGAGGTGAAATGTTCTGAACAGGGGCACAGACAGCAAAACAAATGTTACAGGGGTGATAACCCTTACCTATGTTTTCCAAAAAGTTTAAAAATAGATTTTTGGTCTGGAGCTACACTTCAACAATGTACCTGTTCAAAATTACAAACAGACTCTACATAAGAACAAACCTACAGTCCCTGTCTTGTATGCACCGCCTGTATAGGGCTGTTCAGAGTATATAGGGCCTTTTTTATTTTATGTGCGGGGTTCCCCTTAATATCCATACAAGACCCAAAGGGGCTGGTAATGGGCTGGGGTAGGGGGGGGTCATGGGGTAGCTATGCCATTTTTCTTAAAGAATTTCATCCATATTACCGGGACCAGACATTACATTAAAGCCGCAAGCAGTTTTAAATGGCTTTTTTTTCCTTTAGAAGTGTCATTTTGTGCAGGGACAGTTCTAAACACGGGAAACACGTGGCACTTCACAGGCATACTTTAGACACCCCCCAGGTACGATATTTAAAGGAATATTTGACTTTTTTTTTTTTCACTTTATGCATCATTAAAATGACTGCTCCCGAAAAACGACCGTTTTTAAAACTTCTTTTTGCATTGATACATGTCCCCTGGTGCAGAACCCGGGTTCCCAAACCCTTTTTAGGACAATAACATGCATAATAGTTGTTATAATTAGCACTTTAGAATTCGAACGTTCGCATCCATTGTATTTAATAGGGTTCTAATGTTCGTTCGAACTTTCGGTCCGTTCGCGGGTTCTGGTGCGAACCGAACCCGGGGGTGTTCGGCTCATCACTAGGAGAAAGCAACATGTCAACATCGAAGAGGAGAAGAGGGAAGAAGGCGACAAAGAAGACCGGGCCCCCCGGGCCTCTCGGAGAGCGAGAGTGGAACCGGAGAGCGCGGAGACAACACCGGAGACCCCCGAAGTCGGAAGAGACCCCCGAAGTCAGAAGAAGACCCCCGAAGTCGGAAGAAGACCCCTGGAGCTGTGTAATTAATTACTTTAAAAACCTGTGTAGTGTTTTTTTATTGACATTTTTTCCCACCAGATAAATGGGTAGGGGTACGATGTACCCCATACTCATTCACATAGGGTGGGGGGGCCGGGATCTGGGGGCCCCCTTATTATAAGCCCCCCGCCCGCAGACCCCGACAACCAACGGCCAGGGTTGTCGGGAAGAGACCCTTGTCCCCATCAACATGGGGCAGGGTGCTTTGGGGTGGAGGGACCACAGGTCGCCCCCCTGCCCCAAAGCACCAAACCCCCCATGTTGAGGGCATGCGGCCTGGTACGGTTCAGGAGGGAGGAGGGTCCGCTCTCTTGTCCCCCCTCTTTTCCTGCGGCCTGCCAGGTTGCGTGCTTGGATAAGAGTCTGGTTTGGATTTTGAGGGGGACCCCCACGCCGTTTTTCGGCTTAGGGGGTTCCCCTTAAAATCCATACCAGACCGAAGGGCCTGGTATGCTCCTGGAGGGGAACCCATGCCGTTTTTTTTATTTAAAATTTGGCGTGGAGTTCCCCCTCAAGATTCATACCAAACACAGTGCCCGGTATTGGCGGGGATCCAAGTCGGATCCCCGTTCATTGAAAGTCGGACATATGTCGGCTTCAAGTCGCAGGGCAAAGTCGGATCCAAAGTAGGACGGCTGTCGCGTCGCACAAGTGTGAACCCGGCCTTAAGGTTTTCCCTAAACCCAGGGAATTGATTGCTTCTACCTGTTATTGGAAGGAGGCTCCAGTAATTTGTTTGGGAAGGTCAGTCTCTGGGCCAATAATATTTATCTGACCCAGCCAATCCCTGGTGGTGTTGTTTTGAGGTAGGTATGGTCTGGGAAGATGATAAATGTTTGGAAGCACCTTTCCAGGACTCTTTTTTCCCCAGCTGAACGTTTTCCAACACACGCTGCTGTGCTCCATGCCTGCCTCCCTGATCCTGCCAAAAGGCCAAGTTTGTTCCGTCTCCTCCAACATCACTGATGAGTACCGTCGGCAGGGGGTGTATATATACCCTGTAAACCAACCCCCTCCCCCCACCCTAACGGTCCATCTATCAATATTTAAACGGAGGTGACCCTACTACCTAGCTCTTTCCAAACTCTCCCAGCATCAGGATTCAGTGCATGACAGCAAGCCTTCCTTCATTGGACCAGCCCACAGTTTATACTCTACACACCGGTCTCCGACCTTACTTTTAGCGCTACGTGCCCCTTGTTGGGGAGCCTTCTCTCCGCTGGGGTTGGTGTGTGTGCACACCCTCCCGGGTGAACCCTGGGCACCGGACGCCGGTGGGACTTGGCTCGTCTGGAATAAGAGGTTTCTTCCCTGGTGTCTTTTGATTTGATTTTATGTTTCCATCCCTCCCCCACGGATGCAACCCTATGATCCCCAAGTCTATACACATGACATACTAAATATGCCTGTTTGACACAATCATCTCCCTGAAGAAGAAAATAACTGTACTTTTCGAAACGCGTCGGTTTTCACCATTATATGTTTTTTGTAACTATATGGTGTTCCTGATTGTATTATTTCATGTATTGTATGTTTTTGTGTTAGCATCCTTCCTATGTTCAAACCTATTACTCCTGTAAGATATCCTTGCTCACCACCACCACCCTGGTGGAAATAAAATAACTTTGTACTTTCTATTTGTGTACCACGCATTTACTACTAGAGTAAAGTTCCCTCCAAAGTCCCCTAAGAGGAACCCCCCTTTTTCCGTACATTTAGCCAATGGGATGCGGGAATTTTTACTCTATAGACCATCCTCAGCACCTATCCCCCATTTAGCTTTTTTCCCCTGGAGTTTCTCCTAGAGCTAAGGAGTCTGAATACCAAGCCATTTACTGAAGAGCATGCCTGAAGGGAACAGAGACACTTATGACTGTAGAGGGTTGCCGAGTCGCTGGGAGGCAAGTTGCTATTTGAACTGAAATGTGAGCTGAAAGAGGGATATTTGCCCAGAGACTCGGGTATTTTTTTGGGCTACTTATAAAAGTACAAGAGTCAGATTCAGAATCTGGCTGTCCTTTGTTCATCAACATAAATTTCTGAAAGTCATTGTGATAGAACTAACTGCTTACTCTGATTTTGCATTTTGTGGATTCTGCAACCCCTAAACCCTCTCTCCAGTACAATATCTGCAATAAATAGTAAAATACCCTATTGACTGAAACCTGATCATTGTCAGAAGTTTGTCAGTGAGCTGTTGAATCCAGATATAGGGCAGGTAGCCACAGACAGGTAGGAGAAACCAATTATATCCATTGGCTCTCTAGGGAGTTACTGTTACGATTGTAATACCAGGCAGGCAATAAACAACGAGGCAACTAAGATAGCTTCTGAGATTTTGCACAAATCCATTGCATTATTGAACATAACTTGTTGAACATAAGAAGACTCTGTGCAAGGTGGGTGCTGAAGTGTTTAAATGTAGTTTATTCTCTATGATGAAGGAATATGCAGCCTCAAGAAGCATGAATGGGAAATGGGAAAGGACAGGGCCGATCCTAGACAGGGTGCGAGGGGTGCAGTTCACCCAGGCGCCACAGAGGTGGGGGCGCTCAAGTGCCAGAGTGCTCCCCTCCCTCCTTCTTGCTGGTATTCAGAGGCCGCTCACCGCCGCTGCTATTTCATCCCGCCCAAGCCCTCCCCCATCCATCCTCCTGTCAGAGGAGATCGGAGCGGGTGCCCTCTGTAAGAGGGGGCGGATTTCTCCCCCTCCCTCTGCGCATAATATTAGAGCCTCGCATTGCCTCGGCCGCCCAATCTGCTCCCTCCCCCTGCATCCTCATTGGCAGGGAGGAGAGCGACTTCAGGAAGGGCTGCACCAGCAGGGGGTAACAAGCCTTCCATTATCTCAGTAACCGTGGAGAAACAGACTGATTTCTCCCGTCCGTAGGACAGGAGAATCAGTCTGTAAATTCTGAGACGACTGGTGGCTGCAGCTCTGTAAAGTGTCTGTGACAGTGACACTTACACAGCCGCCCAGCAAACACACCACCCCCCCCCTCCCCTCCTTACTGACGGGAGATCAGTGAGGAATACAGCTCCTCCCACCTCTGCTCCTCCAGTGACTTCCCGCTCCGCCCACACTATCTCCAGCGTACAGTGAAAGGATGTGTGGGCGGGAAATATGAAAACAGCAGCTGCAGATTCGTCTGTGAGACTGAAGGATTTCTGCTTCCAGCCTGGAAATGTGAGTGAGTGTGGAGGGACTATTTTCTTATTTTCGGGCACATGTACATCATGCCGCCCCACTATTCTATTAGTCCCGGCTGGCGGAGTGATATTGCAATTCTCCGTTCGGCTCTCGGCTGCAATCCTAACAAGATGTGAAGAAGTTGAGTGGCTGACAGGAGAGCAGAGGAGGACAGCGTGGCTGCACTGGACACAGTGAGTGGGGATTAGAGGATAGAATACTCACTGTGTCCTATTATGTATTTCACAGCACAGCAGGTTATCAGCATTTCAATGATCACACAGGTAGCAGTAGCACTGTAAGCAGGTGCCCTATCATGTCTCTATCATGTCTCTATGTCACATTGCTTTTGGGTGCTGACTTTGTTATACCTGTTAACTTATTGCTGTACTTACTGTATGTAACAGCCATAACAAAGTCAGCACCCAAAAGCAATGTGACATAGAGACATATTAGAGACATGATAGAGCACCTGCTTACAGTGCTGCCTGTGTGATAATTGTAATGCTGATGATAATAAGAAACGGTGTAATGCTAATTTACACTTCATTTTAACTGCTTCCTGTCCAGCGATGTATCAGTACGACGCTGGATTGGAAGGGTGATATCTTGGTCATCACTACAGTAATGATCAAGATACCATTTTTTAACACCAGGAATTCTGCACAAAGTAAAAGTAATCCTAGTGGCTAAGAAGCCTCTGTATTACTTTTACAGGCAGTGGAAGGGGGTTCCACCACCACCTTTACTGCTTTTAAGATGTGACCATTAGCATCTGGTTACTGGGACACAGTGAGAGGGATGGATGTCATTCCGCCCACCGTGTGATGTCAGAAACTGGAAGTGATGAGGATTTTATCACTTTGGGTTTCGGGCTCATTTAATGAAACCATTCCTGGCTTGAACAAGTATCTGATCAAACTGATCTCGGTTTGATCAGATGCTTTGGAGGCCAGAGGACAGATATGGGGTCTAAAAGACCCCAGATCCCTCCATAAAGAGGACATGTCATGGCCCATGCTATCACAAGGGATGTTGTTCATCTCTTGTGAAAG
This sequence comes from Rana muscosa, assembly GCA_029206835.1. Taxonomy (NCBI): domain Eukaryota; kingdom Metazoa; phylum Chordata; class Amphibia; order Anura; family Ranidae; genus Rana; species Rana muscosa. The sequence continues at coordinate 150,258,677 of CM055117.1, forward strand.
CAAAAATGAAAAAAAAATAAATGTAAAGATACAGTGTAAGATTTGTTTTTCTGTGTAATAAAATACAATTTAAAAGAAATTTAAACTGCCCCCACTCCTTCATGCTTATTAATTGCAAATGCATGCGGTGGCTCCGCACACATATGTAAATCGCTTCAAGCCGGGGCCAGGGGTGGGGTCAAGGGCATAGTTGAAGGGGGCCCCATCAGGTAGGCTGTACAGTGCCCCATGATTTCTAACAGCGGCCCTGCCCATTTGTCTCCCCCCCTCCTGTTCTTTCAAGACATTCACTAACTTTCACTTTCAGTTAGGCTGGTAATATACAGTACAAATTTCTTTCCAGCAACCACAGATTGCAGGAAAGAAACTTGCATGATTCCCCCCTTGCAGTCTCTGACCATCTCCTGTACTATATCCGCAGTCTCTGACCATCTCCTGTAATATGTCTGCAGTCTCTGACCATCTCCTGTATTACATCTGCAGTCTCTGACCGTCTCCTGTAATATGTCTGCACTCTCTGATCATCTCCTGTATTATTTCTGCAGTCTCTGACCATCTCCTGTAATATGTCTGCAGTCTCTGACCATCTCCTGTAATATGTCTGCAGTCTCTGACCATCTCCTGTAGTATGTCTGCAGTCTCTGACCGTCTCCTGTAGTATGTCTGCAGTCTCTGACCGTCTCCTGTAGTATGTCTGCACTCTCTGACCGTCTCCTGTAATATGTCTGCACTCTCTGACCGTCTCCTGTAATATGTCTGCACTCTCTGACCGTCTCCTGTAATATGTCTGCACTCTCTGACCGTCTCCTGTAATATGTCTGCACTCTCTGACCGTCTCCTGTAATATGTCTGCACTCTCTGATCGTCTCCTGTAATATGTCTGCACTCTCTGACCGTCTCTTGTATCATGTCTGCACTCTCTGACCGTCACCTGTAATATGTCTGCACGCTCTGACCGTCTCGTGTAATATGTCTGCACTCTCTGACTGTCTCTTGTGTCATGTCTGCACTCTCTGACTGTCTCTTGTGTCATGTCTGCACTCTCTGACTGTCTCTTGTGTCATGTCTGCACTCTCTGACCGTCACCTGTAATATGTCTGCACTCCCTGACTGTCTCTTGTACTATGTCTGGGGGCTCTTCCTAACAGACTCTCTAACAGAAGCCCTCTTTGTGTGCATCAGAGAGACTCTCCTCCAGGTCTCATTAGTGTACGCTCTTCCTGTATTTTCTTTATTGTTAAAGGATCATGGGAGGATCCTAGGGTAACGACGACTTCTTAGGGGAGCATTTCTGTGTTTGAGTCGTTGCCATAGAAACATGTGTAAGGGGAGGGGTTTGTAAGATGACCACGCCCACGTGGGGGCGCCAGAAATATTTCTGCACCCAGGCGTCTGTGACCCTAGGATCGGCCCTGGGAAAGGAGTGTACCATCATTCAATATGTAAGAAATTGAGAACTAGGGAACCGATCCCCAACCGATCCCCCAGAAAAAGGAAAAATTGACTATTACGGTACTAGTTTTATTGGTACAAATTCAAGTTGTGTAATGAGTAAATATAGTTTTATTAATACAGGATTGATATAGAATAAAAAATTTACATGATCAAATACATATTAATGTGCATGATGAACAATCAATATATATCACCAGCATCCCCGAGAGGGAAAAATCACATTGGGATGATTGTTCATGGATGGCATATCTCAACTAGTTTTGCGGTCTCAGAATCGCTTCTTCCGGAGAATATCTGCAATTAGTTGAAAAAATAATTACCGGTAACATTGAGACCAAATAAACAAATATAAATCAGATTAACAATGAAAAAACAACAAATGAATGGGGAAAGAGCAATGCTGCTTACCCGTGACCCATGCCCAACCATCTTCTCTATGATGATGCCTCCTCCCACTGCTGCTAGGACTGCTATCAAGGCAAACCTGATTGATCCACACTTCAGATTTCCAAAACACCCTGCTTATTCAACAGATCTAGCACCACCTATCACAGGTTTTCAAGTTTAAAAATGTTGAATAGAACAAATTTCTAATCATTTCTGATTTTTCATTTGAAATTGACACCTGGATTGTGGCCAGTGTTGCCAACCTACCAGATTGAAAATTACTGACACAACACCCAACATTTACTGGCACAGCCAAGTTTTTACTGGCAGTTCCAAAATTACAGTTTTAAGTGCAAATTCCAGTATTTATGCTACAAATAAGTACAGTACAATATGCAATTAGCAATGTGATTTAAGGTAGATATTAAGGCAAAAAGCATATTTCCTTTTAGTAGCTAAGGGACAGGACTCAGAAGGGCAATACATTAAAATGGGCGATGCACTCATATGAAATTGACTCTCACAGTGATACTGACAGCAGTGTGCAGCAGCACAGATGATGATGACTCCTCACCGACATGACAGGTCCCCTCCTGAGTCAAAGTGACAGTCTCTCTCCATGCCAGGTGGTCCCTTCAGTCCCCCCAGTCCAAACAGCACTGACAGTCCCGCTCCTGGCTTGCCTTACTCCCGTCCCGCAGACCTGCACACGAGGCTCTGGCCGCTCCGCTCGGCTCCCTTGCACCATGACATCACACAACACACTCAGACGCCGCCTCCACCAGACCTGCCCCCCTGCCGGCACCGTCCGAACACACTGAAGCAGGCACTTGAATGGTCTCAGCCGGACCCCAGCTGAATATGCACAGTTCCGAGCCGAGTGTCACAGACATATTTTTTACTGGCAACCTTTTTCCTCTTACTGGCATTTACTGGCAGGAGAAAAGTGCCCATTTTTTACTGTCTGCCAGTAAAAATACTGGTGGTTGGCAACACTGATTGTGGCCCAGCCATCTGAATTTGGTTTGGGTGGTTTCAAGAAGCCTGAGCATTAGGGAAAAAATGATTGTGACACACAAAAATTGGTACCAAACAAATTAAAGGTATATGCTTCCATGTGATATAGATTTGCATTTGTATGGCGGGGAAAGGTATACAAGCCAAAGACTTTGTAGCACCTTTCCGTATCTGTTAAGCCCTGTACACACGATCAGATTTCCTATGGATTTTAAACCGATGGATTTTTTTTTTAAAAACCGATCGTCCCAAACACCGTGACGTAAAACACTCCGACGAGCCAAGAAAAATTAAGTTCTATGCTTCTGAGCATGCGTCGACTTGATTCTAAGCATGCGTGGGTTTTTTATCCGATGGAGTTCCCCACAGACGATAGTAATTTGCTATCGTTTTTTTTACCATCGGATAAATTTAAAACATGTTCTATTTTTTAACACCGATGGAAAAAAGACAGATGGGGCCCATACACGATCGGTTTGTCCGATGAAAAAAGTCCATCGGACTGTTTTCATCGGTAAAACCGATCGTGTGTACAGGACTTTAGAGCTTGATGAATATGTCATACATTTTTGAAACTCCAATAAGAGAGTATTTATGAATTGTTTGGAAGTGTATTTCATTAGTTAGTTTTACATTTATATTTTAAAGAGGACCTGAAATGTGGAAGTTATGCCCCAAAAAGGCAAGAAGAGCGCAGAGGACTAGTCACCACCAGTTTTACCTGTAGTTTCCCAGTAGATGATCTTTTTGACAATTACCGATTTACCATGCTTTGTTCCTCACTGTATCTTGGTTTGGAGGTAACCATTTCGGTAGCAGTAAGTCTTCCTCATATCAGAGTTGCCCTCCTGATTACCGGTGAGGCAGTGACCTGATTGTACAGAATGGATGAAGCAGATGCAGGAAGATCCTTGCACTGCAGAATCTACTTTAGTAAGATGAACAGTGAGCATCATAGTAGTGATATCTCCATATCTTACTCCAGTGTCTTCAAATCATATAAAGATATGAAGGTCAAGGCAAAGGAAGTGCAGTGCTAATTTTCAGGAAGAATTTAAGACATAGTGTACTGCTTACACTCAATTTTCACTATGAGATCTTTCCTATCCACATTCTTAATACATACAATCTTCACTCTTGGAATTAGGGCCACTTTTAATTTTCTTAGTCCAGCCAGTTCCAGACACTAGTGAGTAAATCAAGCAGCAGGTTAATGAGGGAATGCTACAGCTGCTGAGGAAGTCAAAAGCCCATTAACTGCACTCTATGTTAGCCTATGTGTTCATGTACACATAGCGTTTTTTAGCGTTAATGAGCAGTGGAGTTAATGGGCTTTTTTCTGAACGCAAAAAATTTGCGTTCAAAGTGCCGTTTTTCAGCGGGAAAAAATGCAAAAAAACACAAAACGCTGAAAAACGCTAATAAACGCTCAAAAACGCTGGTCGCCAGCGTTTTTTAGCGTTTTTTGATCCATTGAAAAAAAATTATAAATAAATAAAAGCTCAAAAACTCTACACTGAAAAACGCTAATAAACGCTAGTAAAAAACGCTGATAAAACCTATAGTTTAAAGCAGCTTTTTCTGCCAGAAATCTGGCGTTCAAAACGACCGTTTTTGAGCTTCTGTGTACATGGAGCCTAACACTTAAATTCTCCCCTGCAATCATTAATGTGAGCTAAGTGAGCCTTATGCCTCAAAAATCAAAAAAATCCCAGTTTTTCTACCTTTTTTTTTTTTTTACAGTATCCAGTCCTGTCACATGACTTCAATCCCTTTCCCTTCTGAGTCTAAAAGCAGTCAGTGGGTGTGGTTACTAAAAGCTAGTGACATCACTTCCAGGGAGGGACACTGTTCCTGTGTAGCCAGTGGGTGTATACAGGATGGGAGGAGCTGATCATAGGCCCCGCCCAGTGTTCTCTCATCAGTAAGGATGCATTGTACATCCTAATTCATGAGAAAAAGAAGAAATAAAAAAAGAACCATCCACACAGGACCCAGCATTGTCGGTGAAGAACAGAAAGAAGCTGATTGTCTGGCTTAGATAAGACTTTCTAAGCCAGACAATCAGCTATGCAGAAAATGAATAATATCAAAGAGAACGATATTTAACTAATAATAGGCAAAATTACATTTTTGACTGGACTTCCACTTTAATAAAGAAAACCGGTCTGCAATTGGACATTCCAATTTTTATTTCAAGGTAATAATGATGTAACCGGTGTCAAGAAGAAATGTACATCTGTACAAAAAAAGAGTTAGCATTCAGAAGCGTCTTTGGACATTTAAATACAATGCAATAAAATTCTGATTTTATTTAAGCGCAATTCATTTTTTTTTTCTTTTAAAACTGAACTCAAAACAGATATAAAGGAAACAAATTAATGCAGCTCTGTATTTATTAATACATTATTAAATATATTTTATAAAAATAAGCAGTGTAAGTTCCTGAATTTGACTTGGTTTCAGGATCTGTACTGCAGAGTTCAGACTGTGGAAAGTAGAAACAGTGCAAGGTGCCAATGAGCTGTGCTGCAATGCAAGGAGCATGCTGATAGGAAGAGAGAGCAGAGCGGCAGGGAGAAGCTGATTAGTGTGCTGCTTCTCCTTTTGCTGTCCATTTATTGGCTGAGGAAGGGACAAGACCTGTTATTGAACTGCGTCAGAGAAAAATCAGGCCTCCTGCCCTGCCAGTCTCCTGCCCTGCCAGTCTCCTACCCTGCCTCCAGGAAATGTCAGGAATAGATGGACAAAAATACAAATTCTTTGGCAGGCAAAAAAGATCTCTTATATTTATTTCAATTTTGAATTTAGTCGTTTCCCTGGAGTTCAGCTTTATATTTTCTGTTATCTTAAGTATTTTTACTATCAGACTTTACAACTGCTTACATTACAAATAAGAAGATAGTGGTAAAACATCACCTCTTTATTCCAAAGTTCATTCTATGTATGTATAGGTTTGCAATGTTTCCATAACTAAGCAATGTTTAAAAAACAATCTAGAAATAAGTCACCATATAAACAGTTATATTATTTACATATAAATACAATTCAGAATGATAATATTTTTAAGATATTTACTTGTAATAAAATTCCAAATTCCTTTGTTCCAGATTCCATTTCTGTTGTATTATATTAGTTACAGCCCTACTGTGGGCACAACAAAATGCCCTTGCAGTGGAAGGTGAGCACACAGCTTATGAATCTAGTTAGTTATTACTCTTGGGGTCCTTTACTTCCTGGGCCCCATTATAGCAACACCATGTGCATCTTTTGTGTTTATGCTAGTGCTCTACAAAAGTGTCTTTATCCCCCTGTGTCCTATGTACCCCATGAGTAACCCGGTTGGATGCATGGATGTGCTTCCAACTATAACTGTTTTGTGATTTACCATATTAAATCATATATAAAACAGATAGTATTTTTGAGTTTTGTAAAAGATAATAGGTTATTTAAATAACACGCAATAAGTGGATAGTGGTAATAAATGTACCTACAGTATATCAAGGGTTACTTGGGTTTAGATAAGCAACACCAAGGTATACGTAGCAAACACTAGCTTTGATAAGTTAGTAATTGTTTAAACATGGGTACATTTTTATAATTTATTCTATTTATTGTATTGTACAAATATGAACGGTACTATTATTATGACTTTTGTTATGCCTTATGAAGACACAATAAAATATTCAAACAGAAACATGGGTCAAAAAATGTTTTGATGCCTGGGAATCTTTCATTAAAACCTTGTCTACTGATTCCCAGCAATTCATACTACAATGTGTCCAATACACTCAATGGTATCAAACCAAACTAATAATTGGTGATTGACCCTCTCTACCTTGCACCTAAAAATTACACTTTATATCCTATTGGCCAAAGTCTTTCCTCCTTCCTCCAATTGCTAGTTAATAGACTGAACGCCATTCATCCAAATATTGATGAATGCTTATCTTTAGACCCAGTACCACTAATCCACCCTTCACCTATACTACACTACAAAAATTGGTACTTAGTTTAGAACGTGCTAAACATTCAACAATAATCATTGTTTCACATTGTCCCATCCCCCACCCCCCCATAAAGCAGACACGTCCAAGTGCCTATTCACTGGCCCTGTTTTTTTTTTTCCTTTCCTTACTTATTAAAGCAGTGGTAAAGTCCGTTGTGTGATTTTTACCTACAGGTAAGCCTATAATAAGAACATTTAAATAGAAACCAGCTGGGGGCTTGGAGTCCCTGCATAGGAGAAACAAAAATTCCTAATGTAATGCCCCCAATGGCGGTCAGGTCACCGGCTCACCAATGTGGTGGGGTACCTCAAAAACTGGACAGTATATCCCGGAAACAACAGGTATTCATATAGCGACCACTCAAAAAGTAGTTCTGAAAGAGAACCAGCCACGGTGTTTACTAATTAGAATTTTTTTTTTATTGAGATATAAAAAATAGCAAACAAATGGCCAGTTGGCTGTACACCCTACAAACACCAATTTAAAAATATAAGTGGACAACGTTGTAAAGCCTCGTACACACGATCGGACTTCCAACCAACTTTTCCGTGGATTTTGGTCCGAAGGGCGTTGGCCGTGAACTTGTTTTGCATACACACGGCACAACTATTTCAGCCAACATTCACCAAATCACGTGGTTTTTCAGCTCTTTACCGCTACCCTTTGGGCAACTCCTGCTATTGTTGGCTGATGGTTAACATGGTTCTGAGCATGCGTGTTTGTACATCGGATTTTAGTTGGACGTACTTGCATACACACGATCGGATAAACCAACATAACAGATTTATTGCCCAACAATTGGTGAACATGAACAGCCAACTTTTGTTGTCGTTAATTCAGCCAATAATTGTCTGATGGAGCATACACACGGTCGGATTATCCGACACAACACGTCCTTCAGACAATTATGGCCATAAATTTGGATCGTGTGTACAAGGCTTTACTCTAATAAAAACATGCACAACAGGGCCGGCCCAGAGTTATACAAATGCGTACCAATAGTAACCCATTCAGCAATTTGGAGCAAAAAGGTAAGACAGGGCTGATTCATGCGGACAGGTGCATCCAAACCGGATTTAGATTGCATCACTGATACTTAGATTAGGATCAAGGAAGTCCTATAGATCCACCTGAGCATGAGTATGTAGCCGGGAGGTAAAGTATCACTGGTTATATTGGCACACCGTGGAGGGCTAGACTGATGTAGTATGGGCCAGCAAAGCACTCTACTTCGTAAGCCAGGGACTACATTCGTTCTGCTCACTAACTAATTAGGCAGAGTCTAGCTCAACTACATTGCAAGATGAACAGTCATCAATAGTAAAGTTCACACTTTGATAGTATAACAGACAATCTCCATCCTGTGCACATTACAGCAAAACATCCCAGCAGTACAATGTCCGGGTACTGATTTCTTTAGGTTCATAAATACCCCTGATAGTGCGAGATGTTGCTGAATGGTCAATATATATATTGCAAAGTTCTGTAATCAATAGTCCAGGAGTGAACCACGGCACTTAGCAAAGTCCAGTACTCATGCTGCGGCTTGTAATTGAACAGAATTGCCTGCAGCTAACTTGATAGCCACAGTGTGCACCGTTTAGGAGATATTCACACTGCATGCAGCCGGTGACGTCACCAGCACATGCGCTCTGAAGGTCTGGCATACCATGCCATGCAGGACCTTCTAAGGCTCTATGCCGGAGCTGAGGGCTCCCACGAGCATTCGTGGAGTAATGTCATGGCGGCTCTGGCCACTCAAACAACCAGAGCCCCTAACCTGGAAGGAAGACCGGGGGGAGATGGAAGCCTCTGCAGCGGTGATAGCGTGTTGTTTGAGGAAAGATTTCTTCTTTTTTTTTTACAACCACTTTAACCACACTACATTCTGGTCAGCACATCTCCCATCTGAATCACTTTGATGAGGGCCTTCAAAAACTCATCAACAGCAGTTATTCATTGTCATTGACATCTGACAACAACGACATACATCATCACATCTTATAAAAAAAATGTACATTCCCCTTTCAGTTTTTTATTTGGTACAGCGTACTTTTCGTAATGTTCACCAAAGTTTCCAGCATACATTTTAACACAGAAAGGTCACTCTGGTAATACCTAGGGATGAGCCTGATGTTCGAGTCGAACGTAAGTTCGACTTGAACATCGGGTGTTCGCCTGTTCACCGAATAGCGAACAATTTGGGCTGTTCGCTACAAATTCGAAAGCCGTGGAACACCCTTTAAAAGTCTATGGGAGAAATCAAAAGTGCTAACTTTAAAGGCTTATATGCATGGTATTGTCATAAAAAGTGTTTGGGGACTGGGTCCTGCCCCAGGGGACATATATCAATGCAAAAAAAAGTTTTAAAAACGCCCATTTTTTCGGGAGAAGTGATTTTAATAATGCTTAAAGTGAAACAGTAAAAGTGAAATATTCCTTTAAATTTCGTACCTGGGGGGTGTCTATAGTATGCCTGTAAAGTGGCATATTTTTCACGTGTTTAGAACAGTCACTGCCCAAATTGACATTTCTAAAGGAAAAAAAGTCATTAAAAAAATCCAGGGGTCCCCCCCCCAAATTCCATACCAGGCCCTTCAGGGACATGTAAATGGCGTAGGGGTCCCCCTCAAAATCCATACCAGACCTGAAGGGTCTGGTATGGATTTTAAGGGGAACCCCGTGCCAAAAAAAAAATGGCATGGGGTCCCCCAAAAATCTATACCAGACCCTTATCCGAGCACGCAACCTGACAGGCCACAGGAAAAGAGGGGGGATGAGAGAGCGGCTCCCCCTCCTGAACCGTACCAGGCCACATGCCCTCAACATGGGGAGGATTTCCCCATGTTGATGGGGACAAGGACCTCATCCCCAAAACCCTTGTCCGGTGGTTGTGGGGGTAGGGGGTATGCGGGCGGGGGACTTATCAGAATCTGGAAGCCCCCTTTAACTAAGGGGACCCCCATATCCCGGCCCCCCTTTTGTGAATTGGTAACGGGGTACATTGTACCCCTACCATTTCACAAAAAAAGTGTCAAAAATGGAAAAAACACAGTAGACAGCTTGGGACGAGTCCTTTATTAAAAAAAATAAAATCCAGGGATGTACATCCATTCTCGAGCGGAGTATAAGGAGAAAAAAAAGAAACAGCTGACACGATCCGCCTCCATGGGTGGTTCCCGTCGAATGACAATAACTTGCATATTAACCTTTAAAATTAGCACTTTTGATTTTTCACGTTCGTGTCCCATAGACTTTAACGGTGTTCGCGTGTTCGAACAAATCTTTTGCTGTTTTGCATGTTCTGCTGCGAACTGAACCGGGGGTGTTCAGCTCATCCATAGTAATAACGTATAATTCAAGAAACCACAGCATGCCGCAAATCCCTTCTCAGAAAGTAACATCAGCAGCAATACATGTGGATGGAAAATGCATGAAAGCCTACGGTACAAGCCGAAGAACCACCAAAATATTTTGCAGCTCGGCTTGAGACCATCTCTTTCTCTGCAGGTTATTGATGGGTCCATATAAAGCAGACAACATGCTTCCCACAATACAGAGATCTAGTGTCGATCTTCAGGGTAATAAGCACAACACATGGTTGTGACCGGACTGGTTATATTCCCTTAAAACTTGGCTGGAAAGTAAAAGTGTGATCATTTTCGATAAACAACAGCAGGATCTGTACTTACATCTTTGCATTTTTCATGTGCTGGAGTTGTACTGGGTGGTGTGAGTCATTTTATATGCTTTCACCACGCGGTTGGTGTGCTTTGTGAAAATCTATACAAAAGGTGCAATGAGCAGGATTTATAGAGATGTGAATTTGTCTTTAATAGGGGGCTGTTTTTAATTAAAGTGTTAAACCCACAACAGTAAAATCAGTGTGTATATGCAGTAAAGCATGCTTGTTATACAGTACTCAGTGTGGAACCTAAGGGGTTAATCCTCTGCATTGTGTTTAAAATCTGTTTGATCCTGTCTTCTCTGTTCCTCCCCTTCTTCCACAGTCCCCAAATCATCTCCTGATAGAACAGAGCATTGGGGGCAAGCTGCACTTGCTCAGTTTGGTGTGTATTGCTAGAGAGGTTTTTTCTTGGGAGAGTGCATGTGATCAGCAGAGGGCCAATCAGCACTGTCCAGACAGAGGGTCAGGAATCCTGCAGCCTCATAGGACAATCATAGGAGAATGAAAACTCCTCCTACATGCTTTACCACTGCTCTGCTGGGCAATTATAGAAGTCACAAACTGCTGATGAGAAAAGTTATTTTGCAGTTTATATTTACTAAATTATTGCATTTCTATTTTCTGTGTATGGTGGGAGACCAGATATAGTGAATTCAGGGTCCTGGGTTTAGTAACACTTTAACATTCTGTAATTTATAAAATGTTTGCACTATGAAATTAAAAGCATAACACATAACAGATACATCTCAAATAAGAAGTAGTAAGGCCTAAGTGAAATGGTAAGGCTAACCAAGAAAGGGCATTGACTTCTTCTGTAGATTTGTGGGATCACAACACTTAAAGTATTACTAAACCTACAACAGTAAAATCAGTCTGTATAGTCAGTAAAGCATGCTTGTTATACTTACTGTGGAACCTAAGTGGTTAATCCTTCCACATTGTGTAAAAAGGGCAGTTTGATCCTGTCTTCTCTGATCCTTCCCTTCTTTTACAGTCCCCAATCCATCTTCTGATAGAACAGAGCCCTAGGAGGCATTCTGCACATGCTCAGTTTGGTGTGTATTGCTAGAGAGTTTTTCTTTTCTTTGGAGGGTGCGTGTGATCAACACAGGGCCAATCAGGACTGTCCGGACAGAGGGTCAGGGGTCATGCAGCCTCATAGGACAGTCAGAGTAGAATGAAAACTCCTCCTACAAGCTTTAATTAGTGCTCGGCCGGACTCTGATAGAAGTTAAAAGACTGTTATATACTGCTGATAAGAAAAGGTATTTAGTAGTTTATATTTACTAAATTAATTGCATTTCCCTGTTCTTTGTACTGTGGGAGACCACATATAGTGAATGCAGGGTCCTGGGTTTAGTAACACTTTAACTAGAAGAATATGAGCTCCTTTTGCCCACATAATTGAAGCCTAGATGATTGAAAATCCGGGATCTGCTTTAGGCAGATCAGTAAAACTAGGAGCTTGAGGAGTAAAGATTGTAAGAGCCTCTCACTTCAATGTATATAGGAGATATAGCATAGCTGTAGGACTTTATATAAAATTATGAAAAAAAATGAAAAAATAATTAAGTGGAACTCTAGCCAAATTGGACCTGTCAGGTCCGAGCTAGGCTGATTTACCCGGACTCCCTGGTGGTCACCAGTCAGTATAATCTTTCCAACCAGGTCACAGACAGCAATAAAAGCAACTTTGTGAGAAAGTTAGAACGTTTGCTAGATATGGATTGATGTCTGTGTCCCTGTTTGGAAGATTATCCCCACTTCCTATGTGGACAGTAAAGCCCCGTACACACGATCGGATAACCTATGGATTTTCGTCCGATGGATTTGACCATCGGAAATCCGATGAAACTGTTTTTCATCAGTCTTGGCCACACACCATCAGTCAAAAAACTGACCGTTCCAAACGCGGTGACGTAAAACACTCTGATGAGCCGAGAAAAATGAAGTTTAATGCTTCTGAGCATGCGTCGACTTGATTCTGAGCATGCGTGGGTTTTTTATCCGATGGACTTGCTCATAGACGATCGGAAATTCCCATCGGTTTTTGATCCATCGGAAAAATTTAAAACAAGTTCTATTTTTTCCATCCGATGGAAAAAAGACCGATGGGTACCATACACGATCGGTTTGTCTGATGAAAACCATCCATCGGACGGTTTTCATCAGTCAAACCGATCGTGTGTACGGGGCTTTAGACATGAAAGAGGTTCCAGCCTCCCTACCACCACCATCACCTGTACCCACTGTGCCGGACAAAAAAAGAAGGCTTTGGCCATATATTCACTAAACATGCTAAATTTACCACTTATACATACATTTTACTATAGGGCATGCAAAACATATACACTGCTGCCACCAGGGAATCTGGATGTAATCCACTTTGCTGCACACTGCGGAGCCACAGCTTTACACATCTGAGGAAGCACATCTTGAATAAAGTAAAGAAGGTCAACATGGCAGTTCCAAGCATTGGAGGGTTTCTTGAAAATCAAACAGCCTACATCTGTGGTTACACACAGAGTCACATTTGGGATACTTACAGAAAAACAAAGAATTATTAGATTATAAATCTGCCTGAGGAACCAATTAAAGCTGGCAACTGACTGAATACACATTGTTTCTAAGTCTGTCATATTATTAATTTGAAAATATTTGGAGTTTTGGGGAGCAGGTAAGGTTTAGAATCTGTTAGGATTTTATTGCTCTATGTGTCCCCATAAGAAATAATTTTATTCTATTCCTGCCCTGATGACACCTGGGGTTGTGGACAGCAATATAACTGTACTGAACAGCAGTGATGTAAGTAACTGAGTTAGAATAAATGGAGTTACGTAACGCAGTTATTTTAGAGGGTAACGAGTAATCTAACTGATTACTCTTCCCCTCATGGTAATGCAGTTACCATTACTTGGGTGGCGTTACCCCAATTACATCTACGGCCACTAGATGGCAGTAGTGTAATATCTCCTCTCCTCTATGACCGGGTCTCTCTCATGTCACGGCACTGACGGCAGTCACGCTGCTCCCCGCGTCCCCTCCTCTCTTCTCATCCGTCCCTATTTGCTTGTGACATCATCTGGGATGGACGAGAAGAGAGGAGGGGCCGCCGGGGAGTAGTGTGACTGCCGTCAGTGCCGTGACATGAGAGAGAACTTATTATACACGCTTCCTGTGCTGGTAAACAATGTGCTATGTGCCCTGCCCTGATGTGCTATGTGCCCCATGCCCTGATGTGCTATGTGCTATCATGTGCCCTGATGTGCTGTGCGCCCTGATGTGCTGTGCGCCCTGATGTGCTATGTGCCCCATGCCCTGATGTGCTATGTGCCCTGATGTGCTATGTGCCCCATGCCCTGATGTGCTATGTGCCCTGATGTGCTATGTGCCCCATACCCTGATGTGCTATGTGCCCTGATGTGCTATGTGCCCTGATGTGCTATGTGCCCCATACCCTGATGTGCTATGTGCCCTCAATAAAAAGTCAGTTACTTTGCTGAGTAACTAATTACTTTTTCAATGTAGTAACTGAGTTACTAACACAATTACTTTTTGGGAGAAGTAATTTGTAACTGTAACTACCGGTAATTACTTTTTTAAAGTAAGATGACCAACACTGCTGAAGAGCAGTTTATTTATTGTTGATTCCCTTTATGGCAGAGGATGTTCTGATCACATAATAAGAAGGAAAAATCTCCACAACAGGGAGACAGTAAAAACCTGGCAGATGTTCTAAATCTAAAGATGTGCGTGAGTTTCCCCTGAAGAAGATGTCCTTATGAAGGAATGATAATTGAAAATATTATTTCAGGCAGATCGATGGCTGCCTCTTCACTGATAAAGAAGGCATATACTTTAATAGTTTGGTAAGCAGCCTCTCATGTCCCGTGCCATCCCCAAATCTGTTCTAGTAAGCAGAGAAAATAAAAAAAAACACTTTTAACAGGAAACAAACTTAAGGTCGGGCTGTCATAGCCATTGCTGGCCTTCTTCTGAAAATATACGATGATCTCTGGCTGTGTCTAATATTTGCCCTTTTGAGTAACAGACACAGAACCAGTATGCTGAAAATGAGTATCAGAAAGATGTAAAAATTCCTTACCTCTATGTAAGGGGTGGGGCGTGATTGTCACTTCCTCCATGTTCCTCTCCTTATTGGGTGCCAATCTAGGGTTACGTGAGCCGCCTTCCCGGGGGCAGGGTCTTCTGGACTACACTAGGCACTTTGGATAGGGTAACTGTCTTACACATGGGGTACCTTCACTTGCACAGACAACTGAACTTTAGTTGACTCTCTTGATGTAATATACACCACCATGGTCACTGATGCATTTAGGAGGGACAGTGCCCTCTCCACCTGCCCAGTGTATCTCCACTACCTCCCTTCCAGTAACGGAATGGGGCCCACCGTGCGCCTACCGCAGGCTCCATGCGCGCACTCTCTTAACTCTTCCTCTACTGTACCTGTGCACAGGCTTAGGACCTCTGTGGTGCTGATCTGCTCCCGTCGCTAAGGAAGATGGACTTGCTCAGGCTTGTGGCTGCCCCAGCATACCTACACAGGATAGCATCCATAACTGGTTGAGTCCATGATGGCAGTATCCATTGGCATCTTCCGGGCAGACTGCAGGTCCCAGCAATTCCCCTAGGCTGTAGAAGGATCCTGAAGCCAGATGTTTATTGGTTGGCACTCTGGTCTCGGCATTTTTCAGCAGGCTAGCAGGCCAGCAGGACAGACTCCGGCAGCGATACCATGGACAAAACAATGAGTATCCAACAGCATCAACCGCTATAGTACACAGAACTAGTGGAGCGGACCCAAAAAAGCTTGCCAAGAAAGAGCCGGGACTCACAAGTAACACTAACCCTCATGACTGGGGAAGCATAAAACTGACTACATCTATACTTGTTCCAGCTCAGGCACTTAGACAGCATTGACACCAAGCCAGGGAACCAACATCTTCAAAAAAGGGTCAGCAATGTCCGCCTCCAGTCTCCTGTTATGACCGTTTCAATGTAAAGAAATCTTGTAAGAAGAGACATTAATAGGCTTTTTCCCATTGGCTCAGAACAAGGACATATCATGTGAAGTCACAACTTCTAATCTGTATACTTATTTCAGGTCAATGACTCTGAAAATATTGAAACAAAAAGCAGAAAGGCATTCGGAATTCCAGAAGGTCAACAGTGATGAGTTCCATAAATCTCTTATGACACTTTTCCTTTACAGCAGAAATTCAGATAAAAAAAATGTTTTGTTTCGTTTTGAAGATGCGGGGAAAGTCTAGTAACTCTGATAAATTTTAATTCCTGCCTGTGTTTCCATTGGCCAGATTTACTCATTCTTCCTGCTGTGTCACTGGACAGAAAGGTAATAAACCCAAAAGCAAATATGTAGTATATTGCAGCATACCAGGCCTTAGATGGAGTAGTATTAGTATTAGTTAACACTCTTCCTGCCTTAGGATATCTGAATTCTGGATGAAGTAGTAGAACAAACACCTTTGGTCAGTCTAGGGGGGGGGGGGTAGTTTTTGACTAGTAGATATAGATGGACTTAAAAAGCCTTTAACCACTTGACAACTGGGCACTAAACCCCCTTCGTGCCCGGAACAATTTTCAGCTTTCAGCGCTGCCACACTTTGAATGACAATTGCGCGGTCATACAACGCTGTACCCAAATGATATTTTTATCATTTTTTTCCCACAAATAGAGCTTTCTTTTGGTGGTATTTGATCACCTCTGCGGTTTTTATTTTTTGCGCTATAAACAAAAAAAGACAGAATTTTTTTTTAAAAAAACATTTTTTTTACTTTTTGCTATAATAATATCCCAATTTTTTTTAAAAAAACTATTTTTTTTCTCAGTTTAGGCCGATACGTATTCTGTATTTTTTTGGTAAAAAAAATTGCAATTAGCGTATAGCGATTGGTTTGCGAAAAAGTTATAGTGCCTACAAAATAGGGGATAGAATTATGACATTTTTATTATATTTTTTTTTTTTACTAGTAATGGCGGTGATCTGCGATTTTTGTCAGGCCTGCAATATTGCGGCGGACATATCGGACACTTTTGACACTATTTTGGGACCATTCACATCTATACAGCGAACAGTGCTATAAATATGCACTGATTACTGTATAAATGTGACTGGCAGGGAAGGGGTTAACACTAGGGGGCGAGGAAGGGGTTAACTATGTTCCCTATTTGTGATTCTTACTGTGGGGGGAGGGGACTGACAGGGGGAGGTGACCGATCTGTGTCCCTATGTACAAGGGACACAGCATCGGTCTCCTCTCTCCCTGACAGGACATGGATCTCTGTGTTTACACACAGAGATCCACGTCCTGCCTCTGTCACAGCCGATCGCGGGTGCCTGGCGGACATCGCGGCCGCCAGGCACGCGCATCGGCATCACGTGACCACGGCGGGCACAGCTGTTCCCCGCCGCGCGCCCTCGGCGGCGCGCAGGGGGGAGAGAAACCGGAGGACATCCATAGTCGTCCACTCAGCACTTGAGAGCCCCGCTGCAGACGTCTTTTGTCTATAGCGCGGGTCTCAAGTGGTTAAAAAATAATTAAATGTCAGCAGCTACAAATACTGCAGTTGCTGACTTTTAATAATCGAACACTTACCTGTCCAGGGGTCCAGCGATGGGGGTGAACGAAGCCCCGTTCCTCTCCCCCTCCTTTCTGCGCCACGCCTGCCTTGTCACTGTGGGCACCCGGCTGTGGCTTCAAAGCCGGGCACGCACTGCGCATGCATGAGCACGCACTGCGCACTGTGACTGGCCGAGCAATCACCTGTGACGTATCCCAGATGATTGCCAAGAGGAAGGGGGGAGAGGTGAACTTCCTTCCAGTTTCGCAGAGCCCCGGAAGGAAGTGGGAGCTCCCCCCCCCCCCAAAAAAAATGACATGCCAAATGTGGCATGTCAGGGGGTCACCGTCACGTAATATGTAAGTTCCATTTTTGGGTGCAACTCCGCTTTACCAAACAGATTGAAGCAGAACTACAGCTAACACTTTATAAGCAGTTACATCAAAAAGTTGTTTTTCTTTTTGGGATAAAGGTTTTAAATAAATGAATAAAAGTTGAACATTGTAAGCACCCCTGTCGTTGTTAAATGGTTTGTCTCAGCCCTCTGACGGCACTTTGTCTGAACAGCTTGGTAAGTTGGAAAAATAGACTTACTGGATGGATCACAAGAAGAAAAAAAAAGGAAAAGGCCTAAAGAAGAAAACTAATGCAGCCACCACCAGCCACACTAAGAATTGGTAAGCTGCAATTTAATAAATTTTTGTTTTTGGGTTTAATACCATTTTAAGTTACTGTATATACTCGAGTATAAGCCGAGTTTTTCAGCACATTTTTTTGTGCTGAAAATGCCCCACCTCAACTTATACTCGAGTCACCTTTTTGCGCCTAATCTCCCGGACTTTGGGGACCCGGTACCGGCCCCAAACTTGGCACACATGTAGCTCCCTTTCTCCTCTATAAATGTGCAAAGTTTTTTGTCTGGGGGACCTACGGCCGGGGAGCACCGATTTTTCAAAGCCGGGCAACCCTTCCATAGACTCCCATGTTAAACGTCAGTCTAGTCATGGACACAGTGAGGTATGGGCACAGTGAGGCATGGACACAGTGAGGCATGGGCAAGGTGAGGCATGGACACAGTGAGGCATGGGCACAGTCAGGCATGGGCACAGTGAGGCATGGGCACAGTGAGGCATGGACACAGTGAGGCATGGGCACAGTGAGGCATGCACATAGATACAGTGAGACAAAGTGAGGCACAGTGAGGCATGCAGATGGACACCCTAGGCTTATACCTGAGTCAATAAGTTTTCCTAGTTTTTTGTGGTAAAATTAGGTGCCTCGGCTTATATTCGGGTCGGCTTATACTCGAGTATATACGGTAATCTCTGGGGACCCAGACAGCAATAATTATATCTAGTAAAGAGAGGAAGGTTAGGTTCACGTATTGTTATCTGTGTCTTTGTTGAAACAGAAAATGAGACAAAATCTCTTCTGCACAGATATGGACATATGTCATAAATAACTAACACAGATTCCAACTTTTTCAACTCTATTTACAACTAAGAATAAAAGTTTCAGATGGAAAAATGACACATAGAGTACATCAAAGCCATTCACAGTACTTTAAATAGAAGCACAAATCATAAAACAGAAAGCTTTTTGTGAAGGCCACATTCCTTAGTTTAGACAAAATAACTTCAAAAAAAGCTAATTTTATAATTATGTCATTACTATAAATAAACAAGAGTAACCAACAGTAACACAGTAAATGCATTCATTAGGAAGACAATGGATAACTTATTAAATTAATTTTGGTCTATATGAAATAGTTTACTTATTGAGCAGAACATCAGAGCCACAGCTTTGTTTTCCCAGCACTGTGACTGCACTAAAATTAGGTTAATCCGCAGTATGAATTGTATCTGTGTAATGGATTCTGCTTTGTCAATGTCACCAACAGATCCCGGGTGTAGATAAAGGAGGAAGTACTTTGACAGAAAGGGGAAATAAAGCTAGCAGCTATGTAACCAGCTGCCCGTTTTTGAAACACTCACGTTAATCATAAGTTCAAACCCCATTTCTTATGGTTCTCCAGCACAGTTTTGTGAGTGAACTTTTTTGTGAAGATGTTACATTTTGCCTGCACATTACTAGTGAATAGTTGCCTTTAAGCGGTAGTAAACCGCTGGACTTTTTTTTTTTTGTACCCTGCAAGCTAATATCATTATTTGCTAGAATGCATGGCATACTAGCAGATTATGTTAAACTTAACTTAAAACAAAGCCCTTCCAGTGCCAAGCTGTCACCGCTGCAGGTGCTCCCATCTTCACCCGTCTTCCTTCCAGGTTCGCAGACTCTGGCTCTGTCACTGGCCGGAGCCGCGATGATGTCACTCCCGCACATGCATGTGGGAGCCGCATTTTACGGCACAGGGCTCTGAAGTGCATGCATCAGTGATGTCACTGGTTGCATGTACAGTAAATATTTCCTAAACGGTGCATGTTTAGGAGATATTTACACTATCTGTAGGTAAGCCTTATTTTTAGGCTTACCTAAAGGTAAAAGTCAGAGATGGGAGTTTATTCTCACTTTAAAAGTGAACGTGTTCCCAGGCTATACATACTAAAAGGACAAAGAGAGGCTGCAATTCAGCTCCAGGTGATACAATAGCTTTACTTAAGATCTGGTGCTGCTGGTCCAGTCCATCAACTGAAGACTGTCAAAGTATGTGCAAAAGAGGTGACATCACTCCAATCTTCATAAATAAATAAATCTTCATGAATCTTCATTTGTAAAAATCCATGCATAACATCACTAGGCCACGATACAACAGGACTATAGAAGCAAGGTTAACATGTTTCATGAACCAAATCGCTTAATCATACTAAAATATTTACAAATTCTGGACAAGCAGTAAAAAGCAGTTGAAACAAAATCACATTTAGCTCTGTAGCTATAGGCAGTCTGGAGAAATGAATCTTCAATGTTCACAACAGTGGAAATCTTCTCTCTTTTACTATTGTCTTCTGTTGCAGCAAAATCTTGGCAGCCTGCCAACCCAATAATGTAAACACACAGCATGTTTTTCTTAATTGCCAGATCCCCAGTGCAAGTACTCATTAAAGTGACATTAAAATCTTGTTTTTTTTTTACCTGCTTTGTGCAGTGGTTTTGCACAGAGCAGCCCAGATCCTCCTCTCCTCGGTTCCCTGGCCGGCATTCCTGGCGCCTCCCTCCTGCCAAGTGTCCCCACAGCAAGCAGCTTGCTGTGGAGGCACCTGAGTCGAGCCGCTGCTCTGTGTGTCCAGCGACGGCTGGTGTTTTTTCTCTGGGGGGGAAAACAATCAACCCCTACACACACCCCCACATCTCAAATCCCCCAACCCCCCCACCAGCTAGCTGTCTTACCCCATCTAGGTGGCAGATATCAGCCAGCGGGCATTGGCAGAAGGATCGGGCATCGGCAGCGTGATCAGGCATCAGGATCAAGCATCGGCTGTGGGATTGGTCAGAGGCAGAGGGATCGGGCAGCAGCATCGGGCAGCGGCATCGGGCATCAGCATCGACAGCGGGCATCGGGCATCTCCTCTATCGCCCCATCTCGGCGGCTGTGCGTCTCCTCCCCTCCTCCTAGGCATCCAATAGTCCTTTCAGCCAATCGGGTGACAGGTCTCAAAACCCATTTCCTGATTGGCCGAGAGGAGGATCAGTAACACACCTGGATGGGCTCCATTTGCATTCTATGCGCCCCAAGCCCATCCTATTTTGAAGCCTACTAGAGTCTCTGGCTCTAATCAGGTGCTTCAAAAAAACACCCAACCTGCATTGGAATCCATGCCCCCAGCATCCTGAAAGGGGCCGGACGCATTGATGGGGGGGGGGGGGGTCGGCCATGGATAGGTGGGGGGGACCGCCCCTGCACTAGTCTGACATGGTTGGTTGTCTAGGGAAATTTTTTAAGGCTTAAACTAACCTAACATGGATAATATTTTCAGGAATTTCAACAAATTACAAAATATTCTGCATCTAATGAATTGTAAGTGTGCTATGAACAATAGGATAAACAGTATATTTTAGTTTCAATTGACTGTATCCTAAAAAAATATCCTTTGCACTGATTTTTCTAAAATAGGAACATCTGCAGAAAATTGTCCTGACTGAAATCTGCCAATTTTATCAACATGGGCGTGCGCACAGGGTGTGCCAGGTGTGCCCAGGCACACCCTAATCACTCCCTGCAGTGCAGATTCCCCCTGCTGCCCGGTGTCCCCTCCCACAGCATGGCTGGCTTCCCTCCTCTCCCATTGGCTACTGCAGTGGCCACACATAGATTATATTTCAGGATGAGTGGGGGAATGGGGTAATGTCATTTACCGGCCCCTTCCCTTTCTGAATGAACACAGTGAGAGATCGGTACCGTGTTTTTGAGCTTTCAGGTGCACACCCTAATGCAACAGGCTGCGCACACCTATGTTTATCAATCATCATCATCGCCAATCAATTTGTTCCTAAAATACTGAGATTAGGATTCTATTTGTAAAGTTTTGTTTGAAAAAAACTGAGTGTGTCTAGCCTACAGGAAGATGCTATTCTAACTGCATCACTACAATAACTCCTAGATTTGGATTTTATTATGTTTCCATAGGACTTAAAAACACTAATGCTGAATATAAAGTAATCAAAATGAACAAAGAATCTCAATACCAGATTTCAAATCCTCCTGTGGACTGCTCATCCCTGTAGACAGATTTTTGTGCTTACTAAACATCAGGATCCATCACTGGATGACAAATGACTTAGAGGAAGACAGCCTAATTTATGTCATCTGGCATTACAACATCCAGATATAAACTACTATTTAAATTCAGTGTAATGTCAGCAGAAACACCATTATTAGTTACACAGTACTTAGATCTCAATCTCTTCCCATCCAGAAATGTGATATACTGCAATCAATGAAAGGAATGAGGGGCCCGTAATTGCTATTTTTTTACACTAGTTGTACTGCTAGTAATAACAATCCAATATAACTGTATTAGGGGTATAAAAGGGGTAACAATGGTGGTAAGATTAAAAGATCAAATTTAGCAACTATATAAAGAGTTAGGGCTTGCACAGGCTGCAATTTAAAATATACAGTATCTTACAAAAGTAAGTACACCCCTCACATTTTTGTAATAATTTTATTATATATTTTCATGTGACAACACTGAAGAAATTACACTTTGCTACAATGTAAAGTAGTGAGTGTACAGCTTGTATAACAGTGTCCCCTCAAAATAACTCAACACACAGCCAGACTGACCCCACACCTCTTCAACCTCTACAGCAATGCTGGCAGCACTCATATGTTAATTTCCCAAAGACAACCTCTGGATATGACGCTGAGCACATGCACTCAACCTATTTGGTTGACCATGACGAGGCCTGTTCTGAGTGGAACCTGTCCTGTTAAACAGCTGTATGGTCTTGGCCACCGTTTCAGTAATCCATGTCCTTAGTCTGCTTGTCTTCAGCACACTGCTTTCTTGTGCATCATCTTTAGAAGAGGCTTCCTTCTGGGACGACAGCCATGCAGACCAATTTGATGCAGTGTGCAGCGTATGGTCTGAGCACTGACAGGCTGACCCCTCCACCCCTTCAACCTCTGCAGTAATACTGGCAGCACTCATATGTCCTAAAGACAACCTCTGGATATGACGCTGAGCACGTGCACTCAACTTCTTTGGTCAACCATGGCGAGGCCTGTTCTGAGTGGAACCTGTCCTGTTAAACCACTGTATGGTCTTGGCCATCGTGCTGCAGCTCAGTTTCAGGGTCTTGGCAATCTTCTTATAGCCTAGACCATCTTTATGTAGAATAACAATTCTTTTTTTTCAGATCCTCAGAGAGTTCTTTGCCATGAGGTGCCATGTTGAACTTCCAGTGATCAGTATGAGAGAGTGAGAGCGATAACACAAAATTTAACACACCTGCTCCCCATTCACACCTGAGACCTTGTAACATTAACGAGTCACATGACACCAGGGAGGGAAAATGGCTAATTGGGCCCAATTTGGACATTTTCAATCAGGGGTGTACTCACTTTTGTTGCCAGCGGTTTAGACATTAATGGCTGTGTGTTGAGTTATTTTGAGGGGACAGCAAATTTACACTGTTATACAAGCTGTACACTCACTACTTTACATTGTAGCAAAGTGTCATTTCTTTAGTGTTGTCACATGAAAAGATAGAATGAAATACTTTTGTGAGCTACTGTTCATCAAGGCAAAGAAAAATGCAGCACATCACTGCAATATATGCATACAATATTTCCCTGTGCTTCATCCCTTTAACCACTTGCCCACTGGGCACTTATACCCCCTTCCTAACCAGGCCAATTTTCAGCTTTCGGCGCTGTCACACGTTGAATGAAAAATACTCAGTCATGCAACACTATACCCATATGAAACTTTTGTCATTTTTTTTTCACACAAGTAGAGCTTTCTATTGATGGTTTTTAATCACCACTGTTTTTATTCATTTTTGCACTATAAATAAAAAAAGACCGAGAATTTCTGTACTGATGGGACTGTAGTGGTTCTGATGGCGCTGTAGTGGCACCGATGGCACTGCGATGGCACTGATGAGCACTGTGATGGCACTGATGTAGCACTGTGATGGCACTGATGAGTATGTGGCACTAATGAGCACTGTGCTAGCACTGTGATGGCACTGATGTGGCACAGATAAGCACTGTGATGGCACAGATGTGGCACAGATGAGCACTGTGATAGCACTGATGTGGCTGTGATGGCACTGATGTGGCATTGATGAGCACCGTGAGGGCACTGATGTTGCACTGATGAGCACTGTGATGGCACTGATGAGCACTGTGATGGCAATGATGTGGCACTGATGTGCACTGTGATGGCACTGATGTGGCACTGGTGAGTGGTGAGTACTGTAGGCACTCCAAATCCAGCCCAATCACTCTGCTGCACTGTCTCCCTCCTCTCCTCACACGCTGTATAAATCAGTGCGAGGAGAGAGATAAACCGTCATGACTCAGTTTTTTGACAAAGTGATCACTCCTTGGACCGTCCTCTTTGGAAGGAGATTACAAATGGTAAAGGGCCGCTGTGATTGGCCCTTTACCCCGATCTGTGATGTGCTGCGTCCCGTGGACCCAGTGATTGTAGACACTTCTGAATGCGTGCCTCAGGGGGTGCACAGAAAGTGCGTGCACAGGAGGACACCCTCCCAGAACGAGTCGGCCGTTCTGTAGCCATCATTCGGCTTTAGCGAGGTTGGCAAGTGGTTAAATTAGGGATGCCTGGGCGCCGCCCCCTCTCTCCAGGCCACCCCCTATATGCATAATGAATAGATTCATACGTAGTGCTGCGGCCACCCCCTATTCTTGTGTCCGGCCCCTTTAAGGGCGCATGAATTACAGCGGACAGTTTTTTTTTTTTGATGCACCTGATTAGAGCCAGAGGTTCTAATAGGCTTTAAAATAGGGTGGGCTTGGGTCGCAGAGGATGCGTCCGGAGCCCACCCAGGTGTGTTACAACAACGAATAAATAGTCACTGTTGAAACATTGATCCTCAATCTGACCAATCAGAAGTGGGTGTGAGACCCGTTTTCCGATTCCCCGAAAAAAGAAGACTCCTGATTGGACGTCGAGGAGGAGGGAGGAAATGGAAGCCGACGTCGCTGTCACCGTGATGACTAAGAGAATGGGGGGCCGCCCCCGCCAGCAGGGGAAGCCGCTGGTGATGGGGTAAGTGCTACCTACCTACCGAACGATGGGGGGGTTGGCATACTGTTTGCCCCCCAAAAACAATTTCCACCGGCCGCTACTGCCCCTGCTGCGACCTCTCATCGAGTTTTAGATTTATTTTTCATACATTTTGGCTTTCTTGTTCCCATTTGCTCCAGAAAAAAAAAACTGTTTACAGGAAAAACCTTTAACTTATGGATTACATTATTGAGACTCTTGTCTGATTATTGCTTTGATAGACAAGTGAATCTTACGGTGCACAAAAAGGCAGCACTTTGCTTAATCAGAGTGAGTGCACGGCCCCATTTGTGCAGGATTGCATTACTGGTGAGATTAAGAGCCTCACTTTCTGAATTACTCTCTGTTAAACGACTGGCACGCTGGACTACGAGTGCTTAGTTCAGCACCTTAAACTGCTTCCTTACCAGCTGTGACATAATTGATCATCAATATAAAATGAATCCCATTCTTCTTAGTCATTCCTGACTAATTCTCAAATCCCAAGAATGTCTTACTCAATATCTATTGATTATAAGATTAATAAAACTCTAAAAGCTCAATACAGCATCATTCAGTTTAAAGACCAGCATAACATTAGAATAAGTAAATAAATATTGAATAACTTCATTGAAAGGGTCTAGAGCTCTGGCATAGCTAAGCGAAGTCATATATATAAGTGCTGTTCTAACCTGTTATTATATTTGTATTGCTGTTCATCCAGTCCTCCTGATTTGTTCAACCTGTCAGACAACAAGCCAGGTTAGAGATCTGTCTTTTTTCCTGTTTGGGAGAAAAAAATCTCCTCTAATGCCACGTACACACGATCGGAAATTCCGACAACAAAACCGTGTTTTTTTTTCCGACGGAATGTTGGCTCAAACTTGTGTTGCATACACACGGTCACACAAATCTTGTCTGAAATTCCGACCGTCGAGAACGGTTTCAAGCACTTAATCTAACTGTTGCTGGCTGCCCATGTGACTCTGGTGGCCATCTTAGGTGTGGCAGAGCATATTTAAGTTTGGTGTGCTTAACGAGTGAGCAGTGTATGGAAAGGTACCCCATCTGTTAGGGACAGTACTAACTATAAGGAAAGTTTCCAGACGCGGAGGGAAAGTGTAGGGTCACATCTCTCTGGATACCTTCCTGATTGGGCACTAGACAGTCAGGCTATAGGACCTGCTTCTACACATCGTGGGAAACTGTGAGTGTACCCAGCTGTAGCTGTCCCACTGAGGCTATTGTGAACTGTTGCTGCATTACTTTAATACAAGTCTTATATTGCACCTGACTGTGTAAATAATTCCCGCCCCGCACCACGCTGCACCTCACCTACAAGAGTAACGACATCATCATACTCATCACACAACTTCCTCATTGTAGTTTTCACTGCACTATAGAAAAACATGCAGGTAGGATCAAGAAGGAAAGTTCTAATTGTCCAACAGTTTTTTTTCTTGTTTTTTTTTAGGGGGGGGGGGGTTGCCACTGCCTCTCACATTATCACCACTAATGCTCTGCAAGAGCAGGAAGCATGACATTTGCTGATTGGAGCCTTTAGTGTTAGGTGTCAGAAAGCTAAGCAGAGGAGGAGCGAATCTCACCCAGAAAACACTATGAGACAGTTAAAGTAGAGCTCCATCCAAAAGGGGAAGCTCCTCTTGTTTGCACCCTCTACTGCCACATTTAGCACTTTTTGGGGGGGAGCGGGTACCTCGTTTTGAGAGATACCCGCTACGACTTCCAGCTCAGATCAGATCTAAGCTGGAAATTTGCCACCCCTCCTTCCCCTGCAATCTTCTGGGACACATCACAGGTCCAAGAAGACTAGGGACCCATTCACAAGATGGATCGTGCCTCTCGCATGCACAGTAGGAAACAGGCTGTGGCTTCATTTCCTGTTTTTCTTACTAGAGATGCCGGAGCCTGCATCCGAAGTCAATTGAAGAATTGGTTCAGGTGAGGACATCACGGGCTCCCTGGAAAGATAAGTGTCCTTATATTAAAAGTCAGCAGCTGCAGTATTTGTAGCTGCTGACTAGGGATGAGCTTTGAGTTCGAGTCAAACTCATGTTCGACTCGAACATTGCCTGTTCGCCCGTTCGCCGAACAGCGAACAATTTGGGGTGTTCGCGGCAAATTCGAAAAGTCTATGGGAGAAATCTAAAGTGCTAATTATAAAGGCTTATATGCAAGTTATTGTCATAATAAGTGTTTGGGGACCCAGGTCCTGCCCCAGGGGACATGTATCAATGCAAAAAAAGTTTTAAAAACGGCCGTTTTTTTGGGAGCAGTGATTTTAATAAAGTGAAATATTCCTTTAAATTTCGTACCTGGGGGTGTGTATAGTATGCCTGTAAAGTCGCGCTTGTTTCCCATGCTTAGAACTGTCCCTGCACAAAGTGTCATTTCTGAAGGAAAAAAAGTCATTTAAAACTCACTCGCGGCTATTAATGAATTGTCGGCTCCCGGCAATACATAGAAAAGTCATTGATAAAAAAAAAAAAAGCGTGGGGGTCCCCCCAAATTCAATCACCAGGCCCTTTAGGTCTGGTATAGATATTAAGGGGAACCCCGCCGCAAATTTTAAAAAAAATGGCGTGGGGTTCCCCCCAAATATCCATACCAGGCCCTTCAGGTCTGGCATGGATTTTAAGGGGAACTCCACCCCAAATTTAAAAAAAAATGGCGTGGAGCTCCCCCAAAAATCCATACCAGACCCTTATCCGAGCACGCAACTTGGCAGGCCGCAGGAAAAGAGGGGGGGACGAGAGAGCACCCCCCCTCCTGAACCGTACCAGGCCACATGCCCTCAACATGGGGAGGATGTCCCCATGTTGATGGGGACAAGGGCCTCATCCCCACAACCCTTGCCCGGTGGTTGTGGGGGTCTTATCGAAATCTGGAAGACCCCTTTAACAAAGGGGACCCCCAGATCCCGCCCCCCCCTGTGTGAATTGGTAAGGGGTACATTGTACCCCTACCATTTCACAAAGAAAGTGTAAAAAAATGAAAAAAAAAACACACAAACACCTTTTTGGCGGCGCTTTACCATTGCTTTTGCCGTGATTTTAACCCCCGCTAGCAGCCGAAAAAGGGTTAAACCTGCCCGCAAAAACGCCGCTTTGTGGGCGATTCGGAGGCGCTACCCCATTGTTTTCAATGGGCGGTGGCGCTTTAGGAGCGGTATATTCACTGCTCCTACAGTGCCTCAAAGATGCGTCTGGCAGGACTTTCACCCTAGAGATAAAGGAGCGGCTCTTTCAGGGCGCTTTGCAGGTGCTATTTTTAGCGCAATAGCGCCTACAAAGCGCCTCAGTGTGAAAGCAGCCTTAATCAGTAAATCTGGAGGGGTTATTGCATTTCGACAGCCGATTCGTTTCAATGGGCTGCACAACACACTAAAAAAGTGCATGCCTTATATCTGTATTTTGTTAGCGCAGAGCACCACAATGCATAGTATTGCTTTACCGTGCGTTGTGTTGTGTTGGAATGCCTTGAAAATGAATGGTACTACAGCGCACCAATACACATAACATTTTCATACCTCCCAACTTTTTGAGATGGGAATGAGGGACACCTATCAGCAAAAGTATGTCGGCATAGGACACACTCCTTGCCACGCCCCCTTAAAGGAGAATTGTTCAAAAAAAAACAAGATTGGTTAAACCCACAAGTGCTTTTTTTACCACTACTATTCCTTTATATTGGCTTTTGGAATTTACAAATGCAGAATTTTAGAAATCAGATGAATGTTTATCACTGAGAAACACTTTTTGATAGATAAAAAGTGCATTTTATATACATCTATATAGATCAGACCAAAATGAGGGACAAATGAGGAGGAATGAGGGACAGAGGGACATTGCTCCAAATCAGGGACAGTCCCTCGGAATCAGGGACAGTTGGGAGCTATGCATTTTCATGTGCAACAGTGTGAATCCAGCCTAGATCATGCTATACATTTTCCCACTATTTGGGACATCCTGGAACCATGGCTTGTACAACGATTCTTAGTGCCCGCACCCATCATCTAAAATAAATATTTGACAGTAGAAGAGTGTGGGAAAGTCTTTGGGATAAAATATGTCACAAGATAAACAATACTGGTCTTTACAATGTGTTCAAAGTTCATTCAGAGATGTATCTAGAATAGATGGTCTCTATAACTGCCTGCAGTGCTGCATGTCATGGGTTTGACCTGGAAGACAAGTCTCATCTGGATTTAATTATTTGTATATGAGAAGGACACTGGAGGCCAGAGAATGCAGGAAACCCCATATTTTTTCCCATACACACAGCATCTGAGAATCGTCACAAGCTTGCTGGCAGCTGCGGGTAGGCCGGCGAGAATGGAATATGCTGGATGATCGTTTTGAAACTCTCCAGGGCTCCTCGAAATGAATTGCCTTAATCTTATTTCCTTATAATACTGCGTCTGTTAAAACATTCAGGTGACATGCAGTATACACAGAAGGAAGTTTAGCACTGTGCAGCATGCTAAGGTATGAATACTGGGATACATCACCCCTCGTTTCACAACATAGTCATATATCCATGGCTGGAAAATTTCATATCGTACAGTTGTGTTAACCAGATGGGATCATAATAAAAATAATTTAGTACTTGCAATACTGTATAAACATAATAATGCATTATATATGTATTAGGACAATACAGTTGGATTGCAAAAAATATTCTAACATATGATGCGATCAGATTCTGTATACATTCATGCATGAGCTTGACATAAATCAATTTGTGTGAACTTCAGTCTTCCAACAGCAGGTCCATTCAGTGAGATAAAGACAAAGTGCAACATTAAAGCGGTAGTAAACTGCAGTTGATGTAAAAAAGAAAAAAAATCCCCTGCAAGACAATGTCATAATTTGCTAGCATGCGTCGCATACTAGCACATTATAAGAGACTTACCTTAGAACGAAGAACTACAGCGCTGTGCTGTAACCGCTGAGAGGGCTGACTTCTTCCTCTGGTCTTCCTTCCGGATTTGCATCCTCCAGCTACATGAGTGGCCATGGGGCGCGATGATGTCACTCCCGCGCATGTGCAGCGGAGCCACCCTTTACAGCACAGGCTCTGAAGGCCCGGCACTGTTTGCCGTGCCTTCAGTGCGCATGCGCCAGTAACATCACCGTTTAGGAGATATTCACAGTACCTATGGGTAAGCCTTATTATAGGCTATGCTATATTATAGCCTTATTATAGGTGTAGCGCCCATCCCAATTTATGGGACGCTATATGTGCAAATTTAGGGGTGGCTCAGACCTGTTTATATATTAAATTGCTTCTGCTCTGGGTGCGGTGCTGCCTGGCAGTATAGTTCCCTGTTGCCTGGAGATGGCGCTGTCGTCTTCGGGTCAGGTTGAACCGCAGGGGGTATCGCAGTGCCATTGGGTGTCCTCTCTCGGCAGCTGTGCAGTGGGCGTAGTCTATCCGCGGTGCATGCTGGGAGAGGGTACAAAAGGGGCAGACACCATTAGGCGTGGGGCGATTTCAGGGGGACCCCAAGGAGTTTGGGGGGACCTCTGGTCCAGTGAGCGTGTCTCGTGGCCCTCATGGCACGGGACGCATGTGATTGGTCTCGGGCACCTTTAGCTCGAGGCTCCACTGCTGTATAGTAGGCCCAGCTCTCCTATCGAGGGCTTACGCTTCGGAGAAGGATCCCAGGCTGCCCGGTTGAAGGGGGCCCATCTTTAGGGAAGGAGTTCCAGGGGAAGATCAGTCCCGGCGGAGATAGCGACGGTACTGCTATCTCGGGGAGAGGCCTGAAGGCCTACCTAAAGGGGGATCTATCATCTCTGACATCCGTGCTCCACTCCGGCTGCTAGGACCGCTCTCATAGGGTCTATCCGGGTGAGCAATACCCACTCAGGCTTGAGTGGCGACGAAAGTGTTCTCTAAGCATTGCGTGCCTGAACCTTCCCCTACTTGTCATTTCTACTCTCTCTCTCTTCCAAGTTTTACCCCAAGAAAAGAATAAAACCTTGCTGCTTAGGTTTTACACCTGTGTGGACATTGGCTTTATTACACAGGGACTTCCGCCTAGACAATGGAGACCAGGGATCCTCTCTGGAGAGGTAACTCGCCACAAGGCCCAAAATCTAACACTGCTCACCTTTCCATATCTGGAGTTGGACAACGGGCAAGTAGCAGGTGTGCCTTACTGCAAAAATGGATAGAGCGGAAGGGTCTGTGTGCTACATAGGCTATGCTATATTATAGCCTTATTATAGGCTATTATAGGCTTGCCTGTAGGTACAAGTGGTAGAATAGAGTTTACTACCACTTTAAACATTTAAAGTGACACAAAATGTTCTACTTTAAGGTGGTAGAAAAAATTAAAAGTATAACTAAAGCCTAGTACACACCACAAACTGACAGCTCTGGTCGGAGCTGCTGTACTAACAATTTGATGTTAGTACAGCGATCTCCCCTGCTGTTCCATTGTTTTCTGACAGGGGGACACCCCCCCTGTTCCATTGTTTTCTGACCGGGGGACACCCCCCCCCCCCCCAGCCAGAACACTCCGGTCAGCACTCTCAGCCATTGGTTTTCCAGCATGCTTGTTCGGCCAGCTTTTACCATACACATGGGCCGAATGTCGGACAGTTTTTATTGAACTGGCCAATGTCGCCCGACATTCAGCCCGTGCAGGGCTGGCCAAAGACATTGTGCTGCCTGGGCCCAAGAATGAAATGCTGCCCCCCCCAAAAAAAATCCTATGCCCATCCAGCAAAGAGACGTTTCCATAAAGCAAAGAGACAGCCCAATATATTCAGCAAGAGACATCCCATATATTCAGCAAAGAGACATGCCCCTTCTAGGGTGACCACGCATTTTGCAGGTCTGTCCCGGGCACATTCATTCCAGGACAATACAGTGTCCCGGAATGAAACTGACACAGCCACCCCCCTAGGCCAATCTGATGCCCCCAAAAAAGGCCGCCACATCACCTCTTTACTCACTGACAGTACTTGTCCTGGCCGGGAATGCCTGGAGGAGCACAATCCCCGCCCCCTGCATGTGATTGGAGAAATCATAAATCCCACCTCTTGTGTCCAATCACTGTGCTGTGATTCGTTACAGAACAAGCTGATGTTTGGGAAGGGGGGGTGTCCGTGAATAGTAGTTTAAAAATGTGGTCACCCTAGCTCCTTCCTGCAAAGAGTATTGTGTAGCACCACGAAAGCTCCCCCCTTTCTCTCCACTTCCACCGACCAGCTACGCTCTGATCCCAGCTCAGTGATGCAACATGCTGCATGCAACAGCGCTGCATTGACCACATTTCCAAACTGCCATTCAGGGATACCGCCCTTCCTTCCCAAAAAAAGATGAGGGGTGGGGGTGTAGTCTCGCTGACAGGGAATTTGGCAGCGGGTGATTTGTCGGGCGAATGGCTGGTGTTAGCACTTAAATCATCCTAACATTATGATTGATATGGTGTCAGGATGATCAAATCACATTATTTCTATTACTACATTGTAATATATAATGAAATAGTTTAACTCACCATAATGCCGAATCAGTGGGAATCCTGAGCTTGTCATTTGCCACCATTGCTTGCCACCAGATATAGCTTATTGCTTGCCACCGTTGCCTGCCACCAGATGCAGCTGTGCCACTTGCCACCCATAGCCTGCCACAACATGCAGCCTGTCACTTGTTACCAATGCCTGTCACCAGATGCAGCCTGTCACTTGTTACCAATGCCTGTCACCAGATGCAGCCTGTCACTTGTCACCAATGCCTGTCACCAGATGCAGCCTGTCACTTGTCACCAATGCCTGTCACCAGATGCAGCCTGTCACTTGTTACCAATGCCTGTCACCAGATGCAGCCTGTCACTTGTCACCGATGCCTGTCACCAGATGCAGCCTGTCACTTGTCACCGATGCCTGTCACCAGATGCAGCCTGTCACTTGTCACTGATGCCTGTCACCAGATGCAGCCTGTCACTCAGCCTGGCTCTCTCTCCCTTCCCTTCAGATGGGCATGCTGGGGGCTGCAGTTTCCCCCCTAGAATTGCAATGGGCCAGCCATTTGCACTACATATCCCATAATCCTCTTTTCTCCTTTTAGTTTTTTTCCCTGGCCAATGGGAGGAAAAGGGGGAAGAAACATAGCGGTGGCTGTCCTAGGAACAGCAGCATGAGGAGGAGAAGGAGGGGGGAGAAGAGCCCGCAGCTGCTCTCTCTCCACACACACAGCCGCTCCGATCTCATGCTGTTACATACAGGGAGGAGGTGGGTGGAGCTAGCGGAGGAGGAGGAAGTGAAATACTCTCTGCAATGAATGATGGGCCTCTCTCTCCTTACGTCACTGGTTGCTAGACACAAAGCGGGCCGCAGCTAGCAACCAGTTTGGGCAGTGAAGCAGGGGCCGCTGGAGAGACCCTTGAAGTGCGTCTTGCCACTGCGGCCAGTGACAGCGGCGCCGGCGATGCAGTACAGTATGACATTGACAATGCACACTAGATGGAGGGAAACCCAGGTCCTCAGGCAGGCCCGGATTTATTCCCTTTGCCGCCCCAAGGCCGGGTCCTCCCTTTTGCCGCCCCAATGCCGCGGGTTGACGGGTTGAGAACTGGGGGGGGGGAGATGTGCTGGCCGGAAAAGTCCAAGTGACCTCTCCTCTCATCTCTCCCCTCCTCTTCTGCCCCTCGAATTGAGAAGTGGGGGGGGGTTGCTGGGTTGCTGCCAAAGGTCCAAATTACATCAGAGCCCCCCTTACATCAGAGTCCGCACAGAGGCCCCCCTTACATCAGAGTCTGCACAGAGCCCCCCCTTACATTACATCAGAGTCTTCACAGAGCCCCCTCTTACATCAGAGTCCGCACAGAGCCCCCCCTTACATCAGAGTCCGCACAGAGCCCCCCTTACATCAGAGTCCGCACAGAGCCCCCCTTACATCAGAGTCCGCACAGAGCCCCCCCTTACATCAGAGTCCGCACAGAGGTCCCCCTTACATCAGAGTCCGCACAGAGGTCCCCCTTACATCAGAGTCCGCACAGAGGTCCCCCTTACATCAGAGTCCGCACAGAGGTCCCCCTTACATCAGAGTCCGCACAGAGGTCCCCCTTACATCAGAGTCCGCACAGAGGTCCCTCTTACATCAGAGTCCGCACAGAGACCCCCCTTACATCAGAGTCCGTACAGAGCCCCCCCCTTACAACAGAGTCCGCACAGAGGCCCCCTCTTACATCAGAGTCCGCAGAGGCCCCCTCTTACATCAGAGTCCACACAGAGCCCCTCTTACATCAGAGTCTGCACAGAGCCCCCCTTACATCAGAGTCTGTACAGAGCCCCCCTTACATCAGAGTCCGCACAGAGGCCCCCTTACATTAGAGTCTGCAGAGAGGCCCCCCTTACATCAGAGTCTGCACAGAGGCCCCCCTTACATCAGAGTCCGCACAGAGGCCCCCCTTACATCAGAGTCCGCACAGAATTTCCACTTACACTGTAAGGGGGAGCTCTGTGGACTCTAATGTAAACGGGAACCCTAATTTAAGGGGTGTTCTGGGAAACTTGATTTAAGGGGGCATGCTGTGGACTCTGGTGTAAAGGGGGTCTCTGCTCACCAAAGCCTGCCCCCCTCCCCTTTAACAAAGTCCACAGAGCACCCCTTTTTATACACTGGGAGGCAGGAGAGAGGGTGAGCTTACCAGGATGGAGGCTGAGGTGCTGGCTGTCTGACACTTTTCTGGGTTCAAACTTCCTGCCCAGTGCCCTCACATGGGAGTGTGGGTGGGGCAGACTCAGAAGGAGGAGGATCAGAGCTCTATCTCTCCTCTGTCTGTGCAGAGAGAGGGATGTCAGCGCCAGTGTGCTCTGAGGCTGAGCTATGTGTGAGACGAGACATAGCTCAGTCCTGCAGCCCTCCCCCTGGAGCTGACAACAGGCACGGCTGCACAACGGGAAGTGAGTGGCGGCCGTGACCTGTGTTAACAGAGTTCCAGCAGCCTGTGTAGAGACATCTCACCTCTTTCCCTCCCTTCCTCTGCCATGCGGATTGGATTGAGGAGCGGGGGGGGGGTTTCTACCGAAAGTCCTGACACATCTCACCTCTCCCCCCTCCTCTCTCCTCTGCAGCGGAAGAGGGGGGGGGGTGCCGCGGCGCCGCCCCTGCATTCACTGCCGCCCCGAGGCCTGGCCTCTGTGGCCTTGTGGGGAATCCGGCCCTGTCCTCAGGCAGTGCGCCCCTGTTGCCGCCCCTCTTAAAGTGCCGCCTGGGACCATGGTCCCATCGGGTCCCATGGTAGGGCCGGCCCTGAGCCCGTGTATACTAGGCTTAACACCCTTACCACACAACCCCTCCAAGACACACACACATCCTCGGGCCTCGCTGTACTTACCTCTGTGAGTAATGAGCTGTTGGTACCTACGCAGACGGTGCAGCAGTCCTAGGATTTAATTTACTGTGTTGGCTCACTTTTTTCTTTTTTTTCTGAAAAGGTGAACTTTTACTTTAAAAAAAAAAATCTATACAATTCAAGTGTGTTTTCGGAGCTCAGAAAGGTACTCTCTATTGTTTTTTGCCTCCTCCACATGTCCAAATTACTTGTCTTTAAGCTGCTGTGATCGCTCTTCCTGTTAGAGGCTTGTTGTATTCATTCTCCATGGTCCCAGCCTTTCTTCCTTGCTTCGAAGATGGACCAGGGGCTATAAACTATGGACTGTGGGATTTGTAGTTTGCATAGAGCCCTGGCCAAGACTGCAACTAACACACACTGCTCAAACAAAAGGAAGTGAGGGGGAAAGGATAGGTTCAGGAACTCACAGAGGACAGTACAAAGAGGCAGAAAAAACAGTAAGAAATAATTTAATAAACATTTTTTTACAGGGCCTTTAAGTGGTGGATGTATATGGATTATGTTTTTGCGGAATAAGGATATTTAGTGTTACTTTAGGCATATATTTGGACAAAATTAAAAAAATTCACTACATCTTTCTAATGTGCATACAGTGCATTTCCCCACATTTTCCTGTTTTTCACTTTTCCACATTGAAACAGTGAAAAACAGGAAAGTTTATCAAAACCATTTGGATAAAATGTAAGTAGTTATTACTCCTTACTGCTGCTAGTATTTAAAAATATGAAGTGAGATCTGATGACAGTGCCTCTTTATCAGTTAAGTGGATTTGATAATGATCAGGGATTGGCAATTACAAAGTAAAACTGTCCATATACTGTGTAAATTTCAGCCAGTTCCTTAAAGGAGAAGTCCAGCCTGAGCTTTTTAGGCTGTACTTCTCCTCTGGAT
The DNA here is from genome assembly GCA_029206835.1 of Rana muscosa. Lineage (NCBI taxonomy): Eukaryota > Metazoa > Chordata > Amphibia > Anura > Ranidae > Rana > Rana muscosa. Next base: position 150,294,822 of record CM055117.1, read on the forward strand.
CACAGGAGTGCAATTCGTTTTGCACTCCTGTGACCCGTTTTTAGCGGAGAACGGTCTGAAGTCTGCTCTCCGCTGACATCACTGCTATCAGTCGAGGCAGCGCGTCATCCCGACTTCCGAAGTCTGGATCCACCAGCCGCCCCTATACAGCTCAGCACTCCAATGAGCATGGGGGAGCAGAGCAGGAGAGATGCTGTCTGACAATCAGCAGCTCTCCGCTCGGGGAGGAGTGAGAACTGAGCCATCGGCGTTGTTCGGTGGCTCGGTTCTCAGTGAAGAGATGGCGGTTGACAGCTGCAGCATCGGTCTGATGCTCCATCCATCGAGGTTAGTATGATTTCCCCCAAAAAAAGAAAACCCATACTTCTCTTTTAACCACTTAAGCCCCGGACCATTTGGTAGCTAAAGGACCAGAGGTGAATTCAGAATTTTGCACTGCGCTGCTTTAACTGTAAATTGTGCGGACATGCAATGTTGTACCCAAACGAAATTTGCGTCCTTTTCTTCCCACAAATAGAGCTTTCTTTTAATGGTATTTGATTGCCTCTGCGATTTTTATTTTTTGCGATATAAACGGAAAAAGACCGAAAATTTTGAAAAAAAATGATATTTTCTACTTTTTGTTATAAGAAAAATCGAATAAACTCAATTGTAGTCATACATTTAGGCCAAAATGTATTCAGCCACATGTCTTTAGTAAAAAAAATGTCAATAAGCGTATATTTATTGGTTTGCGCAAAAGTTATAGAGTTTACAAACTAGGGTACATTTTCTGAAATTTACACAGCTTTAAATTTATGACTGCCTATCTCATTTCTTGAGGTGCTAAAATGACAGGGCAGTACAAAACCCCCCCCAAATGACCCCATTTTGGAAAGTAGACACCCCAAGGAAATTGCTGAGAGGCATGTTGAGCCCATTGAATTTTTTATTTTTTTTGTCCCAAGTGATTGAATAATGACTTAAAAAAAAAAAATTACAAAAAGTTGTCACTAAATGATATATTGCGCACACATGCCATGGTTATATGTGGAATTTCACCCCAAAATACATTTTGCTGCTTCTCCTGAGTACGGGGATACCACATGTGTGGGACTTTTTGGGAGCCTAGCCGCGTACGGGACCCCGGAAACCAAGCACCGCCTTCAGGATTTCTAGGCACAAATTTTTGATTTCACTCCTCACTACCTATCACAGTTTCGAAGGCCATAAAATGCCAAAATAGCACAAACCCCCCCCCAAATGACCCCATTTTGGAAAGTAGACACCCCAAGCTATTTGCTGAGAGGCATGGCGAGTATTTTACAGCTCTAATTTGTTTTTGAAAATGAAGAAAGAAAATATATATATATATATATATTTTTTTCTTTTTTCAATTTTCAAAACTTTGTGACAAAAAGCGAGATCTGCAAAATACTCACAATACCTCTCAGCAAATAGCTTGGGGTGTCTACTTTCCAAAATGGGGTCATTTGGGGGGGGTTGTGCTATCTGGGCATTCCATGGCCTCCGAAACTGTGATAGGCAGTGAGAAGTGAAATCAAAAATTTACACCCTTAGAAAGCCTGAAGGCGGTGCTTGGTTTTTGGGGTCCCGTACGCGGCTAGGCTCCCAAAAAGTCTCACACATGTGGTATCCCCGTACTCAGGAGAAGCAACAGAATGTATTTTGGGGTGTAATTCCACATATGCCCATGGCATGTTTGAGCAATATATCATTTAGTGACAACTTTGTGCAAAAAAAAAAAAAAAATTGTCGTTTTTCCGCAACTTGTGTCAACATATAAAATATTCCATGGACTCGACATGCCTCTCAGTATATAGCTTGGGGTGTCTACTTTCCAAAATGGGGTCATTTGGGGGGGTTTTATACACAACATTAGGAAGCTTACATCCACTCTTCTAACCACTTGAAGACAAAGCCCTTTTTGACACTTTTTGTTTACATGAAAAAAAAAATTTTTTTGCAAGAAAATTATGTTGAACCCCCAAACATTATATATATTTTTAAAGCAAAGGCCCTACAGATTAAAATGGTGGGTGTTGCATTTTTTTTTTCTACACAGTATTTGCGCAGCGATTTTTCAAACGCATTTTTTGGGTTAAAAAATACACTTTTTTTAATTTTAATGCACTAAAACACACTATATTGCCCAAATGTTTGATGAAATAAAAAAGATGATCTTAGGCCGAGTACATAGATACCAAACACGACATGCTTTAAAATTTCACACAAACGCGCATTGGCGACAAACTACATACATTTTTAAAAGCCTTTAAAAGCCTTTACAGGTTACCCCAGTAGATTTACAGAGGAGGTCTACTGCTAAAATGATTGCCCTCGATCTGACCTTCGCGGTGATACCTCACATGCATGGTGCAATTGCTGTTTACATATGACGCCAGACCGACGCTTGCGTTCGCCATTGGGCAAGAGCAGGGCAGGACAGGGGTGCTTTTTTTTTTTTTCTTTTTTTTTTATTATTAATTTTGCTTTTTTATTTTATTTTTAAATTGTTCCTTCCAAGTATTTTTTTTTTTTATCATTTTTATTGTTATCTCAGGGAATGTAAATATCCCCTATGATAGCAATAGGTAGTGACAGGTACTCTTTTTTTGAAAAAACTGGGGTCTTCTAGACCCTAGATTTTTCCTCTGCCCTCAAAGCATCTGACCACACCAAGATCGGTGTGATAAAATGCTTTCCCAATTTCCCAATGGCGCTTTTTATATCCGGGGGGGGCATTCCCTCCCACTGCTTGTAAAAGCAGTCCAGAGGCTAATTAGCTGCTAGGATTGCTTTTACATGAAAGCCGGCCGCAGGCTGAAAAGAATGATACCAAGATGATACCTAAACCCGCAGGCATCATTCTGGTATAAACATTCAAAGTCCAGCAACATACCAGTACGTTGCTGGTCCTTGTTGGACATGTATTGTAATCTTTTTTTTTCATGCAGCCAGTTGGCTGAACGAAAAAAGAGATTGATCGGTGGGTATGCCCACCATTAGAATACCGCCCTTCATCCACCCACTTCCAATGATGGGCATACACGCACCATTTATATATGCCGAAGCATGGGGGCATCCTCCCGCAAAAAAGTTATGCCGCACACACATGGTCGGACTTTTCCACAGGCAAGCCTCCGTCGGAATTTCGACCGTATGTACGCGGCATTAGGAGCAAAATCGCTCCTCCGCCCCTGCTGCCCCAATGCTTCGGCATATTTGCTTTTTTTTTTTTTAACTGTGGTGGTGAAATCACCTCCTACAGCACTGGAGTCGCAGGGATCAGGCCTGTCTCTGCGAACGCTGCAGTTATGTGTGTTTTTGTTTTGTAAGTGACAGTGATCGATCGATACTGCACTTGGGTGGCCTGGGCTGGACGGAGGGGCAAAACGCAGGTGCCAGCAGGTATCTGGGCTGATCCCGCTAACACTGCGTTTTTGGGAACCCTAAACTGCTGGGGACGCTAGTATAGATCTGATCAGATCAGATATTGATCTGTTCAGATACTATACCACTAAGGGGGGTGTATGCTTCACGCGTGGGTGTTAGCGTTACTGGCACTAACCTGACGCTGCCTGGGGTGTGACGCAGACCCTCTCTGACGCTAAAACCTAATTGATATCACCCGCCGGGCGATCAGGGGGTTAAACCTTTATTGGGTTATATACACGGCGGGTGCCCTGACACTATAAAAAGCAAACTAACTAACCAGCGTCACCCGTAACACTTATATGGTGATCACTGGTGAAAGGGTTAACTAGGGGCAATCAGGGGGTTAAAACCTTTATTAGATAATATATGGGGGTACCTGACGCTATAAAAACCTGCGGCGAACCTAAAAAAAATTACCAGCTACCGATCTGCATCACCGACACTAAGACAGCGTTTAGAAAAACGATCGCTTAGTGACAGTGGTGATGGGGGTGAAAGGGTTACCTGGGGGGCAATCAAGGGGGTTAAACCTTTATTAGATAATATATTGGGGTACCTGACGCTATAAAAACATGCGGCGAACCTTAAAAAAATTACTGGCTACCGATCTGCATCACCGACACTAAGACAGCGTTTAGAAAAACGATTGCTTAGCGACAGTGGTGATAGGGGGTGAAAGGGTTACCTGGGGGGCGATCAAGGGGGTTAAACCTTTATTAGATAATATATTGGGGTACCTGACGCTATAAAAACCTGCGGCGAACCTAAAAAAAATTACCAGCTACCGATCTGCATCACCGACACTAAGACAGCGTTTAGAAAAACGATCGCTTAGTGACAGTGGTGATGGGGGTGAAAGGGTTACCTGGGGGCGATCAAGGGGGTTAAACCTTTATTAGATAATATATTGGGGTACCTGACGCTATAAGAAAACATGCGGCGAACCTAAAAAAAATTACTGGCTACCGATCTGCATCACCGACACTAAGACAGCGTTTAGAAAAACAATTGCTTAGCGACAGTGGTGATAGGGGGTGAAAGGGTTACCTGGGGGGCGATCAAAACATGCGGCGAACCTAAAAAAAATTACTGGCTGCCGATCGGCATCACTGACGCTAAGACAGCGATCAGAAAAATGATCGCTTAGTGACAGTGGTGATAGGGGGTGAAAGGGTTATCTGGGGGGTGATCAGGGGGTTAAACCTTTATTAGGGGGGGTTAGGGGGCTACACTGGACCTAAGACTAAACTTTGGTGACACTTTTACAGTCACAAATGTCACTGATTGCAGTGATCACTAAATAAATGGTCACTGCAATCAGTGACACTGTGACTGGGGGCTGGGTGATCTGGGGGGTGATCTGGGGTGTCTGGGGGGGCCTGGGGGGGCGATTTATGTCCCTATGTGTCCTGGTGTCAGTGTAGTGTTGTGTGTACTGACCTGATGTCTTCTCTTGTACGGCGCTCGGTATATGTGAGCGCCGCACCAGAGATGACATCACTTCCTCCTGCTCCCTCTGTCTGACACAGACAGAGGGGGCATTTCCATTCGCCGGGAGCGATCGCGAGGGGGTGGCCAGAAACGAATGGCTGCCCCCTCATCCCGGAACGCTCCCGGACACTTAGCCACCGCTCACTGTACAGAAGGGGGGTCCGATTGGACCCCCCAACTGTACAAAGGCAATCACGTACACTCTACGTCAGGCATATGCAATTAGCGGACCTCCAGCTGTTGCCAAACTACAAGTTCCATGAGGCATAGCGAGACTCTGACAGCAGCAAGCATGACACCCAGAGGCAGAGGCATGATGGGACATGTAGTTTGGCAACAGCTGGAGGTCCGCTAATTGCATATCCATGCTCTACGTGATTGTGCCTGTCGGTGCCATTCTGCCGACGTATATATACAGTGAGCGGTCGTTAAGTGGTTAACCAGCCAAAATTCACTCAGTGGGTGGCCCTCTCAGGCCCTCTCCTGCGCAATATCTCTCGATTAAAAAAAAAAAACGAAAAATAAGTGCCAAAAAGCAGCTGCATCCAATCAGATGCAGCCTCTATTAGGATATTTTGAAAGCCATCAGGTTGTATAGGCTGAGCTGTATAGGCCGAAAGAAAAAATATCAGTGTATAGCCAGCATAACTGTAAATTGGTCTGTATATTGCTAGGCCGAGGAATTTTAAGTCTTCCAGACATCATGGTTGCCTAAAACCTCTTTTCTTCAGATTTTCTGCAGAGGAAATTCCACCAGCACTGGGGATCCAGACATGTGTAGATGACCGCAAAGGATCTTCTCCATGCAATTACATCATCTCCACTCCAGATGTTAAAATTACACTGAGACTGAACTGCCTTCCAAATATCTGTTTGACCAAGATATTGTCTAACAATGTGTTATGTGTGTTGTGAGTGTTCTGCAAAATACTTTAACCGCTTCCGGACCAGCCGCCGTAGTTATACGGCGGCAGGCTGGCTCCCCTGCGCAAGCCGTCGTAGCTGTACGTCCGCTCTTTAAGGCGCCTCCGGCGTCGCGCACGTACCCCAAGCGTGTCCCCGGAGCCGATGCGAGTGCCCGACGTTCATCGTGACCCGCGATTGCTAGTTACAGAGCAAGAACGGGGATGTGTGTGTGTAAACACACAAATCCCGGTTCTCTCAGGGGCGAGGAACAACCTCATCCCCTAGTCAGTCCCATCCGCCCAACAGTTAGAGCACACATTAGGGAACACATTTAACCCCTTGGTCGCCCCCTAATGTTAACCCCTTCCCTGTCCCAGTGACATTTTTACAGTAATCAGTGCATTTTTTATAGCACTGATCGCTGTATAAATGTCCCGATAAAAATCGCAGATCGCCGCCATTACTAGTAAAAAAAGAAATAATAATAAAAATGCCATAAAACTATCCCCTATTTTGTAGACGCTATAACTTTTGCTCAAACCAATCAATATACACTTATTGCGATTTTTTTTTTACCAAAAATATGTAGAAGAACACGTATCGGCCTAAACTGAGGAAAAAAAATTGTTTTAAAAAAAAAATTGGGATATTTATTATAGCAAAATGTAAAAGATATTGTGTTTTTTTTCAAAACTGTCGCTCTTCTTTTGTTGATAGCGCATAAAATAAAAACCGCAGAGGTGATCAAATACAACCAATAGAAAGCTCTATTTGTGGGAAAAAAAGGACGTTTGTTTGGGTACAACGTCGCACGACCACGCAATTGTCAGTTAAGTGACGCAGTGCCGTATCGCAAGAAATGGCCTGGTCATTGAGCAGCCAAATCTTCCGGGGCTGAAGTGGTTAAATAAATCTCTTCCTAAGCCAGAGACAATAAATTATTATTAATGGAAACATGCAAAGTACTTGGTTATTAAATTGCTGGTTTTTTTTTTTCTTTTCAAAATATAAATATTAACACCCCTATTACTTTTACTTAAAGAGGAGTTCCAGTCTGTAAAAGTCTGCAAAAAAAAAAATGTTTTTTTTTTAAAGTCAATAGCTACAAATACTGCAGCTACTGACTTTTAATATAAGGACACTTACCTGTTCAGGGATCCCGCAGTTTCGGCATTTCTAGCCGAATTGTCAGTCAGCTTCGGGTCCAGACGCTGGCATCTGAGATAAGGGAAACAGGAAGTGAAGCCTTGCAGCTTCACAGCCTGTTCCCTACTGCGCATGTGCAAGTCACGCTGCGCTTCCTGAATGGTCACACCGTCTTCTGGGACCTCTGCGTGTCCCAGAAGGCAGCAGGGGGAAAGAGGATGAGCCGTAAATGTTGTAGATCGCTGTTCAGAAGTGGGAGTGGGTACCTGTCAAAACCAGGTACCTGCTCCCCCCCCCTAAAAAATGCTAAATGTAGCAGTGGAGGGGAGGAGGGTGCGAACAAGCAGAGCTTGCCCTTTTGGGTGGAGCTCCACTTTAAAGCGACCTGGATAAGGGGTTAAAAAAACTATTCGATCCAGAATACCCTGTGAAAGAACCAGGTTTATACTTACCTGCCCAACTGCTGGTTTTTACACATTTCACTCTCTTGCAGATCTCCTGGTGCCATAACTATTCAACTTCTCTGGTGTGTCATATAGTGTGCCTCACTTTGGTTCCTCCTGCCGGCCCCTAGTCATTGCAGGAAACAATATTTGTCTACTGTTATTCATCTGTATTTGCAATCTTATATCTGACACTCCCCATGCAGTCATTTATAATATATTGTGTATTTTAGGAAACACGCAAGCAACAGTGAAAGAGAATCAATCAGGAGAATGCTGTTATCAATGATGAAAGATCCAATGTCATCCCGGCAGACAATAAATAGATGGAGGGGCTACATAGCTTGCAGAGATATAGATATAGACATAGAAATGGTTAACATGTAAAGTGTAATTCACTCTTTTCACTTGAGAGTTTTTCAGCTACTTTCCCTATGCCTGACTATACGCTCATTATACAGAATCCCATTCTTTCTAACTGTCCCAGTTCACACTTGTATGTCCAGTCTCCCTACAGTTTACTCCCCACCAGTGGCGGCTGGTGCTCACTATTGGAGTGGGGGGAGTTGGCGGCAAACCAACGCCACCCCCCCCCCATGTGAGATGGATGGGAAGGTGGTGATCAGAAGCCTCCTTACCTTAGGAGGCAGATGACAAGGAACCGGTGTAGGGCTGCTGCTCCCTGCTCCAGCTACTCCTCGCTCCGGGGCTAGAAGGAGAATCAGGTAGACAATAGTGAATATTAATTCGCTATTTTCACACAACAACCTTTTTTTAAGCCAATTAGAGTCTCAAGCCTCGTACACACCGGCGAGAATCCAGTCGGAAAAAAAAAACGTTGGTTTTCTCTACGGGATTCCTGGCAAGCTTGTCTTGCCAAGCCCTGTGTACACACGCGCCATTCAAAAGAACCGCTGTTCTTTTGAATGGCAAGAAAGCGGTGACGTCATTGACTAAGACGAGCATGCGCTCATCACATTCGATGCCGTCGCCGCCATCTTGCTACACCCTACACTACCCTTGTATGCTACCGCGCATGCGTCAAAGTCTTTTTCTCGTCGGGAAACAGGCCGACGAGAATCCCGACGAGAAAATAGAGAGCAGGTTCTCTATTTTTCTCGCCGAGATTCCCGGCAGTTTTCCCAACGAGAAACCATACACACGAGCGGTTTTCTCTGCAAAAAGCTCTGCCAGCAGTTTTCTTGCAGAGAAAACCGGCCGTGTGTACGGGGCTTCAGGCTCTAATCATGTGCTTCAAAAACAAAAAAACCCCATTGAAGTCCATGCATCAGGTGCCCTGCATGTAGATTAGGGGCCGGGCCAGGGTGGATTTGATTAAAATCAAGTCGATTTAAATCATGATCTAAATCACTAGTAAAAAGTTTTGATTTAAATAATAATTTTTAAAGAGCAACTGTCATCTCTGTCCGGCAGCGGCTCCTCCTCTGACCCGCTGTTGACTCACCGACAGTCTCATTCACTTTAATAGGACGGATGATGATGCGGCAGTGATACTACAAGGTGAGGGGCGTGGCGGCAGAAGGTGAGTGGACCATGGCACTGCCATGATGCATCTGAAATGACAGGTGCTCTTTAAATGTAAGGACTCATTCTTGCTGGTAGTTAAAATCTTTAATATTTGCAAACAAAATGAAGATTTCCTTATTAGAATAATAAGCTGCCAGGTTAGTAAAAGTGATATCAGAACTGATTCAATCATACAGTTTGATCGGCTTTGCTTAGCCATTCCTTGAACTCACATGCATTCTGACCTTTCAATACAAGTTTCCCTATTTCCACTATTGAGATTTGTAAGTTCATTGACATTCCAGTTCTGACAAACTACACGGTACATTCCAGGTACGCCGTCTTCCTCGGATTCTGGGTGCAGCAGGTTCCCACAGGGGCGCCCAATCCGAGCGAAGCCACGCTTGTTTCATTGTCAGTACCATTGTTCTAACTGTTGGAAATGATCATTATTGCAAGTCTCTCATTTATATGCCCGCGAATGCACTGTCCTTTACGTGTATATTTCATGTTTTTGTAGACAGGGTCGCCCCTTGTCGGGCGCCTGATCCTGTTTTTGCTTCTTCTGTCTATAAGCTTGTTAAAACAATAAAAACTTATTGAACCCAATCATACAGTTTGTAGTGTACATGGTCAGTGAGAAATTGTGTGATTGCATCAATGCAGTGCATGTTATCTCTGCTTGCAGAGCTTGGATTCGTTAACCCCTTCCTTACTGGGCACATATACCCCCTTCCTGCCCAGGCGAAATTTCAGCTTTCAGCACTGTCACGCTTTGAATGACAATTGCGCGGTCGTGCGACGTGGCTCCCAAACAAAATTGACGTCCTTTTTTTCGCACAAATAGAGCTTTCTTTTGGTGGTATTTGATCACCTCGGCGGTTTTTATTTTTTGCGCTATAAACAAAAATAGAGCGACAATTTTGAAAAAAAAGCAATATTTTTTGATTTTTGCTATAATAAATACCCCAATTTTTTTTTTTTTTATATTTTTTTCCTCAGTTTAGGCCGATACGTATTCTTCTACATATTTTTGGTAAAAAAAAATCGCAATCAGCGTTTATTGATTGGTTTGCGCAAAAGTTATAGCGTTTACAAAATAGGGGGATAGTTTTATGGCATTTTTATATATATATTTTTTTTATTAGTAATGGCGGCGATCAGTGATTTTTTTTGTGACTGCGACATTATGGCGGACACATCGGACACTTTTGACACTAATTTGGGACCATTCACATTTATACAGCGAACAGTGCTATAAATATGCACTGATTACTGTATAAATGTGACTGGCAGGGAAGGGGTTAACACTAGGGGGCGAGGAAGGGGTTAAATGTGTTCCCTGGGAGTGATTGTTACTGTGGGGGGAGGGGACTGACTGGGGGAGGTGACCGATCTGTGTCCCTATGTACAAGGGACACAGCATCGGTCTCCTCTCCCTGACAGGACATGGATCTCTGTGTTTACACACACAGATCCATGTCCTTGTCTCTGTAACCGCCGATCGGGGGTGCCTGGCGGACATCGCGGCCGCCAGGCACGCGCATCGGCATTGCAGTGAAGCGCCGGGCACGTGCGCGCGCCGGCGGCGGCGCTCGCGCGCCCCCCAGTGGCCAAATAGCGGAGGCCGTATAATAACGGCCTCCCGGCATTTGACAACCACCTTGCGGCCGTATATTCTCGTACGGCGGGCGCGAGGTGGTTAAATGAGTTTACCAAAAATTTAAATATTTCAGAATCTACAGCCCCATGCTACATAACTAAGCTTTATTTCATGCTGAATAAACAAAATTATTAATGTATCTTAAATAGAAAACTGTGTTTAGATAGATTTTTGCTCCAAAAGCATTTTATTAAAATAAATTTGACAAAAAATAAAAAAAATCAGATTTAAATAAAAAAAAAAAATCAGATTTAAATAAAAAAAAAAATCTGATTTTTTTTATCATCAATTTTTATCCACCCTGGCCGCATGGATTATGGGGGCCGGCACCCCTGCACCCCTTATGCATGGGCCGCCACTGCTCCCCACACTCAAAAAAGGCCATGAGTTTTTTTGTTTTGTTTTTACAGTATTTAGATGCTTTTGGCCCCAGACTTCAATTGGAGCACCTGTAACTGAGGGATACTTGTGTTTTCACACAGGCTTTTACACCTTAAAGTAGAATTATAGGTGTAGCACACAGACCTTTTCCTGCCTTTGGCTCACTTGCAGGTCAAGGAACACCGCGCTATATGCCCGTACCCTCTTGTTTGAGGAGGTTGAGCGGTGTTAACAATTTTGGGTCCTGCAGCAAGGTTTCCCAGCAGACTGGTTCTCATCTCCTACCTAGACGGATGGAAGCTTTATCTATTAGCTCTGCATGTACAGATATCTGTGTAATGTATGAACCTGACAAACATACATCAATATGGAATACTATCTGCCTATATTGTGTGCAGAGCTATCATTCTTGTGGAGAAGTTCTAATTACTTTGCTATGTTTTTCAGAATGCAGATGTAAAGTATTTTTGTATTTAGCATTGCTATGTGTGAGACATATGAGGAATCTGGGTGATGGTGGTGAATAGACAATGCAGACAAAATATGGCCAAGTTTACATTAATATATCTTTAGATCTTCAGAACTAATACAACGTTCTCATTTCCAGATATATGCAGATGTGCTGACCTTGATACAGTGATAGTCAGACAAGGTTCAAGGTTAATACTAATGTGGCTGAAATCACATTGTAGTAAATCAGCTTATGACATTGTTTGCAATCATCTTTTAAGAGTGTAAAAGTGAGCACAACAGGTTATGCTGGAAATAAAAAGGTTAAATAAGAGGTTGCAGCAGGGCAGAACTAGTTGCCTAAGAGAATTATAAAGTGTACTTTACACCTCAGTTATGAATAGACAAAAGACAGACAATACGATTATCATTAGAAAGGTCAAAGTGATTTACTCAATGTGCTATATTCCTAATTGGCAAATTAATATTGGGTATTCCCCTTTATAAGACTTTTAAGGCACTTTACTAATATGACAATACAAATAAGTAAAAAAGGTTTTTATTAATATCTATAACAATTAAGAACAGTGAACACAGAATGAACATGGCCACCGGGATATCATCCCAGCAGGCATCACTCAGCGGCCCACTGCATGGAAAGGAGTGGTGGCAAGAGGCTAGCACCTGACTCCCTCTTTGTAATACCCTGTTGCATATGATCTGAAAGTTATTACTTAAAACCAAAAAGAGAGAGCAATCTGCTTATATAATGTCTATAGACCAATAAAAATCCTATAAGGAAGTTGGTCTCCCTTTTATTGTGTTAATATTATTATATACAAGGGGACTCTGGACCCACCTGAGTTTAAAAGTGACTATTACTAAAACTTGATATGAAAGTTATTGATTAGCAGCTGAATGTGCTAACTGACCAGATTTACAGCAGACAAGAGGGTTGTCCCCTCACCATTCCATACTCCACCATTATAGAAGCCACGAAGGCCCCAGCATTGGCTTTCTGCCAAAGAAAGAATAGAGCTTGTCTTTATACTAAAACAGCCCTAACACTTAAGCCTCTCCAACCTACACACCTAACACTTAAAACATGCCCTAAACGTTTTACCTACCCCTTACTTATATCCTAAAATGCTCAACCCCTGAGCCTAAAAGCAACCTAAACCTTAAACTAAGCCCTACACTAAATGTCTCCTAATCTGTAGACTGTTCCCCGCATCCTCCACAGAAAACATTCAGGTCCAAAAGCATGCAGCATCAGGATCCCAGCTCCAACATAATCTGATATGATTTACTAAATTATGAAAACCTTAGCAAATGGGGGAAATAGGTGTAGTGACTTGAGAAACAATACACAGAAGTGGCTATGAGAAAGCCTGCATTGTAGATATATTGTGCTGTGTGTACACCTGAATAAGAACTGAGTCTACCTTCTCCATTCCCTGCTGCTCATTTTCATAATCTTGTTTTTCTGTGGGGGTAAAATGGAACACACACTGGCCAATGACCATCTCTCAGATAAACTACATCAGCCCTCAAATTTTCCACTTTCCTACTCGCATTTTGCGAGTGGAAAAGGAGGGCTTGCGAGCTGGGCTGCCTGCCTGGGAGGGGGGGGGGAGAGCACCGCTGGCGGGGTTGATCGGGAGCCATTCTTCCATCGATCGCCCCGGGGGGAAGAGAGCATGGAGGAAGAGGAGAGCCGCGGGATAGCACGCTGTTACCGGCGCTTACATTATAATTGTCTCCGCTCTGCTCGACACAGCCCCGCCTCCTCCTGACCTGCGCCTGTGATAGACAGAACGCCGGTCCAATGCTGCAATGCATTCTATCTATTGCAGACACAGGGTCAGGAGGAGGCGGGGCTGTTTCGAGTGGAGACAATTATAATGTAAGCACCGGTAACAGCATGCTATCCCGCGGCTCTCCTCTTCCTCCAGCCATGCATTCCTCTGCCCAGGCGAGGCTGCAATTGGCACAGTGTGGCTGCAATGGGCACAGTAAGGTTTTAATGGGCACAGTAAGGCTTCAATGGGCACAGTGAGGCTGCAATGGGCACAGTGAGGCTGCAATGGGCACAGTGAGGCTGCAATGGGCACAGTGTGGCTGCAATAGTGGGCACAGTGTGGCTACAGTGGGCACAGTGTGGCTGCAGTGGGCACAGTGTGGCTGCAGTGGGCACAGTGTGACTGCAATAGTGGGAACAGTGTGGCTGCAATGGGCACAGTGTGGTTGTAATGGTGGGCACAGTGAGGCTGCAATAGTGGGCACAGTGGGGCTGCAATAGTGGGCACAGTGAGGCTGCAATAGTGGGCACAGAGTGGCTGCAATAGTGGGCACAGTGTGACTGCAATAGTGGGCACAGTGTGGCTGCAATTGTGGGCACAGGTGAGGCTGCATTGATGAGCACAGGTGAGGTTGCATTGATGAGCACAGGTGAGGTTGCATTGAGGGGCACAGGCGAGGCTACATTGAGGGGCACAGGTGAGGCTGCACTGATAAAGTTGTTGTTAATATTTATTTTAGTAACTTATTTTTGCATAAAACCTTTAAGTGTAATTTCATGAGATAATTTATGAGGGCATGTCTAGGGGCGAAATTAGGGGCGGGGCAGTGTTTGGCTAGGCAGGGTAGGGATTGAGTGGGGCACTGGTGGCGAGTAACCTTTGAGGCCTGGCTAGTAGCTCAGGACTTGAAATTTTGAGCCCTGAACTACTTTTGCAAACACGCACACCACCAGGATGATGCAAGGGTCCAGTCCACTGTACTTGGGTAGATTAGAGATCTTCAGATTTTGTCAGTTTATTAGTCACTTCAGATTTGACACGTGAAGGCAAGTAAGACCTAAAAATAAATGAAAACATAAAAAATAAACCATTTTCAAATAATAACACAGATTGTTAACATGATGCAAATTAGGATTAAAAAGAACTAAAGGAAAAACTTTTTATTTTTCATTTTGGATAGAGTAATGGATAGTTACAAGCCCTGTCAGTTTTAAAATTTCCTCTAAATTACTGTTTTGGTAACAACCCTGTTGGAAAATGTGGAATTTTCATTCACTTTCAATGATAATGGTAAACATGACAAACAGAGAGGGTGAATCTCCACAACTGGGACAGCAATAAAAACTGTCAGGTGTTCTAATATTACCCTCTCAACTCTAGCCAAAGCTAAAAAAATAAGAGTTTTGGCTTTAGTTGGACCCGGTTCACACAGGGGCGACTCGTCAGGTGACCTAGCCGCCTGACAAGTCGCGCTCCGCTCTGTACAATGGAACCGTTCTAATAGGAGCGACTCAAGTCGCTCCGACTTAGAAAAAGGTTCCTGTACTACTTTGGGACGACTTCAGGGCAACTTGCATTGACTTCAATACAGAAGTCATTTTGCAAGTCACCTCTGAAGTCGTGTGGAGATCGCCTGGCAGAGTCGCGGAACAAGTCGTGCCGCCCCAGTGTTAACCGGGTCTTATACTTTAGGGAAATGTATCATAACTTGTGTTGAGACACCTGGGTATCAAGCAGTTACTAACAAACAGCCACTAGTTAGAAACACTATTCCAGGTCATAATGTTTTTTGAATGATTTTGTCTACAGTTGGTTCAATTGTCAACATTTTTGTGTACATACGGTAGGTATGCGCATATAAAATGATACATTCACATTTGTTATACTACTGGTGCAATAGACAAAAGAATCATGGACTCTGAAACACGATGATAGTCCTTTATAAGAATATGTAAACCCAACATTTCATATTCCTGATAAGGGTTATTTTCACCAAAGAAATTGAGCAGTATACACTTTGGCTTAAATTTATTAAGAAAGATTATTTATTTACAGAATTTTATAACAAAAAAAGAAGAAAAATGCATTCATTTTCATAATTTTTGGTCTTTTTCATTTATTTAGCAAAAAATTCAAAACCCTGCAGTGATTAAATACCACCCAAAAGAAAGCTATATTTGTTGGAAAAAAAATGATAAAAGTTTCATATGGGTACAGTGTTGCATGACCGCGCAATTGTCATTCAAATTGTGACAGCGCTGAAAGCTGAAAATTGGCCTGGGCAGGAAGGTGGTGAAAGTGCCCGTTATTGAAGTGGTTAAAAAAAGGGGGGAAAAAATGAATTCATAATGTTTTTTATGTATCTATATACAAATATTTTCCCTTTCATTTCTATTTTAAACTGAATGGGTTGTTTTACAAGGTGATTGTTCACAATCACTTTAATCTGAAAGGGATCTGAACACAGTCCATGATCTACAGATAGTGCCAAACATTACTCTGTAGTCTCATAGCTATGTGATGATAACTTGTGATCCTGGTTACACCCATACAGTGTTCCGCAGCACTGATCTCCAGTCTTTTGGCTGTAGACCAGAGATTACTTCACGTAATCCAAATAGCAGATATGTGTGTGAGAGAGGATGGGAGTGCTCCACTCCTCCACTCTGGTCTCATGTTGCTGGTATCATTTTTTCAAATATCCTTTTTTAGATTCATCAGCTGAGTATTTTCATTTTAGCAGGAGAGATTTCTCAAATATTTTACAAGGATCCCTTGGAAACTGTACAGACTTTTAAAGTTCAAGGCTCGGTTAATCCAAAACTAACATTTTAGTGTATGCAGATGACAGGAGCTGGTAGTTATATCCACTGAAGTTTCTGGTCATATATTCCTTCCAGTGGGCAGTGCTGAAGTGACATTTGAAGGCCACGTCATCCCCTGCAACTTCAGGGCTGTACTTACCACAAGGCATTTGTAGAATATTACATAAATCAGCAAAATTACAAGGGGACAGCACCAAGCTTCAACATTTACAGGCTGTGGTAACTTTTTCCTTGTTTTGTTTCCTTTTTCTGTCCACCTCTGGACACCTCCTGTGTCTACGTTCAGAGAACTATGAGGGGTGAGGGATGTTGAGCGTAGTCAAAAAGCTAATAATAATTCAGGAACCATGAAACCATCTCTAGTTTCTTTTGTTTGGTGGTGTGTAAGGTTACAAATGAAACCTGCACATGTATAAAGCAGAAGCACATTGCCTCTATTAACGAATACTGGAAGTGGGTGTTACTGAAATAATTCCAACAGGAAGGTAAAAGTTTTGTCAAAGGGTGTCTTTATACAGGTATGGCTAAGGAAGCATAATAAGAACAGCCCTGCCACTGTTCACATTCAGATTCTGCATCCCTGTAATGTTTCCACAATACTGTATACCACACTTGTCACATTGGACTTCTAGAGGGCACCACCAAAGATACAATTTTCTCTCAGCCATGAGAAAAGTATGTTGGCACCCAACCCTGGGGCCTACTTTGCGTATATGCTCCCGAATACTGTATGCACTACTACCTTATTATCACCTGCTTACTCCCCTCTTTATCCTATAGTTGGGAATCCTTGTTTTCCCCCGGGATTACAAGATGGACCTTTCAGAAAATGTCTAGACTCGCAATGCTACCAGGCCTCACATTTTGCACAATTTATGACCTGGCCTTCACTGTCTGTGCTGACCTCGCCAAATGATCGCTTCTGCTTTGACCTCTGGAGTGGAGTACAGTTACAAATTTTTTTTAATACTCTACCGCCCCCAGACAGATTTCAACGACCAATGACTCTTTTAGAACAACTATGTGAGGAGACGGGTCCCTGTTCCCACACACTCTTGCAAATGTATGCGTTACTGACCGCCCCCCCCCCCCGATTAGTATATTCCCCCGTTCCTAAGGAAGTGGGAAATGACACTAGACAGGACCTTCACCCAGGCACAACATAAGCAGATTATACATACTGCTCTAAAATCATCAATATGTACTCGGGCCCAAGAAACTAACTTTAAACTCTTGACAAGATGGTATCGTACACCTTCACTACTTCACAAATATTCCCCCTCGATCCCTGACAAATGTTGGAGATGTCAGGAAGATAGGGGGACTTTATTTCATATTTTTTGGTCTTGCCCGAAGCTGGAGTACTTCTGGAGGGAGGTACATCGAATTTCTCAGAAATTTACCGATTACATCCTACCTGAAGACCCGGCTCTATTTCTGCTACATGTCTCGAACATACCTGAAAAAACATATAATAAATTAATCTTACACCATCTCCTTAATGCTGCTAGCTCGTGCATTGCCAGACATTGGAGAGATACGAGGCCCCCTACAATATCTCTATGGCTTACAAGAATTGAAGAGGTAAACAAGATGGAAGACCTGTTACTATCAGCCCAAAATCGATATGAGATTTACTCTCAAACTTGGGCCCACTGGAATATGTTAAAATTTTCAGAGGAAAGAAAGGCTCTATTTGCATCCTGAGGTTTATCAAACATATTGTATGGACTCTTCCATTAATAGCCAATGTCTTGGAACTTCTATAATTATTGGTTGATTTGTATGGCCGCACATATATTTATATTAATCACGACTGATGTATACTCGAGTTTGTATAAATCTGCTTTATGTTCAATTTATTGATGTATTTGATCAAATGGATCGGCTGTTTTGTGAATGCTGGATAATTTAGATAAATAAAGAATTTGAAGAAGAAAAGTATGTTGGATGCCAATTCTGACCTCTCCAATGAAAATGTTAAGTTCCGTTTTTTTTAGTTCAGTCAAAGGACTGAATGAAAAAAACTGAACTGACTCCCCCATCCACACATTCGAGGTGGTGGAATTCTCACTGCTTCATGCTGAACAGAAGTCAACCAGAAGAGCGACTTCTGTTTAACTACAGCGGCCACACATGGATCGAAGTTCAACAGGTCTCTACTGAACTGGCCAAATTTCCATCCATCTATGGCTACCTTTAGCCTTTCCTTTAGCCTTTCATGCTCATGAATTGGTTTCTTTGCTGTTTTAGTCTGTGAACTGGAACAGATATACAGATAAGAAATTGTGACCTCTCTCTCCCCGCTTAATGGTTGTTCAACCCCCTCGAGATCCAGAGTCCTCGGCATACATGACATAGCAAAATCTCCAAAAGAATCGTGTCTTCTTGAATCTAAGGGCCACACACACTGACATATAAAAATTACTAACCAGTAGTGATGAGCCGAACACCCCCGGGTTCGGTTCGCACCAGAACCCGCGAACGGACCGAAAGTTCGTACGAACATTAGAACCCTATTAAATACAATGGATGCGAACGTTCGAATTCTAAAGTGCTAATTATAACAACTATTATGCATGTTATTGTCCTAAAAAGGGTTTGGGAACCCGGGTTCTGCACCAGGGGACATGTATCAATGCAAAAAGAAGTTTTAAAAACGGTCGTTTTTCGGGAGCAGTCATTTTAATGATGCATAAAGTGAAAAAAAAAAAGTCAAATATTCCTTTAAATATCGTACCTGGGGGGTGTCTAAAGTATGCCTGTGAAGTGCCACATGTTTCCCGTGTTTAGAACTGTCCCTGCACAAAATGACACTTCTAAAGGAAAAAAAAGCCATTTAAAACTGCTTGCGGCTTTAATGTAATGTCTGGTCCCGGTAATATGGATGAAAATCTTTAAGAAAAATGGCATAGCTACCCCATGACCCCCCCCCCTACCCCAGCCCATTACCAGCCCCTTTGGGTCTTGTATGGATATTAAGGGGAACCCCGCACATAAAATAAAAAAGGCCCTATATACTCTGAACAGCCGTATACAGGCGGTGCATACAAGACAGGGACTGTAGGTTTGTTCTTATGTAGAATCTGTTTGTAATTTTGAACAGGTACATTGTTGAAGTGTAGCTCCAGCCCAAAAATCTATTTTTAAACTTTTTGGAAAACATAGGTAAGGGTTATCACCCCTGTAACATTTGTTTTGCTGTCTGTGCCCCTGTTCAGAACATTTCACCTCACTTTCCGTCCCAATGACAACTGTTTTTGAAATGTGGTGTTTTTCTTGAAACAAGGATTGCTGATAAAGCATCAGTACAGAGGAGACACCTTTCTCCCATATTTATTCTTACAGGAGAGAATTTTCCTTCCTAGTGGTAGATTTCCTCTCACTTCCTGTTGTCTTCTGGCGTTTGCAAGTAGGAGTCGTTTGTAAGTTGGATGTTTGAAAGTAGGGACCTGCCGTATATACTCTGCAGAAATAGGCCCCTTAGTTGTTGGTGTTGGCACAACACTGTAAGCACTCACAGTTACTCTTGGTTGGTGCTGGAACGCCCTGCTGTCAACTATTATATCAGGAATTTTAATTACATATAATTGTTGAACAGTGGTAGTAAAAATTGGGCCTTTGATGGTGGTGCTGGTGCCACAACACTCTAAGCCCTGACAGTTACTCTTGGTGGGTGCAGCAATGGGCCCTGCTGTGAATTATTAGATCAAGAATTGTAATTGCATGCCCCTGTTGAACAGGGGCTGAAAAATTGGGCCTTTCGTGGTGGTGTTGCCACAACACTGTAAGCCCTCAGAGTTACTCTTGGTGGGTGCAGGAATGGGCCCTGCTGTGAATTATTAGATCAAGAATTGTAATTACATGCCCCTTTTGAACAGGGGCTGAAAAATTGGGCCTTTCGTGGTGGTGGTGGTGGTGGTGGCATTGCCACAACACTGTAAGCCCTCAGAGTTACTCTTGGTGGGTGCAGCAATGGGCCCTGCTGTGAATTATTAGATCAAGAATTGTAATTGCATGCCCCTGTTGAACAGGGGCTGAAAAATTGGGCCTTAGGCACTGGTGGCACAACACTACAACCCCTCACAGATACTGTACTTGGAGCACAGCAATGAGCCCTGTTGCAAAGTATTGCTTCAAAAATTGTAATGACACGCCCCTGTTAAAGAGGGGCTGAAAAATTGGGCCTTAGGCACTGGTGGCACAACACTACAACCCCTCACAGATACTGTACTTGGAGCACAGCAATGAGCCCTGTTGCAAAGTATTGCTTCAAAAATTGTAATGACACGCCCCTGTTAAACAGGGGCTGAAAAATTGGGCCTTAGGCACTGGTGGCACAACACTACAACCCCTCACAGATACTGTACTTGGAGCACAGCAATGAGCCCTGTTGCAAAGTATTGCTTCAAAAATTGTAATGACACGCCCCTATTAAACAGGGGCTGAAAAATTGGGCCTTAGGCACTGGTGGCACAACACTACAACCCCTCACAGATACTGTACTTGGAGCACAGCAATGAGCCCTGTTGCAAAGTATTGCTTCAAAAATTGTAATGACACGCCCCTGTTAAACAGGGGCTGAAAAATTGGGCCTTAGGCACTGGTGCCACAACACTCCAACCCCTCACAGATACTGTACTTGGAGCACAGCAATGAGCCCTATGGCAAATTATTGCTAAAAAAATTGTAATTACACGCCCCTGTAAAACAGGGGCTGAAAAATTGGGCCTTAGCCACTGGTGGCGGCACCCATAAACAAAAATGATCTTCCAAGCTATCATCATCAATCGTATCATTGAGGACTCGGAGGAGGAGGATAGCTAGTCAACATAACAGCACAGGCACTCAGCATCAGCATCAGTCTTGAAGGGATGTGACATGTTAAAATCAATTAGTCTGTTATATCAGCATCAGGTGTGTGGTAGCTGGTGGTGATCCAAGACTGGTTCATCTTGATGAAAGTCAGTCGATCAACCGAGTCGGTGGACAGGCGCACCCTGTGATCCGTGACAAATCCTCCAGCAGCACTGAATGTGCGTTCCGAAAGAACGCTGGATGCAGGACAGGCCAGTAGCTCAATTGCATACTGTGCAAGCTCTGGCCAGTGATACATCCTCAAGACCCAGTAAGCCAGAGGATTTTCGGTGGGGAAGGTGTCCAAGTCTGACCTTGCCCCTAGATATTCCTGCACCATGTTTATCAGACGCTGGCGATGGTTGCTGGAACCGATCATACTTTGGGGCTGCGGACTAAAGAATTGTCTGAACGCATCGGTCAGACGGCCACCTTCCCCACCGCTCCTTCTTTGACTGGCCGAAGCCTCAGCAACTCGTTGTCCAGGACCAGGAGTTTGTAACCTCCCAGTCTCTGGGAACGCGTTGCACAGACCTTTCTGCAAGGCCTCCCGGAGTTGTCTCATCCTCTGCTCCCTCTGCGAAGGTAACATAAGGTCCGCAACCTTACCCTTGTACCGTGGATCAAGGAGAGTGGCCAGCCAGTAATGGTCCCTCTCCTTGATCCGAAGAATACGAGGATCCTTCCGCAGACTTTGCAGGATCAGGGAGCCATGCAGCGTAGGTTTGCTGAGGCATTCGCTCCGGAGTCCTCTGGGTCACTAAGGACGACATGATGCGCAGCCACCTCCTCCCAGCCACGTACAAGTCCACTGGTTTCTTGGGACTGTAAATCATCCCTAAAAGACTGCTGCTGATGATGCTGAGTGCCAGCCTCCATCTCCATGCTGACACAATCCTCCTCCTCCTCCTCCTCCTCTTCCTCTTCCTGTGCGATGGGTGGGACAGAAGGAACACTGTCTGGGTAAAGGGGGCCTTGAGAGGCAAGGAAGTCCTCCTCTTCCTGCCTCTGTTCTGCCTCAAGTGCCCTGTCCATTATTCCACGCAGCGTGTGCTCCAACAGGTGGACAAGAGGTACAGTGTCACTGATGCATGCACTGTCACTGCTCACCATCCTCGTGGCCTCCTCAAATGGTGCCAGGACAGTGCATGCATCCCTGATCATGCCCCACTGGCGTGGAGAAAAAAAACCAAGCTCCCCTGACCCTGTCCTGGTGCCGTAGTCGCACAGGTACTCATTGATGGCCCTCTGCTGCGTGTGCAGCCGCTGCAGCATGGCCAACGTTGAGTTCCACCTGGTGTGCATGTCACATATAAGGCGGTTATTGGGCAGGTTCAACTCCTTTTGCAGCTCAGCCAGGCGAGCACTGGCATTATAAGATCTGCGGAAATGCACACAGACTTTCCTGGCCTGCCTCAGGACATCCTGTAAGCCCGGGTACCTGCCCAAGAACCGCTGCACCACCAGGTTAAGGACGTGAGCCACACAGGGCACATGGGTCAGTTGTCCCTGTCGGAGGGCGGAGAGGAGGTTGGTGCCATTGTCGCAAACCACCATTCCTGGCTTAAGCTGGCGTGGCGTCAACCACCTCTCGGCCTGGCCCTGCAGAGCAGACAGGACCTCTGCCCCAGTGTGGCTTCTGTCCCCCAAACACACCAGCGCAAGCACGGCATGGCATCTTTTTGCCTGCGTACTTGCGTAGCCCCGTGAACGGCTACGGAGCACCGCTGGTTCATAGGACAAACCACAGGAAGAGGCCATGGAGGAAGAAGAAGAGGAGGGGGTGGAGGAGAGAGGTGTGTCACAACCAGTAGTAGCATTTTGGAGGCGTGGCGGTGGAACAACCTCCAACACTACTGCACCTTGTCCTGCATCCTTCCCAGCTGCCAAAAGAGTGACCCAATGGGCCGTGAAAGAAAGGTAACGTCCCTGTCCATGCCTGCTGGACCATGAGTCAGCGGTAATATGCACCTTACCGCTGACCGCCCTGTCCAGCGAGGCCAAGACATTGCCTTCCACATGCCGGTAGAGAGCCGGAATAGCCTTCCGTGAGAAAAAGTGGCGTTTGGGAACCTGCCACTGAGGAACCGCACATTGCACAAACTCACGGAAGGGGGCCGAGTCTACCAACTGAAAAGGCAGCAGTTGAAGCGCTAGCAATTTAGCCAAGCTAGCATTCAACCGCTGGGCATGTGGATGGCTGGGAGTGAACTTCTTTCGACGGTCCAGCAGCTGGGGCAGGGAAATTTGCCTGCTAGAATCGGACGTCGGTGTACTGCTAGCAGAGTGGCCGCAAGTACTTGGCTGTGACACACCTAATTCTACACCTTCATTCCTCTCAGTGCATGTTTCAGAGAGGACTGAAGTTATAGTGGGGTTGGAGATCCCAGCTGATGCGGTGCAAGGAGAGGTCCGCTTTGTTCTTTGGTGTGGGTCTTTCAGGTAGGCTTGCCAACGAGCTGCATGGCAGGTCAACATATGTCTGGTCAGGCATGTGGTACCCAAGCGGCTGATGTTTTGGCCACGCGATATACGCTTGAGACATATGTTGCAAACAGCAGCTGTGCGATCTGATGCACTAGCCTCAAAAAAGGCCCACACCAAGGAACTTTTTGAATGACGGGCAGAGGCAGCGCCCTGCACAGGCGGAGCTCTGCGGTGTGATTCCGTCGGTGTACTGCCCTTACGCTGGCCACCAAAGGGCATCCTGCCTCGTTGGAGATGTGCCTCCTCCTCATCCTCCTCCTCCTCCTCTCTCCTATTAGGCACCCACGTGGAGTCAGTGACCTCATCATCCCCTCCCTCCTCATCACTGGAGCCAATCTGGCAGTATACTGCAGCTGCTGGAACATGACTGCCAGATTGGTGTCCTTCTTGAGCATCCCCTCTGTCTGCTCTCACGCTACTGCCTTCCTGTAGCTGGGTTTCATCATCAGACCCTTCGAAACGCTGGGCATCCTCCTGGAGCATGTACCCAACACTGTGCTCAAACAGTTCGGGGGACTCCTCAGGAGGAGGACATGGTGGGTCTAGGGAAGGAGTGACTGATGATGAGTCTGACATTGATACCAGGGAAGAGGACGCTTTGGCAGCTGCTTTGCCAGTACCCTGAGCCTGGGTGACAGAGGATGAGGAGGAGGAGGAGGGCTTGGTCATCCACTCTACCAAGTCTTCGGCATGATGTGGCTCAACATGTCCAGCTGCCGAAAAGAAGGACAAGCGTGTCCCATGGCCATGTGCTGATGACAATGCACCGCGTCCACGACCAGCACTGTTGCCCCCAGACACAGAGCCTGCTTGCCCTCTTTTATTGCCTCCTGACTGTCTGCCTCTCCTTGTTTGCCTTCCAGACATTCTAATAGATGGCCTGCAGGGAGATGGGAAAAAAGCAATAAGGGCTACCTTCAGGTGTCCTTCTCTGTCCCTTTACTTAAGGATTTCTAAATATGGTTGAGGATGATTGCTTTTGCACAGAATAGCACAACGACAATTTCCCTGACTGTCCAAAAAACAAGGATTTCAAAGATGGTTGATGAGGAATGCTTTAGCACACTATAGCACAAGGAGAATTTCCCTCACTTTCCTTCTTTGTCCCTAGAAACAAGGACTGGCACAGTGAAAAAAACTGACACTCTCCCTACCTAGAGTTTTCTGTCCCTAGAAAAAATGTTTTTTTAAAGCACACTATAGCACAAGGAGAATTCCCCTCACTTTCCTTCTTTGTCCCTAGAAACAAGGACTGGCACAGTGAAAGAAACTGACACTCTCCCTACCTAGAGTTTTCTGTCCCTAGAAAAAATGTTTTTTTAAAGCACACTATAGCACAAGGAGAATTCCCCTCACTTTCCTTCTTTGTCCCTAGAAACAAGGACTGGCACAGTGAAAGAAACTGACACTCTCCCTACCTAGAGTTTTCTGTCCCTAGAAAAAATGTTTTTTTAAAGCACACTATAGCACAAGGAGAATTCCCCTCACTTTCCTTCTTTGTCCCTAGAAACAAGGACTGGCACAGTGAAAGAAACTGACACTCTCCCTACCTAGAGTTTTCTGTCCCTAGAAAAAATGTTTTTTTAAAGCACACTATAGCACAAGGAGAATTCCCCTCACTTTCCTTCTTTGTCCCTAGAAACAAGGACTCGCACAGTGAAAGAAACTGACACTCTCCCTACCTAGAGTTTTCTGTCCCTAGAAAAAATGTTTTTTTAAAGCACACTATAGCACAAGGAGAATTCCCCTCACTTTCCTTCTTTGTCCCTAGAAACAAGGACTGGCACAGTGAAAGAAACTGACACTCTCCCTACCTAGAGTTTTCTGTCCCTAGAAAAAATGTTTTTTTAAAGCACACTATAGCACAAGGAGAATTCCCCTCACTTTCCTTCTTTGTCCCTAGAAACAAGGACTGGCACAGTGAAAGAAACTGACACTCTCCCTACCTAGAGTTTTCTGTCCCTAGAAAAAATGTTTTTTTAAAGCACACTATAGCACAAGGAGAATTCCCCTCACTTTCCTTCTTTGTCCCTAGAAACAAGGACTCGCACAGTGAAAGAAACTGACACTCTCCCTACCTAGAGTTTTCTGTCCCTAGAAAAAATGTTTTTTTAAAGCACACTATAGCACAAGGAGAATTCCCCTCACTTTCCTTCTTTGTCCCTAGAAACAAGGACTGGCACAGTGAAAGAAACTAACACTCTCCCTACCTAGAGTTTTCTGTCCCTAGAAAAAATGTTTTTTTAAAGCACACTATAGCACAAGGAGAATTCCCCTCACTTTCCTTCTTTGTCCCTAGAAACAAGGACTGGCACAGTGAAAGAAACTGACACTCTCCCTACCTAGAGTTTTCTGTCCCTAGAAAAAATGTTTTTTTAAAGCACACTATAGCACAAGGAGAATTCCCCTCACGTTCCTTCTTTGTCCCTAGAAACAAGGACTGGCACAGTGAAAGAAACTGACACTCTCCCTACCTAGAGTTTTCTGTCCCTAGAAAAAATGTTTTTTTAAAGCACACTATAGCACAAGGAGAATTCCCCTCACTTTCCTTCTTTGTCCCTAGAAACAAGGACTGGCACAGTGAAAGAAACTGACACTCTCACTACCTAGAGTTTTCTGTCCCTAGAAAAAATGTTTTTTTAAAGCACACTATAGCACAAGGAGAATTCCCCTCACTTTCCTTCTTTGTCCCTAGAAACAAGGACTGGCACAGTGAAAGAAACTGACACTCTCCCTACCTAGAGTTTTCTGTCCCTAGAAAAAATGTTTTTTTAAAGCACACTATAGCACAAGGAGAATTCCCCTCACTTTCCTTCTTTGTCCCTAGAAACAAGGACTGGCACAGTGAAAGAAACTGACACTCTCCCTACCTAGAGTTTTCTGTCCCTAGAAAAAATGTTTTTTTAAAGCACACTATAGCACAAGGAGAATTCCCCTCACTTTCCTTCTTTGTCCCTAGAAACAAGGACTGGCACAGTGAAAGAAACTGACACTCTCCCTACCTAGAGTTTTCTGTCCCTAGAAAAAATGTTTTTTTAAAGCACACTATAGCACAAGGAGAATTCCCCTCACTTTCCTTCTTTGTCCCTAGAAACAAGGACTGGCACAGTGAAAGAAACTGACACTCTCCCTACCTAGAGTTTTCTGTCCCTAGAAAAAATGTTTTTTTAAAGCACACTATAGCACAAGGAGAATTCCCCTCACTTTCCTTCTTTGTCCCTAGAAACAAGGACTGGCACAGTGAAAGAAACTGACACTCTCCCTACCTAGAGTTTTCTGTCCCTAGAAAAAATGTTTTTTTAAAGCACACTATAGCACAAGGAGAATTCCCCTCACTTTCCTTCTTTGTCCCTAGAAACAAGGACTGGCACAGTGAAAGAAACTGACACTCTCCCTACCTAGAGTTTTCTGTCCCTAGAAAAAATGTTTTTTTAAAGCACACTATAGCACAAGGAGAATTCCCCTCACTTTCCTTCTTTGTCCCTAGAAACAAGGACTGGCACAGTGAAAGAAACTGACACTCTCCCTACCTAGAGTTTTCTGTCCCTAGAAAAAATGTTTTTTTAAAGCACACTATAGCACAAGGAGAATTCCCCTCACTTTCCTTCTTTGTCCCTAGAAACAAGGACTGGCACAGTGAAAGAAACTGACACTCTCCCTACCTAGAGTTTTCTGTCCCTAGAAAAAATGTTTTTTTAAAGCACACTATAGCACAAGGAGAATTCCCCTCACTTTCCTTCTTTGTCCCTAGAAACAAGGACTGGCACAGTGAAAGAAACTGACACTCTCCCTACCTAGAGTTTTCTGTCCCTAGAAAAAATGTTTTTTTAAAGCACACTATAGCACAAGGAGAATTCCCCTCACTTTCCTTCTTTGTCCCTAGAAACAAGGACTGGCACAGTGAAAGAAACTGACACTCTCCCTACCTAGAGTTTTCTGTCCCTAGAAAAAATGTTTTTTTAAAGCACACTATAGCACAAGGAGAATTCCCCTCACTTTCCTTCTTTGTCCCTAGAAACAAGGACTGGCACAGTGAAAGAAACTGACACTCTCCCTACCTAGAGTTTTCTGTCCCTAGAAAAAATGTTTTTTTAAAGCACACTATAGCACAAGGAGAATTCCCCTCACTTTCCTTCTTTGTCCCTAGAAACAAGGACTGGCACAGTGAAAGAAACTGACACTCTCCCTACCTAGAGTTTTCTGTCCCTAGAAAAAATGTTTTTTTAAAGCACACTATAGCACAAGGAGAATTCCCCTCACTTTCCTTCTTTGTCCCTAGAAACAAGGACTGGCACAGTGAAAGAAACTGACACTCTCCCTACCTAGAGTTTTCTGTCCCTAGAAAAAATGTTTTTTTAAAGCACACTATAGCACAAGGAGAATTCCCCTCACTTTCCTTCTTTGTCCCTAGAAACAAGGACTCGCACAGTGAAAGAAACTGACACTCTCCCTACCTAGAGTTTTCTGTCCCTAGAAAAAATGTTTTTTTAAAGCACACTATAGCACAAGGAGAATTCCCCTCACTTTCCTTCTTTGTCCCTAGAAACAAGGACTGGCACAGTGAAAGAAACTGACACTCTCCCTACCTAGAGTTTTCTGTCCCTAGAAAAAATGTTTTTTTAAAGCACACTATAGCACAAGGAGAATTCCCCTCACTTTCCTTCTTTGTCCCTAGAAACAAGGACTGGCACAGTGAAAGAAACTGACACTCTCCCTACCTAGAGTTTTCTGTCCCTAGAAAAAAAGTTTTTTTAAAGCACACTATAGCACAAGGAGAATTCCCCTCACTTTCCTTCTTTGTCCCTAGAAACAAGGACTGGCACAGTGAAAGAAACTGACACTCTCCCTACCTAGAGTTTTCTGTCCCTAGAAAAAATGTTTTTTTAAAGCACACTATAGCACAAGGAGAATTCCCCTCACTTTCCTTCTTTGTCCCTAGAAACAAGGACTGGCACAGTGAAAGAAACTGACACTCTCCCTACCTAGAGTTTTCTGTCCCTAGAAAAAATGTTTTTTTAAAGCACACTATAGCACAAGGAGAATTCCCCTCACTTTCCTTCTTTGTCCCTAGAAACAAGGACTGGCACAGTGAAAGAAACTGACACTCTCCCTACCTAGAGTTTTCTGTCCCTAGAAAAAATGTTTTTTTAAAGCACACTATAGCACAAGGAGAATTCCCCTCACTTTCCTTCTTTGTCCCTAGAAACAAGGACTGGCACAGTGAAAGAAACTGACACTCTCCCTACCTAGAGTTTTCTGTCCCTAGAAAAAATGTTTTTTTAAAGCACACTATAGCACAAGGAGAATTCCCCTCACTTTCCTTCTTTGTCCCTAGAAACAAGGACTGGCACAGTGAAAGAAACTGACACTCTCCCTACCTAGAGTTTTCTGTCCCTAGAAAAAATGTTTTTTTAAAGCACACTATAGCACAAGGAGAATTCCCCTCACTTTCCTTCTTTGTCCCTAGAAACAAGGACTGGCACAGTGAAAGAAACTGACACTCTCCCTACCTAGAGTTTTCTGTCCCTAGAAAAAATGTTTTTTTAAAGCACACTATAGCACAAGGAGAATTCCCCTCACTTTCCTTCTTTGTCCCTAGAAACAAGGACTGGCACAGTGAAAGAAACTGACACTCTCCCTACCTAGAGTTTTCTGTCCCTAGAAAAAATGTTTTTTTAAAGCACACTATAGCACAAGGAGAATTCCCCTCACTTTCCTTCTTTGTCCCTAGAAACAAGGACTGGCACAGTGAAAGAAACTGACACTCTCCCTACCTAGAGTTTTCTGTCCCTAGAAAAAATGTTTTTTTAAAGCACACTATAGCACAAGGAGAATTCCCCTCACTTTCCTTCTTTGTCCCTAGAAACAAGGACTGGCACAGTGAAAGAAACTGACACTCTCCCTACCTAGAGTTTTCTGTCCCTAGAAAAAATGTTTTTTTAAAGCACACTATAGCACAAGGAGAATTCCCCTCACTTTCCTTCTTTGTCCCTAGAAACAAGGACTGGCACAGTGAAAGAAACTGACACTCTCCCTACCTAGTGTTTTCTGTCCCTAGAAAAAATGTTTTTTTAAAGCACACTATAGCACAAGGAGAATTCCCCTCACTTTCCTTCTTTGTCCCTAGAAACAAGGACTGGCACAGTGAAAGAAACTGACACTCTCCCTACCTAGAGTTTTCTGTCCCTAGAAAAAATGTTTTTTTAAAGCACACTATAGCACAAGGAGAATTCCCCTCACTTTCCTTCTTTGTCCCTAGAAACAAGGACTGGCACAGTGAAAGAAACTGACACTCTCCCTACCTAGAGTTTTCTGTCCCTAGAAAAAATGTTTTTTTAAAGCACACTATAGCACAAGGAGAATTCCCCTCACTTTCCTTCTTTGTCCCTAGAAACAAGGACTGGCACAGTGAAAGAAACTGACACTCTCCCTACCTAGAGTTTTCTGTCCCTAGAAAAAATGTTTTTTTAAAGCACACTATAGCACAAGGAGAATTCCCCTCACTTTCCTTCTTTGTCCCTAGAAACAAGGACTGGCACAGTGAAAGAAACTGACACTCTCCCTACCTAGAGTTTTCTGTCCCTAGAAAAAATGTTTTTTTAAAGCACACTATAGCACAAGGAGAATTCCCCTCACTTTCCTTCTTTGTCCCTAGAAACAAGGACTGGCACAGTGAAAGAAACTGACACTCTCCCTACCTAGAGTTTTCTGTCCCTAGAAAAAATGTTTTTTTAAAGCACACTATAGCACAAGGAGAATTCCCCTCACGTTCCTTCTTTGTCCCTAGAAACAAGGACTGGCACAGTGAAAGAAACTGACACTCTCCCTACCTAGAGTTTTCTGTCCCTAGAAAAAATGTTTTTTTAAAGCACACTATAGCACAAGGAGAATTCCCCTCACTTTCCTTCTTTGTCCCTAGAAACAAGGACTGGCACAGTGAAAGAAACTGACACTCTCCCTACCTAGAGTTTTCTGTCCCTAGAAAAAATGTTTTTTAAAAGCACACTATAGCACAAGGAGAATTCCCCTCACTTTCCTTCTTTGTCCCTAGAAACAAGGACTGGCACAGTGAAAGAAACTGACACTCTCCCTACCTAGAGTTTTCTGTCCCTAGAAAAAATGTTTTTTTAAAGCACACTATAGCACAAGGATAATTCCCCTCACTTTCCTTCTTTGTCCCTAGAAACAAGGACTGGCACAGTGAAAGAAACTGACACTCTCCCTACCTAGAGTTTTCTGTCCCTAGAAAAAATGTTTTTTTAAAGCACACTATAGCACAAGGAGAATTCCCCTCACTTTCCTTCTTTGTCCCTAGAAACAAGGACTGGCACAGTGAAAGAAACTGACACTCTCCCTACCTAGAGTTTTCTGTCCCTAGAAAAAATGTTTTTTTTAAAGCACACTATAGCACAAGGAGAATTCCCCTCACTTTCCTTCTTTGTCCCTAGAAACAAGGACTGGCATAGTGAAAGAAACTGACACTCTCCCTACCTAGAGTTTTCTGTCCCTAGAAAAAATGTTTTTTTAAAGCACACTATAGCACAAGGATAATTCCCCTCACTTTCCTTCTTTGTCCCTAGAAACAAGGACTGGCACAGTGAAAGAAACTGACACTCTCCCTACCTAGAGTTTTCTTTCCCTAGAAAAAATGTTTTTTTAAAGCACACTATAGCACAAGGAGAATTCCCCTCACTTTCCTTCTTTGTCCCTAGAAACAAGGACTGGCACAGTGAAAGAAACTGACACTCTCCCTACCTAGAGTTTTCTGTCCCTAGAAAAAATGTTTTTTTAAAGCACACTATAGCACAAGGAGAATTCCCCTCACTTTCCTTCTTTGTCCCTAGAAACAAGGACTCGCACAGTGAAAGAAACTGACACTCTCCCTACCTAGAGTTTTCTGTCCCTAGAAAAAATGTTTTTTTAAAGCACACTATAGCACAAGGAGAATTCCCCTCACTTTCCTTCTTTGTCCCTAGAAACAAGGACTGGCACAGTGAAAGAAACTGACACTCTCCCTACCTAGAGTTTTCTGTCCCTAGAAAAAATGTTTTTTTAAAGCACACTATAGCACAAGGAGAATTCCCCTCACTTTCCTTCTTTGTCCCTAGAAACAAGGACTCGCACAGTGAAAGAAACTGACACTCTCCCTACCTAGAGTTTTCTGTCCCTAGAAAAAATGTTTTTTTAAAGCACACTATAGCACAAGGAGAATTCCCCTCACTTTCCTTCTTTGTCCCTAGAAACAAGGACTCGCACAGTAAAACACACTGACACTCTCCCTACCTATCCTTCTCTTTCCCTAAACTAAAGGAATCCACGTTAAGCAAGAAAGAAATAAATGTCACTGTCCCTGCCTATGCTTGTCTTTCCCTGCTCCGGAACACACTACACTAGGCCGCCGTGCTGGCGGCCTTTTATAGTGTGGGGCGTGTACTAAACACCCTCAGCAATAATTGGCCACAGGCATCTCCTCGCTGCCGGCGCTGTGATTGGCCAAGCATGCGGGGTCACAGTGCATGCTTGGCCAATCACAGCGCCTGCATGACACTGCGATGGCGTAGTGCATTGTGGGCCGTTCGCGTCACTCGAATTTGGCGCGAACGGCCCAAATCGTTCGATCTTCGTCGAACGATCGAACAGCCGATGTTCGAGTCGAACGTATGTTCGACTCGAACACGAAGCTCATCCCTACTAACCAGAATAATACCCACATCTAACAAAAAACAGTAGCTGGAGTATAACCCCTACCTAAAAAAAGACAATTTATTATAATGCAGATTAAAACCACATACCATGGTATTATTCATAAAAACGCTCTGGCAGGTTGGATATCTGGTTTATGAGACATTTTTCATATTGATTTATATAAATAACCTAAATCCAAACTGTCATAAAATATAAAACTTTCTCAAACTCTAAAGAAATGTCCACATTGATATGCCCTCTCCACCTGTACAGATAGTAACTAGATGTCAACCTAATTGCACTCAATAATATGAGAAGGCTTTAGCTCCCAGTGCGTAAGCCACTTCTTCTCATTGAGGCACCTGTAAACAAGTGACAAGGCTTTACATTCCTACTTTTTTGCCAGCACCCAGAGCACCTCTATTTTGTGGAAAACTGATAAAACAAAGCCTACCTCAAATATCTAATGACTAGATGTCTTCCTGCCCTTACCTGCCTTATTCCATCCCAGTCCTCACATGTCTTGTTTTCATTATTACAGGTCCTCTTGAGGCATACATACATGAATTTCCTGGAACTTGGACTTCACAGTAAGGGCCATGTCATACTAGTGATGCTGTTGCTGATGGCAAGCAAATTAGCAGTAACATGAAAACCGAAGAGCCTATATACAGTACTTCTTGCATGGGGTAACCATGGTCTGCTCCATCTTCCAAATGTGCTTCTGCATCGTTGCCCAGTCACACATTCTTCCAATCACAACTACAAGTGGCCCTTTCAACACACACGGTACACTTTTGTCATCATCCTGAGAAATGCAATGCAACCTCTGAGGTGCATATGTGTAGACAAGAAGTGTCTCCAAAAAGACTGCAGAAGATCAACAGCAATGAGCTGGAACTAAGGATGAACAATAAGTGAAATTCACTCAATGAAGTACATATACTGTAATTGTTCATTGACTCCTAAATCACAGGACAAACTCTGCTCGAGCATATGGGATCTTTGTAATCTGTCTGAAGATCCAGAAATTTTGTAAATAAACAGGTAAAAGGTCAGATTACCCACAACTGATGCTTCAGTTTTTGGTAGATCTTGGAGTTTTAACCCACCTAAAGCCCCGTACACACGGTCGGACTTCCATCGGACTTTTCCGTGGTTTTTTGTCCGAATGGAGTTGGTTGGGAACACCCATAGCATACACATGCTCGGACTTTTCTGCAAACTTTCTTAAAACTTTTTGCAACATCACGTGGTTTTTCTGCTCTTTTCTGCTCTTTCCTGCCACCCTTTGGTCAACTTCTGCTATTGTTAGTTGATTTTAACATTAGTTGTTTTGTCCATCGGACAAAAGTTTGATAGTTTTCTGTACACACGGTCGGACTTTGCTCCATCGGACTTTTGTTGGGCAAAAGTTTGTCCGTTTGCAGACCCAACACTTGTCTGATGAAATCCAAAACCAAACGAAAAAAGTTTGTCCGATGGAGCGTACACACGGTCGGATTGTTGGTCCAACTTGCTCAAAACGAAGTTTGTTGGGCAAAAGTCCGACCGTGTGTACGGGGCTTTAGAGTTTCTTGTATCCTTACAGGATGCTGATGGTAGGATCCCTGAATTACTGGGTCTAGACACTGTGGCCAGTATTGGGGCTTCCATTCTCCCTGTTGGATTCTTAAATATTATCAAGCATGCAGGATGTGTTAAAACACAAACACAGTAAGAAAAGCCTGTCGGTAACATGCAAAACTTAAAAGTAGATGGACGGGAACTACGGAGGGAGGATTATCCCGGAGTATCCAAGACATGTAACAAGCCAGGGGTTGGCTGAATACATACCTTTTGGCGAGTCTAGTTTAAGGAGCAAACCCCCCCCCCCCCTGAAATTTAGCCAAGGAAAATGCATGCTGGTCATATGTACCCCACAGGTTTTAGCTACAGAATCTAACAGAAGACGTTGCTATACGGAAATGTTGTAGAGGCTTTTCATTCTGTCTCAAACCTGGCTTTAGGGCAAATACACTGAAAACCTTCTGTACAAAAGAAATACAAGACAACTATTATATTAGAATTAACAAGCAAGCGTTTGTGCACAGCAATAAAAGTAATACACTCCTAGATGTTTATTACAATGTGTATTTTTAATGTAACAATGATGATCACTCTCATCGTCTAAGAAAACAGGGAGGGAGTGCACTCTCCTGTTTTATAAACATCCTACCTGTTCTCCACCCTACCTGCTGAGTGCTCAGTCACCCCTGCTTTCCCAGGCAGACAGTCAAGTCAATAGTAATTCCCCTAAGGGTCATAAGGAAAAAAAGTACACATTTAGTTACACTGGAAGCATGTCTTTTGTGGGCTATCACATTTACAACTTTGTTTTACATTTGGATAAGCAAATTGCTTAGGGTTTGTTAGTATGGGTGAATGACTTACTAGCAGAAAGATCCTGTGTTAAAGTTGTCTGTATGCTGTATGCATGTAACATACAAGTGTTCAGCATACACCTATAAATGGACCCTATTGACTTTTGCCATTACACGGACATGTCAATATCAACAATGTAAACATATAGAATTATTAAATACCACTTGTATGTACTCTTATATCACATTGGGTTAAAACATGTAAATTAAATGAATACCACAATCTTAAAGAAATCTGAAATAAATGGATGCCACGATCTCCAAAAAAAGTCCAAATCATATACTTAATTCATAAATGAAACCAAGTGTGTCCACTGCTTATATCTTAATCTTGCTTGTGCTCCTCTTCACTACCATGCAAGCCACTGCAGGAAAAATTGTGAATTCACCACGTGGTCATAGCAATGCACACTCACCAAAAGGTATTGACACCTGTAAACAAGAAAGTCAGTATGCTTATTGTAAACCCAGGCACTATGGATTACCGTACTCTTCCAGGCATCCGGTCTCCCAGGGGACTTGTATGAGACCACACAGCCTCTGCTCTCCTCTCTGCCTCTATTATCACGTGCCAACAAATGACACCAATATAAACAGCCGTATAGTGTAGTAGTCTGGAAAGGCTGCTGCTTCTTGATGATGCCCATGCAGCAAAATGCGTTGAGGCGGGTCTTAGTTGTCATTTTCGGTGGTGACGTCACATCTGAGCTATTGGAATACACGCTGTCTCCAGGGTGAATGAAGCAGCAGCATTTCTAGAGTACTACACTATGCAGCGGTTTATATTGTTTAAAGGGGTCAATACATTTTGGTGAGGGTACATTGCTATTACCAGGTGGTGAATTCACACTTTGTCCTGCACTGGCTTGTATGGTAGTGAGGAGGAGCACAAGCAAGATTAAGATATATGGGGTTTGGGGACACACTTGGTTTGATTTATGGACTGAATATATGATTCGGAGATTGTTGCACCCATTCATTTCACATTTTTGAGATTGTGGTATTCATTTAATTCACATGTTTTAAACAAAGGTGATGTAAGAGTACATGAAAGTGGTATTCATTCATTCTATATGTTTAAATTAAGGTGGTGTATGAATATTTAATTTGTGTCAAGAGCCTGCTTTCTATGTATGCTATTAGTTCAAAAGTGTGTTTTACAATTAAAGGGGCTGTGTCACTTTTTAATAGTGGTTAATAATTGGGCTCTATTATTTCATCTATTTTACATATCAGCAATGTAAAGCCTGTGATGCCTGCACCACTGATTACAAACAAATGATGTTTAATAGACGATTTACAATTGGCCCAGATCATTCTGTGCATGCACCCCCACATCATAAACAACTGGTTAAGGACCAACATGTAAACATCAATAACATGCAATTAGCATCACAGATGCCGCTAGCTACATATCGCTGGTATTGATATGTCGGCCCTTGGCAGCAGGCATGGGTAATTGGGTACATGTAAGGTAAACCAGATTCCCTGCACCAGAAAACCAGTGCAGGCTTATGCTCATATTTGTGCGCATTGCTCACATGCTAATACTTCTAGGCAAAGGGGCAATAGATTTACTTTTCCAGTTCATCATGCTCACATTCGTGCACGCACTCGCACACATATACGCGCACCTGTGCATGCAAATTAGTGTGCGTAGTGCCCAGTGGCCTATTTAAACTGGTCTGTCACCATGAGCAGTTGCCGAATGGTCTTCAGCTTGTACCTGTATTCCTGAGACCCGATCCTTTGAAACTGCTTACCTGTGTATGACCCGGGTTTCATCTGAAGTTTGCCTTTGCTCCTGGATTAACCTTGTTCATCTGACCTCGGCCTGTTTACTGGACTCATCTTTGCCTGCTGATTCTGTACTGCGCTGCTCGGCTGTTATCGACCTTGGCCTGCTTCCTGGACTTGCTCTGCTTGCTGACTTGGTCCCTTGTCACCTGGCTTCCGCAGGTCACTGCCTGCATACCGGCTCTGATACCATCTCCTGCTCTGGTGCCAAGCTGCTTCAGTATCCTGTTCTTACCTGGACTGTGACCCCCAGCTTCATCCACCCAAGAGCGAACTTCAGCAGCCAGATACTCCAGCACTCATGCCACTCCGTGCCCTCACACTGTCTCCACCTTCAGAAGTGTTGGGCAGGAGGTGCAAGAGAGGCATTCACAACATTCCAGTTGTCACCAGTTACGTGATAGTACATGTACACGAGTGTGCATGCACGCATTTCAATGTTAGCAAAAATGTTTACATGCATATATTACAAAATACAGCCAAAAATATGGCCACAGATGCAATGGTGTTTGTTTTTTTTGCGCTGTTGAACACAGTAGAACATTCCACTGTCCAGCACAGCTGCAGAATAGACCCAGTGTCTTCTATAGTGCTACATGCAGACACGTACAAAACTATGCACTGTATGCATCGCTACATTCAGCGTTTTTAGGTGTAAATGAGTATGTAATGAATGAGTGTGTATGAGTGTAAATATATAAATATATGCCTGAAAAAAATAAAAATTCTGCAATACACACACTTTTCTTCATATTTTATCCCTTTACAAATACTGCAGGTATATAAAAATAGCTGTTGATGTACATCACTTTATGTTTGAGCTGACAACACGGTGCCTCTGCTGCACTAAAATCTGAAGTGTTATCAGCTCTGCCTGCCGGATTACAAACGTCCCCTTCTCCTCATCTCTATAACATAATGAGGAGTAGTTCTATAGTCCAGATGGGGAGAACAAACACACTTTTTTGTGGATATACTGTACCTATACAGAAAATGGAGAAAAAAATTAAATAAAAGTGCTACGTCTATCAAATAACAGGTTCTAGCTATCACATTTCTCAGTAATTAGGTTTTTGTAGCATTTAAAAAAGCAGCTTTGGGGCTGTTAAAATGGCCAGAGACTAATAGTATTTCTCTCAAAATAGATTTTCTAATCCTTTGTGGGATGAACAACATTTGTTTTTGACTGCACTGATGAGAAAATTCCTCAACATGATGGAAAATATTTCTCAAAAAATTTCTAACAGCATAAGTGACTTTTGTTTGGGAAGGTCTTTTTGGCTCCTCCTTTTCTCTCTGTGGCCTTACAGCCCCTGTAGGTTTCTGGCCTCCTTCAGAAATAAAACTTATTCCACTTTATACTGTTAATCTACAACCCCTGGCAAAAGTATAGAATCACTACTCTTGGAAAATGTTCATTCAATTGTTTAACTGTGTAGAAAAAACTAATCACAGATATGCCTCAAAACTATTTTCATTTGACATTCCAACTTTCTGGCTTTAAAGCGGAGGTTCACCCTAAAATTACACTTTTTATTCCTGTAATCCTAGTGCTATGTACAATACTGTGTCACTAACCTTTTTAAGTTTTGGATGCTGTAAAAGAAGTACATCTTCGGAATTCTGTTGTACTTCCTGCTTTTCCTCCCGCGGGAGTGGGCGGGTCCTTTGGTTTGCCCGGCGGCCCTAAGTGTCCTGGGATGTCATCACAACGGGGCGTGTACTTAATGTTGACGCCCGTTGTGATGGCAACCAGGAAGTGTTGACGGCGCTGCTCGCCGTCAACACTGCACTTGAGCGAGATACAGCAGTGAATGCCGGGAGACGCGCATTCATCGCTACCCGGAAATCTATGCTTGTGGGCTTCAAGATGCCCACAAGCAAAATGGAAAATCAAGGAAACATTTTATAAGTGTTTATTTCTTCAAAAAACGGACGGGGGATGTTATGTAGCGCTGGAGATGTGAGTACATTACAGTCATCATTAGTCACATTGAATGCACAAAAAGAAAAAACATGTATGGACCGCGGAACCTCCGCTTTAAGAAACACTCAAAAAAATAAATTAAAAAAAATAAAGAAAACTGTAGTCAATTGCAACTGTTTTTGCAGATCAAGCATGCAAAAAAAATATGAAATCACTCAATTCTGAGGAAAATATTATGGAATCACCATGTACTTTGCAGCTCTAGGACAAACATCTGCATCAGATTATATAAACACTTAAAAAAAAAACTGTACTCAATTGCAACTGTTTTCGCAGATCAAGCATGCAAAAAAAATATGGAATCACTCAATTCTTAGGAAAATATTATGGAATCACCATGTACTTTGCAGCTCTAGGACAAACACCTGCATCAGATTACATCCTGAAAAAAATGATGTCATTATCACCAAACATTCTTTCAATTGATGGGATAAGAAAAGTGTCCAAAATCTCAATATAAACTTGTGCATTTATTGAAGGATTATTGTCTGTCATCTCCCCTGTACATTTACCTGACATGCAACCCCATATCATCAATGAATATGAAAATGTGCATGTTTTTTTCCGGCAGTCGTCTTTATACATTTCAGTGGAACCAAACAAAAGTTCCAGCATCATCACACTGCCCAATGTAGATTTGTGATTCATCTTGTTTTTTTTCTGTTTTGGTGTTAGTGATGGTTTTCAGGTTTGCATGCGGTATATGGAAAAACACCTAAATACCAAATGCGATTTGCTTTTGTGAATGAAGCCCAATATATTAAGTTTACCTGTAGGTTTCATGTACACGGGGTGTTTGAAAACCTCCTCTGAATGCTGGAACTTGGCAACTAGTAACCGATAGACATGTGCGATTAGTTTCGTACGAATCGAAAATTCGTACAAATTTTTCGAAATTCGTACATTTGTACGAATCCAAATTAAGAATTTTTTCGAATACGAATTCTGTACGAAATTTCGAAAAATTTGTACGAAATTTCGTATCCAAATTATCCGAATCCAAACTACCAAATAAGACATGAAAATTCGAGAAAGCGATAGGTAAATATTTTTTGGTCGAATGTGACTAACCTTAACTCTATTAGTCCAAGATTATTCTACATAGAGAGAAAAGATTTGACATTATAGAGAGAAAAGATTCGACATTATAGAGAGAAAAGATTTGACATTATAGAGAGAAAAGATTCGACATTATAGAGAGAAAAGATTCGACATTATAGAGAGAAAAGATTCGACATTATAGAGAGAAAAGATTCGACATTATAGAGAGAAAAGATTTGACATTATAGAGAGAAAAGATTTGACATTATAGAGAGAAAAGATTTGACATTATAGAGAGAAAAGATTCGACATTATAGAGAGAAAAGATTCGACATTATAGAGAGAAAAGATTGCTGCTGTAATTGGGTGGGGGAAGTACATTTGCGGTCGAATCATTTGTTCGTTCCGATTCTACATTATAGAGAGAAAAGATTGCTGCTGTAATTGGGTGGGGGAAGTACATTTGCGGTCGAATCATTTGTTCGTTCCGATTCTACATTATAGAGAGAAAAGATTCGACATTATAGAGAGAAAAGATTCGACATTATAGAGAGAAAAGATTCGACATTATAGAGAGAAAAGATTCGACATTATAGAGAGAAAAGATTCGACATTATAGAGAGAAAAGATTGCTGCTGGAATTGGGTGGGGGAAGTACATTTCCGGTCGAATCATTCGTTCGTTCCGATTCGACATTATAGAGAGAAAAGATTCGACATTATAGAGAGAAAAGATTCGACATTATAGAGATAAAAGATTGCTGCTGGAATTGGGTGGGGGAAGTACGGTACATTTCCGGTCGAATCATTTGTTTGTTCCGGTCGAATCGTTCGTTATACGTGTCGTACGGAATTCGTATTTCGTACGAATTTGAATTGAATTCCGTACACGGATTACGAATTACGATTTTTTTTTAATACGAAACGGAACGGAACGAAACGGAACAAATTTTTCGACGGCTCCCATGTCTAGTAACCGACATTTAAAAAACGGCCGTTTTGCCACTTTTACCAGCCGCGTTTAGAAGCGTTTTCGTTTAGAAGCGTTTTCAATAGGGAATCCTTTCTGACCGTTTGTAATGGTAGAAAAGAAACTTTCTACAAAGATCTCTCTCCATCCTAACCATCAGCTCCTGAGGGTGTAGCGCTACATAGAATTCTTCATTGGTACTCCTTATGTATCAACTTTTTTACCAAAACCAAAATCCTTCTTTCTCATTTGCATAGTCTGTCCCCCCATTCCTTTGTTATTACCCATGTCACAAGACCATTGCTCCATATGAAGCAATACGTTTAATTCTAGTTCTAGAAATACAAATTTAAGATTTCTGTGACAAAGTGTTTGTTCTCATTAGCTTCTTTAGTAAATAATATAATCTATCCCCAGCAGCAATTGTTCTTATTTTCTGGGGCAGATTGTTGTCTGCATTTACTGAGAAACCCAGGAAGCAGAGTTAGTTTATTCTCACATATCTATTCCCTCCACAACACATCTTATGTTTTTCCATTTTCTTCCAAGGTCAGTTCAGTGTCTTTTCATATCCAACATCAACAAAGAAATTCCACTTGTAGGATGACATCATCTGTCTCTGTATACAATCATCATAGCGCTGCTTAAAGGAAACCTGTCATCAGTAGGAAACCGGCAGTGAAGCCGCAAGGCTCCACTGACGTTTTCCCTAAAGCCTCATACACACTATCGGATTTCCATCGGACAAATGTGTGGATTTTTGACTGAAGGGCGTTGGCCGTGAACTTGTTCTGCATACAGACGGCAGAACTTTTTCAGCCAACATTCACGAAACTTCGTGGTTTTTCTGCTCTTTAGCTCCACCCTTTGGGCAACTTCTGCTAATGTTGTCTGATGTTTAGCATTGGTTCGGAGCATGCGTTTTTGTACTTTGGATTTTAGTCCGACGAAATTGTGTACACACGATCGGATAATCCGACAGAACACATTTGTTGTCGGACAATTTGAGAGCATGACCATCCAACATTTGTTGTCGGAAATTCCGACAACATTTGTCCGATGGAGCATACAGACGGTCGGATTATCTGACCAAACACGTCCCTCACACAATTGTCGGAATATCTGATTGTGTGTATGGGCCTATAGTTAGAATGGAGGGGCCTGCACCCGATCCGATGAACGGATCGGCCTCCCGGGGGGGGGGGGGGGGCGACATCATGGGCTTCCTGGACAGGTAAGTGTCCTTATTAAAAGTCAGCAGCTACAGTGTTTGTAGCTGCTGACTTTTTTTTTAAAAATGTTTGTGGCTGGAACTCCACTTTAAGTTACTTCAGTGGCCTGATTTCCGGGCCTAGGCAAATTATGTCATATATCCCAGAAGTCTTCAGGAGAGGAGAAGGGGTTTTCTGAGCTAAGCGCACCCTCCATCTAACATGTCTGAGCTAAGGGCAGATGGATTCCAGGAAGTAAATGCTACACAAATGATCTGCCCTTACTCAAGATGGCCTAGACCAGAAATGCCAGGGGGTGTTTTTCAAAGTGATTTCTCAGCAAAATAAAGCATTTGGATAAGAATGGATGGGTGTATTTGCTTTGAAAATTAAATAGCATTTTTGGTTTGTAGTGCTCAGATGCAATGTAATTCCACTTTAACTTTAAGGCCTCATGCCCACGGACGTTTTTACAGCCGCGTTTTTGAGCGTTTTTTACAGCTTAAAAACGCCTGTCCATGTTAGTCTATAGCTTTATGCCCACCTAGACGTTTTTGAGCTGCAAATAGCATAGATGTTTTTAAGCTGTAAAAAAAAAACAGGACCAGTGCGTTCCTCAGCGTCAGCGTTAGGCAGAAAAAAACGCGAAGCGTCAAAAAACGCGCAAAAACGCTGCAATTGCGTTTTTCAGCTCCGACGTTTTTTTTTTTTTTTTCAAAAAAAATAATTATACAATAACAAAAGCAGCTGTAAAAACGTCCATGGGCATGAGGCCTAATATTCACTTTACGTTTGATAACTGCATTAATATGGTATAGTGCTAGATGCCTGAAACTTACAAAATCTAATTTTGGGCCCCTTCATGTAATGATTGTTTAGTCTAGAGGTCTTCTTCTTTGGTTGTACGGTTGAACCCTCCTCAAAATTATCATGTACAATAAGGACCAGTAGTTCTTAATATACACGGGACTCCCAAGTGTGATTTTTATAAGCAGAATGGAGTTTAGCTTTAAATTGTATGTACAGTATCTCACAAAAGTAAGTACACCCCTCACATTTTGGTAAATATTTTATTATATCTTTTCATGTGACAACACTGAAGAAATTACACTTTTCTACAATGTAAAGTAGTGAGTGTACAGCGTGTATAAAAGTGTAAATTTGCTGTCCCCTCAAAATAACTCAACACACAGCCATTAAAGTGGTTGTAAACCCACTAATCTTTTTTTTTTTTTTTTGCCAACCTGCAAGATAAAGGCATAATGAGCTAGTATGACTAGCATACTAGCTCATTATGTACCACTTACCTTAGATCGGGGCCCCCGAAGCAGTCCGCGTCCCTCTCTCCAGACGCAGACATCACTGCGGCGATAGCCGGAATGTTACTTCCGGGTATCGCCGCACCAGCCAATCACAGCGCCGCTCCGGCGCTGTGATTGGCCGGAGCTGCGAAGATGTGACTCCGCGCATGCGCGCGGGAGCCGTCACATTCGGCTATGCCCAGCGATTGCTGGGAAGTAGCCGATTTTGTGAATGGGATTAACCCCATGAACGGGCCGTTGTCTACGGCGCGCATGCGCCGTAGACAGCTGCGCCTGTCATTTTTAGTAAATATCTCCTAAACCGTGTAGGTTTAGGAGATATTTCTTGCACCTACAGGTAAGCCTTAATCTAGGCTTACCTGTAGGTGCAAGTTGAAAAAGTGGGTTTACAACCACTTTAATGTCTAAACCACTGGCAACAAAAGTGAGTACACCCCAAAGTGAAAATGTCCAAATTGGGCCCAAAGTGGAAATATTTTGTGTGTCCACCACTATTTTCCAGCACTGCCTTAACCCTCTTGGGCATGGAGTTCACCAGAGCTTCACAGGTTGCCACTGGAGTCCTCTTCCACTCCTCCATGATGACATCACAGAGCTGGTGGATGTTAGAGACCTTGCTCTCCTCCACCTTGCATTTGAGGATGCCCCACAGATGCTCAATAAGGTTTAGGTTTGGAGACATGCTTGGCCAGTCCATCACCTTTACCCTCCGCTTCTTTAGCAAGGCAGTGGTCATCTTGGAGGTGTGTTTGGGGTCATTATCATGTTGGAATACTGCCCTGCGGCCCAGTGTCCGAAGGGAGGGGATCAGTATGTCACAGTACACGTTGGCATTCATGGTTCCCTCAATGAACTGTAGCTCCCCAGTTTCGGCAGCACTCATGCAGCCCCAGACCATGACACTCCCACCACCATGCTTGACTGTAGGCAAGACACACTTGTCTTTGTACTCCTCACCTGGTTGCCGCCACACGCTTGACACCATCTGAACCAAATAAGTTTATCTTGGTCTCATCAGACCACAGGACATGGCTCCAGTAATCCATGTCCTTAGTCTGCTTATCTTCAGCAAACTGTTTGTGGGCTTTCTTGTGCATCATCTTTAGAAGAGGCTTCCTTCTGGAAAGACAGCCATGCAGACCAATTTGATGCAGTGTGTGGCGTATGGTCTGAGCACTGACAGACTAACCCCCCACCCCTTCAACCTCTGCAACCTCTGCAGCAATGCTGGCAGCACTCATACATCTATATCTCAAAGACAACCTCTGGATATGACGCTGAGCACGTGCACTCAACTTCTTTGGTCGACCATGGTGAGGCCTGTTCTGAGTGGAACCTGTCCTGATAAACCGCTGTATGGTCTTGGCTACCGTGCTACAGCTCAGTTTCAGGGTCTTGGCAATCTTTTTATAGCCTAGACAATCTTTATGTAGAGTAGCAATTCTTTTTTTCAGCCATGAGGTGCCATATTGAACTTGCAGTGACCAGTATGAGAGAGTGATAACACCAAATTTAACACACCTTCTCCCCATTCAGACCTGAGAC
Organism: Rana muscosa; assembly: GCA_029206835.1. NCBI lineage: Eukaryota > Metazoa > Chordata > Amphibia > Anura > Ranidae > Rana > Rana muscosa. Next base: position 150,339,218 of record CM055117.1, read on the forward strand.
CTTACACTAACGAGTCACATGACACCGGGGAGGGAAAATGGCTAATTGGGCCCTATTTGGACATTTACACTTAAGTCTGTACTCACTTTTGTTGCCAGCAGTGTAGACATAAATGGCTGTTGAGTTATTTTGGGGGGACAGCAAATTTACACTGTTATACAAGCTGTACACTCACTACTTTACATTGTAGCAAAGTGTAATTTCTTCAGTGTTGTCACATGAAAAGATATAATAAAATATTTACAAAAATGTGAGGGGTGTACTCACTTTTGTGATATACTGTATGTACAAAACTTTTTTTTAAAGTGTTAGATAGTGACGGAGTGAATAAAACCAGTGGGGATACTTATTCTGGTGACGACTGTCTCACAGAAGAACTACCCTTAGTTTATGGAGATTTTCTTTGACTTCTAGAACAGGATATGATGGAAATTTCCCCAACAGGATGCAGACGGTAAAAAATAAACTGGAAGATATTTACGCTTTACCAGCTCTATTCAAAACTAAAAACAACGTTTTGGCTTTAGATACAATATTCACTGCCTAATATTATAGTTTCTCAACCCCTTCCTACAATGTAAAAAAATGAATCTAATAGTTTTACATATTGCAGCAATATCCACACATGTAGGACATTCGACATTAGAGGGGATTTATTCTCCAAAAGCAAATACACCTTTGCACAATGATACTGACTAACATTCCAATGTTTCTCTACTCTCTCAGTTTCTCTTCCTTCCTCGGCTAATGTCACACCAGTGTTGATGGAGAGGGTTGTAATGGTGCACAATAAAAAGCTGCCGCTTTGTGTAACTAAAAGGCAGGCTTGATCCACCCACTAACTTTTATAGAATTTTTGGGTACATTTTAGGCTATTTGCCAAGGCACCCCTGAAAAAATCTGAAGGCACCCCAGGGGGCCTAAGGTGCCTGGGCACCCTGGTTGAAAAAGGCTGGCTTAGAGCACTGAAGCTTCTATTCAGCTTCAATGTAAAATTCCTGTCAGCCCCAGATTTAGCATGCTTTCTATTAGACAGAAAGTGTCTATAGACAGAGGCTTTGCCGCTAGGTCACATTGCCAGTTTTGCCAGCAAAGACACATTATTATTATTATTATTAAAAAACAACATTTATATAGTGCCAACAGTTTACGCTTTACAACATAAGAGCAGACAGAACACTTACAATACAATCTAATACAGTAGGAATCAGAGAAGGCCCTGCTCATTAGAACTTACAATCTAATGCTGGCCATACACGGGTCGAATTTCAAAATAATTTTCTTTCGAAAATCGTATCTAAGAATTTTCGTTCGAATTTCGCGCCATTAGTGGCCTGCGGCAACAGTTGATTTTCGTGCGGCAAGCAAATTTGAGTAATCGGACATGTTGGAAATTTTATGAAAAACAAACGATTTTCTAATCAATGATGGGAGAATCGTGTGAGAAATATAATATAAAAAGGAATTTGCATGTGCAAGAAAAGAAAATTCCCAGAAAGAAAAGAAGATTCCCGGCCCCGAAAATTAATTTCTGTAGCAACATGAGGTGAAATTGAAGGCTTGGTCGGCCAAATTTCGAAAATCAATGGTGGCACCATCGTATCACAAAAAAAAAAACTTTCTGATTTTGAAAAGAAAATTTGTTTGAATTTCAACCATGGATGTTCTGCTTAAAGCGGAGTTCCACCCAAATTTGGAACTTCCGCTTAATCCACTCCTCGCCCCCTTACATGCCACATTTGGGGGGGGAGTGGGGGCTTCAGTAGGAGTGGGACTTCCTGTCCCACTTCCTCCTTCCGCCCTGGGGCCACCTAGGCGATTTGTCATAGCGCCTTTTGGCGGCCCCTCCCTGTAGGCGATCACCTGGGAAGTGACAGGTCCCAGGCGATCGCCTGTCCACTCAGAGAGCGCTGCGCCGTTCGCGCATGCGCAGTGAGTGCCTGGCCATGAAGCCGAAAGCTATCATGCCCGGGTGCCCACACTATAAATGGAGGCACCGGCGGAGAAGGGGGGGGGAGCTCCGGGCGTCGCGTCGCTGGACAGTGGAACAGGTAAGTGTATGTTTATTAAAAGCCAGCAGCTACACTTTTTGTAGCTGCTGACTTTTAATAAACATAAAAAAGGCTGGAACTCCCCTTTAAGCGGGAGGGTCAAGAGATATAAAAGGTAATAACTGTGGGGAATGAGCTGATGGAGTGCAGTTGTTAGGGTTTTCAGGGATCATCTAAAAGTGGACAGACTAGGAGATAGTCGAAAAGATTGGGGTAGGGAGTTCCAGACGGTGGGAGAGGCTCTGGAGAAGTCCTGGAGGTGAGAAGGGAAGGAGGTGACAAGGTAGCTAGAGAGCAGGAGGTCTTATGCCGCGTACACACGATCATTTTTCCCGTCGGGAAAAATTAAATTTTTTCCTTTGGACGAGAAAAACGATCATCTGTGGGCTTTTTGTCATTTTTCCCGACGGGAAAAACGGCATTAATCACGACGAGAAAAATTAGAACATGCTCTATTTTTTCTCGTCGTGATTCCTGTCATTTTTTTCCGCGGCAGTGTTTCCCATAGGGGAACACTGCCGCGGAGCCTACACACGGTTGTTTTTCTCGCCAAGAGAAAAAATGACGGGAAAAATGGCCGTGAGTGGGGGAACAAGCCGTTCCCTCGTTTTTCCTGTCGTGATTCACGGCGGTGTTTTCACCGCCGTGAATCACGATCGTGTGTACGCGGCATCAGGAGGAACAAAGAGAACAATTACGTTGGTATTTTGAGACTAGGTTAGAGATGTAGCTAGGGGCAGAGTTGTGGATGGCTTTGTAAGTTGTTAGTATATTGAATTTAATTTGTTGGGTGAGCGGAAACCAGTGGAGGGATTGGCAGAGAAGAGTAGCAGACACTGAGCAGTTGGTAAGGTGAATGAGTCTTACAGCAGCATTCATGGTGGACTGAAGGGGGGATATTCTATGTAAAAGTAATCCAGGAATAAGGGAGTTGCAGTAGTCCAGACGAGAGGACGAGAGATAACCAGGGAGTGAACAAGGAGCTTTGTAGGGACATTGGTTAGGAAGGGACATATTTTGGAGATGTTGCGGAGGTTGAGCAGGCAAGCTTTGGACATTGATTGGATGTTGGGCCAAAAGGATAGTTTAGACTCCAGGATTACACCTAGCACCCAGACATGTGGGGATGGGTTGATAGTTGAGCCGTCGATCTTGACAGAGAAATCAGGGGAGGTGGCACATGGGGGAGAAAATATTACATAAAACATTATCTTGCAAACCAATAATGCCCTCATTGAACCAATCATTATTGAATGGAAAAAATCGAATTACCATTTCTGTAGCCATCAGAAATAAAACATACTGTGTGGAAGAGGTCTACTGTATAGCAAGGTGCTTTCACCAGTCGCTGTTATAAGGATATTAAGAAAATGCAGATCAAATTATTTAGCTGTTTTCTTTTTCATAGACAGTCAGGACAACACCATTTAAATGTTGAAAACATTCTGTGCAGATTAATTACTTACAGTAACTGCAGAGAGTGGTAGGAAAATAAATGAGAAGATAGACAATAGCTGATCTGCAAACAAAGGTGCAGTGTTTGCTCTCCGGCACTAAATCTGGCTTCACTTCAACAGACAGAATCCACTTTCTGTGCTGAGAAAACCTGCTTCTAGCAGGCTATGCTGTCATAGAAACACTGGGAGGATTCAGCCACTGTGGGAAAATAAACCAAGCAATCAGAGATAAACATCGACGCCCAGTGATAGAATTAGTACGAACAAATACCACTTGAAAAGAATTCTAGATAGAGGGGTACCTTGTGGCATAACACTCCTAAGTCCTATGTGCCCTGACTAAACTGGCATGACTTTTGAGTGTGTACTCATTCTGGGCCATGTGATGATACATATACAGCCCCATTGGACAGATTGGAAGTATTTCAAGAAAGCAAGAATATTACTTTATAGTTGATAAAAGTAGCACAGAGTGAGATTCTTCACAACCATTTAGGATGCACGTCACTTTTACCCCTTAGCAGCAGCTAAGCTGGTGGACACCACCAAGTTCAGGGTAAAGCCTTGTACACACGGGCAGGAATCTCGTCGGGAAAAAAAAACGTTGGTTTTCCCGACGAGATTCCCGGCAAGCTTGCCTTGCTCGCCGAGTGTACACACGGCCATTCAAAAGAACCGCCGTTCTTTTGAATGGCAAGAACGCGGTGACGTCATCAACTACGACAAGCCTGCGCTTGTCACATTCTATGCCGTCGCCGCCATCTTGCTACACCCTACACTACCCTTGTATGCTACCATCAAAGTCTTTTCGAGCATGCGCGGGTTTACCATGGACAGGTAAGCATACACACTCACAGTTTTCTCGTCTGGAAACAGGCCGACGAGAATCCCAACGAGAAAATAGAGAGCAGGTTCTCAATTTTTCTCGGCGAGATTCCCGGCAGTTTTCCAGATGAGAAACCATACACACGACCGGTATTCTCGGCAACAAGCTCTCCCAGCAGCTTTCTTGCCGAGAAAACCGGCCGTGTGTACGAGGCTTTATACTTCAGACAGGGCGTGCTCCTCAGAATGCTTCCTCTGTCATGGACAGGATTCCTCTTGGCATCCAGGTTATCCCCTCTTCACATGCTTTTCTCCAGATGCAGACAGTAAACGCAAACAACAGTCTCTATCTTTGAGGGGACTGAGCCATTCTCAACCAAGGTTATATTTTATTTTATTTTTTATGTTAGGTGGTTTAATTCTATAGCATCCACTATTGTATAACGTCCTGGGTTTTAAGTACTGCAATTGTAATTTAGGTTGTTATGCGTCTGTTTTACTGTGAGTTGAAAACAGTTCTATCCAGCAGCATCTCTCTGGTCTGGACTGGATTCAAAGTGTAGCACCATCTAGTGTGATACTAGTGTAGGTGTAGGTAAATTCATGTTTTGGTTCATAGTTAACTAATGAGTCTTGAATCTGGGTCAAGAGTTTATTGCAGGTCAGGGCTGGATGACTCATACAGTCAGGTTTGTGGTGCCTCCCCCTGCATCTTGTAGTTTGGAGAAACTTCTAGAAGCTGGAGGGCAGAGACCAGGAGGGTTGATCTGCATACTTAGGGAAGTTTGGCCAATCCCCAGGCAGTGGGCCTGGCATGGTGGCTAAACCAGCCTTTAAATATGTGTGAGTCATGCTAGCAGGGGAGTCGGTGGGAGATGGAGATGGAGTGCCGAGGAGACTGTCAGTGACCCTTGAGGGGAGATCAGGGCCATGTGGGGGCAAAACCACCCCTTTCAGGACTCCTTGCTCTTCTTTACACTGAAGATAGTTCTTAATGACATTAGCTGCATGTTTGGGGTCGTTGTCCTACTGCAGAATAAATTTGGGGCCAATCACACGCCTCCCTGATGGTATGGCACGATGGATAAGCATCTGCCTGTATATCTCAGCACTAAGGACACTATTGATCGTGACCAAATCTCAAATTCTATTTGCAGAAAGGCAGCCCCAAACTCTCAATTAACCTCCACCATGCTCACTGATGCCTGCAGACATTAATTATTGTACCGTTCTCCAGCCTTCCAAGAACAAAACTGCCTCCTGCTACAACCAAATATCTCAAATTTTGACTCATCAGTCCAGAGCACCTGCCATTTTATGCACCCCAGTTTCAATGTTTTCATGCATAGTTGAGTCGCATAGCCTTGTTTCCACATCAAAGGTGTAGCTTATTGGCCGCAATTCTTCCATAAAGACTATTTATGGCCAGACTTCTCCAGACAGTAGATGACAATTTATGTTAAAACAGACAGTTTCGTTGCACACATTCACATATACCAAAAGTATTGGAACACCTGCCTTTACACGCACACGACCTTTAATGGCATCTCAGTCTTAGTCCAAAGGGTTCAATATTGAGTTGGCCAACCCCTTGCAGCTATAATAGCTTCAACTCTTCCAGAAGCACATTTGTGAGGTCAGGCACTGATGTTGGGAGAGAAGGCCTGGCTTGCAGACTGTGCTTTAATTCATCTCAAAGGTGTTTCTATCGGGTTGTGCAGGCCAGTCAAGTTCCTCCACCCCAAACTCGCTCATCCATGTGTAGCAGAGTCTCCTTTAAGGCCCCGGGACTACGTTACCCAGAACCCCGTTCGGCACCCAGAGTGCAATTGGCCACCGCAGAGACTCATGGGAGGGGCTATTTAAGAAATAGGCGACGTGGAGTTCGGCCTCTTTGGACACCGCGCTGCAAGCAACAGCTTCTTCCTGTGCGGATCTGCTGCAGTGCAAGGCCTGAAGCCTGGGGCCTTGCGCAACTTCCAGAGAGCCTTCCACCCCACTGCGGAGCCTGGGTGGCACCTGACTTGTCGAGTGAGGACATCAGTTGGATCGGGGATCCGATCGTGGCGGACGCCTTTTGCGGAGACACAGCGGGTGGAAGTCCCGGACTGGGATCGCGTCCGCAGTGGTGAGCGAGCACTTGATTATCCTTATAGACTGTGCTTGTTTAGGCCTATAGACTGCCTTGGCCCACCAATCGTTTGTTTGTTGTTCCACTGGAGACCGGTAGCAGGACAGAGTTAAAGGGTCTCCAGTACAGTGTTCATAGTGACTGACAATTTGTGGATTACAAATACTGTTCATCAAGTGCACCACCGAAAGTTTGCATGCAAAGAAATCCCTATTCAAAAGACTGAGATTTATCCTACGTCAGGCCTGACCAGGGAGGGGAGATAGAATATTGTTTAGTGCGCCACAGGGCGCATCTACCATAATAGCTACGCGTGGTGGATTACCGCGCTGCGTCATTATTGCATGCTAGGCCTATTGCTGCAGGGCTCTGTAAGCAAGTTGTATGTGATATATTTTGCCTATGCCTTTTTACAACCAAAGTAAAACTGTTATACTTGATCTCTTGCATCGGTGTGTTGTCTTATTGCAAAGAGGTTACCTTTGCACTACTGCCTGATTGTGATACAAGAAGAACCCCTAGACTAGCTGTGCCAGAGTGGGTCGAGTAGATTACCGGGGGTTGGGGGTGCTGTACGCAGGGCCCGAAACAAATCCAGCGGCTCTCTTAACTGGGGGTAGCGCTACACATGTCTTTATGAACCTTGCTTTGTGCACTGGTGTGCAGTAGGGTTGCTACCTCATCCCTTTAAAACCGAACACATATTAATTACACAGGTTCTGTGGCTGATTAAGGAGGTAATTAAACTCACTTGGTGCCTTATCTGCATTAAATTAGCCTCGTATTAAAATTAGCCTCTTATTAAAATTAGCCTCCTATTTAAATTAGAACCTGTATAATTCATTAGGGTTCGGGTTTAAAGGAATGAGGTGGGAACTCCAGTGTGCAGTCATGTTGGAGCAGGAAGGGCCAACCCCAAACTGTTCCCACAAAGTTGGGAGCATGAAATTGTCCAAAATGTCTTGGTATGCTGACGCCTTAAGAGTTCCCTTCACTGGAACAAAGGGGCCAAGCCCAACCACTGAAAAACAAGGTCCATAAAGACATGGATGAGCGAGTTTGGGGTGGATGCACTTGTCTGGCCTGCACAGAGTCCTGACCTCAACCCGATAAAACACCTTTGGGATGAATTAGAGCGGAGACTGCGAGCCAGGCCTTCTCATCCAACATCAGTGCCTGACCTCACAAATGCGCTTCTGGCAGAATGGTCAAACATTCCCATAGACACACTCCTAAATCTTGTGGACAGCCTCCCCAGAAGAGTTGAAGCTGTTATAGCTACAAAAGGTGGGTGAACTCAATATTGAACCCTACGGACTAAGACTGGGATTCCATTAACGTTCATGTGCGTGTAAAAGGAGGTGTCCCAATACTTTTGGTAATATAGTGTATACGGGAGCCACAGTGCCTACACCAAGGCTTCTCTGTATACCAAGGTATGAATGCTATATTTTTGAGAGTCTCCAAGTTGGATCATATAAAGCAGTGGATACATTTTTGTATAGCTTGTAAGCTGCAGTGCCGAGAGGGGGAGCGTGTGGTACACAAATTACGAAAAACTTGACTCAGTCAGGGAAGGTAAAGAAACTCATTAGGTTTTTAGTTTTGTATATCACATATTAATTTGCTTTTCGGACTTGTCATACAGGAGTGTTTTATTGTATGTAAAAGCTGAAGTTTAGGTATGGCAAATTTTTCAACATTTTTGTAGTAGCTTGATACACTTTACCATTGGGCGACAGTAAGGTGCCCATTAACACAGTAAGTGACACCCTATGTTATCACTGAAGTGTTTTTATAAGATTAAAGCGGAGTTACACCCAAAAGTGGAACTTCCGCTTTAAGCACTCCTCGCCCCCTTACATGCCACATTTGGCATGTAATTTATTTTTGGGGGGGAATGGGTGCTTAGTTTTAAATGGGACTTCCTGTCCCACTTCCTGCTTCCAAGTACGGGCCACCTAGGCGACTCCTCCTCTCCCCCTTCCCTCTCTGCAATCTTATAGGACACGTTGCAGGTCCCAGAAGATTGCCTGTCCACTCGGAGAGTGCAGCGCGACTCACGCATGCGCAGTGCGCGCCCGGCCGTGAAGCCACAAGCTGTCACGGCCCGGTGCCCACAGTTTCAATGGAGGCACCGCCGAGAGGAGGGGGAGAAGAGCGAGGATCCGTGTGGCCGCATCGCTGGACCGTGGGACAGGTGAGTGGCTGTTTATTAAAAGTCAGCAGCTACACTTTTTGGAGCTGACGAATTTTAATAAACCAAAAAAAAAAAGCCTGGTACTCCGCTTTAACTTGGCTGAGACTCTCAGTGCCTTATTATTTCAAATCATAGTACAAAAGTTGCTATTAATATTTAATTTCAATCTAAATAATTAATCAGGTTCCCTTTCTTTTAACTTTCCGTTAACACTGGTTTTTGTTCCTATTCAGTTCTGTCTTCCAAATAGGCACAATAATCCATAATTTAAATGAAAAGAAGTTGAAAAAAATATATGGTTATTTCACGAATAACAATAATGGCAGTGCAGTAGTTCTACTAGAAAAATATTGTATATGTTTTAAATGGAGCAATAAATGCTTAGAGCCTCTGTCAGGTTTTTATGTATACCTTCACCCATTCTTCGTTGAATATAACTGTATCCTAACAATTTCCCATTGGGATTAATTAAGTATTCTGAATCCCAAACCTATTGAGGGGATTTCCCCTCACTTTCTGTCATAGGCCAAAAACAAAATTGTACAGTGGAACCTCGGTTTACGAGTAACGCGGTTAACGAGCATTTTGAAAGACAAGCAACTTTTAAAAAAAATTCTGACTCGGTTTGCAAGTGTTGTCTCGCAAAATGAGCAGAATTCAAGCTAATGTGCTGTGCAGTACTGCATTTTGCCTGAGGTGCGGGGGCGCCGGAGCCGAGCAGAGCCGAGCGGAGCCGTTCGGAAATACAGCCGAGCTGTCCCCGAGCCTTTCCGAGGCTCTCCGGCACCCCCCACCTCTGGCCACATGCGGTATTGCATGCCATTGAAGTCAATGCGGAACAAATTATTTTTGTTTCCATTGACTTCTATGGGGAAACTCGCTTTGATATGCGAGTATTTTGGATTACGAGAATTCTCCTGGAACGGATTATGCTCGTAATCCAAGGTTCCACTGTATTAAAGTGAGGGTTAGAACTCCTGGAAATGTTTTTATTGCTGTCTGTGGCTTCCTGTCATGGTAGTAACTCAACAACTTATTTATTGTGACGGCATCCCTGGGACAGAAAGCGAGGGAAAATCTTTCCATTGGGGTCACAAACAAAAAACTGACAAAAATGTTATTCCCTATTCTATCCAAAATTAAAAAATAACAATTGACTGGTGTTGAGCTAAGTGAAATTAATGTTGCAGCTTATCAATTCTTAGATGTGATGGCTGCATTGTTTTTCTTTTTTAGGCTTTCTTTCTTCTATTTTCTGCTGGTGTTCCAGTCGGTAACTCTTTTGTTTTCCAAAAGAACAAGCTCTCTTCCAGATGTATCAGTTACATGGATGAGACAAAACATTTAACACTGGTAGGAGTGCTTACAATCAGGGCTGCTGTTAGAAATCACAGAGCGCTTGCAGCCTACCTGACAAATTACATTTTTAATAAAAATACACTAAAATTATTATGACTGGACACCAACACAACAAAAATCCTGCTAAACCTAAAAGATAAAACTGTATTGAGTTTATAAATAAAGCTTTGTATGTGAACGAGGTCTTCTGGATCATTCACATGGGTGCTGTGGCTAGGGTGACCACATTTCCAAACTACCATTCAGGGACACCCTCCCTTCCCAAAAATCAGCTTGTGCTGTAACGAATCACAGCACAGTGATTGGACACAAAAGGCGGGATTTATGATTTCTCCAATGACAAGCAGGGGGCGGGATTGTGCTCCTCCAGGCATTCCCGGCCAGGACAAGTACTGTCAGTGAGTAAAGCGGTGATGTGGCGGCCTTTTTTGGGGGCATCAGATTGGCCCGGGGGGGTGTCGGTGTCAGTTTCATTCCGGGACACTGTATTGTCCTGGAATGAATGTTCCCGGGACAGACCTGCAAAATGCGGGACTGTCCCGGGCAATCCGGGACATGTGGTCACCCTAGCTGTGGCCTGTACAGTATAAATGAGTGGTTTGTTTACGTGGCTGGAGCCACCTGGATCTGTATGCAGTCAGTCTGTCTATCTTACACTATAGGGATGCAGCAGCTGTGTACATAGCCACAGATCATAATTTGTCAGGGGTGTGGGTGTATGGCCTTGAGCACAGCCAGTGTGTATTCGGGGCCACTTACCCACACCTGCACATCTGTCAAATTAGGACATGTTTGCACAGTTGTATCCCCTTGGAGTAACAGGCCTCTCCAGCCACATGACCAATATATTCATTCACATGGCCAGAGTGCTTGTGTGAATGAGTCTTGGGGGGTCATTCACATGTAAGGATGGTGAGCAGTAAAACCCCATGGTTAAGCTGCACCTTTACTGCCCACCAACCGCTGCCCCCTTTAGCAACAAAGGCAATGGCTAGGAGTGTACACATGCCACAGCCACAATTCTATGCTTCACAGCCATGCCAGAAAGTATACTCCCATCAAAGAACAAGACCTATTTGTCTGAATATCGGTGCCCTGCAAAGCACATGTTGTTGTGCGCTAGTACGGTGTTAAAGCAGGTGGTGAGAAGGTGATATACCTTGCTGTAAAGTACCTCCTCACTGCCAGTCAAATGCTCTCTGAAGAGATCTAAATACTGACCGCTCTTCAAAGAGCAAAGCACATGTAAACGAGCCCTTCCCTTTTCTTACATTTTATTTTATTTTATTTTTTTATATTTACTTTAACAGCCCTGTTGGGGGCCTTTGGTGAAATATCAGAGGTCTAAACATATCCCTATTGTCTCATTTTTGAGACAGAGAAAGAAAATGAGGACAGTTTCCTCAGTTCCTTTCTCTGTAGCCTCAGCTGCACACATGAATGAATAGGAAGCGATCTGGGCTGTCTGTTCATTCACAAACAGAAGCATAGTAAAAACAGTTTACTATATTCCAGTGATGAATGAACAATGGAGCGATTGGTACCGATTGGTACTGATCGGTGCCATAAAGAAGGAGGCTGATAAATAGGACTTATTTACCGCCCCCCCCCCCCCCCCACACTCTCCATCCTGAAATGACCCTCCTGTGTGCCCTCAGCAGCTGCCGGTGGGAGAGGAGAGAAGGAAAGCCAGCAGGCGCGGTGGCGGAAAGGGGGAACACAGGGGGGCCCAGACAGAAGTGGGAAGGGGGGGCAGGGGGGGAACACAAGAGGGCCCAGACAGTGGGTGGAAGGTGAACACACAGGGGGTCCGGGCAGCAGGAGATGGGGGTGCAGATACTAGAACTGATTCCCCTGCAGTGCTGTCAGCCCCCCCCCCTCTGGCTTCACTGCAGGGGAATCAGTTTCAGTATCTGCGCTCCCCTGCTGTCTGAACCCCCCCCCCTATGTGTACCCCTTCCACCTGCTGTCTGGACCCACCCTGTATGTACCCCTTCCACCTGCTGTCTGGACCCACCCCTGTGCGTACCACTTCCACCTGCTGTCTGGACCCCCCTGTGTGTACCCCTTCCACCTGCTGTCTGGACCCACCCCTGTGCGTACCCCTTCCACCTGCTGTCTGGACCCCCCTGTGTGTACCCCTTCCACCTGCTGTCTGGACCCACCCCTGTGCGTACCCCTTCCACCTGCTGTCTGGACCCCCCTGTGTGTACCCCTTCCACCTGCTGTCTGTACCCACCCCTGTGCGTACCCCTTCCACCTGCTGTCTGGACCCCCCTGTGTGTACCCCTTCCACCTGCTGTCTGGACCCCCCTGTGTGTACCCCTTCCACCTGCTGTCTGGACCCACCCCTGTGCGTACCACTTCCACCTGCTGTCTGGACCCCCCTGTGTGTACCCCTTCCACCTGCTGTCTGGACCCACCCCTGTGCGTACCACTTCCACCTGCTGTCTGGACCCCCCTGTGTGTACCTCTTCCACCTGCTGTCTGGACCCACCCCTGTGCGTACCCCTTCCACCTGCTGTCTGGACCCCCCTGTGTGTACCCCTTCCACCTGCTGTCTGGACCCACCCCTGTGTGTACCCCTTCCACCTGCTGTCTAGACCCCCGCTGTGCATACCCCTTCCACCTTCTGTCTGGACCCCTTTGTGTGTACCCCTTCCACCTGCTGTCTGGGCCCCCCTATGTGCCCCTTTCCCCTGCAGTGCCTGCTTGCTTTCCTTCTCTCCTCTCCCACCGTAAGCTGCTAAGAGGGAGCCACAAAAGTATTGGTGTTAGCAATAAGGCAATACAGCCACCCCTCCTGTTTGGCAGGTACCTGGAACCCCCTTTCAAACGATTGAGGCCTGGTACAGGAGGGACGGCTGTACTGCCTTACCAGTGGCCATGCCTACAATGATCAGCTTTTATTATTCAGGTAGAACCTTTATCCCAAAAGAAAAAAAAAACTGTGGCTGCAATTGCTTGTGTAACTGGAGTGTGAGCTGGGGTTTGTGGCTTCAATTTGCTAGTGTATTTCAGTCTGCTAGTACATATAACACTCCCCTCCCCCCAGACTGATAATGTTGCTGTCCAAAGGTGCCTCTGTGCTCCTTCATAAAGAGGGGGTGCTCTAATACAAGAGGGGTGTTACTGGCCAGATCACCAGGTGAAAACAGAGGAAAAAGGCCTGCGGGTAAGTTGCAATATATTACAATTTTGGTGTTGAGTTTAATACTCCTTTAACTAGTAGAATCCACTAATGACTGAAAAAAAACCTTGTTTGGAAAATATTGATTTTAATGTTTTCCAGATTAAACAGTTGTCAATGAGAGGGTTATCTTGTGCGATCAAGAAATCACATTTTTTTTTTGTATATCTGAACCCTGTATTTAATTGTAATGCAAAATCTTCTCAGATCTCTCCTTGCTTTTCAGTCACACCAGTTTTCAGGTAAGTAGTATTGTTCTTGTTTGCTTCCCACAGTTCTTCCTCACTTTCCTTTATTGTTTAAAGTGGTATTGGATATACAATTTATTTTGTGAACTGGGAATTGTAATCAGATCTGCAGAGGAATCTATTCTCTCAGATTCTTTAGTTACTTAAGAACACCTTCCATTATAGTCACCATGTTATATACTTTGTCATGCATGCTTTTAACTGTATTGAAAATTCTGAATTCTTTTTACTTAAAGGAGAATTCCATGGAAAACCTAACTACCCCTTAAAAATGCTCCCTCCACCTCCTAACACCTATGCTGACCAACCTGTGTAACAAAGATTTATATACTTACCTACGTTCAGACCGCTCTGGTCCAGTCACGTGATCTTCCCCTGTGTCAGCCAGGGGCAGCTGCAAAGGAGAAGAGAGAGCGTTGGAGAACAGCTGGTAATGCCTGGGAGCAGTGATGTCACCCATAGGCGCCTATGGCCTATCCATTGTTGGTATTTCGTCCCCTGCAGCCACCGCTGGCTGACACAGGAGAGCTTGATCACGTGATCGGGGCTGAATATAGGTAAGTATGCAGATCTTTCTTACACAGGTTAGCCAGCATAGGTGTTAGAAGGGGAGGGAGCATTTTTAAGAGTAGATAGGTTTTGCCTAGGATTCTACTTTAAAGCCCAACACCATACTTACTTTTCTGAATGCTTGTTCTTTGCCTGTTTTAAAAATAGAGTTTTAAAGTACTACTTACCCCATCCATGCTCCAATGCTGCCCTCTGTATTCTTCTTTTATCCTGGTGGCTGCTCCTTATCTGGGTTGAATGATGCCCACCACACAGCCTCACTTCCTGTAAGCCCAGGCTGTCATGGACACACCCTCTGAGGGTGCATCATCACACAGCCTTAGCTCTCAGGAGAATGCTGCAGAGAGCAGTGCTCATGCTGCCCCAAATATAACAGCATCGGCTGTGTTGAGGACTGTCCAACGTCAGTTAAGGACTGTCCAATGTCAATGCATGAGGAGAAGAGGACCCTGCTTGTCACATGTCCAACCAGATAACATGTGAAATGAATGCATTATGGGAATTTATTATTTAATGGGACTGGGGTGGGATCAGGGGAAGGCCTAATCCTTGAGTTGGACTTTAAACCAGACTAGTACAAGATGGACTCTGATTAGTATGTTTTAGGGGGCACTGCATCATGTAAGATTGGGACATGAGGTAAACTTGGGACCTGTACTACGGAGATTTTCCCTAACTTTCTGCTTCAGAGACACAACAAGAAAATAATACACATCTCCCCAAAATAAGAGGATATTTCAGCTAAACTTATGTTATTAGAACAGGTATGTCCAATGAAAGAGTTCTCCTCCCTTGTTCCCTTGACAACTGTACAATTCTTGATTGACCTTCACTTTGCAATAGTAACGATCACTAGGACAAATAGTGAATGTGTCGTTTCCACTTACCGAAACCTTGCAAATAAGGACATTGAACACTTACCTGTCCAGCGGGTCCAATTTTCAGTTTCTTACAGATCTAAATGCACCACCTTACTGTAGCGCACCAACCCCAGACTTTACCTGCTTTTCTTCTGCTTGGCTTCTCCGCAGGAAAAGAATGAGGCACACCGCACCACAAGCCCGTACCCTCCTGAATAGGGAGGTTGAGCGGTGTTAGTTTCTCGGGCCTGCCTGCGACTGGTGTAAAAAGGCCTCCAGTGCTGATCTCGTTTCTGCAGTAATCAGAACAAGTCTTTAATTTTCCCCAGTAAGCAACTGTCCACACCAACTGAAAGGTCCAACACTTGTTTATTCCTTCTTGCACAGTAAACAGTGCACGGTCGCTACCACCGACCATGAGGGTGTCCCTGCCACAGACAAGGTGAATAGGGCCTCTGCTACAGGCCCGGTTGTTGGGTCTCTGCCACCGACCAGATTCATGATGAATTACCTTCTTAGAAGTAATGACCCCTGTCAGGGAAAAGGACATCCATCCAGAGAGTTACCAGAGGCCCCACCGTCACCAGCGATACTGTGCCGGGTCTTCGGGAAGGGTCACCTCCCTGGCCTCCTTGCCCTAGATTCGGGCACCCACTTCCGGGGGGCACCCTAGGATCCCTCGATCCCTTGTGGGACCCAGTCGAAGGTACTGGGCCCCGGGCTTCTCTCGAAGTACCTCACCCCAGACTGAAGGTGTCTGAGATGGAACAGCAGCTCCGTCTCTGGGCCTAGAGCACCCAGAGACCGCCCGACAGGCCTCCGGGCCTAGGGCACCCGGAGGCGACACACCCGCACCCAGGCTTAAGGTGCCTGAGCGCGGAATCGACGACCCCTCTGGAAGATGGCGGCCCCCTTTTATATCATCTCAAGACAGGCAGAGCAGGTTCCCCGCCGCACTGCCACCGAGAGGGGACAAAAAGGACACAACCTCGTACTGCAGTTCAACCCGGACCCACGGCAACAGTGCCACCTATAGGCCCCAGTGAACTTAACCACCAGTACTATCTCCCATGGATAAAAATGGTCCTTGAGACCTACCAATTGGCACATCTGAGCCTGGCTACCACTCAGATGCTTCCCCCTAAATGTAACCACCCACTACATTACCATTTACTGCCACTTTCAGGTGTATTGAATAGGGTGTCCCCACTGTGCATTGTGGTTTCAACTATCAGCTGTTAGGTCCCCACTGTGTCCTGTAGTGATGAAGCAGCCAATGGATGAAACCACAAAGTGCAATTTATACGATACACATATGGGGTTGATTTACTAAAACTGTAGAGTGCAAAATCTGGTGCAGCTCTGCATAGAAACCAATCCTTAAAACAAGGGGGAAAAAATTGCGCTACCAATAAAAGAAAATGTGCAAAAGGTGAAGCAGCTGGCATAAACAATAAGATGGTATTGCTATAGAAATAGAAGAACAAAAAAATGCAGTGCTAACGATCAGAGAAATTCCAGGTGAAACTCTATGTGAATAAATACAAAAAATACCATCCACACATAGCTCCACTCAACAGTGAAGTATGAGGTGAAGAAATAGGCTAACATTACTGTGCCTAAACCATATATGGGGAAAAATTGATAACACCCAAATAAGTAAAAAACCAAAGTCTTAGTTGATCCGTAATGGATGTGTAGAATCTGATGTACAGTGTGGATTATTCACGTGGCAGATGTATTGCATCTAGACACCTCGAGCGTACTTGAAGTATCATCCAACATCAACGACAGACTGGTGGTAAATAGATACTCTTACTGTGAGTCAGATGTGAATAGACATAGACAAAATCCCAGGACCAGGTACTCCAATGGGGATGTCTCCAATCCAGCTTCCAGATAGTAAAGGAAATGTGGTATGGAAGGACCTCTCTCGGTGATATTTATACAAAAAGCCTACGCCTCAGTATACCTTCCGTAATAGATATCCCCTTGGGCCAGATGTCATAAAAAGAAAACAAAATGGCTCCACATAGTGAAAGTAGGTCCAAGTTATGGTAAAAAATGAACAGCCTTTATTGGCATTACATCCAAAAAAAGTAACAATACATGTAGCCTTAATAGATACAGGTAAAAGACAAGTCCTCGAGGTAAAAAAATGTGTAAAAGCGTGATGGCAAGGGTAACAGCAAGCTAAAAACTTGACATGTTTCGAGCAAAAGCCCTTCCACTGGGGTGTTAGCCTGCTAGCTTGCATCACGCTGTATAAATGCTGTTTCTAAAACTAATTGATAATCTGTAATGCGGGACAGCTGGCGTGTAAAACCGCCTCCCAGATAGCACAGACCAATCTCAATGGGGATAATTACATACATACAGATCACCTGTCATGCAGATTAACCCCTACTCGATCAGACTGTGGAAATTATAAATGAGAGAAGGGCAGCGTCATAATAACGCGCCCAAATCACATTTATCCCGATCAGTAAACATCTGACAACCAGCCGTGACCATACATAAACACCAGTTCTATATGTATCGGCAGGTGTAGGGGACATTATCGGTCGGCAAATCGCCCACCATCATAGAGGCGTACTGACCGATCTCATCCAATGGGTGCGCTAGCTGTTCCAGACCAATGGTAGCGAGTGTAGAGGACGCTTACAGTCGGCGAGTCGCCCATCAGCATAGAGGACGCACCGACTAGTCACATCCAATAGGTGCACAGTATGCGTCATATGACAGTGCATCACGTGGTGGCGCGTGTAAACAACTTGCGTCATCACACGTGAAAGCCTAAGCGGAGATGGGAGGCGTGATCTCTCTCTGCGGGGTGACGCCCTCTCTAGCGTGGATGATACGTTCTGTAGGAGTGAACACCCGGATATCTGCAATCACTTAACAAGAGACATCCAGAAAGCAAATTGTGGTAAAAACATCACATGGGGACACTCACTACTTAACTGAAACATCATCCCACTCCGTTTTAAAGTGGTATAACATATACAAATTTTTTTATTACAAAGTTAAACCACTGTCATAACCTGAAGGTCAAGGACTATTAAGAACTGTTATACAAATATATATAATGTGTATTATAAAAACAAATATACATACATAGAACTTCTACAGAGACATTGACCAATAATGACCAATGACCAATGACCAATAATGGTATCATTAAAACCAAAAAAATCAGAAAAAAATATATAATTATTTGTAAATAAATAAAAGGAGATATATGAATAATCTCCGCCAAACCCTCCAAGATACACAAACGCAGTCATTATGCTTTGTTGATAAATGCGTTTATGTCCCAATCTATGTTGAGACCATATGGAAAAAAACAACGAAGTTGATAAATCCAAAACATTTCAAGTTGAGAGACCCCCCTGACTAGTGATGAGCCGAACACCCCCGGGTTCGGTTCGCACCAGAACCCGCGAACGGACCGAAAGTTCGTACGAACATTAGAACCCTATTAAATACAATGGATGCGAACGTTCGAATTCTAAAGTGCTAATTATAACGACTATTATGCATGTTATTGTCCTAAAAAGGGTTTGGGAACCCGGGTTCTGCACCAGGGGACATGTATCAATGCAAAAAGAAGTTTTAAAAACGGTCGTTTTTCGGGAGCAGTCATTTTAATGATGCATAAAGTGAAAAAAAAAAAGTCAAATATTCCTTTAAATATCGTACCTGGGGGGTGTCTAAAGTATGCCTGTGAAGTGCCACGTGTTTGCCGTGTTTAGAACTGTCCCTGCACAAAATGACACTTCTAAAGGAAAAAAAAGCCATTTAAAACTGCTTGCGGCTTTAATGTAATGTCTGGTCCCGGTAATATGGATGAAAATCTTTAAGAAAAATGGCATAGCTACCCCATGACCCCCCCCCCCTACCCCAGCCCATTACCAGCCCTTTTGGGTCTTGTATGGATATTAAGGGGAACCCCGCACATAAAATAAAAAAGGCCCTATATACTCTGAACAGCCGTATACAGGCGGTGCATACAAGACAGGGACTGTAGGTTTGTTCTTATGTAGAATCTGTTTGTAATTTTGAACAGGTACATTGTTTAAGTGTAGCTCCAGCCCAAAAATCTATTTTTAAACTTTTTGGAAAACATAGGTAAGGGTTATCACCCCTGTAACATTTGTTTTGCTGTCTGTGCCCCTGTTCAGAACATTTCACCTCACTTTCCGTCCCAATGACAACTGTTTTTGAAATGTGGTTTTTTTCTTGAAACAAGGATTGCTGATAAAGCATCAGTACAGAGGAGACACCTTTCTCCCATATTAATTCTTACAGGAGAGAATTTTCCTTCCAAGGGGTAGATTTCCTCTCACTTCCTGTTGTCTTCTTGCGTTTGCAAGTAGGAGTCGTTTGTAAGTTGGATGTTTGAAAGTAGGGACCTGCCGTATATACTCTGCAGAAATAGGACCCTTAGTTGTTGGTGTTGGCACAACACTGTAAGCTCTCACAGTTACTCTTGGTTGGTGCTGGAACGCCCTGCTGTCAACTATTATATCAGGAATTTTAATTACATATAATTGTTGAACAGTGGTAGTAAAAATTGGGCCTTTGATGGTGGTGCTGGTGCCACAACACTGTAAGCCCTGACAGTTACTCTTGGTGGGTGCAGCAATGGGCCCTGCTGTGAATTATTAGATCAAGAATTGTAATTGCATGCCCCTGTTGAACAGGGGCTGAAGAATTGGGCCTTTCGTGGTGGTGGTGGTGGTGGTGGTGGTGTTGCCACAACACTGTAAGCCCTCAGAGTTACTCTTGGTGGGTGCAGGAATGGGCCCTGCTGTGAATTATTAGATCAAGAATTGTAATTGCATGCCCCTGTTGAACAGGGGCTGAAAAATTGGGCCTTTCGTGGTGGTGGTGGTGGTGTTGCCACAACACTGTAAGCCCTCAGAGTTACTCTTGGTGGGTGCAGGAATGGGCCCTGCTGTGAATTATTAGATCAAGAATTGTAATTACATGCCCCTTTTGAACAGGGGCTGAAAAATTGGGCCTTTCGTGGTGGTGGTGGTGGTGGCGTTGCCACAACACTGTAAGCCCTCAGAGTTACTCTTGGTGGGTGCAGCAATGGGCCCTGCTGTGAATTATTAGATCAAGAATTGTAATTGCATGCCCCTGTTGAACAGGGGCTGAAAAATTGGGCCTTTCGTGGTGGTGGTGGTGGTGGTGGTGGTGGTGTTGCCACAACACTGTAAGCCCTCAGAGTTACTCTTGGTGGGTGCAGGAATGGGCCCTGCTGTGAATTATTAGATCAAGAATTGTAATTACATGCCCCTTTTGAACAGGGGCTGAAAAATTGGGCCTTTCGTGGTGGTGGTGGCGTTGCCACAACACTGTAAGCCCTCAGAGTTACTCTTGGTGAGTGCAGCAATGGGCCCTGCTGTGAATTATTAGATCAAGAATTGTAATTGCATGCCCCTGTTGAACAGGGGCTGAAAAATTGGGCCTTTCGTGGTGGTGGTGGTGGTGGTGGTGTTGCCACAACACTGTAAGCCCTCAGAGTTACTCTTGGTGGGTGCAGGAATGGGCCCTGCTGTGAATTATTAGATCAAGAATTGTAATTACATGCCCCTTTTGAACAGGGGCTGAAAAATTGGGCCTTTCGTGGTGGTGGTGGTGGTGGCGTTGCCACAACACTGTAAGCCCTCAGAGTTACTCTTGGTGGGTGCAGCAATGGGCCCTGCTGTGAATTATTAGATCAAGAATTGTAATTACATGCCCCTGTTGAACAGGGGCTGAAAAATTGGGCCTTAGGCACTGGTGGCACAACACTACAACCCCTCACAGATACTGTACTTGGAGCACAGCAATGAGCCCTGTTGCAAAGTATTGCTTCAAAAATTGTAATGACACGCCCCTGTTAAACAGGGGCTGAAAAATTGGGCCCTAGGCACTGGTGCCACAACACTCCAACCCCTCACAGATACTGTACTTGGAGCACAGCAATGAGCCCTATGGCAAATTATTGCTAAAAAAATTGTAATTACACGCCCCTGTAAAACAGGGGCTGAAAAATTGGGCCTTAGCCACTGGTGGCGGCACCCATAAACAAAAATGATCTTCCAAGCTATCATCATCAATCGTATCATTGAGGACTCGGAGGAGGAGGATAGCCAGTCAACATAACAGCACAGGCACTCAGCATCAGCATCAGTCTTGAAGGGATGTGACATGTTAAAATCAATTAGTCTGTTATATCAACATCAGGTGTGTGGTAGCTGGTGGTGATCCAAGACTGGTTCATCTTGATGAAAGTCAGTCGATCAACCGAGTCGGTGGACAGGCGCACTCTGTGATCCGTGACAAATCCTCCAGCAGCACTGAATGTGCGTCCTGAAAGAACGCTGGATGCAGGACAGGCCAGTAGCTCAATTGCATACTGTGCAAGCTCTGGCCAGTGATCCATCCTCAAGACCCAGTAAGCCAGAGGATTTTCGGTGGGGAAGGTGTCCAAGTCTGACCTTGCCCCTAGATATTCCTGCACCATGTTTATCAGACGCTGGCGATGGTTGCTGGAACCGATCATACTTTGGGGCTGCGGACTAAAGAATTGTCTGAACGCATCGGTCAGACGGCCACCTTCCCCACCGCTCCTTCTTTGACTGGCCGAAGCCTCAGCAACTCGTTGTCCAGGACCAGGAGTTTGTAACCTCCCAGTCTCTGGGAACGCGTTGCACAGACCTTTCTGCAAGGCCTCCCGGAGTTGTCTCATCCTCTGCTCCCTCTGCGACGGTAACATAAGGTCCGCAACCTTACCCTTGTACCGTGGATCAAGGAGAGTGGCCAGCCAGTAATGGTCCCTCTCCTTGATCCGAAGAATACGAGGATCCTTCCGCAGACTTTGCAGGATCAGGGAGGCCATGCAGCGTAGGTTTGCTGAGGCATTCGCTCCGGAGTCCTCTGGGTCACTAAGGACGACATGATCCGCAGCCACCTCCTCCCAGCCACGTACAAGTCCACTGGTTTCTTGGGACTGTAAATCATCCCTAAAAGACTGCTGCTGTTGATGCTGCTGAGTGCCAGGCTCCACCTCCATGCTGACACAATCCTCCTCCTCCTCCTCCTCCTCCTCCTCCTCCTCCTCTTCCTGTGCGATGGGTGGGACAGAAGGAACACTGTCTGGGTAAAGGGGGCCTTGAGAGGCAAGGAAGTCCTCCTCTTCCTGCCTCTGTTCTGCCTCAAGTGCCCTGTCCATTATTCCACGCAGCGTGTGCTCCAACAGGTGGACAAGAGGTACAGTGTCACTGATGCATGCACTGTCACTGCTCACCATCCTCGTGGCCTCCTCAAATGGTGCCAGGACAGTGCATGCATCCCTGATCATGCCCCACTGGCGTGGAGAAAAAAAACCAAGCTCCCCTGACCCTGTCCTGGTGCCGTAGTCGCACAGGTACTCATTGATGGCCCTCTGCTGCGTGTGCAGCCGCTGCAGCATGGCCAACGTTGAGTTCCACCTGGTGGGCATGTCACATATAAGGCGGTTCTTGGGCAGGTTTAACTCCTTTTGCAGCTCAGCCAGGCGAGCACTGGCATTATAAGATCTGCGGAAATGCACAAGACTTTCCTGGCCTGTCTCAGGACATCCTGTAAGCCCGGGTACCTGCCCAAGAACCGCTGCACCACCAGGTTAAGGACGTGAGCCACACAGGGCACATGGGTCAGTTGTCCCTGTCGGAGGGCGGAGAGGAGGTTGGTGCCATTGTCGCAAACCACCATTCCTGGCTTAAGCTGGCGTGGCGTCAACCACCTCTCGGCCTGGCCCTGCAGAGCAGACAGGACCTCTGCCCCAGTGTGGCTTCTGTCCCCCAAACACACCAGCGCAAGCACGGCATGGCATCTTTTTGCCTGCGTACTTGCGTAGCCCCTTGAACGGCTACGGAGCACCGCTGGTTCAGAGGACAAACCACAGGAAGAGGCCATGGAGGAAGAAGAAGAGGAGGGGGTGGAGGAGAGAGGTGTGTCACAACCAGTAGTAGCATTTTGGAGGCGTGGCGGTGGAACAACCTCCAACACTACTGCACCTTGTCCTGCATCCTTCCCAGCTGCCAAAAGAGTGACCCAATGGGCCGTGAAAGAAAGGTAATGTCCCTGTCCATGCCTGCTGGACCATGAGTCAGCGGTAATATGCACCTTACCGCTGACCGCCCTGTCCAGCGAGGCCAAGACATTGACATCCACATGCCGGTAGAGAGCCGGAATAGCCTTCCGTGAGAAAAAGTGGCGTTTGGGAACCTGCCACTGAGGAACCGCACATTGCACAAACTCACGGAAGGGGGCCGAGTCTACCAACTGAAAAGGCAGCAGTTGAAGCGCTAGCAATTTAGCCAAGCTAGCATTCAACCGCTGGGCATGTGGATGGCTGGGAGTGAACTTCTTTCGACGGTCCAGCAGCTGGGGCAGGGAAATTTGCCTGCTAGAATCGGACGTCGGTGTACTGCTAGCAGAGTGGCCGCAACTACTTGGCTGTGACACACCTAATTCTACACCTTCATTCCTCTCAGTGCATGTTTCAGAGAGGACTGAAGTTATAGTGGGGTTGGAGATCCCAGCTGATGCGGTGCAAGGAGAGGTCCGCTTTGTTCTTTGGTGTGGGTCTTTGAGGTAGGCTTGCCAACGAGCTGCATGGCAGGTCAACATATGTCTGGTCAGGCATGTGGTACCCAAGCGGCTGATGTTTTGGCCACGCGATATACGCTTGAGACATATGTTGCAAACAGCAGCTGTGCGATCTGATGCACTAGCCTCAAAAAAGGCCCACACCAAAGAACTTTTTGAATGACGGGCAGAGGCAGCGCCCTGCACAGGCGGAGCTCTGCGGTGTGATTCCGTCAGTGTACTGCCCTTACGCTGGCCACCAAAGGGCATCCTGCCTCGTTGGAGATGTGCCTCCTCCTCATCCTCCTCCTCCTCCTCTCTCCTATTAGGCACCCACGTGGAGTCAGTGACCTCATCATCCCCTCCCTCCTCATCACTGGAGCCAATCTGGCAGTATGCTGCAGCTGCTGGAACATGACTGCCAGATTGGTGTCCTTCTTGAGCATCCCCTCTGTCTGCTCTCACGCTACTGCCTTCCTGTAGCTGGGTTTCATCATCAGACCCTTCGAAACGCTGGGCATCCTCCTGGAGCATGTACCCAACACTGTGCTCAAACAGTTCGGGGGACTCCTCAGGAGGAGGACATGGTGGGTCTAGGGAAGGAGTGACTGATGATGAGTCTGACATTGATACCAGGGAAGAGGACGCTTTGGCAGCTGCTTTGCCAGTACCCTGAGCCTGGGTGACAGAGGATGAGGAGGAGGAGGAGGAGGGCTTGGTCATCCACTCTACCAAGTCTTCGGCATGATGTGGCTCAACATGTCCAGCTGCCGAAAAGAAGGACAAGCGTGTCCCATGGCCATGTGCTGATGACAATGCACCGCGTCCACGACCAGCACTGTTGCCCCCAGACACAGAGCCTGCTTGCCCTCTTTTATTGCCTCCTGACTGTCTGCCTCTCCTTGTTTGCCTTCCAGACATTCTAATAGATGGCCTGCAGGGAGATGGGAAAAAAGCAATAAGGGCTACCTTCAGGTGTCCTTCTCTGTCCCTTTACTTAAGGATTTCTAAATATGGTTGAGGATGATTGCTTTTGCACAGAATAGCACAACGACAATTTCCCTGACTGTCCAAAAAACAAGGATTTCAAAGATGGTTGATGAGGAATGCTTTAGCACACTATAGCACAAGTAGAATTTGCCTCACTGTCCTTCCCTGTCCCTAGAAACAAGGATTATCACAGTGAAAGAAACTAACACTCTTCCTACCTATAGTTTTCTGTCCCTAGAAAAAATTTTTTTTAAAGCTGATTGATGATCAATGCTTCAGCACACTATAGCACAAGTAGAATTTGCCTCACTGTCCTTCCCTGTCCCTAGAAACAAGGATTATCACAGTGAAAGAAACTGACACTCTTCCTACCTATAGTTTTCTGTCCCTAGAAAAAATGTTTTTTTAAAGCTGATTGATGATCAATGCTTCAGCACACTATAGCACAAGTAGAATTTGCCTCACTGTCCTTCCCTGTCCCTAGAAACAAGGATTATCACAGTGAAAGAAACTGACACTCTTCCTACCTATAGTTTTCTGTCCCTAGAAAAAATGTTTTTTTAAAGCTGATTGATGATCAATGCTTCAGCACACTATAGCACAAGTAGAATTTGCCTCACTGTCCATCCCTGTCCCTAGAAACAAGGATTATCACAGTGAAAGAAACTGACACTCTTCCTACCTATAGTTTTCTGTCCCTAGAAAAAATGTTTTTTTAAAGCTGATTGATGATCAATGCTTCAGCACACTATAGCACAAGTAGAATTTGCCTCACTGTCCTTCCCTGTCCCTAGAAACAAGGATTATCACAGTGAAAGAAACTGACACTCTTCCTACCTATAGTTTTCTGTCCCTAGAAAAAATGTTTTTTTAAAGCTGATTGATGATCAATGCTTCAGCACTCTATAGCACAAGTAGAATTTGCCTCACTGTCCTTCCCTGTCCCTAGAAACAAGGATTATCACAGTGAAAGAAACTGACACTCTTCCTACCTATAGTTTTCTGTCCCTAGAAAAAATGTTTTTTTAAAGCTGATTGATGATCAATGCTTCAGCACACTATAGCACAAGTAGAATTTCCCTCACTGTCCTTCCCTGTCCCTAGAAACAAGGATTCGCACAGTAAAACACACTGACACTCTCCCTACCTATCCTTCTCTTTCCCTAAACTAAAGGAATCCAGGTTAAGCAAGAAAAAATAAATGTCACTGTCCCTGCCTATGCTTCTCTTTCCCTGCTCCGGAACACACTACACTAGGCCGCCGTGCTGGCAGCCTTTTATAGTGTGGGGCGTGTACTAAACACCCTCAGCAATAATTGGCCACAGGCATCCTGCCTGTGGCCAATCATTGCTCTCCTCGCTGCCGGCGCTGTGATTGGCCAAGCATGCGGGGTCACAGTGCATGCTTGGCCAATCACAGCGCCTGGATGACACTGCGATGGCGTAGTGCATTGTGGGCCGTTCGCGTCACTCGAATTAGGCGCGAACGGCCCAAATCGTTCGATCTTCGTCGAACGATCGAACAGCCGATGTTCGAGTCGAACGTATGTTCGACTCGAACACCGAGCTCATCCCTACCCCTGACACGCAACTCACCCCTCCAATGGGGGGTGAATTTGTCGATCACCTGGAAACGCGTGCCGGAAGGGTCTTTGTGATGATGTAACAAGTAATGCTTTGGGACATTGTGATTAGTGCGACCCTTCCTGATACTGGTGATGTGCTTATTCACCCTGATCGAGAATGTCCTAATAGTTCTACCCACATACTGTTTTTGACACGGGCACGTGATAAGATAGACCACATAGCCGGTGGCACATGTGACAAACTCCTTCATGTGATATACTGTTGAAGTTACGGTAGATTTAAGTCTGTTTTTCTCCCCTTCCAGGCGTTGTGCGTACACACCTTGCACTTTTGACAGGCAAAGAATCCCTTAAAATTGGGAAAGAAGCTAGGTTTGGTTGAAGGGATATCTACATTAGGAGCTATCTTATTCCTTAGAGAAGGAGCACCCCTATAGATGATACCGGCCCGGTCGGGGAGTACAGGACCCAACAAGGGGTCATTCTTAAGAACCGACCAATGTTTGTAGAAACCAATCAGCTTCCAGGTTTTAGGGTTGATAACAAGGAATATCAGATCAGGGAACTAATAACCTGCAATAGTACCCATGTCACCTACGTGGTGGAATGCCCTTGCCGGCTTCAATACGTAGGCCGGACCACCAGACCCCTACGAATTAGAATCAGGGAACATATAAACAATATTCGCAAGGGATTCCCCAAACATAATCTCTCCAAACACTTTGACAAAGTACACCAGAGAGACCCATCAGGACTCATCTTCTATGGGATTGATCTGATCAAGGACCACTGGAGGGGGAGTAATAAGCGGATTTTGGTTTCCAAAATTGAAACCAAATGGAT
The DNA here is from genome assembly GCA_029206835.1 of Rana muscosa. NCBI lineage: Eukaryota > Metazoa > Chordata > Amphibia > Anura > Ranidae > Rana > Rana muscosa. The sequence goes on from CM055117.1 coordinate 150,366,156, forward strand.
ACACACATTGGGGGCGCTCGCGCCTAGGGGACTCAACTTAGATATTGATCTAAATTGTTTTATTTCCAATTTTTATGTCCCCCCCCCCCCCCCCTCCTCTCCCTCCGGAATCTGTTTAATCATTTTTCCAGTCCAAACGGCATAATTAGGCCTAGTTATCTGGTATTTTTTAACCCCCCCTCAAGGTCCCCATGAGGTCTCCAGTGGTCTCTGATACTATTTTGGAGCCACTGGGGGGAATTGGGGGGTTGCCTATTTAAATTCTCTACACTTCTCAACACCCCCCATACCAACTACTTCCCTATCTGGGATTATTCCATACATCCCCCATTTAGGAATCTTCGATATATACATTTATCACATCCCTATAAGTGTCAGCTATACCTATTTCCACCCAAACGCGCGCATTTGGGCCGACTGATATGATCACCAACTTGAGTCCCCGAGGCTAGTGCCAGCCCATAAGGGTGAGGGCCATAAAGCAAGTAATATTCTACGTGTAACTGGCCCACTATATAGGGATACATACACCCGCGTATTAAACGTGATAAGAGCTCTATAATAAGCTCACACTGTGTCCTTAGTCACATGTTACCAGATTCCCCTACTCCTGGTACATTTAAATGGCATTTAATAATTTTGGTTTTAATTTCTAATTTAATGTTTATTTTTATGTTTATTTTAAATCCAATTATATGCTTATGTCCACTTTCCCCCACTCTCATCTATCAAAGTGTACTAGGGAGAATATGCCCACTTAAGTATATGTATTGAATATGCCCACTTAAGTTTATGTATTGAATGTTTTCATTCGAAAAGGTAGCAAAAGTATAGCCAGCGGCCCGCGGAGAACAGTTATCTATTTGGCCACAAGAGGGCTCTGCATAGGAGTAGAGCAGGATTCATAATGGGTGGCGTCACGGTTTAGGATATATCCTGTAGCCCAATCATTGGACTTCCTGGGTTCACCGTGTGATGCTCCACAGCCTTTCCTATAGGAGGAACCCGCTGGCCGCTCGCTATATCAGGCGTGTAACGTGAGGAGACTGTATCACCTCAGAAGAAGTCACATGACGAAACGCGTCAGTTGATTGGTCCTCTCACGCCGATACGTCACTTCCGGTTCCTTGGTTCTAAATGGTGGAACGCACGCCAACACACACCGTCGCTCTGATAGCTGTAGGGACCAAGTACAGGATTCTTAAAACCTCCTACCTTAGGCAGAGAAGGTTAATAGACCTGTACCTTGTTTTTGTTTTGCTTTTACATTTTATTTTTGGTTTAACATATATTTACCTCGGAAGTCGTTTTTTATTATGGATGTAAATTTTTTTTTGAAATAAAACTGGATTACGCTATGGTTGCCCCTGTTCTTCTGTCCTGAGGAGCATCATCACACGCCGGAACAGCCAGCCCAGGGACGTATAGGAATCCCGGGACCAGGAGAGACCTACTGCGCCATCCCAAGTCATCAAACCACTCACCTATATGCTTTGTACCCCTGCAGGGGTTTCATCTTCTGGTGAGTAGGATACCTTAATGGGGAGCACAAGTGTCACCTGGATTGAACTAAATACAAGGATTCACACACAAGTCACCCGTTGAACTGTTCCTAATAGGACATTACTGGGAAAATTATATACTGTAATAACGATTAGGATCCCATATACATTTATATGGTGGACTATTCTGGTTAACTGTTCGAACTGTTTCATACTGGGATAACTATCCCCCTTTTTTGCAATATTGTCTACAACCTTTTACACTTGATTTTTATTATTTGCACTGGTATAGTTTATTATATCCCACACCACAGATTGACATAATTAAACACGAGGGTTCTTTACCCCCTTTTTCTTTGTCACTTCCATAGTGGCTGCTAAATATGCATATATGCACTTAGCACATTAGAACTCACATACTAGCACTAACCTATTTTTAAAAATTACCTGGGGCCAGGAAGAGGTCACTTGCTGACCCACCCACCGTCACTTTTTTTTTTGTGTGTGTTTTTCTGTGTGTTTTTTGAGTTTTTTACCCTGGTTTTTCAATCACTCTGTTAACATACTACACAGGTTCAAACGGATTTTTATTTATAAACACACACCCTCCACTGGGAGCGCCATTTACCCCACACATATACTATTCAGTTACCAGGTTTTATTGTCAAAGCTTAATTGAACAAGCTAAAGTTAGAAACTGGCTACCATGCACAGCTGCACCAGATTTTGCACTCTCCAGTTTTAGTAAATCAACCCCATAGAAGTATCATATAGCAGTGGTGCCCATAAAAAAGGAATATTGGACTTGTCACCTACCAGACAGGTCAGTATTCAATTTCTTCTTTCACAAGGTCCTCCTCAGATGTTTCAGGGACAGTGCTTCTTTACAGTTCTGTATTTTAGTTTATAACTTTATTCTGAAGTTTTTTTCTTTAACCTCCTTAGCGGTATTCCCGAGTGTGGCTCGGGGTGAATTTTCAGTACTAAAAGCGGTAACCCCCAGCCACACTCGGGATTGCATTGCAGGATCCATGTACAGCCCTTACTTACCTTGTCCCCAGGATTCTGCGATGTCTCCCTGCTGTGTCTGCGAGCCGTGTCTCGCTCGATTCACAGTGCCAAGCTCCATTCCCTGCGAGCATTGCGATGCACAGAGACGGAGCTCGGTACCAAATTCAAAAAGTGAAAAACACACAATACATACAGTATACTGTAATCTTACAGATTACATTACTGTATTAAATAGTTTCAAATCCCTTTTGTCCTTAGTGGTTTGTCCAGTGTCCTGCATGCAGTTTTATATTATAAATACTGTTCTTGCTGCCTGGAGATTGTCCATAGCAACCAAAAAGTGTCCCTTTACGTCAAAAGTGCTTTTAGACCAGCTGGAACAGCGATAATAAATTAGAATCACTTCCAAAATTGAGCGATAGTAATTTGTGGGGAAATTCGTCATCAAACACTGAAAGTAATGACAGCGACAATTCTGCAACTAAGCAAATTTCAGTGTTTTTGATTTGATTACATTATTGACATTTTAATTATAATTATTTGTTATAAATAATTTATAGTTATTTATTATATTATAATTTATGATTTTGTGTTTCGAACTTTATCATACCCGGGATGTCTACTAGACTCTTGTTTGGACAGATTTAAGTGAGTTATTCCTAAGAATTACAGGCCTACAATATAAAATGCCAAATTTCCATGCAAAACATTGTACCGCTTTCAGCATCAAAAATCTGACATAATCATACCGCAAGGGAGGTTAAATCATAGGGCACTCTATCAATAAGTCATCATTGGTGTTGTGTCTTTACATGAAACTTATAAACACACATAAATAATCTAAGTCATCCTTAAGAAACAGATCATCTTTCTCATGCTAAATGAGTCTGACAAGGCATCTCAATGAGAACCTTCTTTTAGCACTTTTCTCATTGACGCCTCAGAGGATGATAGTGCTGAGATTGCTCACAGCGGAATTAGGTGGTGTCTCTGTTGTCACCAAGAACAACCCTACAGAATCTGACAAGAAACCTCAATGTAGAAGGAGCCTGTCATAGTTCAGGTATTTTCTCATGGAGATATACATATGGATTAGGTGATGAACTGTAAACAGCTCAGAGATGACACAATAAGGAGAATGCACAGGTATAGGCTTGTCTGAGTACAATGGATGGTCCTTGAAAATCACATTCTCCAGGTGTAAGGATGTCTATGAGAGGCCCCCTGAAAAGGACATTCCACGCTTTAGGAATTTGGAGGATTTTGGTATTTAACAATTTTACCCTTTCAAAGCTTATAAACTTTTAGCATATACGAGACTAAAGAAAAAGTAAAGCATTATGAGTCTATTTCCTGTCAAAGTAATGTTCATATGTTAGATTTTTTCCATACTCAATCTGCGTTATCCTGTGTACAACGCTTTGTGAATGCCTCTGTAGCGGCCTCACCCCTCTCTCCCCTTCTCATACTCGGCTTGTCTTTCTTCGTCTAGGGGTCTCAGTGCTGGGGGGAGGGATGAGATACACCACGGCCCATGTCCTCAATAGCTAAGAGGTGAAGGCCAGAAGATTGGGTTTTGTGTAGGTGTCCTAGAGTCAAGTCCAGTACTTCGTCCCTGACTCCTTTGCTCCTAGTAACCAGAGTTCCACACAGTGAATAGGTACAACTCAGTTTTATTCTTCTTAGCGTGCAAACATGCAGTTTCTTTACTGAGTGATAACGGGGACAGATCGAGGCACAATCCTTTCCCTTCTGCTGCTAACCACTGTGGTGTCACCAGTGGTGAATAGTCACTGCCACTGACTAGGTGAAGTAGAACGTGAGTTACCTTCGCTAGCACGGCCCCTGTCAGGGGAAGGAAATCCGTCCAAGGGAGAAGTGGAGGCCTCTCTGTCACCAGCGATGCTGCGCCGGACTCTTCAGAGAAGTTACCGCACACCAGTCCTCACGAACTCAGACACGGGCACCCAAGGAGTTAGGGCCCCCTCGGATTCCTCCACCCTCGCGGAACTCAGTCGAAGGTACTGAGCCCCAGGCATCCGCCATAGTACCTCACCCCAGGCTAAAGGTGCCTGAGATGGACTCCATCTCTGCTCCGGCTAGGTCAAGGGCACCTAGACCTGGAACACCGGAACGCCAGCACCCAAGCTGAAGGTGCTTGGGTGCGGCCGAGTCCTCCGACTCCCTCTCCGAACTCTAACCCCGTGGTAAGGGCGTCCGCCCCTTTTATCTCCTCTCCCTTTTCGTCACAGCGGGTTCCCCGCCCCGCTGTACCAGCGCCAGGGGAGGACAAAAAGGCACAGTCTTGCGGTGCGAGTTCAGCCCCGACCCAGGGCGACAATGCCACCTGTAGGACGCCGGGAACCTCACACCACCAGAGTCCTCCCAGACCCACAAAGGGAACCTTGAATTCCCTAACAATCAAGGCATCTGGGTTACACTACCACCCAGATGCTTCCCCTAAATTCAAGTACCCGCTACACCTGAAGAGGAGGTAAAAATGTTCCTGTCTACATATACAAATACAAATTCTGTACTATTTCATTAGATCCAAAAACTGTGGTATTTGTAAACCACCTGTAGTGGTCTTCCCCCACCTTCTCCCCTCTCTTTATGGCTGGTTAACTCGTCTAGGGGTATCTGGGAGAAGGGGGGAAGATGCACACCACCAGCTCGGCTCTCTGATGTAGGATGCAGAGATATGAGCAAAACCGTTACCTTCGGGTCTGCGTTTTAGGCCGGAGCCTCAGCTTCTCCTGTGGAGGATGATTGTCACTGTCACTGACGGGGACACTTAGCTTCCAGTAACACGAGTTCCACACCAATAAAAGTCCAACACTGTTTTATTTGCTTTGATCAATGAGTAGGCTGGTTGAACTTTAAAAGAACAGACAGGGTGTGGGAAGAGTAGGTCCAGGCACAACACAATGAATAAAGTCTCTCCTGTTCCTTTTAGTGCAAACAGGCTTGGCGCACAGTCGCTGCCACCGACCGTGAATTTGGTCCCTTCCACTGACCTGGGTGAACGTTGAGGCCTCTGCCACAGGCCTTGGATGAGGCCTGCCACTGACCTGATGAAGATGGGTCTCTGCCACAGACCATAAGAACATGAAATACCTCCTTTAGAACAAACGACCCCTGTCAGAGGAAGACATCCATCCGGACGGTCACCAGAGGCCTCCACCATCACCAGCAAATGCTGCGCTGGCTCTTCGGGGAGGTCACTTCTCTGGTCCCTTACGCCCTGGATTCAGGCACCCAATACCTGGGGCACCTTAGGAATGCTTCGCCCTTGCGGGACCCAGTCGAAGGTACTGGGCCCCAGGCCTCCTGGTAAAGTACCTCACCCCAGGCTGAAGGTGCCTGGGATGGAACTTGACTCAACGCGCCCAGGCCAAGGGCGCCTGGGCACAGACGAACCGCGGCAGCCCCCAGGCCGAAGGTGCCTGGGGAATGGACCTCGTGCGCAAGATGTCCGCCCCCTTTATATCCTGTCCCAGCAGGCACAGCGGGTTCCCCGCCCCGCCGTACCACTGCCGCGAGAGGACACAAAGGGCACGGCTCTAGAATGGCAGTTCAACCCCGGTCCCAGGTGACAGCGCCACCTAGGGACCGCAGGGAACATGACACCATCCATACCTCCCACACTCCAAAGTGTCCATTTATTCAAAAAAATCTATGGCCCAGATACTCCCTCTAAATACTCCCTCTAAATTTGACACCTGCTACACACCCTTACATATGCCCAGGGCCGTTTGAAGGAATTTAGGGGCCCCAAGCAGATTCACATTTCACATTTCAAGAAAGTTGTTGAGCGGGGGGGGGGGGGTTTGCAGGCAGCGTGACATTGATGCCGGTCGCGGGAGGAGGGGGGCAATTGCGGGTAGGGGGGTGCCACGGGGGACTGCTGTCGGGCCCCAGGACAGTTGTTTGGTTTGCCTGTCCTGTTCCGACGGCCCTGCATATACCCAGTGAACTGACTGGCCTTAAGCCTCATGTACACTACTGCTGCTGGTAAACGGATGTTTAGGAGCAGTTGGGCATTTTTTTCAACTGCTCCAGAACTCTCCTCTATGTTATTTTATCAGTACATGTACACAGGGTCGTTTATAGTCGTTTCTAGGCAGTTGTGTTTAGAGGCTTTTTCTTGAACCCAAAAAAATGCGTTCAGAAGCTGTGTTTAGAGGCAACTAGTTTCTAGTTGTCAAGTTAAATCGTTCAGGAGAGGATGAACAATGTCCCGTGTACATGAAGCCTTAGGTGATACACAGAGATGAAACAAATCATCTTACATACAGTGCCTTGAAAAAGTATTCATACCCCTTGAAATTGTCCACATTTTGTCATGTTACAACTAAACACGTGAATGTATTTTATTGGGATTTTATGTGCTAGACCAAAACAAATTGGCACGTAATTGTGAAGTGGAAGGAAAATGATAAATGGTTTTCAAAAATGTTTACAAATAAATATCTGAAAAGTGTGGTGTGCATTTGTATTTAGCCCCCTTTACTCCAATACCCTGAACTAAAATCTAGTGGAACCAATTCCCTTCGGAATGCACCTAATTAGTAAATAGAGCTCACCTGTTTGTAATTTAATCTCAGTATAAATACAGCTGTTCTGTGAAGCCCTCAAAGGTTTGTTAGAGCACCTTAGTGAACAAACAGCACCATAAGGGCCAAGGAACACACCAGACAGGTCAGGGATAACGTTGTGGAGAAGTTTAAAGCAGGGTTAGGTTATAAAAAAATATCCCAAGCTTTGAACATCGCAGTGTTCAATCCATCATCTGAAAATGGAAAGAGTATGGCACAACTGCACACTTACCAAGAAATGGCCGTCCACCTAAACTGACAGGCCGGGCAAGGAGAGCATTAATCAGAGAAGCAGCCAAGAGGCCCATGGTAACTCTGGAGGAGCTGTGGGGAGAATCTATTAAGCCCCATACACACGGTCAGACTTTTTGCCAACAAACTTCATTTTGAGCAAGTTTGCCAAAAAATCTGACCGTGTGTACGCTCCATCGGACAAACTTTTTTGGTTTTCATCGGAGAAAAGTTCGGTCTGCAAACGGACAAACTTTTGGCCAACAAAAGTCCGATGGAGCAAAGTCCGACCGTGTGTACAGAAAACCATCGGACTTGTGTCCGATAGACAAAACATATAATGTTAAAATCAACCAACAATAGCAGAAGTTGACCAAAGGGTGGCGGTAAACAGGGCCGGTCCTGGACGGGGTGCAGGGGGTGCTCCGCACCCGAGTGCTGCAGAGGGGGGGCGCCGAAGTGCTTCCCCTCCTTCCTCCTCTCCTTGTGTGCCGTGGCGCCGGACAATGAGGCAGATCAGTGTGGTGTGACAAGTAGTACAGGCAGGGGGGAGGGGGAGATTCCCCCCCAAGCCGCCTACCTTATCATTAAAACGGTCGCAGCGCTGTCTCTTACTTTAACTTTTTTTTCGGCAGTGACGAGTCTCCTCTCTGCCTGACAGCAGCTGGATGAGCAGAGCAGTGTCAGTGTATCAAAGCTCCTCCCCTCCTTCTCAGTCCATTCTGTACACACACGGAGGAGGAGGGGGGAGAAGGGACGCTCTGAAGCTTAGGTCTGCAAAGTTTTTGTAATGCTCTGTACTGTAGATGGAGGAGAGAGTGTCTGGAAAGGAGGACAAGGTAGAGTCATATGAGTGATCGAGGGGTTAGGAGGATGTGCTGGGAGGGGGAAGGCAATGCTAGAACTTCAGTATGGATTAGATTTGAAATCTGGCAACCCCTCTCTTCCTTCCCAAATCACCCCTCCAGCACATATCCTACCCCTACCCATTATTGTTCTGTAGGGATGAGCTCGGTGTTCGAGTCGAACATACGTTCGACTCGAACATCGGCTGTTCGATCGTTCGCCGAACAATGAACGATTTGGGCCGTTCGCGCCTAATTCGCGGCCCACAATGCACTACGCCATCGCAGTGTCATCCAGGCGCTGTGATTGGCCAAGCATGCACTGTGACCCCGCATGCTTGGCCAATCACAGCGCCGGCAGCGAGGAGAGCAATGATTGGGACAGGGAAGGACAGTGAGGGAAATTCTCCTTGTGCTATACTGTGCTAAAGCATTGATCATCAACCATCTTTAAAAAAACATTTTTTCTAGGGACAGAAAACTATAGGTAGGGAGAGTGTCAGTGTGTTTTACTGTGCTAATCCTTGTTTGTAGGGACAGGGAAGGACAGTGAGGGAAATTCTCCTTGTGCTATACTGTGCTAAAGCATTGATCATCAACCATCTTTAAAAAAACATTTTTTCTAGGGACAGAAAACTATAGGTAGGGAGAGTGTCAGTGTGTTTTACTGTGCTAATCCTTGTTTGTAGGGACAGGGAAGGACAGTGAGGGAAATTCTCCTTGTGCTATACTGTGCTAAAGCATTCCTCATCAACCATCTTTAAAAAAACATTTTTTCTAGGGACAGAAAACTATAGGTAGTGTGACAGCAGGAAGGTAAAGTCACCTGGTTGCATCCAGGGGGGTAGATATATTTCTCCCAGATTCAGGCTTTATGCCGACTTATACAACTAGGGAGTTGATGAAGCCCAGCTGAGGCTAGTGGGCTCATGAATGACTCATACCTCTAGGGAGAGTGCTGGGCGTCGTGAGGCAGGGAGTTGATGAGACCAGCTGAAGCCTGTCAGTTCGTTTAAGGCCTCTATAAAAACTCCCAGCTTCATTAGATGTTAGCTCATGCCTGGAACCAGACCTGTGTGGACTGTCTAGGGAGAGTGAACCCCTGTGCGGTGAGGCAAAGCCTGTGTGGCTATTTGTTTGGACTTTTACTAAACCAGGGACTTAGGGACTAGGACAGCACTAGGCTGATCCCAGTTGTTAGTTTAGGAAACCTGCATGTTTAGTCAGAGGTCAAACTGACCAGGATTTATTTTGTTTGTTTCTTTTTGGCTTTGCTGTGTTTTTGTCACTGTACATAGAGAAATAAACCGCACCTTTTGATTTTGAAAACCACAACCTCCGTCTGCTGGCCCTGTTTTTGTGTGGGGAGCCCAACCAGGGGGTCACACACACCCGCTACCGAGTTAACCCCCTCACAGTTGGTGGAGAATGCGGGCAGTTTTTTTTAAGCCAGCATGGAGGAGATACTGAAACAGCTGGCTCTAGCAAATGCCAATCAACAGCAGACAAATGCAGGTTTGCAAAGGAGCCTTGCAGCCCAGCAGCAAGCTCATCAACAAGCCCAGCAGCAATCTGAGGCCCGCTTCATAGACCTGTTACAGAAGCAAGAGCAGAGACTACAACAAATGGAAGCAGTAATGCAGCAACGTCCGCAGACCAGTGAGGAAAGCCGTCCCACTAATACCGCGTCCTTTGGGGTGAGTCGTTTATTGACAAAAATGACTGGAGAGGATGATCCAGAGGTATTTTTGACCACATTTGAAAGGACTGCTGAAAGAGAAAAGTGGCCTGAGGAGCAGTGGGCTGGACTGGTGGCTCCTCTGTTAACTGGTGAATCGCAGAAGGCTTACTATGACCTAGAGCCTGACCAAGCAAAAGACTATGTGATGCTAAAAGCTGAAATATTGGCAAGGCTGGGTGTCACCCTGGCTGTCCGGGCTCAGCGTGTGCATAACTGGACTTTCCAGCTTGGAAAACCCCCCAGGTCTCAAATGTATGATCTCATTCACCTGAGCAGGAAGTGGCTACAGCCAGAGACTTTGTCCGCACCGGAGATTGTGGAACGTGTTGTGATGGATCGTTTCTTGAGAGCTCTTCCTACCGCCATTCAAAAGTGGGTAAGCCACGGAGACCCAGAAACGGCCGGTAAACTTGTGGATCGTGTAGAGAGATACTTGGCTACAGAGAACCTGACGGCCTCTTCCAGAGACTCTCGGACTTTCCACCCTAAGACCAGACCATCCCCAGGGGCGGATAAGAGGATTCCAAGGGGTGAGGGTGGAGAGAGTGAGAGGGTGGGAGCTCTACCCCAAGTTTGGCGAGAACAGCCTGGGAAATCAGCGGCTCAAGAGGCCGCAAGAAGGATCGTTTGCTACCGCTGCCGGCAAGCGGGACATATTGCAGCCAATTGCCCGGTTGTGGAGGAACCCATGCAGTGTGACTTTCTGACGGGCAGACGTCAGTCGCTGTGTGCGACAGTCGCATGCACTGCCATTCGAGGAACTGAGAAACATTTATGCAAAATGTGTGTTAATGGTAGAAATGTTGTGGTATTGTTGGATTCAGGTAGCCTTGTGACCCTGATAAAGGCTGAGTTAGTTAAAACAGAGGTCTCTGGGAATAGCAAGGTAGCTGTTATTTGTGTGCATGGGGACACCCGAGAGTATCCAGTGACTACAGTGTGTTTCGAGACCCCCAAAGGTACCCTCTCTCATCCAGTGGGCTTAGTATCTCAGTTACCGCATGACGCCATTGTGGGAAGGGATTTTCCGAAGTTCTGGGAACTGTGGGATGATCCTGAGCCCCCCACTGGTGCCCCTATGTACCAGGAATGTGATAGCCAGAACTCCTCTGAGAGTGGTGAGGACTCTCCAGAATTTCCCTTGTCAGTATTGGCAGGGGAGACTCAAGAAACTGGAGAGGAGCCCACCTCCTCAGACGAAAACCTACCGTCTGTGGAGTTTTCTGATCTGGAGGTTCACAGGGAAAATTTTGCCACAGAACAGTTAAAAGACCCCGCCCTAATAAAGGCACGGGAAAACGTAGTGGAAATAGATGGCGAGTTAGTGAACCCAGATAATACCTGCACTTACCCATACTTCAGCGTAGAGAAGGACCTACTGTATCGGGTGGCAAAAAGGGCAGAAGAAACCGTTGAGCAGCTGGTGGTGCCCAAACCTTACAGGAAGTTGGTGTTGGAGTTGGCCCATGGGCACATTCTTGGAGGTCATCTGGGGACAGAGAAAACCCGAGAGAGGGTATTACAGAGATTCTATTGGCCTGGGGTGATGAAGGACATAGAAAATTATTGTTCCTCCTGCCCTGTGTGTCAGAGGTCGGCCCCGATGCCACATTTCCGTAGCCCGCTGGTCCCTCTACCCATCATTGAGGTCCCGTTTGAGAGAATCGCAATGGATTTGGTAGGTCCTATAATCAAGTCCGCTAGGGGGCACCAGTACATATTGGTTATAATGGACTATGCCACCCGTTATCCAGAAGCGATCCCTCTCAGAAATACCTCGGCCAAAACCATAGCCAAAGAGCTATCTCTTGTTTTTAGCCGGGTGGGTATTTGTAAAGAACTGCTTACGGACCAAGGTACACCCTTTATGTCCCGGGTTATGAAAGAGCTGTGTAAATTGTTCAAAGTGACGCAATTGCGTACATCTGTGTATCACCCCCAAACCGATGGGCTGGTTGAAAGATTCAACAAAACCCTAAAACAAATGTTGAAGAAAGTGGTGGATAGAGATGGAAAGGATTGGGACTGTCTACTTCCTTATTTGATGTTTGCTATTAGGGAGGTGCCCCAATCCTCTACGGGATTCTCCCCCTTTGAGTTACTGTATGGGAGACACCCAAGAGGGCTGTTGGATATTGCCAAGGAAACTTGGGAAAGTGAGAGTTCTCCCCACAGGAGTGTGATTGAGCATGTCGCCCTGATGCAAGATCGAATTGCACAGGTAATGCCCATCGTGAAGGAACATTTGGCCCAAGCGCAGTTGGCACAGCAGAGAGTGTACAACCGTGGAGCAAAGACCCGTACCTTTTCCCCGGGGGATAGGATATTGGTACTTGTCCCTACGGTTGAAAGTAAATTCCTTGCCAAATGGCAAGGCCCCTACGAGATAATGGAAAAAGTGAGCGAAGTGAATTACAAGGTCAGACAACCAGGAAGGCGAAAGCCCGAACAGATATATCACGTTAATCTGTTGAAAGCCTGGAGGGATAGAGAGTCCCTAGTCGCAGAAACTTGGTCACCAGCTCAAACTGGTTGCGTGATTCCGGAGGTTGGAATAGCAGCCACCTTGTCACAACCCCAACAACAGGAGGTTAAGGAGTTTGTGCTTCGCAACAAGGAGGTGTTCTCTGAGCTGCCGGGACAAACATCTGGGGTAGAGCATGATATTATTACCCCGCCCGGTGAAAGGGTGAAGTTAAAACCCTATCGGATCCCAGAGGCCCGACGGGAGGCAATACGGGAGGAAGTACAGAAAATGCTGAACTTAGGGGTGATAGAGGAGTCCCAAAGTGATTGGTCTAGTCCCATTGTGTTGGTGCCTAAACCGGATGGGAGCTGGCGATTTTGTAACGATTTTCGTCAGTTGAACAAAGTTACAAAATTTGACACCTACCCCATGCCACGTATAGATGAGTTGATCGACCGGCTGGGAACAGCCCGATACATGACGACTCTTGACCTCACAAAAGGGTATTGGCAAATTCCCCTGGCCAAGTCGGCCAAAGAGAAAACCGCATTTGTAACCCCAGACGGGGCGTTCCAATATAAGAGAATGCCGTTCGGGTTACAGAATGCGCCGGCCACATTCCAGCGGAAAATGGACCAGATGCTGAGGCCCCATCGGAAGTATGCTGCGGCTTACCTGGATGACGTAATTGTCCATAGCACAGATTGGGCCTCACATCTGCCAAAAGTGCAAGCAGTCCTGGACTCTGTGCGGGAAGCGGGGTTTACGGCTAACCCCAAGAAGTGTACCATTGGGCAGGAGGAGGCCAAATATCTTGGGTACACCATTGGCAGGGGAGTAATAAAACCCCAACTCAACAAAGTCGAGGCCATCCAGAGTTGGCCACGTCCCAACAGCAAGAAGCAGGTACGAGCCTTTCTGGGAATCGCGGGTTATTATCGGCGCTTCATTCCCCACTTTGCTTCTAAGGCTGTGCCCCTAACCAACCTGACGAAAGGGAAAGGGTCGGTCATGATTAAATGGACCCCCGAGGCTGAGGCAGCATTCCAATTCTTGAAACAAGCCTTATGTAGCCAGCCAGTGTTGTACTCACCCGACTTCTCTAAAGACTTTGTCGTACAAAGTGATGCATCAGATGTGGGGTTAGGAGCAGTATTGTCCCAGGTCTGGAACGGGGAAGAGCACCCAGTCATTTACCTCAGCAGGAAGTTGAAGTCCCATGAGGTAAATTACGCCACGGTTGAAAAGGAGTGTTTAGCGGTGAAGTGGGCTCTAGATTCCCTTCGGTACTATCTGCTAGGTAGGCACTTTGACATGGTTACGGATCACGCTCCGTTAAAGTGGATGGCTCAAAACAAGGAGACAAATAGAAGAGTGAATAGGTGGTTCCTGGCCCTACAGGAATTCAACTTCACAGTAAAGCATCGCCCTGGCGTTCAAATGGGGAATGTGGATGCTTTGTCTCGAGTACATGAATGCCTGATTGCTGGTGTTCCAACCCCAAGGTTAAAACAAGAGGGGGGGGTATGTGACAGCAGGAAGGTAAAGTCACCTGGTTGCATCCAGGGGGGTAGATATATTTCTCCCAGATTCAGGCTTTATGCCGACTTATACAACTAGGGAGTTGATGAAGCCCAGCTGAGGCTAGTGGGCTCATGAATGACTCATACCTCTAGGGAGAGTGCTGGGCGTCGTGAGGCAGGGAGTTGATGAGACCAGCTGAAGCCTGTCAGTTCGTTTAAGGCCTCTATAAAAACTCCCAGCTTCATTAGATGTTAGCTCATGCCTGGAACCAGACCTGTGTGGACTGTCTAGGGAGAGTGAACCCCTGTGCGGTGAGGCAAAGCCTGTGTGGCTATTTGTTTGGACTTTTACTAAACCAGGGACTTAGGGACTAGGACAGCACTAGGCTGATCCCAGTTGTTAGTTTAGGAAACCTGCATGTTTAGTCAGAGGTCAAACTGACCAGGATTTATTTTGTTTGTTTCTTTTTGGCTTTGCTGTGTTTTTGTCACTGTACATAGAGAAATAAACCGCACCTTTTGATTTTGAAAACCACAACCTCCGTCTGCTGGCCCTGTTTTTGTGTGGGGAGCCCAACCAGGGGGTCACACACACCCGCTACCGAGTTAACCCCCTCACAGTAGGGAGAGTGTCAGTGTGTTTTACTGTGCTAATCCTTGTTTGTAGGGACAGGGAAGGACAGAGAGGGAAATTCTCCTTGTGCTATACTGTGCTAAAGCATTGATCATCAACCATCTTTAAAAAAACATTTTTTCTAGGGACAGAAAACTATAGGTAGGGAGAGTGTCAGTGTGTTTTACTGTGCTAATCCTTGTTTCTAGGGACAGGGAAGGACAGTGAGGGAAATTCTCCTTGTGCTATACTGTGCTAAAGCATTGATCATCAACCATCTTTAAAAAAACATTTTTTCTAGGGACAGAAAACTATAGGTAGGGAGAGTGTCAGTGTGTTGTACTGTGCTAATCCTTGTTTCTAGGGACAGGGAAGGACAGTGAGGGAAATTCTCCTTGTGCTATACTGTGCTAAAGCATTGATCATCAACCATCTTTAAAAAAACATTTTTTCTAGGGACAGAAAACTATAGGTAGGGAGAGTGTCAGTGTGTTTTACTGTGCTAATCCTTGTTTCTAGGGACAGGGAAGGACAGTGAGGGAAATTCTCCTTGTGCTATACTGTGCTAAAGCATTCCTCATCAACCATCTTTGAAATCCTTGTTTTTTGGACAGTCAGGGAAATTGTCATTGTGCTATTCTGTGCGAAAGCAATCATCCTCAACCATATTTAGAAATCCTTAAGTAAAGGGACAGAGAAGGACACCTGAAGGTAGCCCTTATTGCTTTTTTCCCATCTCCCTGCAGGCCATCCATTAGAATGTCTGAAGGGAAACAAGGAGAGGCAGACAGTCAGGAGGCAATAAAAGAGGGCAAGCAGGCTCTGTGTCTGGGGGCAACAGTGCTGGTCGTGGACGCGGTGCATTGTCATCAGCACATGGCCATGGGACACGCTTGTCCTTCTTTTCGGCAGCTGGACATGTTGAGCCACATCATGCCGAAGACTTGGTAGAGTGGATGACCAAGCCCTCCTCCTCCTCCTCATCCTCTCTCACCCAGGCTCAGGGTACTGGCAAAGCAGCTGCCAAAGCGTCCTCTTCCCTGGTATCAATGTCAGACTCATCATCAGTCACTCCTTCCCTAGACCCACCATGTCCTCCTCCTGAGGAGTCCCCCAAACTGTTTGAGCACAGTGTTGGGTACATGCTCCAGGAGGATGCCCAGCGTTTCGAAGGGTCTGATGATGAAACCCAGCTACAGGAAGGCAGTAGCGTGAGAGCAGACAGAGGGGATGCTCAAGAAGGACACCAATCTGGCAGTCATGTTCCAGCAGCTGCAGCATACTGCCAGATTGGCTCCAGTGATGAGGAGGGAGGGGATGATGAGGTCACTGACACCACGTGGGTGCCTAATAGGAGAGAGGAGGAGGAGGAGGATGAGGAGGAGGCACATCTCCAACGAGGCAGGATGCCCTTTGGTGGCCAGCGTAAGGGCAGTACACCGACGGAATCACACCGCAGAGCTCCGCCTGTGCAGGGCGCTGCCTCTGCCCGTCATTCAAAAAGTTCTTTGGTGTGGGCCTTTTTTGAGGCTAGTGCATCAGATCGCACAGCTGCTGTTTGCAACATATGTCTCAAGCGTATATCGCGTGGCCAAAACATCAGCCGCTTGGGTACCACATGCCTGACCAGACATATGTTGACCTGCCATGCAGCTCGTTGGCAAGCCTACCTCAAAGACCCACACCAAAGAACAAAGCGGACCTCTCCTTGCACCGCATCAGCTGGGATCTCCAACCCCACTATAACTTCAGGCCTCTCTGAAACATGCACTGAGAGGAATGAAGGTGTAGAATTAGGTGTGTCACAGCCAAGTACTTGCGGCCACTCTGCTAGCAGTACACCGACGTCCGATTCTAGCAGGCAAATTTCCCTGCCCCAGCTGCTGGACCGTCGAAAGAAGTTCACTCCCAGCCATCCACATGCCCAGCGGTTGAATGCTAGCTTGGCTAAATTGCTAGCGCTTCAACTGCTGCCTTTTCAGTTGGTAGACTCGGCCCCCTTCCGTGAGTTTGTGCAATGTGCGGTTCCTCAGTGGCAGGTTCCCAAACGCCACTTTTTCTCATGGAAGGCTATTCCGGCTCTCTACCGGCATGTGGAAGGCAATGTCTTGGCCTCGCTGGACAGGGCGGTCAGCGGTAAGGTGCATATTACCGCTGACTCATGGTCCAGCAGGCATGGACAGGGACGTTACCTTTCTTTCACGGCCCATTGGGTCACTCTTTTGGCAGCTGGGAAGGATGCAGGACAAGGTGCAGTAGTGTTGGAGGTTGTTCCACCGCCACGCCTACAAAATGCTACTAGTGGTTGTGACACACCTCTCTCCTCCACCCCCTCCTCTTCTTCTTCCTCCATGGCATCTTCCTGTGCTTTGTCCTCTGAACCAGCGGTGTTCCGTAGCCGTTCAAGGGGCTACGCAAGTACGCAGGCAAAAAGATGCCATGCCGTGCTTGCGCTGGTGTGTTTGGGGGACAGAAGCCACACTGGGGCAGAGGTCCTGTCTGCTCTGCAGGGCCAGGCCGAGAGGTGGTTGACGCCACGCCAGATTAAGCCAGGAATGGTGGTTTGCGACAATGGCACCAACCTCCTCTCCGCCCTCCGACAGGGACAACTGACCCATGTGCCCTGTGTGGCTCACGTCCTTAACCTGGTGGTGCAGCGGTTCTTGGGCAGGTACCCGGGCTTACAGGATGTCCTGAGGCAGGCCAGGAAAATCTGTGTGCATTTCCGCAGATCTTATAATGCCAGTGCTCGCCTGGCTGAGCTGCAAAAGGAGTTGAACCTGCCCAAGAACCGCCTTATATGTGACATGCCCACCAGGCGGAACTCAACGTTGGCCATGCTGCAGCGGCTGCACACGCAGCAGAGGGCCATCAATGAGTACCTGTGCGACTACGGCACCAGGACAGGGTCAGGGGAGCTTGGTTTTTTTCCTCCACCCCAGTGGGGCATGATCAGGGATGCATGCACTGTCCTGGCACCATTTGAGGAGGCCACGAGGATGGTGAGCAGTGACAGTGCATGCATCAGTGACACTGTACCTCTTGTCCACCTGTTGGAGCACACGCTGCGTGGAATAATGGACAGGGCACTTGAGGCAGAACAGAGGCAGGAAGAGGAGGACTTCCTTGCCTCTCAAGGCCCCCTTTACCCAGACAGTGTTCCTTCTGTCCCACCCATCGCACAGGAAGAGGAGGAGGAGGAGGAGGAGGAGGATTGTGTCAGCATGGAGGTGGAGGCTGGCACTCAGCATCATCAGCAGCAGTCTTTTAGGGATGATTTACAGTCCCAAGAAACCAGTGGACTTGTACGTGGCTGGGAGGAGGTGGCTGCGGATCATGTCGTCCTTAGTGACCCAGAGGACTCCGGACCGAATGCCTCAGCTAACCTACGCTGCATGGCCTCCCTGATCCTGCAAAGTCTGCGGAAGGATCCTCGTATTCTTCGGATCAAGAAGAGGGACCATTACTGGCTGGCCACTCTCCTTGATCCACGGTACAAGGGTAAGGTTGCGGACCTTATGTTACCGTCGCAGAGGGAGCAGAGGATGAGACAACTCCGGGAGGCCTTGCAGAAAGGTCTGTGCAACGCGTTCCCAGAGACTGGGAGGTTACAAACTCCTGGTCCTGGACAACGAGTTGCTGAGGCTTCGGCCAGTCAAAGAAGGAGCGGTGGGGAAGGTGGCCGTCTGACCGATGCGTTCAGACAATTCTTTAGTCCGCAGCCCCAAAGTATGATCGGTTCCAGCAACCATCGCCAGCGTCTGATAAACATGGTGCAGGAATATCTAGGGGCAAGGTCAGACTTGGACACCTTCCCCACCGAAAATCCTCTGGCTTACTGGGTCTTGAGGATGGATCACTGGCCAGAGCTTGCACAGTATGCAATTGAGCTACTGGCCTGTCCTGCATCCAGCGTTCTTTCGGAACGCACATTCAGTGCTGCTGGAGGATTTGTCACGGATCACAGGGTGCGCCTGTCCACCGACTCGGTTGATCGACTGACTTTCATCAAGATGAACCAGTCTTGGATCACCACCAGCTACCACACACCTGATGCTGATATAACAGACTAATTGATTTTAACATGTCACATCCCTTCAAGACTGATGCTGATGCTGAGTGCCTGTGCTGTTATGTTGACTGGCTATCCTCCTCCTCCGAGTCCTCAATGATACGATTGATGATGATAGCTTGGAAGATCATTTTTGTTTATGGGTGCCGCCACCAGTGGCTAAGGCCCAATTTTTCAGCCCCTGTTTAACAGGGGCGTGTAATTACAATTTTTGAAGCAATACTTTGCAACAGGGCTCATTGCTGTGCTCCAAGTACAGTATCTGTGAGGGGTTGCAGTGTTGTGCCACCAGTGCCTAAGGCCCAATTTTTCAGCCCCTGTTCAACAGGGGCATGTAATTACAATTCTTGATCTAATAATTCACAGCAGGGCCCATAGCTGCACCCACCAAGAGTAACTCTGCGGGCTTACAGTGTTGTGGCAACGCCACCACCACCACCACCACGAAAGGCCCAATTTTTCAGCCCCTGTTCAAAAGGGGCATGTAATTACAATTCTTGATCTAATAATTCACAGCAGGGCCCATTCCTGCACCCACCAAGAGTAACTCTGAGGGCTTACAGTGTTGTGGCAACACCACCACCACCACCACCACCATGAAAGGCCCAATTTTTCAGCCCCTGTTCAACAGGGGCATGCAATTACAATTCTTGATCTAATAATTCACAGCAGGGCCCATTGCTGCACCCACCAAGAGTAACTGTCAGGGCTTACAGTGTTGTGGCACCAGCACCACCATCAAAGGCCCAATTTTTACTACCACTGTTCAACAATTATATGTAATTACAATTCCTGATATAATAGTTGACAGCAGGGCGTTCCAGCACCAACCAAGAGTAACTGTGAGTGCTTACAGTGTTGTGCCAACACCAACAACTAAGGGGCCTATTTCTGCAGAGTATATACGGCAGGTCCCTACTTTCAAACATCCAACTTACAAACGACTCCTACTTGCAAACGCAAGAAGACAACAGGAAGTGAGAGGAAATCTACCCCTTGGAAGGAAAATTCTCTCCTGTAAGAATTAATATGGGAGAAAGGTGTCTCCTCTGTACTGATGCTTTATCAGCAATCCTTGTTTCAAGAAAAACACCACATTTCAAAAACAGTTGTCATTGGGACGGAAAGTGAGGTGAAATGTTCTGAACAGGTGCACACTGCACAGACAGCAAAACAAATGTTACAGGGGTGATAACCCTTACCTATGTTTTCCAAAAAGTTTAAAAATAGATTTTTGGGCTGGAGCTACACTTAAACAATGTACCTGTTCAAAATTACAAACACATTCTACATAAGAACAAACCTACAGTCCCCTGTCTTGTATGCACCGCCTGTATACGGCTGTTCAGAGTATATAGGGCCTTTTTTATTTTGTGTGCGGTGTTCCCCTTAATATCCATACAAGACCCAAAGGGGCTGGTAATGGGCTGGGGTAGGGGGGGGGGGGGGTCATGGGGTAGCTATGCCATTTTTCTTAAAGATTTTCATCCATATTACCGGGACCAGACATTACATTAAAGCCGCAAGCAGTTTTAAATGGCTTTTTTTCCTTTAGAAGTGTCATTTTGTGCAGGGACAGTTCTAAACACGGCAAACACGTGGCACTTCACAGGCATACTTTAGACACCCCCCAGATACGATATTTAAAGGAATATTTGACTTTTTTTTTTTCACTTTATGCATCATTAAAATGACTGCTCCCGAAAAACGACCGTTTTTAAAACTTCTTTTTGCATTGATACATGTCCCCTGGTGCAGAACCCGGGTTCCCAAACCCTTTTTAGGACAATAACATGCATAATAGTCGTTATAATTAGCACTTTAGAATTCGAACGTTCGCATCCATTGTATTTAATAGGGTTCTAATGTTCGTACGAACGTTCGGTCCGTTCGCGGGTTCTGGTGCGAACCGAACCCGGGGGTGTTCGGCTCATCACTACCTTGCACCTGATTCTGCCTGGAGCAGTGTGCTTCTTCTTTGTTTTCTGCTAGGTATTACGGTGTTGGGGATTGTCTCCACCGCACACCTACCCACATTCATTCTCAATATATGGTAATTGGGTACAGTATAGTACAACCGTATTGAGTGTGTTACCTTGCCTTTTACAAAGTCTCTGTGATTGTTCATTTGTGTTTGCATAACAATTGTGTTTCATTCCTGCTCAGTAAACATTCTTTAAGTGGTTAGGCACAACTGACTAAGAGTATTACTGTTTACGGTAAAAAGATCCATCAGACATGGAACCCAAAGGCCCCTTTCACACTGGGGCGGGCAGGTGCGGTGGCGGTATAGCGGCGCGATTTTCAGCGCCGCTATACCGTCGTTATTACCGCGGTATGCAGCCGCTAGCGGGGTGAATTTAACCCCCGCTAGCGGCCGAAAAAGGGTTAATACCGCCTGCAAACCGCGGCTATTGCCGCGGTTTGCGGGCGGTATTACCGCGGTGTCCCATTGATTTCAATGGGCAGCCGCGGTAAAGGAGCAGTGAACACACCGCTCCTTCACCGCTGTAAATATGCGGCTAGCAGGACTTTTGGAGCGGTCCTGCTAGCGCACCGCTTCAATGTGAAAGCCCTCGGGCTTTCACACTGAAGACTGCAAGGCACAATTTTTTCAGGGGGTATAACAGCGCTACTATTAGCGCTAAACCGCCTGAAAAACGTGCCAGTGTGAAAGGGGCCAAAGTGTCAGTAAGAGACAATCTGCAGAGTCGGGAGGGCCCATGGGATATAGAGTTAATCAGCAGCCCCCACTGAGGTACCGCTACATGTGTGTCAGTGCATTTGAATGCTATTCTTTCTCAAAGGCACCCCAACACACCCTTCCAGTACACCCTTGTTACAGCACTGCTGAAAATGCTGCATGCACAATTTTTGGCCCATTGTGGTTCATTTAATGCACCTTAGCAGATCTGGCTGGATGTAAATGGTCCCTAATGGCAGTGCTCATGAATAGACAGAGTAGACCGTCTTTTGTTATTTAAAGTGACACAAAATGATGAATTTGAGCAGAATGAAATGTCAGTTTCATGCCCATTCACTTTTTTGTCCGCATTTTGACAGTGGACTGTGGCAGACACATGGCAACTCTATGGAATTCAGAAGCCCAATGACATGGACAGTTGAAGTATTTGAAGTATTTGGGGACAAAATGTGTTGGGTGCCTATGTGATCATGATTATGGAGATATCTCATTAATGCAAATTTCTTCAGTATTTTGAGTTCATGACTCATCAAGAGACTTTCTTGGTGTGGAGAAAAACACAGATTTGGGGGGCACACCCTAAAAGATGCATTAAAGATGGTGCACTTGGTGTGGAGAGTCGCGGTGTCAAATACTTAAAGATCCCTCACCGACCACCATTCTGACGTTTCCAACGTCATGCTTGTTTGAGTCCCTACATTCTGGTAAGTGTTTACTCTCTCTTCTGGGTGGTGGATGCACGTGTTATGGTGACCCCTTTAATGGACACAGATTGTTTTCTTTGAACACTATTGAAACGGACATTGTTTTACATTTTTATTTTGATTGTCCCCCCACACAGTGGTTATTTTATATTCACATTTTCTCCTTCTTGTAAAAGGTTTTTCTTCTGAATTTATTGCACATATTCACTGATTGCACATTGCACTTTTGTTATCTGCATACAGTGTTTCCACCATTCTTTATTTTATATATATATATATATATATATATATATATATATATATATATATATGTTTAGAATTGGTTATATATTTTCAGCGCTGCATTTTTGTCACTTGTTAAGAATATGTTATAGTCCCCAACTTCCACAGATTTGTATACAGTAAACAACATTGCCTAATGGCCAACTTCAGCTTAGACTTTTATTTCATTTTGGATAGAGAAGAAAAGATTTTAGTTTTTTTGCCTCGGTGTTCATGTTGGGAAGATACCTCCTTACTTAATTCCCTGGGCTTCCTTGATGGAGCAACTTCTCTGCTGTCCCCTCATAGAGACATCACTTCCAGGGTATTGGCTCCTTCTCCTTCACAGGAGTAGACTCTGCTGTGGTCAATAACATTGGGAGCCATTTTGGATGCATTGTCCAAATCAGAAAACAAATAGGAGTACTGCATGTGAGTTATGAGAAATGGGATTTCTAAAAATGTTTTTTTTTTAAATCATCATATTGCTTATTGCTCAGTGTAGTTTGCAAAAACATTTGTGATTGATTTACTTTAGTGCCCATTTACATGTATGCACGTGCATTAACACATGGCATTTCATATGTTAATGTGCATTGCATTAAGGCAGCCCATTGGAATAAATCATCAAAAACTGACCAATTATTGGATATCTCCTAATTTTTTGTGTAGCACACGGACCCTTTTTCCTGCTTACCTTCACTTGCAGGGTAAAGGCACACCATGCCACATGCCCGTATCCTCCTGGTATAAGAGGTTGAGCGGTGTTCATACTATTTTTGGGTCGAGTTACCTCCCTCCATTGGTTCTCATCCCTAGAATGTAGGGAAAAGTCTATTCTTTCTCCCAAAAGAAGGCCAATGTCCAGACTGTGTTTAACCACCTCCCTACTGTGCACGAAAACCCCCTTCCTGCCCAAGCCATTTTTCAGCTTTCAGCGCTGTCACACTTTGAATGACAATTGCGCGGTCGTGCGACGTGACTCCCAAACAAAATTTGTGTCCTTTTTTTCCCACAAATAGAGCTTTCTTTTGGTGGTATTTGATCACCTCTGCGGTTTTTATTTTTTGCGCTATAAACAAAAGAAGAGCGTCCAGTTTGGAAAAAAACACTATTTTTTTACTTTTTGCTATAATAAATACCCATTTATTTTTTTTTTAAATAAAATTTTTCTCAGTTTAGGCCGATACGTATTCTTCTACATATTTTTGGTAAAAAAAAATCGCAATAAGCGCGTATTGATTGGTTTGCGCAAAAGTTATAGCGTGTACAAAATAGGGGATAGATTTATAGCATTTTTTTTTATTTTATTTTTTATTAGTAATGGCGGCGATCTGCGATTTTTTTATTGTGACTGCGATATTGCGGCGGACACATCGGACACTTTTGACACATTTTTGGGACCATTCACGTTTATACAGCGATCCCTGCTATAAAAATGCATTGATTACTGTATAAATGTGATTGGCAGGGAAGGGGTTAACCACTAGGGGGCGGGAAGGGGTTAAATATGTCCCCTCAATGTGTTCTTACTGTGGGGGGAGGGGACTGACTGGGGGAGGTGACCGATGGTTGTCCCTATGTACAAGGGACACACCATCGGTCCCCTCTCCCTCACAGGACGTGGATCTCTGTGTTTACACACAGAGACCCACTTTCCTGCTCGTTTCCCGGGCAATCGCGGGTGCCCGGCAGCAATCGCGGCCGCCGGGCACGCGCACCGGGGCCTTGTGAACGCGGCGGGCGAGCGCTCGCCTTCTAGCTCGTTTTAAAGGGAGGACGTCATATGACGTCCTCCCAGAACGAGAGTATCCTCCGCCCGCCGTCAATTGACAGTGGGCGGTGGACAAGTGGTTAAACTCCAACAGACAAGTTTATTTTTCTTACTTGGAACAGATTAGGGAAAAGGTTGAAGACAGAGATAGAGTTGGGTAGGGAGATAGGTTCAGGCATGCGGCACCCAGTTACCCTATTCTCCACTCAAGCCTGAGTGGGTATTGCTCACCCGGATAGATCCCTCTCACAGTTCTCGCAGCCAGAGTTGAGCACAAACAGTTACTTCAGATTTAGTCCCCTTCATAGACAAGTTCAGGAGATCCTCTGCCACAGAATCCTTTAGTTCCTGAATCTAGAACTCTTTAACGCCTGCAACCTTTAGAGACCATAGGTGCCAATGGGGCACATCACAGGCGCTATTGTGCAACTCACGGAATCCTTCCCTCTGATAGGCAACCAGACCTCTCCTGAGACAGTGACTTCCTTCAACGATCCTCCGGACAGGTCCTCCCCTGGTTTCCTCTCTTTCAGAGCGGGCCACCCTCCCTCGGGTTCCCTGGGACTCCAATTGTTTAGCTGTAAACCCAGTTGAAGGTACTGGGCCTACCTGGAACACTACAGCCTCGGGCTGAAGGTGCCCGAAACTTCTCGACCAATTCACGCACCCCTGGCCAGCGGGGCCAACGAGTGCAACTCTCGCCACCAGGGGTCCCACCCTGGAATCCCCTGACCACACTCCCCAGATCATGGCGTCTGCCCCTTATGTACCCTCTCCCGGCATGCACAGCAGGTAAACCACGCCCACTGTATGGCTACCGAGAGAGGACACCCAATCATGCTATAATGCCACCTGTGGTTCAACCCGAGACCTGAACAACAGCACCACCCACAGGTCAAGGGGAACTATACACCCAGGTAACACCACAGCAGAGCAGAGTCCAATCTATAGAATCAGAAAACCTGAGCCAAACTATTGCTCAGGCTGCCCTTAAATTTAAGGCATAGTGAATGCAATTTTGGGGGTCCGCTACATTTGTGCAACGCATTATTGTGCGTTTCTGTGCAGCATGTTGTAATGCGTATGCATTGCATTAGTGTGTTGGGGAGCTATTCGAAATTAACTGCAATACGCCAACATGTGTAACACACACATTGCATTTAGTTAACTACCGCGCTGTTGCAATGCAGAAATGTAAAACGTTTGTTTTCCTTGCACTGTGAGATGGTAGATGCTCTTTTAAATCTATATATTTTCCTGCAATTGGCATTTGGCCTCATACACAGTGTCAGACTGTGTTCAGTAGATGTAAAATAAATTATTGTCTGTAGGTCTGCTGGAAGGTAATAAGTGAACTGCGCTAATCTTCCTCTCCAGGTTCCCAGAGTCTACATATATATCTGCCTCATATTCAGATTTCATGTATAATTTATAACCAGCCCTGAAGGCAGAAAATATTAATGTTCTGTCAAATTTGGGTAGCTCTAGCATATTTTTGCTCTCAGCATTGACAAACACGAGTACGTTGATAGATTTAATCTGAACAACAGCGCCGCTAAAACTTGGAACAACTGTTCGTTTACTGATCATTTCTCTCTGTTCTGCTGACCGTTATCGCTCTCAGCAATCATAAAAACCTGTTGCGTTTACAGACTGGTAATGAGTTTAGCAAAGCTGTTGCCAGTTAAAGATTTTATTCCCTTTAAACTGGAGTAAGAAATTGTATTAGTTGCTTAGACTGAATTAAAATCAGGTTTTAGAGTCATACGTTTTTTTTAAAGGGTTTGTCACTCTCAACAGAAAACTGGCCAATGTTAAAGGGCTCTCCAAAATCACATGGTATTTAAGACTGTCCTTATCTACACTTGCCGACTGTCCCTGATTTCAAAGAACAGTCCCAATGTTTAAATTTAAAGAATTGTTATTGAAGTATTTCAAAATACAAGTGTAGCGGGGTCCCCTTTAAGGTCCCGAGACTACGTTACCCAGAACCCCATTCGGCACCCAAGCTGCAAGTTGCCACCGCAGAGACTCATGGGAGGGGTTATTTAAGAAGGAGGCGAGGCGGAGCTCGGCCTCTTTGGACACTGCGCTGCAAGCAACAGCTTCTTCCTGTGCGGATCTGCGGCAGAGAGGGAAAGTCCGAGGAAGGAGCTGTTTCCAAATACCTCAGCGCCCGCATCCCTGGAAGATCGGGGGGATGTGATTTGTTTCAACTGTGGAGGAGCTGGCCATTTCGCCAAAGTGTGTGCCAGTCCCAAGAAAAACAAGATGAATAACCGCAAGCCGCCGGAAAACTTCAACGGGCCCCGGTGAAGGAGTCAACCGGGTGCCCATCATCTCCAGTAAGCTCCAAACTGAATGCAGAAGCTACTGAGTTCATCCCGTCCAGTCCTTGGTCGGATTCGTGGGAGAGTGCCTGTGACTTACCCCCAGAAGAAGACCCAAGGGAATCCATGTACCTCCCTGCTCCGGAGTCCAGTACTCCCGAACCAGAGGAAGTTCCTGAGTTGGTTCCAGAAGAAGAGCCTGTTCTAACAGAAAGCCCAAGAGGACAGAGGAAGTGAAGAGCCATAAAGCCTCCCAGAAGACTAACTTACCCACAGATGGGGAGGAGTGCGGAAGACACTGTGGTTACTGCCAGGAGGAGTATGGAAGACCCTGATCCTCCTACTGTTCATTTAGTGGGGGGCAACCCCAGCTCACTCTCTGGCACAGTTAGGCAGGACACTAGTGATGGTGTGACCTGTGGGCAGGGGAGTTCACCGCCTCGTTTTTGGTGGGAATTTCCTCTGCCAACATCATACGAAACTTTGATTGATGTTGTACGTTCTGTAATTTAATGTTATGTTATCTTTGGGGACCAAAGAGTTTAAGTGGGGGGGAGTGTGTAGCGGGGTCCCCTTTAAGGTCCCGAGACTACGTTACCCAGAACCCCGTTCGGCACCCAAGCTGCAAGTTGCCACTGCAGAGACTCATGGGAGGGGTTATTTAAGAAGGAGGCGAGGCGGAGCTCGGCCTCTTTGGACACCGCGCTGCAAGCAACAGCTTCTTCCTGTACGGATCTGCGGCAGTGCAAGGCCTGAAGCCTGGGGCCTTGCGCAACCTCCAGAGAGCCTTCCACCCCACTGCGGAGCCTGGGTGGCACCGGACTTGTCGAGTGAGAACATCAGTTGGATCGGGGACCCGATCGTTGCAGACGCTGTGTGCGGAGACACAGCAGGTGGAAGTCCCGGACTGGGATCGCGTCCGGAGTGGTGAGCGGACACTTGCCCAAACCAATAGACTGTACCGTGTTCAGGCCTATAGACTGCCTTGGCCCACCGATCGTTTGTTTGTTGTTCCACTGGGGACCGGTAGCAGGGCAGAATTGAAGTGTCCCCCAGTATAGTGTTCCAAGTGATTACAAATTTGTGGATTACAAATACCATTCATCAAGTGCACCACCGAAAGTTTGCATGCAAAGAAATCCCTATAGGAAGGACTGAGATTTGCCCTATGTCAGGCCTGGCCAGGGTGGGAAGATAGGATATTGTTTAGTGCGCCACAGGGCGTGTATACCATAATAGCTACGCGTGGTGGATTACCGCGCAGCGCCATTATTGTGTGCTATATTGATTGCTGCAGGGCTCTGCAAGCCAGTTCTGTGTATTATATTCTGCTTATGTTTTTTTTTACAATTAAAGTAAAGCTGTTATACTTAATCTTTACATTTGCGTGTTGTCTCACTACAAAGAGGGCGCCCTTACAATACCAGTTGATTGTGATAAAAATATAACCCCTAGACTAGCTGTGCCAGAGTGGGTCGAGCACATTGCCGGGGGTTGGCGGTGCTGTACACAGGGCCCGAAAACAAATCCAGCGGCTCTCTTAACTGGGGGTAGCGCTACACAAGTTATAACATATAGAGTATCATGTGGATATAAGGAATGCTTTATTGGTTTCCAGAACAGTAGCCATTAATAGCATGAGTCTATAGAGGAGTGTTGGCAGAAAAAAGACCAACTGGTCAATCGAGTCTGCCCCATTTTTTTTTTTAATTTATACATGTTTTTGTTTTTTTGTTAACTTTGTGTAGGTTTATGTTTGTACCAAGCATGTTTGAATCCACTTATGTTGACTGACTTACTGCTACCTCTATCTCTGCTGGAAGTCTGTTCAAAAGAACAACTACCCTTTTATTAATATAATACGGACGCTCCATACAGGTCTATGGAGCAACGGATGTCAGCGGTGACATGTCCACTGACATCCGACCTGCTCCAATCCGTTAAAGTGTGACTATTTTCCATCCGTCTGGCGTATCGGATTGGATGAAAATGGACTCTACGGTCCGTCTTCATCCGATCCCCCATAGAGTAGAGCGGCACTCTGACAGGTCGGCCCCTGGACAGTGTGCAGAGACAGGCCTGTTATCTGCCTGCTCAGCGGGGATCGACGGAGCGATCCCTGCTGAGCATAGCAGAGTCTGTATACGGACAAGTGTGCGTGAAAGGGGCCTTAGATTAGTTGTGAAGTTTGCTCTTGCTTGTTTGAGGTCATGTCCCCGTGTTCTTTATCTTGTGTCCATCTTTTTACATTTTTGACACTTTTTGGTGAATGAATAGGGGTACAATGTACCCTATACTCATTCATATTGGGGGGCAGGATCTAGGGGCCCCTTATTAAAGGGGGTTTCTAGATTTGAATAAGTCATCCCCCGCAACCACTTGGCCAGGGTTGTAGGGAAGAGACCCTTGTCCTTATCAACATGGGGATAAGGAGCTTTGGGGGGAAGCATGGTATGATTTAGGAGGGGAGGTGCTCACTTGTTTCACTCCCCTCTTTCTTTCCTGGCCTACCAGGCTGCATGGTCTGATAAGAGTTTGGTGTGGATTTTGGGGGGACTCCATGTCATTTATTTAAAAATTGGGCACTGGGTTCCCCTTAAAATTTAGACCTGAGGCCTAGTATGGATTGGGGGGGACCCCCTTGTTGTTTCTTTCTAAAAAAAAATTATTGCCGGGAAATGTTTCATTTACATTCAGCTGTCAACGGGGAACCCTGCTGACAGCTGATGAGTAGGGATGAGCTTCGAGTTCGAGTCGAACTCATGTTCGACTCGAACATTGCCTGTTCGCCCGTTCGCCGAACAGCGAACAAATTGGGGTGTTCGCGGCAAATTCGAAAAATCTATGGGAGAAATCTAAAGTGTTAATTATAAAGGCTAATATGCAAGTTATTGTCCTAAAAAGTGTTTGGGGACCGGGGTCCTGCCCCAGGGGACATGTATCAATGCAAAAAGAAGTTTTAAAAACGGCCGTTTTTTCGGGAGCAGTGATTTTAATAATGCTTAAAATGAAAAAATAAAAGTGAAATATTCCTTTAAATTTCGTACCTGGGGGGTGTGTATGATATGCATGTGAAGTGGCGCATGTTTCCCGTGCTTAGAACTGTCCCTGCAAAAAATGTCATTTTTGAAAGAAAAAAAGTCTTTTAAAACTGACTCGCGGCTATTAATGAATTGTCGGCTCCCGGCAATACATACAAAAGTCATTGATAAAAATAAAAAAAAGCGTGGGGGTTCCCCAGAATTCAATTACCAGGCCCTTCAGGTCTGGAATGGATATTAAGGGGAACCCCGCCGCAAATTTAAAAAAAAATTGACGTGGGGTTCCCCCAAATATCCATTCCAGGCCCTTCAGATCTGGCATGGATTTTAAGGGGAACTCCACCCCAAATTTTAAAAAAAAATGGCGTGGAGTCCCCCTAAAAATCCATACCAGACCCCTTATCCGAGCACGCAACCTGGCCGGCCGCAGGGGAAAAGGGGGGGACGAGAGAGCGGCCCCCCCTCCCTCCTGAACCGTACCAGGCCACATGCCCTCAACATGGGGAGGATGTCCCCATGTTGATGGGGACAAGGGCCTCATCCCCACAACCCTTGCCCGGTGGTTGTGGGGGTCTGCGAGCGGGGGGCTTATCGGAATCTGGAAGACCCCTTTAACAAAGGGGACCCCCAGATCCCGGCCCCCCCCCCTATGTGAATTGGTAAGGGGTACGTTGTACCCCTACCATTTCACGAAGAAAGCGTAAAAAAATGTTTAAAAAAACACACAAACACCTTGAAAAAGTCCTTTATTAAAAAAAAAAAAAAAAAAAACATTCCAGCGGTGAATTCCAGTGTCCTGCGGCGATCCCGATGTCCAGCGCTGTCCTTCATTGGTTGTGCCTGAGCGGACCTGATGGGGAACTCCCTCTTAGTATTTTAAATGTATAGACCCGCCCCTTCTAAAGTTCCCCATCAGGTCCGCTCCCTCGGTATGTCGGACCCGCCTACGTTATTGGCTTGAGCGGGGAACTTCCTTCACTGTGTAATTTAAATTTACATAGTGAAGGAAGTTCCCCGCTCAAGCCAATGACGTAGGCGGGTCCGACATACCGAGGGGGCGGACCTGATGGGGACTGCTCTCACTTTGGTAATACATGTATAGACCCGCCCCTTCTCATGTTCCGCATCTGGTCCGCTGAGCGGACCTGATGGGGAACTTTAGAAGGGGCGGGTCTATACATTTAAAATACTGAGAGGGAGTTCCCCATCAGGTCCGCTCAGGCACAACCAAGGAAGGACAGCGCTGGACATCGGGATCGCCGCGGGACACTGGATTTCACCGCTGGAATGTTTTTATTTTTTTTATTTTTTTTTAAATAAAGGACTTTTTCAAGGTGTTTGTGTGTTCTTTTAAACATTTTTTTACGCTTTCTTCGTGAAATGGTAGGGGTACAATGTACCCCTTACCAATTCACATAGGGGGGGCCGGGATCTGGGGGTCCCCTTTGTTAAAGGGGTCTTCCAGATTCCGATAAGCCCCCCGCCCGCAGACCCCCACAACCACCGGGCAAGGGTTGTGGGGATGAGGTCCTTGTCCCCATCAACATGGGGACATCCTCCCCATGTTGAGGGCATGTGGCCTGGTACGGTTCAGGAGGGAGGGGGGGCCGCTCTCTCGTCCCCCCCTTTTCCCCTGCGGCCGGCCAGGTTGCGTGCTCGGATAAGGGGTCTGGTATGGATTTTTAGGGGGACTCCACGCCATTTTTTTTTTAAATTTGGGGTGGAGTTCCCCTTAAAATCCATGCCAGATCTGAAGGGCCTGGAATGGATATTTGGGGGAACCCCACGTCAATTTTTTTTTAATTTGCGGCGGGGTTCCCCTTAATATCCATTCCAGACCTGAAGGGCCTGGTAATTGAATTCTGGGGAACCCCCACGCTTTTTTTTTTTTTTTTATCAATGACTTTTGTATGTATTGCCGGGAGCCGACAATTCATTAATAGCCGCGAGTCAGTTTTAAATGCATTTTTTTCTTTCAAAAATGACATTTTTTGCAGGGACAGTTCTAAGCACGGGAAACATGCGCCACTTTACATGCATATCATACACACCCCCCAGGTACGAAATTTAAAGGAATATTTCACTTTTATTTTTTCATTTTAAGCATTATTAAAATCACTGCTCCCGAAAAAACGGCCGTTTTTAAAACTTCTTTTTGCATTGATACATGTCCCCTGGGGCAGGACCCGGGTCCCCAAACACTTTTTAGGACAATAACTTGCATATTAGCCTTTATAATTAACACTTTAGATTTCGAACGTTCGAGTCCATTGTATTTAATAGGGTTCTAAAGTTTACACGAACATTTTGTCTGTTCGCAGGTTCTGGTGCGAACCGAACAGGGGGGTGTTCGGCTCATCCCTGCTGATCAGTCATCTGTTGTTAAGGATGCGGCAACTGGCTTGCCAGCCCACTCCTTAACAACCAGCTATTCACTGTTGTTAAGGACGTCAGCGGCTGCCCGTTCCTTAACAAAAAAACGCTACTGCTCCTAAACACTTTTGAAAATGCTCCTATATTAGCGTTTTTTTATCCAGTTTTCTTTTTAGCGCTTGTGGAGCGTCTAGTGTACATGGAGCCCTAAAACGATATTAAACCCAAAACCAAAAATTTTTTACATTGCAACTTAACAATTCTTAGATGTGATGGCTGCATTGGTTTTATTTTATAGGTCTTCTTTCATTTTCATCTGGTGATCCAGCCAGTAAGTCTGTTGTTTTTCAAAAGAACAAGCTCTCTTCCAGATATATCAATTTACAGAGATGAGACAAAACATTTGCCACTGACGGAAGCTTACGATGATCAGCTTTTATTTATTATCGGTCTTATTTTTTTGTTTATAGCGCATAAAATAAAAACCGCAGAGGTGATCCAATACAACCAAAATAAAGCGGGGAAAAAAAGACAGATTTTATTTGGGTACAGCGTCGCACAATCGCGCAATTGTCAGTTAAAGTAACGCAGTGCCGTATCGCAAAAAATGGCCTGGTCATAAAGGGGGTAAAACCTTCAGGAGCTAAAGTGGTTAAACACGTCCTTTCCCCTTTCTTGTCTTTTGGTGTGTAAAGGGTTAGCCTGTTGTGCATCCTTCCAGTGTAATAATCCTGTGCACTGTCCTGTGTTACACTCTGCTCCTGTGTATTTGTATAGTTTGTTGTAGCAACTGAGGCTCCCGTCTTCTGAATATACAAATCAGGGACAGACATGGCAGGAAGCTCAGCAAGTCTCCCATGGCTGGAGAAAACAAGGTTACAGATTCAGAACCTGCAGGTAAATCATTTCAGGTAGAACAAAAAACAAATTTCTACATCTGTCTTAATCAGGTGACACTGTCCAAAGAGAAAGACTTTGAGATCCTCCAATCCTCCATTCATCCTTCAATCTTTTATCTCCCATAATATACAGTAACTAGTACAGAATGCATGTCTCTGGTTTTGTAACAATTGCAACGCATGCAGCATTTACAAGTGATGTATTTAGTAGAGGCAAATAGACTGAATGTATTTCCATTTTTGAATTGTTGGGGTGGGGGGGGACTGAGCTGTGATCCTGGGAGTGAGACCTCCATGCCAGTATACTGATATAAATATATTTAAAAAAACAAAAAAATTAAACTTTAATTAAGAATTGAATTATGGTTGCATGACGCTCAATGCAACCTGCTGTGCCCCATTAAAATAGCTGATGAACACCGCACTCCACACATCGCTGTGATCACTCCACCCTAGGGTGACCACGTGCCCCGGATTGCCCCGGACAGTCCCGCATTTTACAGGTCTGTCCCGGGCACCTTCTTTCCAGGACAATACAGTGTCCCGGAATGAAACCGAAACAGCCACCCCCCGGGCCAATCTGATGCCCCCAAAAAAGGCTGCCGCATCACCGCTTTACTCACTGACAGTACTTGTCCTGGCCGGGAATGCCTGGAGGAGCACAATCCCGCCCCCTGCTTGTGATTGGAGAAATCATAAATCCTGACTATTGTGTCTAATGACTGTGCTGTGATTCGTTACAGCGCAAGCTGATTTTTGGGAAGGGGGGGTGTCCCTGAATAGTAGTTTGGAAATGTGGTCACCCTACTCCACCCTGCACCTGTATTTTAATGTGCATTTCATTTATAAAATGCATAGGGTGATTGTGAAGCCTGTTGTGTCCTGCAGTGTGTGTTCTCTGCATAACAGATCGGAGAGCCTTGTCACTTGACCGGGTAAAGTCATGTGACAGGTTTCCTCCACCTCCTGTGAATTTTTTTTCCCTTTCAATGGCTCACTGGCTTTGGACTCCCTAAGCAGGCAGAGTGGAAAGCACACGTTTTAACCACTTCAGCCCCGGAAGAATTTACCCCCTTCCTGACCAGAGCACTTTTTGCGACACGGCACTGCGCGGTCGTGCGACACTGCACCCAAGCAAAATTGACGTCCATTTTTTCCCACAAATAGAGCTTTCTTTTGTCTTTTGGTGGTATTTAATCACCTCTGTGGTTTTAATTTTTTTGTGCTATAAACAAAAAAAAACTGACAATTTTTTAAAAAAAAGCAATATTTTTTACTTTTTGTTATAATAAATATCCCCAAAAAAATATATAAAAAAATGAATTTCTTTTCTTTCTCAGTTTAGGCCGATATGTATTCTTCTACATATTTTTGGTAAAAAAAAAATCACAATAAGTGTATATTGATTGGTTTGCGTAAAAGTTATAGCATCTACAAAACAGGGAATAGATTTATGGTATTTTTTTATTATTATTTTTTTTATTATTAATGGTGGACACTTTTGATACTATTTTGGGACCATTGTCATTTATACAGCGATCAGTGCTAAAAAAATGCACTGATTACTATGTAAATGACACTGGCAGGGAAGGGGTTAAACAAGGAGTTAAGTGTGTCCTAGGGAGTGATTCTTACTATGGGGGGATGGGCTACCACCGACAAGACAGCGATCACTGCTCCCGATGACAGGGAGCAGTAGATCTCTGTCATGTCACTAGGCAGAACAGGGAAATGCCTTGTTTACATAGGCATCTCCCCGTTCTGCAGCTCCGTGTCATGATCACGGGACACCGGCGGACATCGAGTCCGCGGGCACGGTCACGGAGTACAGGGCGCGCACGCACCCCACTGGCGGAGGGCGCGCGCCCACTAAGCCGCGATTTAAAGGGGATGTACCTGTACGCCCATTTGCGCAGCCGTGCCATTGTGCCAACGTATATCGTCATGCGCTGGTCGGCAAGCGGTTAAGCATGCAACTGTACTTTATGCAAGGAAAGCTGGAATCCCATCAAGCTGGGCAGGAATCCCGTCGGGAAAACCAACATTTTTTTTGCGAGGGGAAAAATGGACGTGTGTACAGGGCTTTAGGCTCGATTCACACCTTTGCAGTTTGCTTGTGAGCATTTCTGCAGTGCTTTTTGCAGTTTTTTTTTACCGTAATTT
This sequence comes from Rana muscosa, assembly GCA_029206835.1. Classification (NCBI taxonomy): domain Eukaryota; kingdom Metazoa; phylum Chordata; class Amphibia; order Anura; family Ranidae; genus Rana; species Rana muscosa. Next base: position 150,401,008 of record CM055117.1, read on the forward strand.
TGCTCCGACTTGTATTTTTGATGCTTTTTTTTTTCTTTTGGTAAATTTGTTATAGTGTAGATTAAAAATCGCAAAACACAGCAAAATCACAGTAAAAATGCACTACATGCTTTTCTGCAGCTTCTCTATTAAAGTCCAATGAACCAAAAATGCAAAAAAAAAAAAGTTTTTTGTTAAAAAAAATTCCTGCACTTCTGCAAAAAGCATGAAAAAACGCATTGGTGTGAATGGAGCCATACCATTGCTCTATAATTCGGCCCCATAGGCTCGATTCACACCTTTGCAGTATTTTTTTGTTTTTTTATCATTATTTAATAATAAAAATCATGAAATTAAATATAGATGCACAACAAAAGACATCACATGGACACGATCTTCATAAACAACACAGACATCACATAATAAATTTATACTGCACATTTCATTTAACCATAAAAACCTTCAGCATTCGAAACCCATATGGACTGCGGAAAGAAGTTGTTTTGCAGGCTGGCCGTATGAAAGGAAATACAAAGTGTGTCTAAAAAGTTTGGTGAATAGTATCAGAAAACAAACAAACTAGAAGATACAAACAAATTACCTTTAGAGCCGGTTCACACTGGGGCGGCACGACTTTGGGGGGGACTCGGCAAGTCGATCTCAAGACGACTTGAGAGGCGATTTGCAAAATGACTTCTGTATAGAAGTCAATGCAAGTCGCCCCCAAAGTAGTACAGGAACCTTTTTCTAAGTCGGAGCGACTTGAGTCGCTTTTTTTAGAACGGTTCCATTGAACAGAGCGGGACGCGACTTGTCAGGTGACTGAGTCGCCTGACGAGTCGCCCCTGTGTGAACCGGGTCTTATTGGACTTCAAAATAATCGCCATCCTTCACAACACACTTTTGGCAACGTTCATAAAGCTTCTGGAAATTGTTAGCAAAGGCCTCTGTAGCGGCCTCACCCCATCTCCTTTTTCCTAGGGGTATGTCACGTGACAGGGTGAGATGCGCTACGGCCCATGTCCTCCCCATAGCTGTGGGTGAGGTGAAGGCCAGTACCAGTACATTCCTCGGGCCAATGTGTGTTAGTTATGAAGCTCAGTCCTGCTATGCTGAAACCTCCCTTGCTCCCATTAACCAGAGTCCATACACCGATGCAGGGTCCAACACTTGTTTATTATACTTCCACAACAAACAGTTCTTTCACAGCCGATTAGTTGCGACCCATAACATAATGCAAACGGTGGGATGAGCAGATCGAGGCACTATCCTGATTTCAATCTAAACCCCTGTGGTTTCACCAGGGGTTATAGCAACTTTGCTTAGCACAGAACATAGAACTTGTGAGTCTCTACCAGCAACTCCATAGAACATAGATGGGAGTACCTTCGCTGCGTTGCGGCCCCTATCAGGGGAAGATGTCCCTCTAAGGGAGTTACCAGAGGCCCATTCGTCACCGGGTTGATGCTGCTCCGGAATCTCCGGGCGGGTAACCTCCCCGGCCTCCTCACCTCAGATGCGGGTCCCCTCGCAAGGCGGCACCCTCGGATCACTTCGCCCTCGCGGGACCCAGTCGAAGTTACTGGGCCCCAGGCCTACGATATAGTACCTCACCCCAGGCTGAAGGTGCCTGGGATGGACCCCAACTTCATTCCGGTCAGGCCTAGGGCGCCTGGGCTGGAACCTTTAACCGCCCGCACCCAGGCCTAAGGTGCCTGGGTGCGTGAAGAGAAAATCCTCGAAGACCTCGTGGTGAGGGCGTCTCCCCCATTTATCTCCTCCCTTCAACACCACAGCGGGTTCCCCGCCCCGGCCGTACCATCTCTGGAAAGGGACAAAAAGGGTAGCACTGCGGCAGTGATTCTACCTTGAGCCTGTAGGTACCCCGCCACCCACAGGCCAAGGAGAATAATACACCACCCAATCCTCCACAAATTACAAAAGGGGTCCAGAACCTTTCACAATTACACACCTGGGTCACACTACCCCCAGGTGTACCCCAACTAAATTTAAAGACCCCGCTACATACTCCCCCCTGTGATTTGACGCTGGTCCCCAGCGTCTGGTGCAACCCCATGTCTCCCAAGGAGTGATGACATGGAGCGAGCCTCAGAGGCTATCCCTAAAAATTTTGAATCCCGTGTATGCCAAGACCTGCTCAAGGGGAAAGGGGAACCATAAAACAAATAAACTTTTGTATAAACCTCTATCATGTACACATATACAATCCCTCCCGTCACTGTCTAAGAACCACCCCATACTCAGTAGTCTTGACCGACGAATCTCCTGCAGAAGGGAAACAAAAACAGACAACATCCTAACATTATGTGAAAATTTGGAATGAATGGGTCCATCAGCCGAGGGACCCATTTGCTCCAACGAGTGTGGTGTAAAAGTGTGCAGAAAAAACAAACGTTGCACAACACTGCCACCTGGTGACAGCGCTGCGGTAATGACACTTGGTGCTCCTTCATTCTTCATGCATCCCTACACTAATTCTACCCCAAAGTCTGTCCTTGATCCATAGGAAAAGAGAGTGGGAAGAAAAAAAAACAAAAAAAAAAAAACAGGGTATTGTTCAGACGTTCTAGCAAAGGCTCTTCCAGGAAAATTTGTAGCTGAAAACATACTCATGAGTCTCTCCTCACAAGTAAAACCTCGGATCAGGTAAGAACAACGGTTTCAGATGCTTATCAAACACTTCGACTGAATATTCAACATCCTCTCCCTCCTTTCTGCAGATAAGCACTGTGACGGACCTGGCCGGGACAGGGGCTTTTGGAGGGGACTGAATGCAAGCCTCTTGCCCTGTGACCATGGGCCCTGGCATTTGGGGGAACGGTGCTCTTTGTGAGCTGTATGCCTGGGGACCCTTGTCGGGGTGTTACTTCGGATTCAGGTCCATGTCCCCCCAAGACACACAGACTCTGGGGACCCTGTATATGCCATATTAGAGTGACTAATTCATACTGTCGGGATTTTCACACATTCCCTCTAAGGATATGCGAATGCAATCACCTCCAGCCATCTGTCTGTCCTCTGTGCTAATTTGATCCTGCTAAATGTGTGATGTTTACCCTTAGGAATGTGTATTGTATAGCAGGTGAAGACCGGAGACGGGATGTCTACCCTTGGCTGTCTAAAGGATTTAGTTAATTAGCTCATGTTAATTATGTTCTGGTTACTGCCTCTGTTACTGTATATAAGACTTGATTTTGGTGCTAATAAAGTCTCTCTTGGTTGAACTTACATACAGCCTGCCTGGTGTTTGTTCTGACCGACCACAAATGGATTCGAATGGCACATAGCGGTAGTTTGAATCATGGAGCACCGGATGATCCAATAGAGCAGAGGAGTGTCGGGAGAGTGGAGCCGAGCGAGCAAAGGGGCTCGTTACAAGCACTTTATCAGCATGAATATGGCGCCCCAACTTCCAGTCCGCTCTGCAGTCCTTGAATTTCTTGGACACAGGCGGCGAACAGGACAAGTATCGCCGGGCCTGAGGCACTTTGAGCTTCTCCCAGACAAATTCGTCGTACCATCTCTGTCGCAGGACCTCAACCTCATAAAGCAAGTCCTGAAGCAAGTAGGGATACTCCCATCCGTACTCACGGGCGACTCTCTGGGAGAAAAGTCGTTGCAATCTGGCCAAAGGAGGCATGACATCCCGCTCACCTTCTCCCGGCTGCACGATGGCCTCCGGGTGCCGAGGTACCTTCACTACCTCGGGTGGCTTTGCCTTTGGCGCACGCAATGACGCGCGCTGCATCCCCACAACCAAAGCAGGTGATGTTGTGGCATGTGGAAAGTCAGTCGGAGGACTAGACTCCCTCCTGAGCTCCGGGGCCTGCGCCCGGGGCGTGCTGTCTCCTATAGACATAGGGTAATCCTGCGGTTTGCATAGCACAGGTAGCAGGCGTTTGTCCCAGCCCTTCCGGTGAAACAGTTCATCTATTTCCCCATCATCCCCACAGTCCGACAGCGATTCCAGGTCGGAGGTGTCATACATCTCGGCGGGAAGGTAGTCTTTAGTAGACGGAGAACTACCCTCCCTTGCGGGCTCCACCTCCAGTGGACCCCCGACACCTCCAACCACCACCACAGTCCCATCCCCTGGCTCACCTGGACCTTTTTCAGCACTGGGATGTCCAGGACTCTTCCAACTGGATCCATCCAGGTCCGGCAAGCAGCGGGGTGAAGCTCGATCACGACCACCGGAAGCCTGCACCAGGTCTATCTTCCTCTTCGGAGGTGGCAGCAGGGAATATGTGGTGACCGAAGCAGCATCCTCTGATTTTTCTCTCTCAGTCTCTGGTTGGGCAGTCCCGTCGCCCTGGTCAGCACGTACGGGGACCTCCGCAAAGGCCTGGATCTCCCCTTCCGGAGTGGCGGTACCTGTGAGGCAATTGGGGCGAAGGGCCCGGGGCCTTACTGTGGATGATTCAACCTCAAACAGAAATTCTTTACACGCTTCACAACGCCCAAATGGCTTTAGTTGGACCACCAGTCCCGAGCATCCGGGACAGATCACATCGAGGGCCTCCGTGTCTCTGCATGAGTACAAAGCCAACTGTCCTCGGGGCCTGAGTCTTATCCCCGTGTCTGTAAGGGGAGCAGCAAAAGCAGTCATCTTCGTGGGGTATGATACCGGCATCCACGGGGAGCTTGAGGCCATCCCAACCACCTGCTGCTCCATCATGCGCTGACCACGCGCCGGAGTCTCCACGTGTATCTCCACATATGGCCAGACTCCTCCCACGACTTGCACGTTTTCGCAGGCTTCCCACAGTCCCCGCCCACGAATTGCGCAGTCATGGGGTGCCTCATGGCGCAGTGCAGCAAACACCCCCACTAGGGATGAGCTCGGTGTTCGAGTCGAACATACGTTCGACTCGAACATCGGCTGTTCGATCGTTCGACGAAGATCGAACGATTTGGGCCGTTCGCGCCTAATTCGAGTGACGCGAACGGCCCACAATGCACTACGCCATCGCAGTGTCATCCAGGCGCTGTGATTGGCCAAGCATGCACTGTGACCCCGCATGCTTGGCCAATCACAGCGCCGGCAGCGAGGAGAGCAATGATTGGCCACAGGCAGGATGCCTGTGGCCAATTATTGCTGAGGGTGTTTAGTACACGCCCCACACTATAAAAGGCCGCCAGCACGGCGGCCTAGTGTAGTGTGTTCCGGAGCAGGGAAAGAGAAGCATAGGCAGGGACAGTGACATTTATTTTTTCTTGCTTAACCTGGATTCCTTTAGTTTAGGGAAAGAGAAGGATAGGTAGGGAGAGTGTCAGTGTGTTTTACTGTGCGAATCCTTGTTTCTAGGGACAGGGAAGGACAGTGAGGGAAATTCTCCTTGTGCTATAGTGTGCTTTAAAAAAACATTTTTTCTAGGGACAGAAAACTATAGGTAGGAAGAGTGTCAGTTTCTTTCACTGTGATAATCCTTGTTTCTAGGGACAGGGAAGGACAGTGAGGGAAATTCTCCTTGTGCTATAGTGTGCTTTAAAAAAACATTTTTTCTAGGGACAGAAAACTATAGGTAGGAAGAGTGTCAGTTTCTTTCACTGTGATAATCCTTGTTTCTAGGGACAGGGAAGGACAGTGAGGGAAATTCTCCTTGTGCTATAGTGTGCTTTAAAAAAACATTTTTTCTAGGGACAGAAAACTATAGGTAGGAAGAGTGTCAGTTTCTTTCACTGTGATAATCCTTGTTTCTAGGGACAGGGAAGGACAGTGAGGGAAATTCTCCTTGTGCTATAGTGTGCTTTAAAAAAACATTTTTTCTAGGGACAGAAAACTATAGGTAGGAAGAGTGTCAGTTTCTTTCACTGTGATAATCCTTGTTTCTAGGGACAGGGAAGGACAGTGAGGGAAATTCTCCTTGTGCTATAGTGTGCTTTAAAAAAACATTTTTTCTAGGGACAGAAAACTATAGGTAGGAAGAGTGTCAGTTTCTTTCACTGTGATAATCCTTGTTTCTAGGGACAGGGAAGGACAGTGAGGGAAATTCTCCTTGTGCTATAGTGTGCTTTAAAAAAACATTTTTTCTAGGGACAGAAAACTATAGGTAGGAAGAGTGTCAGTTTCTTTCACTGTGATAATCCTTGTTTCTAGGGACAGGGAAGGACAGTGAGGGAAATTCTCCTTGTGCTATAGTGTGCTTTAAAAAAACATTTTTTCTAGGGACAGAAAACTATAGGTAGGAAGAGTGTCAGTTTCTTTCACTGTGATAATCCTTGTTTCTAGGGACAGGGAAGGACAGTGAGGGAAATTCTCCTTGTGCTATAGTGTGCTTTAAAAAAACATTTTTTCTAGGGACAGAAAACTATAGGTAGGAAGAGTGTCAGTTTCTTTCACTGTGATAATCCTTGTTTCTAGGGACAGGGAAGGACAGTGAGGGAAATTCTCCTTGTGCTATAGTGTGCTTTAAAAAAACATTTTTTCTAGGGACAGAAAACTATAGGTAGGAAGAGTGTCAGTTTCTTTCACTGTGATAATCCTTGTTTCTAGGGACAGGGAAGGACAGTGAGGGAAATTCTCCTTGTGCTATAGTGTGCTTTAAAAAAACATTTTTTCTAGGGACAGAAAACTATAGGTAGGAAGAGTGTCAGTTTCTTTCACTGTGATAATCCTTGTTTCTAGGGACAGGGAAGGACAGTGAGGGAAATTCTCCTTGTGCTATAGTGTGCTTTAAAAAAACATTTTTTCTAGGGACAGAAAACCATAGGTAGTGTGAGGGGGTTAGCTCGGCAGCGGGTGTGTGTGACCCCCGGGATGGGCTCCCCACACAAAACAGGCCCAGCAAACGGAGGTTGTGGTTTTCAAAATCAAAAAAAGGTGCGGTTTATTTTCTATTTACAGTGACAAAACACAGCAAAGCAAAAGAAACATAACCAAAATAAATCCTGGTCAAGTTGACCTCTGACTAAACATACAGGTTTCCTAACTAACAACTGGGATCAGCCTAGTGCTGTCCTAGTCCCTAAGTCCCTGGTTTAGTAAAAGTCCAAACAAATAGCCACACAGGCTTTGCCTCACCGCACAGGGGTTCACTCTCCCTAGACAGTCCACACAGGTCTGGTTCCAGGCATGAGCTAACATCTAATGAAGCTGGGAGTTCTTATAGAGGCCTAAATGAGCTGACAAGGTTCAGCTGGTCTCCTCATCTCTGTCTGCACGACGCCCCACACTCTCCCTAGAGGTATGAGTCATCCATGAGCCCACTAGCCTTATACAACTCTCCACCTAGTTGTATAAGTCGGCGTAAAGCCTGAATCTGGGCGAAATATATCTACCCCCCTGGATGCAACCAGGTGACTTTACCTTCCTGCTGTCACATACCCCCCCTCTTGTTTTAACCTCGGGGTTGGAACACCAGCAATCAGGCATTCATGTACTCGAGACAAAGCATCCACATTCCCCATTTGAACGCCAGGGCGATGCTTTACTGTGAAGTTGAATTCCTGGAGGGCCAGGAACCACCTATTCACTCTTCTATTTGTTTCCTTGTTTTGAGCCATCCACTTTAACGGAGCGTGATCCGTAACCATGTCAAAGTGCCTACCTAGCAGGTAGTACCGAAGGGAATCTAGAGCCCACTTCACCGCTAAACACTCCTTTTCAACGGTGGCGTAATTTACCTCATGGGACTTCAACTTCCTGCTGAGGTAAATGACTGGGTGCTCTTCCCCGTTCCAGACCTGGGACAATACTGCTCCTAACCCCACATCTGACGCATCACTTTGTACGACAAAGTCTTTAGAGAAGTCGGGTGAGTACAACACTGGCTGGCTACATAAGGCTTGTTTCAAGAATTGGAATGCTGCCTCAGCCTCGGGGGTCCATTTAATCATGACCGACCCTTTCCCCTTCGTCAGGTTGGTTAGGGGCACAGCCTTAGAAGCAAAGTGGGGAATGAATCGCCGATAATACCCAGCGATTCCCAGAAAGGCTCGTACCTGCTTCTTGCTGTTGGGACGTGGCCAACTCTGGATGGCCTCGACTTTGTTGAGTTGGGGTTTTATTACTCCCCTCCCAATGGTGTACCCAAGATATTTGGCCTCCTCCTGCCCAATGGTACACTTCTTGGGGTTAGCCGTAAACCCCGCTTCCCGAACAGAGTCCAGGACTGCTTGCACTTTTGGCAGATGTGAGGCCCAATCTGTGCTATGGACAATTACGTCATCCAGGTAAGCCGCAGCATACTTCCGATGGGGCCTCAGCATCTGGTCCATTTTCCGCTGGAATGTGGCCGGCGCATTCTGTAACCCGAACGGCATTCTTTTATATTGGAACGCCCCGTCTGGGGTTACAAATGCGGTTTTCTCTTTGGCCGACTTGGCCAGGGGGATTTGCCAATACCCTTTTGTGAGGTCAAGAGTCGTCATGTATCGGGCTGTTCCCAGCCGGTCGATCAACTCATCTATACGTGGCATGGGGTAGGTGTCAAATTTTGTAACTTTGTTCAACTGACGAAAATCGTTACAAAATCGCCAGCTCCCATCCGGTTTAGGCACCAACACGATGGGACTAGACCAATCACTTTGGGACTCCTCTATCACCCCTAAGTTCAGCATTTTCTGTACTTCCTCCCGTATTGCCTCCCGTCGGGCCTCTGGGATCCGATAGGGTTTTAACTTCACCCTTTCACCGGGCGGGGTAATGATGTCATGCTCTACCCCAGATGTTTGTCCCGGCAGCTCAGAGAATACCTCCTTGTTGCGAAGCACAAACTCCTTAACCTCCTGTTGTTGGGGTTGTGACAAGGTGGCTGCTATTCCAACCTCAGGAATCACGCAACCAGTTTGAGCTGGTGACCAAGTGTCTGCGACTAGGGACTCTCTATCCCTCCAGGCTTTCAACAGATTAACGTGATAGATCTGTTCGGGCTTTCGCCTTCCTGGTTGTCTGACCTTGTAATTCACTTCGCTCACTTTTTCCATTATCTCGTAGGGGCCTTGCCATTTGGCAAGGAATTTACTTTCAACCGTAGGGACAAGTACCAATATCCTATCCCCCGGGGAAAAGGTACGGGTCTTGGCTCCACGGTTGTACACTCTCTGCTGTGCCAACTGCGCTTGGGCCAAATGTTCCTTCACGATGGGCATTACCTGTGCAATTCGATCTTGCATCAGGGCGACATGCTCAATCACACTCCTGTGGGGAGAACGCTCACTTTCCCAAGTTTCCTTGGCAATATCCAACAGCCCTCTTGGGTGTCTCCCATACAGTAACTCAAAGGGGGAGAATCCCGTAGAGGATTGGGGCACCTCCCTAATAGCAAACATCAAATAAGGAAGTAAACAGTCCCAATCCTTTCCATCTCTATCCACCACTTTCTTCAACATTTGTTTTAGGGTTTTGTTGAATCTTTCAACCAGCCCATCGGTTTGGGGGTGATACACAGACGTACGCAATTGCGTCACTTTGAACAATTTACACAGCTCTTTCATAACCCGGGACATAAAGGGTGTACCTTGGTCCGTAAGCAGTTCTTTACAAATACCCACCCGGCTAAAAACAAGAGATAGCTCTTTGGCTATGGTTTTGGCCGAGGTATTTCGGAGAGGGACCTCAATGATGGGTAGAGGGACCAGCGGGCTACGGAAATGTGGCATCGGGGCCAACCTCTGACACACAGGGCAGGAGGAACAATAATTTTCTACGTCCTTCATCACCCCTGGCCAATAGAATCTCTGTAATACCCTCTCTCGGGTTTTCTCTGTCCCCAGATGACCTCCAAGAATGTGCCCATGGGCCAACTCCAACACCAACTTCCTGTAAGGTTTGGGCACCACAAGCTGCTCAACGGTTTCTTCTGCCCTTTTTGCCACCCGATACAGTAGGTCCTTCTCTACGCTGAAGTATGGGTAAGTGCAGGTATTATCTGGGTTCACTAACTCACCATCTATTTTCACTACGTTTTCCCGTGCCTTTATTAGGGCGGGGTCTTTCAACTGTTCTGTGGCAAAGTTTTCCCTGTGAACCTCAAGATCAGAAAACTCCACAGACGGTAGGTTTTCGTCTGAGGAGGTGGGCTCCTCTCCAGTTTCTTGAGTCTCCCCTGCCAATACTGATAAGGGAAATTCCGGAGAGTCCTCACCACTCTCAGGGGAGTTCTGGCTATCACATTCCTGGTACATAGGGGCACCAGTGAGGGGCTCAGGATCATCCCACAGTTCCCAGAACTTCGGAAAATCCCTTCCCACAATGGCGTCATGCGGTAACTGAGATACTAAGCCCACTGGATGAGAGAGGGTACCTTTGGGGGTCTCGAAACACACTGTAGTCACTGGATACTCTCGGGTGTCCCCATGCACACAAATAACAGCTACCTTGCTATTCCCAGAGAGAGACCTCTGTTTTAACTAACTCAGCCTTTATCAGGGTCACAAGGCTACCTGAATCCAACAATACCACAACATTTCTACCATTAACACACATTTTGCATAAATGTTTCTCAGTTCCTCGAATGGCAGTGCATGCGACTGTCGCACACAGCGACTGACGTCTGCCCGTCAGAAAGTCACACTGCATGGGTTCCTCCACAACCGGGCAATTGGCTGCAATATGTCCCGCTTGCCGGCAGCGGTAGCAAACGATCCTTCTTGCCGCCTCTTGAGCCGCTGATTTCCCAGGCTGTTCTCGCCAAACTTGGGGTAGAGCTCCCACCCTCTCACTCTCTCCACCCTCACCCCTTGGAATCCTCTTATCCGCCCCTGGGGATGGTCTGGTCTTAGGGTGGAAAGTCCGAGTGTCTCTGGAAGAGGCCGTCAGGTTCTCTGTAGCCAAGTATTTCTCCACACGATCCACAAGACCATCGGCCGTCTCTGGGTCTCCATGGCTTACCCACTTTTGGATGGCAGTAGGAAGAGCTCTCAAAAACCGATCCATTACAACACGTTCCACAATCTTTGGTGCGGACAAAGTCTCTGGCTGTAGCCACTTTCTGCTCAGGTGAATGAGATCATACATTTGAGACCTGGGGGGTTTTCCAAGCTGGAAAGTCCAGTTATGCACACGCTGAGCCCGGACAGCCTGGGTGACACCCAGCCTTGCCAATATTTCAGCTTTTAGCATCACATAGTCTTTTGCTTGGTTAGGCTCTAGGTCATAGTAAGCTTTCTGCGATTCACCAGTTAACAGAGGAGCCACCAGTCCAGCCCACTGCTCCTCAGGCCACTTTTCTCTTTCAGCGGTCCTTTCAAATGTGGTCAAAAATACCTCTGGATCATCCTCTCCAGTCATTTTTGTCAATAAACGACTCACCCCAAAGGACGCGGTATTAGTGGGACGGCTTTCCTCACTGGTCTGCGGACGTTGCTGCATTACTGCTTCCATCTGTTGTTGTAGTCTCTGCTCTTGCTTCTGCAACAGGTCTATGAAGCGGGCCTCAGATTGCTGCTGGGCTCGTTGCTGAGCCTCCAGACTCTGTTGCAAAGTTGCGTTTGTCTGCTGCTGGGCTGCAAGGCTCCTTTGCAAACCTGCATTTGTCTGCTGTTGATTGGCATTTGCTAGAGCCAGCTGCTTCAGTATCTCCTCCATGCTGGCTTAAAAAAAACTGCCACTGGTTCTCCACCAACTGTGAGGGGGTTAGCTCGGCAGCGGGTGTGTGTGACCCCCGGGATGGGCTCCCCACACAAAACAGGCCCAGCAAACGGAGGTTGTGGTTTTCAAAATCAAAAAAAGGTGCGGTTTATTTTCTATTTACAGTGACAAAACACAGCAAAGCAAAAGAAACATAACCAAAATAAATCCTGGTCAAGTTGACCTCTGACTAAACATACAGGTTTCCTAACTAACAACTGGGATCAGCCTAGTGCTGTCCTAGTCCCTAAGTCCCTGGTTTAGTAAAAGTCCAAACAAATAGCCACACAGGCTTTGCCTCACCGCACAGGGGTTCACTCTCCCTAGACAGTCCACACAGGTCTGGTTCCAGGCATGAGCTAACATCTAATGAAGCTGGGAGTTCTTATAGAGGCCTAAATGAGCTGACAAGGTTCAGCTGGTCTCCTCATCTCTGTCTGCACGACGCCCCACACTCTCCCTAGAGGTATGAGTCATCCATGAGCCCACTAGCCTTATACAACTCTCCACCTAGTTGTATAAGTCGGCGTAAAGCCTGAATCTGGGCGAAATATATCTACCCCCCTGGATGCAACCAGGTGACTTTACCTTCCTGCTGTCACAGTAGGAAGAGTGTCAGTTTCTTTCACTGTGATAATCCTTGTTTCTAGGGACAGGGAAGGACAGTGAGGGAAATTCTCCTTGTGCTATAGTGTGCTTTAAAAAAACATTTTTTCTAGGGACAGAAAACTATAGGTAGGAAGAGTGTCAGTTTCTTTCACTGTGATAATCCTTGTTTCTAGGGACAGGGAAGGACAGTGAGGGAAATTCTCCTTGTGCTATAGTGTGCTTTAAAAAAACATTTTTTCTAGGGACAGAAAACTATAGGTAGGAAGAGTGTCAGTTTCTTTCACTGTGATAATCCTTGTTTCTAGGGACAGGGAAGGACAGTGAGGGAAATTCTCCTTGTGCTATAGTGTGCTTTAAAAAAACATTTTTTCTAGGGACAGAAAACTATAGGTAGGAAGAGTGTCAGTTTCTTTCACTGTGATAATCCTTGTTTCTAGGGACAGGGAAGGACAGTGAGGGAAATTCTCCTTGTGCTATAGTGTGCTTTAAAAAAACATTTTTTCTAGGGACAGAAAACTATAGGTAGGAAGAGTGTCAGTTTCTTTCACTGTGATAATCCTTGTTTCTAGGGACAGGGAAGGACAGTGAGGGAAATTCTCCTTGTGCTATAGTGTGCTTTAAAAAAACATTTTTTCTAGGGACAGAAAACTATAGGTAGGAAGAGTGTCAGTTTCTTTCACTGTGATAATCCTTGTTTCTAGGGACAGGGAAGGACAGTGAGGGAAATTCTCCTTGTGCTATAGTGTGCTTTAAAAAAACATTTTTTCTAGGGACAGAAAACTATAGGTAGGAAGAGTGTCAGTTTCTTTCACTGTGATAATCCTTGTTTCTAGGGACAGGGAAGGACAGTGAGGGAAATTCTCCTTGTGCTATAGTGTGCTAAAGCATTCCTCATCAACCATCTTTGAAATCCTTGTTTTTTGGACAGTCAGGGAAATTGTCGTTGTGCTATTCTGTGCAAAAGCAATCATCCTCAACCATATTTAGAAATCCTTAAGTAAAGGGACAGAGAAGGACACCTGAAGGTAGCCCTTATTGCTTTTTTCCCATCTCCCTGCAGGCCATCTATTAGAATGTCTGGAAGGCAAACAAGGAGAGGCAGACATTAAGGAGGCAATAAAAGAGGGCAAGCAGGCTCTGTGTCTGGGGGCAACAGTGCTGGTCGTGGACGCGGTGCATTGTCATCAGCACATGGCCATGGGACACGCTTGTCCTTCTTTTCAGCAGCTGGACATGTTGAGCCACATCATGCCGAAGACTTGGTAGAGTGGATGACCAAGCCCTCCTCCTCCTCCTCATCCTCTCTCACCCAGGCTCAGGGTACTGGCAAAGCAGCTGCCAAAGCGTCCTCTTCCCTGGTATCAATGTCAGACTCATCATCAGTCACTCCTTCCCTAGACCCACCATGTCCTCCTCCTGAGGAGTCCCCCGAACTGTTTGAGCACAGTGTTGGGTACATGCTCCAGGAGGATGCCCAGCGTTTCAAAGGGTCTGATGATGAAACCCAGCTACAGGAAGGCAGTAGCGTGAGAGCAGACAGAGGGGATGCTCAAGAAGGACACCAATCTGGCAGTCATGTTCCAGCAGCTGCAGCATACTGCCAGATTGGCTCCAGTGATGAGGAGGGAGGGGATGATGAGGTCACTGACTCCACGTGGGTGCCTAATAGGAGAGAGGAGGAGGAGGAGGATGAGGAGGGGGCACATCTCCAACGAGGCAGGATGCCCTTTGGTGGCCAGCGTAAGGGCAGTACACCGACGGAATCACACCGCAGAGCTCCGCCTGTGCAGGGCGCTGCCTCTGCCCGTCATTCAAAAAGTTCTTTGGTGTGGGCCTTTTTTGAGGCTAGTGCATCAGATCGCACAGCTGCTGTTTGCAACATATGTCTCAAGCGTATATCGCGTGGCCAAAACATCAGCCGCTTGGGTACCACATGCCTGACCAGACATATGTTGACCTGCCATGCAGCTCGTTGGCAAGCCTACCTCAAAGACCCACACCAAGGAACAAAGCAGACCTCTCCTTGCACCGCATCAGCTGGGATCTCCAACCCCACTATAACTTCAGTCCTCTCTGAAACATGCACTGAGAGGAATGAAGGTGTAGAATTAGGTGTGTCACAGCCAAGTACTTGCGGCCACTCTGCTAGCAGTACACCGACGTCCGACTCTAGCAGGCATATTTCCCTGCCCCAGCTGCTGGACCGTCGAAAGAAGTTCACTCCCAGCCATCCACATGCCCAGCGGTTGAATGCTAGCTTGGCTAAATTGCTAGCGCTTCAACTGCTGCCTTTTCAGTTGGTAGACTCGGCCCCCTTCCGTGAGTTTGTGCAATGTGCGGTTCCTCAGTGGCAGGTTCCCAAACGCCACTTTTTCTCACGGAAGGCTATTCCGGCTCTCTACCGGCATGTGGAAGGCAATGTCTTGGCCTCGCTGGACAGGGCGGTCAGCGGTAAGGTGCATATTACCGCTGACTCATGGTCCAGCAGGCATGGACAGGGACGTTACCTTTCTTTCACGGCCCATTGGGTCACTCTTTTGGCAGCTGGGAAGGATGCAGGACAAGGTGCAGTAGTGTTGGAGGTTGTTCCACCGCCACGCCTCCAAAATGCTACTACTGGTTGTGACACACCTCTCTCCTCCACCCCCTCCTCTTCTTCTTCCTCCATGGCCTCTTCCTGTGGTTTGTCCTATGAACCAGTGGTGCTCCGTAGCCGTTCAAGGGGCTATGCAAGTACGCAGGCAAAAAGATGCCATGCCGTGCTTGCGCTGGTGTGTTTGGGGGACAGAAGCCTCACTGGGGCAGAGGTCCTGTCTGCTCTGCAGGGCCAGGCCGAGAGGTGGTTGACGCCACGCCAGCTTAAGCCAGGAATGGTGGTTTGCGACAATGGCACCAACCTCCTCTCCGCCCTCCGACAGGGACAACTGACCCATGTGCCCTGTGTGGCTCACGTCCTTAACCTGGTGGTGCAGCGGTTCTTGGGCAGGTACCCAGGCTTACAGGATGTCCTGAGACAGGCCAGGAAAGTCTGTGTGCATTTCCGCAGATCTTATAATGCCAGTGCTCGCCTGGCTGAGCTGCAAAAGGAGTTGAACCTGCCCAAGAACCGCCTTATATGTGACATGCCCACCAGGTGGAACTCAACGTTGGCCATGCTGCAGCGGCTGCACACGCAGCAGAGGGCCATCAATGAGTACCTGTGCGACTACGGCACCAGGACAGGGTCAGGGGAGCTTGGTTTTTTTTCTCCACGCCAGTGGGGCATGATCAGGGATGCATGCACTGTCCTGGCACCATTTGAGGAGGCCACGAGGATGGTGAGCAGTGACAGTGCATGCATCAGTGACACTGTACCTCTTGTCCACCTGTTGGAGCACACGCTGCGTGGAATAATGGACAGGGCACTTGAGGCAGAACAGAGGCAGGAAGAGGAGGACTTCCTTGCCTCTCAAGGCCCCCTTTACCCAGACAGTGTTCCTTCTGTCCCACCCATCGCACAGGAAGAGGACGAGGAGGAGGAGGAGGAGGAGGAGGAGGATTGTGTCAGCATGGAGGTGGAGGCTGGCACTCAGCATCATCAGCAGCAGTCTTTTAGGGATGATTTACAGTCCCAAGAAACCAGTGGACTTGTACGTGGCTGGGAGGAGGTGGCTGCGGATCATGTCGTCCTTAGTGACCCAGAGGACTCCGGAGCGAATGCCTCAGCAAACCTACGCTGCATGGCCTCCCTGATCCTGCAAAGTCTGCGGAAGGATCCTCGTATTCTTCGGATCAAGGAGAGGGACCATTACTGGCTGGCCACTCTCCTTGATCCACGGTACAAGGGTAAGGTTGCGGACCTTATGTTACCGTCGCAGAGGGAGCAGAGGATGAGACAACTCCGGGAGGCCTTGCAGAAAGGTCTGTGCAACGCGTTTCCAGAGACTGGGAGGTTACAAACTCCTGGTCCTGGACAACGAGTTGCTGAGGCTTCGGCCAGTCAAAGAAGGAGCGATGGGGAAGGTGGCCGTCTGACCGATGCGTTCAGACAATTCTTTAGTCCGCAGCCCCAAAGTATGATCGGTTCCAGCAACCATTGCCAGCGTCTGATAAACATGGTGCAGGAATATCTAGGGGCAAGGTCAGACTTGGACACCTTCCCCACCGAAAATCCTCTGGCTTACTGGGTCTTGAGGATGGATCACTGGCCAGAGCTTGCACAGTATGCAATTGAGCTACTGGCCTGTCCTGCATCCAGCGTTCTTTCGGAACGCACATTCAGTGCTGCTGGAGGATTTGTCACGGATCACAGGGTGCGCCTGTCCACCGACTCGGTTGATCGACTGACTTTCATCAAGATGAACCAGTCTTGGATCACCACCAGCTACCACACACCTGATGCTGATATAACAGACTAATTGATTTTAACATGTCACATCCCTTCAAGACTGATGCTGATGCTGAGTGCCTGTGCTGTTATGTTGACTGGCTATCCTCCTCCTCCGAGTCCTCAATGATACGATTGATGATGATAGCTTGGAAGATCATTTTTGTTTATGGGTGCCGCCACCAGTGGCTAAGGCCCAATTTTTCAGCCCCTGTTTTACAGGGGCGTGTAATTACAATTTTTTTAGCAATAATTTGCCATAGGGCTCATTGCTGTGCTCCAAGTACAGTATCTGTGAGGGGTTGGAGTGTTGTGGCACCAGTGCCTAAGGCCCAATTTTTCAAGCCCCTGTTTAACAGGGGCGTGTCATTACAATTTTTGAAGCAATACTTTGCAACAGGGCTCATTGCTGTGCTCCAAGTACAGTATCTGTGAGGGGTTGTAGTGTTGTGCCACCAGTGCCTAAGGCCCAATTTTTCAGCCCCTGTTCAATAGGGGCATGTAATTACAATTCTTGATCTAATAATTCACAGCAGGGCCCATTGCTGCACCCACCAAGAGTAACTCTGAGGGCTTACAGTGTTGTGGCAACGCCACCACCACCACGAAAGGCCCAATTTTTCAGCCCCTGTTCAAAAGGGGCATGTAATTACAATTCTTGATCTAATAATTCACAGCAGGGCCCATTCCTGCACCCACCAAGAGTAACTCTGAGGGCTTACAGTGTTGTGGCAACGCCACCACCACCACCACCACGAAAGGCCCAATTTTTCAGCCCCTGTTCAAAAGGGGCATGTAATTACAATTCTTGATCTAATAATTCACAGCAGGGCCCATTCCTGCACCCACCAAGAGTAACTCTGAGGGCTTACAGTGTTGTGGCAACACCACCACCACCACCACCACGAAAGGCCCAATTTTTCAGCCCCTGTTCAACAGGGGCATGCAATTACAATTCTTGATCTAATAATTCACAGCAGGGCCCATTGCTGCACCCACCAAGAGTAACTGTCAGGGCTTACAGTGTTGTGGCACCAGCACCACCATCAAAGGCCCAATTTTTACTACCACTGTTCAACAATTATATGTAATTAAAATTCCTGATATAATAGTTGACAGCAGGGCGTTCCAGCACCAACCAACAGTAACTGTGAGTGCTTACAGTGTTGTGCCAACACCAACAACTAAGGGGCCTATTTCTGCAGAGTATATACGGCAGGTCCCTACTTTCAAACATCCAACTTACAAACGACTCCTACTTGCAAACGCAAGAAGACAACAGGAAGTGAGAGGAAATCTACCCCTTGGAAGGAAAATTCTCTCCTGTAAGAATTAATATGGGAGAAAGGTGTCTCCTCTGTACTGATGCTTTATCAGCAATCCTTTTTTCAAGAAAAACACCACATTTCAAAAACAGTTGTCATTGGGACGGAAAGTGAGGTGAAATGTTCTGAACAGGGGCACAGACAGCAAAACAAATGTTACAGGGGTGATAACCCTTACCTATGTTTTCCAAAAAGTTTAAAAATAGATTTTTGGGCTGGAGCTACACTTAAACAATGTACCTGTTCAAAATTACAAACAGATTCTACATAAGAACAAACCTACAGTCCCTGTCTTGTATGCACCGCCTGTATACGGCTGTTCAGAGTATATAGGGCCTTTTTTATTTTATGTGCGGGGTTCCCCTTAATATCCATACAAGACCCAAAGGGGCTGGTAATGGGCTGGGGTAGGGGGGGGGGGGGGTCATGGGGTAGCTATGCCATTTTTCTTAAAGATTTTCATCCATATTACCGGGACCAGACATTACATTAAAGCCGCAAGCAGTTTTAAATGGCTTTTTTTTCCTTTAGACGTGTCATTTTGTGCAGGGACAGTTCTAAACACGGGAAACACGTGGCACTTCACAGGCATACTTTAGACACCCCCCAGGTACGATATTTAAAGGAATATTTGACTTTTTTTTTTTCACTTTATGCATCATTAAAATGACTGCTCCCGAAAAACGACCGTTTTTAAAACTTCTTTTTGCATTGATACATGTCCCCTGGTGCACAACCCGGGTACCCAAACCCTTTTTAGGACAATAACATGCATAATAGTTGTTATAATTAGCACTTTAGAATTCGAACGTTCGCATCCATTGTATTTAATAGGGTTCTAATGTTCGTACGAACTTTCGGTCCGTTCGCGGGTTCTGGTGCGAACCAAACCCGGGGGTGTTCGGCTCATCACTAACCCCCACATGTAGTACGTCACATGGCTGGGCTTTTCCCTCTTCCCGCTCTTTCTGCATGGGCCTTTCCCGTCTTGGGGTCATTTCCACGACTTCGAGCACAGGGACGCACTTTGGCCAATCACATGGCCGACCTGCTCGGACCTCCTCCGGGCAGCAAAGTCCAGACACAGCCATTTCAAAGTCAACACACATTTTATCCCGGACTCGTGAGCCCCCACGTGTAGCGGCCTCACCCCATCTCCTTTTTCCTAGGGGTATGTCACGTGACAGGGTGAGATGCGCTACGGCCCATGTCCTCCCCATAGCTGTGGGTGAGGTGAAGGCCAGTACCAGTACATTCCTCGGGCCAATGTGTGTTAGTTATGAAGCTCAGTCCTGCTATGCTGAAACCTCCCTTGCTCCCATTAACCAGAGTCCATACACCGATGCAGGGTCCAACACTTGTTTATTATACTTCCACAACAAACAGTTCTTTCACAGCCGATTAGTTGCGACCCATAACATAATGCAAACGGTGGGATGAGCAGGTCGAGGCACTATCCTGATTTCAATCTAAACCCCTGTGGTTTCACCAGGGGTTATAGCAACTTTGCTTAGCACAGAACATAGAACTTGTGAGTCTCTACCAGCAACTCCATAGAACGGAGATGGGAGTACCTTCGCTGCGTTGCGGCCCCTATCAGGGGAAGATGTCCCTCTAAGGGAGTTACCAGAGGCCCATCCGTCACCGGGTTGATGCTGCTCCGGAATCTCCGGACGGGTAACCTCCCCAGCCTCCTCACCTCAGATGCGGGTCCCCTCGCAAGGCGGCACCCTCGGATCACTTCGCCCTCGCGGGACCCAGTCGAAGTTACTGGGCCCCAGGCCTACGATATAGTACCTCACCCCAGGCTGAAGGTGCCTGGGATGGACCCCAACTTCATTCCGGTCAGGCCTAGGGCGCCTGGGCCGGAACCTTTAACCGCCCGCACCCAGGCCTAAGGTGCCTGGGTGCGTGAAGAGAAAATCCTCGAAGACCTTGTGGCGAGGGCGTCTCCCCCTTTTATCTCCTCCCTTCAACACCACTGCGGGTTTCCCGCCCCGGCCGTACCATCTCTGGAAAGGGACAAAAAGGGTAGCACTGCGGCAGTGATTCTACCTTGAGCCTGTAGGTACCCCGCCACCCACAGGCCAAGGAGAATAATACACCACCCAATCCTCCACGAATTACAAAAGGGGTCCAGAACCTTTCACAATTACACACCTGGGTCACACTACCCCCAGGTGTACCCCAACTAAATTTAAAGACCCCGCTACACATCTTTAGGAATCGAACGCTGTCACGCATTCTTGGATTGCCGCCGCGTCCGCAAAACGTATGCCTTTCATGATGCTTTTCAGGCGGAGAAACAGAAAGAAGTCTGCAGGCACCAGATCAGGGGAGTACAGTGGATGATCGAGAACAGGTACGCCGCACTGAGCCAAGAATTGGCGCACACTGATCGCATCGCGCTCATGTGCAGGATGGATCCTGGTCACACATAGTAATGAAATCTCCAGAGGTTTCCAACTGTTTTGCTTTCTGTGTTGTCTGTCAGCTTGTGCAGCACAAACCAGGAACAGTTCTTCTGCCTCTCCAAATCTTCGTGGACGATGGTGCGCACCATGTCCTTACTAATGCCCAATTCCTCCGCCATCGATCATAGAGTCAGTCGTCGATCTCGTGACAGCATTTGACGCGCTCGCTCGATCATGTCTGGGCTTCTGCTTGTCGACTCAAACTTGGCTCATCCTCAGTCATTTCCTTCCCGTCCTGAAAGTGTTTGAACGAGTCGTAAACACATTTTCTGCTCATGGCTTCCATCCTGTACACTTGCACCAACATTTCATGTGTCTCTGTCTGCGTTTTCCCAAATTTGTAGCAGGACTTGATGTTCACTCGTTGCTCCATTGCAGTGTGACCTTACCTCTCACATTGACTAGGTTCAACTAACGGTCACACGTACTCCAGGCTAGGCGGCTCTTCTCAACATGTCTCCAGATAGCCATGTGTGTGGGCACTTGGCCCATGTTACCATTGAGATATCAGACCATTCACCAAACTTTTTAGACACACCTTGTACTCCTAAATCGAAAGAAAGCAACACTGTATACAAGGCATTTGCAGAGTGGGAACTTTCTTTCAGGATATTCGCCCCGGTTCACACCAGTGCAGCTTTGAAATTGCACTACTCCCGCGTGATTTCAAAGCCGCCGATCAGTACGATTTCATATGCACAGATGTCAATGCAAGCTGCACATTAAATTGCACAGAAATTGTGCAGGAACCTTTTTCAGAGTCGCGGCAATTTAAATGGTTCCTTTGCCGGCCATAGCTATCAAATCACATGACAAATGGCACGGGTGTGAACCAGGGATCAATGATCCTCTGTGGGCACCTCCCTTCCCACAGTTTCTCAATACTTGGTAAATATGCCTCTTTATCTTCTGTTTTGCTCTGGTAATTGTTGTCACCAGGAGAGAGGGTGATCGGAAATCTAAAAATTTACAGTTGTCAATGGAAGAGAAAGTATTGATATCAACCCACTGGCACCTCCTGTACAGCAGCACTTATACTGGGAGATGGAGTGGCAACACTCGATTCAGGACAGGCTTCCCTGTATGCACATGAGCAGACTAAAAAAAAAGACCAGAGATGATGACTTACTGTTCCTTTATTGTCCAATCGGCATGATTTAGATAAGTAGGTGACCCCCACAGGGCAGCCGTCAGAAATTTTGGGGCTCCCTACACAGCTTTAGGCCTGCCCCCCCCCCACCCCTTGCCTGAGCACCAACATTTCCCTGGGCCCGCCCACTGGCTGTCCCACCGATTCCACCCACTGGCCATCCTACTGAGTCCTTAAGACCCCTTTCACACTGAGGCGTTTTTTTAAGCGTCTGTAAAGCGCCCGAAAAAAGACTACCCTGCAGTCTTGGTGTGAGGCGATGCGCTGGCAGGACGTTAAAGAACTCCTGCAAGCAGCATCTTTGGACCGCTCCTCCCCATTAAAATGAATGGGCAGCGACGACCGAACTGCCGGCAAAGCGCCGCTTTGCGGGTGGTTTTACCCTTTTTCGGCCGTCAGCGGGGGTTAAAAGCGGCCCGCCAGGGCCAAAAAACTCTGCAAAAACGATGGTAAAGCGCCGCTGCCGATGCCTCGGTGTGAAAGCACCCTTAGTGCACCCACTTTTATTTTAAAAATAAAGTGGGTGTACTAAGGGTGCAACGAAGAAAAAAAATGAAAAAATACAATCCCATATACACATACCTATACCCACAGTTGATCCAGAGGAAGGCAAAAAAAAACAGCAAAGCATGATCCAATTTGCTACAGCAGGGGAAAAATTCCTTCCTGATCCCCTGAGAGGCAATCTGATTTTCCCTGGATCAATTTTACCTATAAATGTCAGTACCCAGTTATATATTAACAATGAAGAATTATATTTTGGCCAAAAAATATGAAGCCTACCACCACAACAAGGTAGACTCTTTTTAGCCCTACCTTTTCAAAGAGGCAGCCCAGTCCAGAAAATAGACAGCCCCATATATTTAACAAAGAGACATCCAAATCCAGCAAACAGACAGCTCCATATATCCAGCAAAGAGACATCTCAATCCAGCAAAGAGACATCCCAATCCAGCAGAGAGACATCCCCATATATTCAGCAAAGTGACATCCCAATCCAGCAAATAGACATCTCCATATATCAAGCAAAGAGACATCCCTATATATATATATATATATTCATTCATTCATTCAGTGACTCCTCATCACTGGACCCCTCACTCTGGAGGAGCCATGCAGCTGTACACCAGAGTTATTGAATTAAAAGGTCCCTTCACAGCCCCTCTTCCTTGCACCTCCATCCCCTTCACAGCCCCTCCTTCTTTGCACCACCATCCCATTTACATCCCCCTTTCTTGTACCTCCATCCCCTTCACAGCCCCCCCCTCCCCTTCTTTGCACCTTTGTTCTCTTCACAGCCCCCATTCTTTGCACCCCAGCCCCCTAGGGTTGCCACCTCATCCCTTTAAACCCGAACACATATGAATTGCACAGGTTCTGAGGCTAATTTAATGCAGATGAGGCACCAAGTGAGTTTAATTACCACCTTAATCAGCCACAGAACCTGTGTAATTAATATGTGTTCGGGTTTAAAGGGATGAGGTGGCAACCCTACAGCCCCCTCCCTTCACATTACATTTCTCCCTGCCAATCACAGCCTTCCTCTAACCTTACTAATCTAAAGCCCCGTACACACGGTCGGACTTTTGGCCAACAAACTTCATTTTGAGCAAGTTGGACCAACAATCCGACCGTGTGTACGCTCCATCGGACAAACTTTTTTTGCTTTTTTCTTGTTTTCATCGGACAAAAGTTGGGTCTGCAAACGGACAAACTTTTGCCCAACAAAAGTCAGATGGAGCAAAGTCCGACCGTGTGTACAGGAAACCATCGGACTTTTGTCCGATGGACAAAACAACTAATGTTAAAATCAACCAACAATAGCAGAAGTTGACCAAAGGGTGGCGGTAAAGAGCAGAAAAGAGCAGAAAAACCACATGATGTTGCAAAAAGTTTTGGGAAAGTTTGCAGAAAAGTCCTGTGGTGTGTATGCTATGGGTGTTCCCGACCAACTCCATTCGGACAAAAAAACACGGAAAAGTCCGATGGAAGTCCGACCGTGTGTATGGGGCTTTACCTTACACAGCAGGTCATAGGGAGAAGGCACAGCATGTCCAGACAGTGGGTGGTACAGTAGCTGCCCAACTTTTCATGTTAACAGGCAGGTGACTCATCAAATCATCTGCCTCTTAACATGAAAAGTTGGGCAGCTATCGCCCACTGTGCGGACACATGCTGTGCCTTATCCCTATTACCTGCTGTGTAAGATTGAATGCAGGGGCCGCGACGGCGGTGGGGCGGGGCGAGGAGGGGAGGGGGGAAGGAAGGAAGGATGATACAACCCAGGCTGTTAAGTGGCAGAGCCGCGGTCTAAACAGGACTGTCGTTTACCGACAGCGGTCTGCCATTCCGGGCAGCCTGCAGAAATGTTTGCAGAGTTGCAGTGAAGTCCAGGACAGGAGCCTCTCATGGGGCCCCCGAGCAGTGCCAGAATATCACTTCCCCCCTGAGTCTGGGCCCCTCAGGATGCTCGGGTCCCGTACATGTGTATGGGCTGTACCCCCCTAATGGCGGCCCTGGACCCCCATCCCGTAGAACAGGGGTAGGCAACCCGGGACCCTCCAGCTGTTGTGGAACTACATTTCCCATGAGGCATTGCAAGACTGGCAGTTACATTACGTACAGAGGCATGATGGGACTTGTAGTTCTGCAACAGCTGGAGGGCCCCAGGTTGCCTACCCCTACCCTAGAAGGTGGTGTTACCTTCTTGGCTGTCTTGGCTGGCAGAGATGTATTAATCCTGGTAGTGTCTAGACAGAATTGCAAGTCTGATGGCAGATGAGATAGTTCATGTGTATATTTAACCTGTGTTTACTGTATAACTGTTGGAGTTCAGCTTTAATTAATGTATTCTTTCTGGTGGCACAGGAGTGGAAGGAGTTCACTGGCAAATTATACAATGCTGTACAGCAGCAGATGAATGAGAATAATATTAAGTTCTTCAATGACCTGTCAGAATCTGAAAAGGTTTTTGTCCTGGAAAAAGCAGCCAAAGCTCTACATTCAGGTACTGTAAATTAGGAGCTGCTATGGGATTCTCTGTGATCACATTTATCAATTCACAGTCAGCTCTCAATTAGTGTTCACAGTGGGGTAAATGTGCTTATAAAATGGGGGCAGATAATTAGTCCCAGACTGCAATGGAAAATATAAGCCTTGTTATATGAATAAACATTTCATATATTGGCACAACTGACAATATGTAGTGCTAAGTGCAGTAAATGACATTAAAGGAGAAGTCCAGCCTGAGCTTGTTTGGCTGGGTTTCTCCTATGGGTCACAGGAGTGCAATTCGTTTCACACTTCTGTGACCCGTTTTCAGCGCAGAGCGGTCTGAAGTCCGCTCTCCACTGACGTCACTGCTATCAGTCGAGGCAACTAGTCATCCCGACTTCAGAAGTCTGGATCCGCCAGCTGCCTTGACTAATGGCAGTCTCAGTGGATATAAAAAGTCTGCACACCCCTTTTAAAATGTCAGGTTTCTGTGATGTAAAAAAATGAGACAAAGATAAATCATTAAAGAACTTTTCCATGTTTGATGTGACCTATAAACTGTACAACTCAGTTGAACAACAAACTGAAATCTTTTAGGTGGAGGGAAGTAAAACTAAAAAAATAAAATAATATGGTTGCATAAGTGTACACACCCTTAAACTAATACTTTGTTGAAGCACCTGTTGATTGTATTACAGCACTTAGTGTTTTTGGGTATGAGTCTATCAGCATGGAACATCTTGACTTGGCAATATTTGCCCACTCTTCTTTGCAAAAAACTCTCCAAATCTGTCAGATTGGGAGGGCATCTCCAGTGCACAGCCTTCTTCAGATCACCCCACAGATTTCCAGTCAGATTCAGGTCTGGGCTCTGGCTGGGCCATTCCAAAACTTTAATATTCTCATGGTGAATCCATTCCTTTGTTGATTTGGATGTATGCTTTGGGTCGTTGTCATGCTGAAAGATGAAGTTCCTCTTCATATTCAGCTTACTAGCAGAAGCCTGAAGGTTTTGTGCCAATATTGACTGGTATTTGGAACTGTTTATTATTCCTTCTACCTTTACTAGGCCCCTATTGCAGCTGAAGTAAAACAGCCCCAAAGCATGATGCTGCCACCACCATGCTTCACGGTGGGTATGGTGTTCTTTTGGTGATATGCAACCACATTATTTTATTTTTTTATTTTAACTCCCCTGCCTAAAAGATTTTGGTTTGTTTTTCGATTTGAGTTGTACAGTTTATAGGTCACATACTTTACTGCATATACAGACCGATTTTACTGTTGTGGGTTTAGTAACACTTTAATTCATCTTGTGTGATCCTGACACTTTAGCTGGGGTGTCAGAGGTCACCTAAAATCTTATTGCCTGTGAATTGCATACATGAATGTTTGAGGTGGGACATTTGGCAGGCCAACAATTTTCAAATGTCAGTTTACCCTTCACCCCTTTATTACCTTAGCAATGGTGACTTTTATCTTTCTATCCTGCTCTAAAGCTCAATAAAAGCATCTGAAGCAAAACTTTCCATGTCCAACCCATCACTGCTGGGTACTGCCACTACCAGCATCCCTAGAACATTATAACTATAACAGATAATGACATTAATGGGAGCAGTAAGGATTATGTGATGGAAATGGTGTTTAAAATACATTATGTGATATCAGACAGAAATTCTGTGGGAAAACAGCTAGTCTTCCCTCGAGTTCAAAACTATAAATAATCAAAGGAACACTTTTTTGTTTTGTTTTTTTCACTCTGGGTATATCTGATGTACAATAAAACCTTGGTTTGAGCGTAAATGGGTTTGAGAGTGTTTTGCAAGACAAGCAAATTTTTTTAATGAATTTTGACTTGATATACAAGCAATGTTTTGATATAAGAGTAGCGTCATGTCACAACTGAGTATAAAATAGAAGAGAGGCACCTCCAAGTTTAGCAATATGGTTACATTTAATGAAGGTACAACATTTAGAAACTCACATGGTTGATGATTAAAAGAGGCACATCTAGATATGTAGGCATGCGGGGTAAAGATGTCCACATAAACCATCCTCCTCACTGCCATCAACGTCATCTCATCCACTCTGCATTACATGAGCGGTTCAAGCCTCCCTTTCAGATCGCTCTACTGCAGGGTAGTCTATATGATCACGATTGCAGACTCACAGCGGTGAGAGCCGGTGGTGCGGAGGATGGTCTATGTGGACAGCTTTTCTCCGGATGCCTGCATACTTAGATGTGCCATGTGAGTTGCTAATTGTTTAACTTCATTGTAACCATATTGCTAGGCGCCTCTCTTCTCTTTTATACTCTGTAGCTCCTGCTGGATTTTGCTTCTAATCTCCTTGTGGAGGCTTCCATTTGTGGATGAACATTTTATGGTTACACAACCTGGTCACATTGCTATAATCTTTTTATATGGACTATAAACTGAAGGACCTATGAATAAATGTTTGTGGAACGAATCATTTGAGTTTCCATTATTTCTTATGGGGAAATTCGCTTTGATATAAGTGTGCTTTGGATTACAAGCATGCTTCCGGAATGAATTATGCTCACAATCCAAGGTTTTACTATATTCCTTTTGTAGATACTACTTCACCTTCTAAAATGGGTATCTAACATTTTGTGTTCCAGGTGTCACCTACAATAAATTAGCTGGACACATCAGCTCTTGTCTAGAAGAAAATATATACAGAGATGTTGCTCAGGAACTGCAAGATGTCAGCATTCCGAGAAGTCAGTCTGACTTGGTGGCTTCCCATATTCAGGATGGAGTGGTTGGTCAAGTGTGATTGTTTTCTTCACTCTGTTCACTTGTTCAATCAATTCTACACTAAAGCCCTGTACACACGATCGGATTTCCTATGGATTATAGTCTGATGGATTTGTCCTTCGGATATCCGGTTAAACTGTTTTCCATCAGTCTTGCCCACACACCATCAGTCAAAAAACCGACCGTTCCAAACGCAGTGATGTAAAACACTCCGATGAGCCGAGAAAAATTAAGTTTAATGCTTCTGAGCATGCGTCGACTTGATTCTGAGCATGCGTGGGTTTTTTATGCGATGGACTTGCCCATAGACGATCGGAATTTGCTATTGGATTTGGATCCATCGGAGAAATTTAAAACATGTTCTATTTTTTAAAACCGATGGAAAAAAGACCGATGGGTCCCATACACGATCGGTTTGTCCGATGAAAAAAATCCATCGGACGGTTTTCATCGGTAAAACCGATCGTGTGTACAGGGCTTGAGGCCTGATTCACACCTATGCATTTTTAGTGCATTTGCATTTTGCAGATTTGCACTACAGTCCATTTAACATGGTTTCCTATGGAACACGTTCTGTAGTGCAAATCTGCAAAATGCACTAAAAATGCATAGGTGTGAATCAGGCCTTAAGCTCGACATTGTGCATGTTTGGTCAGATTTGGCAAAAAGACAAATGTCTATACACAATGATGTCTTTAACCAGTAAAAAGCTAATACTGCTCCAGGTTGGGCACTTTTTATTTGCTAATATATTTTTTTATTTACAAAATCCACGTCCTCACATTCAAAGAGATGCAAGCCTAGCACACCAGGAACTGGGCACTGGCACTTGTCTGCCCCTGGGGAACTACACTGAATAAAATGAAAAGTAAAAGTTGCAAAAAAACACAAGGATTATTTTAAAAACATTCAAATTATCTGGGGGGGCATATGACATGCGGAAGGAAATGACCATTCGGAGGTCGCTTGAGTCCCCACTGGGCTTTTTTTTTTTTTTTTTTTGTTCTTAAGGGAATATCTTTAGAAGGTTATATTCAGCTTCTCTGATGCTTTGTTTTGTTGTAATATACTGACATCTTATTTTTTGAAGGTCAGTATTCTTGAAAAAAGACCCACCCTGAAAGTAAAACTACACATCCTCTTCAATCAGCCTATACCAGCAGCCTTTAGAGCGTTAGCTTGGAAGCTGCAACTGTCCAACACAAAGGGTGAGTTGTTCAGGAAATGGAGAAAAACTATCTCCTATTTCTTCACAAATGAATGCTCTAGGCCAGGGGTGTCAAACTCAATTTCATTGTGGGCCGCATAAGCATTATGATTGTTCTCAAGAGCAGGGTCATCTTAAATGCATCATGGGCCCCTGGGCAAAGTAATGCTATGGGGCCCCTACAAGGTTGCCCCAATTTACGCACCTACTCTCAAGAATGGAAGTACAATATTTCTACTTTACAGCGTGTCACTTGCCACGTCACCTGTCACCAGATTCAGTGTGTCACTTGCCATCGTCACCTGTCAACAAATTCAGCGTGTCACTTGCCACCGTCACCTGTCACCAGATTCAGTGTGTCAATTGCCACCCGTCACCTGTCAACAAATTCAGCGTGTCACTTGCCACCGTTACCTGATTCAGCATGTCACTTACCATCCATCCCATCACCAGATTCAGTGTGTCACTTGCCATCGTCACCTGTCAACAAATTCAGCGTGTCAATTGCCACCCGTCACCTGCAACCAAATTCAGCGTGTCACTTGCCATTGTCACCTGCCACCAGATTCAGCGTGTCACTTAAAATCCATCCCGTCACCAGATTCAGCGTGTCACTTGAGACCCGTCCCCTGCCATCAGATTCAGCGTGTCACTTGCCACCAATATCCTGAATCTCTCTCCCTCCCCTTTAGCTGGGCATGCTGGGGGCTGCAATTTCCCTCTTAGGATTGCTGGGGCTTGCCAGTCCTCGGCACTACATGTCCCGTGATCCTCCTTTGTGCTCCTTTTTTTGGCCAAGGGGGAGAAGGAAAGGGGAGAAGGAAGGGGTGGGTGGGGGGAGGGAGAAGGAAGGGGGGAAGAAGAAGGAAGGGGGGAGTGAAGGAACGGGGGAGAAGAAAGGGGAAGAGAAGGCGGGGGAGGAGGGGGAGAGAAGAAAGGCGGGGAGAAGGAAGGCGGGGAGAAGGAAGAGGGGAGAGAAGGAAGGGGGGAGAAGGAAGGGGTAGAAGGAAGGGGTGGGTGAAGGGGGGGAATAAGGAGGGGGGAGAAGGATGGGGGGAGGGAGAGGGATGGGGGAGGAAGACGGAAGGGGGAGGAAGAAGGAAGGAGGGGGGAGGGGGAGAGAAGAAAGGCGGGGGAAAAGGAAGAGGGGAGAGAAGGAGGGGGGAGAAGGAAAGTGGGAGAGAAGGGGGGAGGGGGAGAGAAGGAAGGCGGGGGAGAAGGAAGAGGGAAGAGAAGGAAGGGGGAGAGAAGGAGGGGGGAGAAGGAAGGGGGAGAGAAGGAGGGGGAGAAGGGGGGTCTGGTCACAGTGTTCACTTACTTGAATGGTCCCCGGGGGCTCCCAGTCAGTGACTTCTCTCAATGTGGCTGTTGGCTCCTTAATCTTCCCACCCCCACATCCCCTTCACAGACGTAGCAGCACACATGTAGGGAGAGAGGGGCGGGAGAAGGGATGTGTGTCATGCTGGAGGGGACAGGACAGAGCAGCGTGGGGATCCCTTCCAGGTCAGCCACACCTCCTGAACTGCTTGTCACTGCACATTGAGCAGTGAGGATGGAGTGGCTCAGCGACTCAGCAGCCATAAAAGGAGGGGAAGGAGTGGAGCAGCTGGATTGAACTACGGGTTTTCGGCGGTGTACAGCTCCACATCACTGCCAAAGATACCAGCTAACTAAGGCTCTCCACAGCACCAGAAATACCTGCCTCCGCTCGCAGGACATCTGCAGCACACCCGGGAATGGCCAGGAAGAAATGCACCCTACCAAGCTCCCTCACTTCTTTCCTCCTACAGAGTGGCCGGCGTACTCATTTCTGCGCCCCTCGAGCGTACCAACGGACACTCCCCCAGCTAGTGCTATTTGTCTGGCTCTGATGGGGCCCCAGGTGAACATGGGGCCCCCGGGCTGTTCCCAGGGGTGCCCACTCAGTAAGACGGCCCTGTTTAAGAGGGCCAGTTGAATCTGTAAGATTAGATGTCCAGCGCATCCCCTCCTCTTACATTAGATGTCAAGAGCCACCCCACCATCAGAATTTGAGTTCCCCACTCTCCCTTACATCAGAGTGCACCCCCCTTTTCTTATGCTGCTACTGGGAAGAAGCTGGATTCATTGCTTGAAAGCAGAAAGTAGGGGCCTGGAGGAGAACCAGAGGAGAGCTGGAGCTCTCTAGCAGCTGCAGGAGAGGCGCGAGGGCCACATGAAATGGCCTGGAGGGCCGGATTCAGCCCGCGGGCCTTGTGTTTGACACCTGTGCTCTAGGCTGAATTTAGAGATCATGCTTCTAGCAGCAAATGAGATAAACTACAGTTAGTATGAGAAAATTTATTTTTTTCAGGCACCATAGCAGTATTGTAAGGATCTCTTTATAGTTACCTTTTCTAGTCTTATCACCATTAATATACAGTGATAATGGTAAGGAAAAGTGGAATGCAATTACTTTGTGCAGCATTTTGGTTATGATACTTTGGTGCAGAAAGTGGGAAATTCACATCCAGAGGGATACAGGGATGCATTTTTCCATATAACAGTATTAGTTAGGCCTCATGCACACTAAGGGTTTGATTTACTAAAGGCAGATAAACTGTGCACTTTGCAATGTGCAGTTGCACTCTACAAGTGCAGTTTCTCCAGAGCTTAGTAAATGAGCAGAAGCTCTGCTGACTTCCATCATCCAATCATGTGCAAGCAAAAATGCTGTTTTTTTTTTATTTTCCTTGCACATGATTGGGTATTGTTTGCAAAGTGAAGCCTACCTCATTTACTAAGCTTTGGAGCAACTGCAGTGCTGGATCGTGCACCTTCCACCTAGTGTGTATGAAGTCTTATGCCCCATACACACGATCGTTTTTCATGCCGTTAAAAATGCCATTTTAAAAAATGGCCATTAACCACTTAACGACCGCCCACCGCCGATTTACGTCGGCAGAATGGCACGGACAGGCAGAATCACGTAGATCTACGTGATCGCCTTTGTGCAGTTGGGGGGTCCATCCGGACCCCCCTTCACTGCAGTGAGCGGCCGTTAAGTGTTCGGGAGCGATCAGGCATGAGGGGGCGGCTGCTCGATTCCGCCCCCCCCCTCGCGATCGCTCCCGGCCAATGAAAATGCTTCCTCCGCCATGTGATGTAAACAAGGCTGGAGGAAGTGATGTCATCTCCCTCGCCGCGGTCTTTCCGTTCCCGGCGCCGAGCAGAGAAGAAGCAGGTTAGTGCACCAACAGTCCACTGACACGTAGGTACACATAGGCACACAAATCACCCCCCAGTCACCCCCAGATCACCCCCCAGGTCACCCCAAAGCCCCCAATCACAGTGTCACTGATTGCAGTGATCATTTATTTTACTGATCACTGCATTTAGTGTCATCTGTGATTGTAAAAAGTTGCAGGGCAGTTAGGATTAGGCCCCTTTAGGTCCAGGGTAGCCCCCTAACCCCCCCTAATAAAGGTTTAACCCCTTGATCACCCCCCAGGTAACCCTTTCACCCCCTAACTTCAGCGTCACTAAGCGATTGTTTTTCCGATCGCTGTATTCGTGTCGCTGGTGTTTTAGATAGGCAGTTATTTTTTTTTTAGGTTCGCCGCAGGTTTTTATTAGTGTCAGGTACCCCCATATATTATTTTAACCCCCTGATTGCCCCTAGAGTTAACCCTTTCACCAGTGATCGCCGTATAAGCGTCACTGGTGTCACTGGTTAGCCAGTAAGTTATTTAGTTATTTAGGTTACCCGTCAGGTTTTTATATAGTGTCAGGTACCCCCATATTTAACCTAATAAAGGTTTTAACCCCCTGATTGCCCCTAGTTAACCCTTTCACCAGTGATCACCATATAAAGGTTACGGGTGACGCTGGTTGATTAGTTTGCTTTTTATAGCATCAGGGCACCCGCCGTATATAACCCAATAAAGGTTTAACCCCCCTGATCGCCCGGCAGGTGAGATCAATTAGGTTTTAGCGCCAGAGAGGGTCTGCGTCGCCCCAGGCAGTGTTAGGTTAGTGACAGTAACGCTAACACCCACGCGCAAAGCATACACCCCCCTTAGTGGTATAGTATCTGATCAGATCTGATCAGATCTATACTAGCATCCCCAGCGGTTTAGGGTTCCCAAAAACGCAGTGTTAGCGGGATCAGCCCAGATACCTGCTAGCGCCTGCGTTTAGCCCCTCCGCCCAGCCCAGCCCACCCAAGTGCAGTATCGATCGATCACTGTCACTTACCAAACACAACACACATAACTGCAGCGTTCGCAGTGCTTGGTTTTTGGGGCCCTGTACGCGGCTAGGCTCCCAAAAAGTCCCACACATGTGGTATCCCCGTACTCAGGAAAAGCAGCAGAATGTATTTTGGGGTGCAATTCCACATATAACCATGGCATGTGTGAGCAATATATCATTTAGTGACAACTTTTTGTACATTTTTTTTTCTTTTTGTCATTATTCAATCATTTGGGACAAAAAAAAAAAATATTCAATGGGGTCAACATGCCTCTCAGCAAATAGCTTGGGGTGTCTACTTTCCAAAATGGGGTCATTTGGGGGGGTTTTGTGCCATCTTGGCATTTTATGGCCTTCAAAACTGTGATAGGTAGTGAGGAGTGAAATCAAAAATTTATGCCCTTAGAAACCTTGAAGGCGGTGCTTGGTTTTTGGGGTCCCGTACGCGGCTAGGCTCCCAAAAAGTCCCACACATGTGGTATCCCCGTACTCAGGAGAAGCAGCAGAATGTATTTTGGGGTGTAATTTCACATATGCCCATGGCATGTGTGAGCAATATATCATTTAGTGACAACTTTGTGCAAAAAAAAAAAAGTTTGTCATATTCCCGCAACTTGTGGCAAAATATAAAATATTCCATGGACTGAACATGCCTCTCAGTAAATAGCTTGGGGTGTCTACTTTCCAAAATGGGGTCATTTGGGGGGGTTTTGTGCTATTTTGGCATTTTATGGCCTTCGAAACTGTGATAGGTAGTGAGGAGTGAAATCAAAAATTTGCGCCCTTAGAAATCCTGAAGGCGGTGCTTGGTTTCCGGGGTCCCGTACGTGGCTAGGCTCCTAAAAAGTCCCACACATGTGGTATCCCCGTACTCAGGAGAAGCAGCAGAATGTATTTTGGGGTGCAATTCCACATATAACCATGGCATGTGTGAGCAATATATCATTTAGTGACAACTTTTTGTAATTTTTTATTTTTTTTTGTCATTATTCAATCACTTGGGACAAAAAAAAAATATTCAATGGGCTCAACATGCCTCTCAGCAATTTCCTTGGGGTGTCTACTTTCCAAAATGGGGTCATTTGGGGGGGTTTTGTACTGCCCTGCCATTTTAGCACCTCAAGAAATGAGATAGGCAGTCATAAATTTAAAGCTGTGTAAATTTCAGAAAATGTACCCTAGTTTGTAAACGCTATAACTTTTGCGCAAACCAATAAATATACGCTTATTGACATTTTTTTTACTAAAGACATGTGGCTGAATACATTTTGGCCTAAATGTATGACTAAAATTGAGTTTATTCGATTTTTCTTATAACAAAAAGTAGAAAATATCTTTTTTTTTCAAAATTTTCGTTCTTTTTCCATTTATATCGCAAAAAATAAAAATCGCAGAGGCAATCAAATACCATTAAAAGAAAGCTCTATTTGTGGGAAGAAAAGGACGCAAATTTCATTTGGGTACAACATTGCATGTCCGCACAATTTACAGTTAAAGCAGCGCAGTGCCGAATCCCAAAAACAGGCTTGGTCCTAATGGTCCGAAATGGTCCGGGGCTTAAGTGGTTAAAAATGATCGTGTGTAGGCTCCAGAGCATTTTTAACGACGTGAAAAACGGCCATTAAAAATTCCGGACATGCTCTCTTTTTTCACGTCGTTTTTCATGTCCTTTTTTTTAACGACGTGAAAAACGATAGTGTGTATGCTTTCACGACGTGAAAAAAAACGCGCATGCTCAGAATCAAGTATGAGACGGGAGCGCTCGTTCTGGTAAAACTAGCGTTCGTAATGGAGATAGCACATTCATTACACAGTAACGGACTGAAAAGCGCGAATCGTCGCTCAACAAACTTTACTAACATGAAGGGTGGCGCCATTCGAATGGAACTTCCCCTTTATAGTGCCGTCGTACGTGTTGAACGTCACTGCGCTTTGCTTGATCGTTTTTTTTAATGATAGTGTGTACGCAAGGCAGGCTTGAGAGGAAACATGAAAAAAAACGAGGAGAAAAACGTCGGTTTAAAAAATGACATTAAAAACGATCGTGTGTACGGGGCATTAGTTGGCTTCTCCAAGCAGGAAGGATATATTGGCCCATGAGACTACTCCAGTCAACAACAGCATGAGTAGCCTTGGTTTGTTGTTAGTTTCATACTTAGGTTACAGCATTTTGAGGACCTTATCATTTAGCATAAAATTAATATGAATTACTTTAACGAAGACTGCAAGACTTTGGGTCTACTTCAATAAGACCAGTAGACATATACATTATGAAACAACCCCAAATGTTCAACTAATAGTACTAATAATTGCTATTGTCAGTGTTATTTCAGCTTAATGTTTTCCTTGTCTAACTTTTTTATTTTTTATTTTGTTCCTTGGGTTCTTATCATAGCCCGAATGGAATATCTAACACAAGTGTCTTTGAACAAGGTCCGCTCTGTCCTGGAAAGGGACATAGCGCTGCACTGTGATACTCTGCTCTCCCAAGAGCAAACACTACAGCACTTAAAAGACAACAAGAGTAAGTATTGCAGCTTGTACTAACATCAGAAGTGCTAGAAGACTAATAGATACTGTAACTGGTAGCACCAGATAATAGAAAATAATGTACACCACAGTATATGCCAATAAGACCACACTGGTTACTTAAAGACTTACTTAAGGCAAAACAATATGTATAATGGAGCAGTTGTACCTGCCAAGAAAATGGTATTTCTGTCTATCCAGTCCTAAAACTCTGAAACACAACACAGTTAATTAACACGTACATGTCATGTCCCTCCCACAGCCTGTTACTGGACAGTGAAAATAGAAACAGCACCTTGATGAGCTCATCTCTGTGTCATTCTTCTCTCTCTTCTTATCAGTATGTTCCTTGTTAACACTTGATCACTGCAGCAATAACTGTCTGACTCCTTGTCCTGCTTCTGCCAGTCTAAGCTCTGCTGTTAAGGGACTTCAAGAGGTTGATATCAGGTCAAATTGAGATACTAGTGAACTTCTGAATACAGAGCTCCATTAGATTGTGTATTTTTTACCTGTATGGATTTCAACTTTACCCTCTAAAATCTGCTGTATGCATATATGTGGCAGAAAAAGTGGTGGGCTTTAATGCCAGGGTGCCACAGATATACATACAGCCGGAGACACTGTTTCATGTTAGCAGTGCGCTCACATGGTGCTCCCAGCACAGTAACTGCACGGTCACCAACAGCTTCAGGTCACTGTGTCATACCTCCCAACTTTGAAATACTCCAATGCGGGACAACTTAAGTGGTGACAATTACATCTGTCACTTAAGTTGTTGAGCGGGGGGGGGGGGTGTGCTGCCGCGGGACGCCTGGTGTAAGTTTACTTGCATCGCACTTAATACACTGGATGCTGGACACAGAAAATTATTTAAGTTGTTGAGCGGGGGGGGGGTTCTACCGCGGGACGCCGCATGTACGTTGCATCACACTTCATCTGTTGAGCGGGGGGGCAGCGGGCAGCCGTAAGCTTCTATTTAATATAAGTCAGTTCTTCCGGGTAGGGGGGGTGCCGCGGGCCAGAGAAAAAAAGGTGTTAGTAGCCGCGGGACCTGTCTTCTTACAAAATCCTGGCTCTTCATCCTTCCTTCTCCCCCCGGAGCTCCTCCTCACATCATTATGCGGGAAAACAACATCTTGTGCGAGAGTGCGGGAAGATGTTGTCATTGCGGGAAAGTCCCGCCCAATCCGTGCCAGTTGGGAGGTATGCTGTGTACAATATGGAGGCGGAGATGAACTTCCAACCATGTGGTCACTATGATAGCTAAACACAGTGGTCACATGATCAGTAAGCCTGTTTCCTCCACCCAATGGAGGTAGACTCCCACTGGCTGGAAGAGGTTAAAACATAGTAAGCTAAAATATAAGCATCACTATATTCCATATATAGTCAGATCAGTCAAGCTAACCTGACTAGGGATCAAGCTTTCGACTTAACAGATATACAAGTAGAAGCTGAATGTTAGTCAGTTGAGCCAAACTTCTGGTTCAGACAACAGAAACCGGGTTGGTCTTTGCCTGAACTTTAACAGGCCTTGTCATTGTGAGCAGATCTGAATGATACAGAACCCTGAGTGGCTTAAAGGGTAATTCTACTCATTACCATTGTTTGGTTATAGATTGAGACTGGTGGGAAAAATCAAAGTCCTGGTCCCCCTCTCCCAGCTGTAGTTTTTTAGTATCTTACTTTTAACTTTAAAATTATACTTAATGTCATCTTGAGACAGATGGAAACTTTAGATGAAGTGTGATATTCAGTATGAAATGTGGTGGATCTGTGCTTGGTGTGTTTTGGTGCTATGTATATACTGTAAATGTTTAAACTTTGAGGAAAGGATCGTGACTTTAGATGTCCTAGACTTGGAATATATATCACACTTTATACTCCAGTTTACTGTGGTTGATTTACAATCAGTGTTTTTATTGGCTTGGATAATTACAAGACTGGAGTGTACTTGTTTACCTGACTGGTTTGTCATTGAAATTTCATTAAAATGGATCCAAGCCTAAGATTAAGAGACACAATAGTATATAGTTCTTTCTGACATATGAAATATTTATGCTGTATATCCATTTTTTCATATGTTTATAACGTCCTAAATATAGTGTTATATTCTATATGGCATGTTCTGTGCTTAAGTACCATAGATGCTCATTTGTTTTTTTGTGGATCCTTAGATGCAGGAAGATGTATGCGGAATGTATTGTCCTATTATCACAAGCGCAGCCAAGTTAGCCTCTTAAAAGAAGACTATCTTTTGCTTGTACCTCTGGTTCAGGTTGTGATGGCCTCATCTAATCCCAGCACCTCACTGGAATCAATGACCACACTACTGA
Organism: Rana muscosa; assembly: GCA_029206835.1. NCBI lineage: Eukaryota > Metazoa > Chordata > Amphibia > Anura > Ranidae > Rana > Rana muscosa. The sequence continues at coordinate 150,438,565 of CM055117.1, forward strand.
TGGAGCAGTATATTGCTTTCATGGATTTAAGACCAACTATTATGTGTCAGAATCAAAAAAATGAGGTGACTATCAACTTTCATTTTATCAGTCCTGTTGTGCAGAGAGCTGCATTCATAGATACTGTACAGCCCTATAATTTCTGAAATCTCAACACTCAGAATTTAGGCAGATATGTTCCTTCCTGAGTACCATCCTCATTCTAAAGCAATATACACAGGAGTATGAGTAGAAGGTTGCATTACCACCCACATGCATGGAAATTAGAAATTTGTTCCACAAGGGAACAAAGAGATAAAGGGACAAAATCTATTTCAGAAGCCCCACAAGAAGGCATTTAAATCTGGTAAATTAAATGAACCTTAACAAAGTTGCACTGTTTTCTGAATGGCATTAGATTTCTGGTTACTGAAACTGACATTTTCAGGAGTGTTGAACTCCTTGGTTCCCTGCAACACTCATTGGTTTCTCCCTTTGACCTCCTCTGCTCATTACAGGATACAGTAGTGAGGTGCAGGCCAGCATGGGGAACCAATGAGAGCTGTGGGGGACCCAGGACTCTAGGAAGTGTCGGCTTCAGAGGTGACTTCAGTGGAAGACTTCTGTCACGTACCTAGTCAAGGCCAAGTTAGCGAGAGGGCTTCCCTTACACCTCCTGTCCCATTTCCCCTAGAGTAATTGACATGGTATAATAGAGTACAGTGTCATGGGGGACTGTAGAAGATCCTGCCCAGTAAATGCTCTGGGTAACAAAGACGTGCAGTCAGTGCAGGTCTGGAATCCATGCAGAAGGTAAACTAGAAGCTTGCAGATGCAGGATCTGACAACGTAATTGGGCAGCCAGGGGTTGGCAACAACCAAGTGGCAGAAGTGCAGAATCTGGAAGCAGAGGCATATTAAGGGGCTAGGCCAAGGTCAGTATGAGAGAAGTAGGTACCCAATCAGCAGACAGAAGACAAGATCATGTCACAAGCCAGAGTCAGTAATGGAATATCAGGATAAAGCAGAGTCAAAACAAAGTCAGGTCAGGTCAGAGATGTAGGCACAGGACTTGGTCACAGGTCACAGAAGCTGATAACCACTCAGCAATCTTCTGAACTCCTGTGCTTCTGTAAATAGGCTACTATGCGCCAAAATGTCAGTGCCCAATGTGCACAATCACTGGTTGGCACTGCTGCACTTAGAAGGTTTTTTACCTTCATGCATAGAATGCATGAAGGTAAAAAACCTTGAGCCTATATAACCACTTTAATTCAAAAACTTTACTATAGCAACAGGGTCACTTTAACTACAATTGAAAAAAACTATCAATTTTAAGAAGCTTAATTTTAAATAATTCAATGCTTTATGTATAAAACTTGAAAGAAAAGGGCTGAAAATACATTATCTATTTGTTCAAAAGAAATAATGTCAACTTTAATCGGGTTACACATTTGCGTTTTATGGATTGAACTAATGAAATCTTTTTCAATTCCCTCAGAGACTGTTTCGGTGGTACGGCAATGATTTACCAATTCCTTCATTGCCAGCTGGCACAGGCTAATTGCAGAGCTAATCTAATAGTAAAAAGCATGCTGGCAAAACCCAATTTATAATCCCTGGTTCAATATTTAATGAAGTATCATAATGGCCAAGCGACAAAGTTCTAATGTTTAAACAAATGAAAAAAATAAAATAAAATTTTAGGTTAAAGCCCCCTATCACACTGGGCAGAATCCGTTCAAGCTGGGGATCTCTCTGCTGATACCCGCTGAGCAGTCAGATGACAGGTCCATGTCCGCTCCACTAAGCAGAGTGGACACAGCCCGCTGCTCTCTTTGGGGCGGTAGGATGGAAATGGACTGCATGTCTGTTTCTAAACGATTGTCATCCGATCCGCCGGACGGATGGCGAACGTATCCCCATCCTTCTGTTTTTAGCAGACAGGATCAGATGGGATGCAACCAGGAGACAGCAGATACATGTCCACTGACATCCGTCACCCCATAGAGAACAATGGGAGGTCCAATTGGGTCCGCCTGAAAAATGGACAGGCAAAACGGATCTGTCCGTTGGTGTGAAATCACAAAGCGGACTTTTCTACCGCTTTAAAAAGTAATTCTACGTTCTGAGTAAAAAAATTAAAACCCCAATCAACATGAATAAATCACCAAACGTACTTTTATTAACCCCCTGGCGCTGGCCATATACAAATATGCAGCCTCCCGACACCTGCTCATTTGCGTGAATTGTTGCCCATACACCTGTGACGAGATCATGCGCTGCGCGCTCCCGACACATTTACCATCATCTAACAGACGACACATGGCCGCCGTGACAGCCAATCACCCTGGTCATGTGGTCTTAAGCCCTGTCTCTCGGCGTCAAAACCTCTTAAAGGGCCAGGAGGCTAAAGCTTAACTAGCTTTCCCGCTGCCGAGAGCCCAGGAAAAGCGCTGCATAGATGGGGTAAGTGCACAAGACCCGCCCGCCGACGGACAGACCAACGGGGACAGGGGGTGGTACAGTTTTCCACCCCCCCCCCCCAAAGAATACATATTGGTCTAAACTGAGGAAAACATTATTTTATTTTTATTTTTTTAAATTGGGGATATTTATTATAGCAAAAAGTACAAAATATTGTGTTTTTTTCAAAATTGTCGCTCATTTTTTGTTTATAGCGCAAAAAATAAAAACCACAGAGCTCTATTTGTGGGGGAAAAAAAGACATACATTTTGTTTGGGTACAGCGTTGCACGGCCGCACAATTGTCAGTTAAAGTGGCGCAATGCCGTAGCGCAAAAAATGTCCTGGTCATTAAGCAGGCAAATCTTCCAGGGCTGAAGTGGTTAAAAATTAAGTAGGCAGGGCTGACACCACGTGCTTAGGAATTGAGAGCTGTGTTGTCATGCCAAAGAGGAAGGTAGGAGCGTATTATATTTTTAGTACATTGACAGTTATCTTGATCTAATTGCAGTATGTTTGAAGGGATAAAACATTGGGAAACATGCATGCATGCATGCATGCAAAGTTGTACTAAGTGTGTTTTTTTCCTATTTTTTCTTGACATACTCTTTCATTTCTACTCTCATGCAGAATGTAACTAATGATAATGAGGTTTTCCAGTCAATTGCATCTTCATTAGAAAAAACAGACCCAGATTTGGCACATGCAGTCCAGAATATGTACACTTCACAAGGTGGGTGACACAGTACATATTTACAGTACATAGTTAGTGTTTGTTGTCATAAATATAAGTGTTCTATGGCCATCATTATAAGCCTAGTTACTGATAAAGTGCATCTAAAGCCAACATTTTTGTTTCAGTTTTGGTAGTGTGAAAGGGCTGCACACCTTGTTAGATTTTAATTGCTGTCTGTGCCCCTACCTCTAATTGTTTTAGTAGCTGTGAAAGTGGCATAAAATGATGGGTAATCCAAAATGCAATAGCTGTCCCCTGAACAGGAGGTGAAAGGAAAATTTCCAATGGGAACAAGCACTCTGGTGTCAACTGTCTAAGATGGGAATTCCTCACATTTCCTGTTGGAAATGAGGAATTGAAAGGAAATTCCCCAACAAGTGAATTCTCTTCTCTATCCAAAGCTGAACCATAGCCATCTAGAGAATGCAAAGTAATTGTAGCGCCCTCACCCGCCTTCTCCCCTCTCTTTATGGCTGTATGACTCGTCTAGGGGTATCTGGGAGAAGGGGGAAAGATGCACACCACCAGCTCGGCTCTCTGATGTAGTATGCAGAGATATGAGCTAACCGTTTACCTTCGGGTCTGCGTTTTAGGCCGGAGCCTCAGCTTCTCCTATGGAGGATGATTGCCACTGTCACTGACAGGGACACTTAGCTTCCAGTAACACGAGTTCCACACCAATAAAAAGTCCAACACTGTTTTATTTGCTTTGATCAATAGGTAGGCTGGTTGAACTTTAAAAGAACAGACAGGGTGTGGGAAAGAGTAGGTCCAGGCACAACTTAATGAATAAAGTCTCTCCTGTTCCGTTTAGTGCAAACAGGCTTGGCGCACAGTCGCTGCCACAGACTGTGAATTTGGTCCCTGCCACTGACCTGGGTGAACGTTGAGGCATCTGCCACAGGCCTGATGCCGCATACACACGATCGATTTTCTCGACGGTGAAAACACAGTCGAGAAAATCGACGGGAAAAACGAGAAACGTCTTGTTCCCCTACACACGGCCATTTTTCCCGACATTTTTTCTCTTGGTCGAGAAAAACGACCGTGTGTAGGCTCCCCGGCAGTGTTTCTCTATGGGAAAACTGCCGCGGAACAAAATGCCGTGAATCACGACAAGAAAAATTAGAGCATGTTCTAATTTTACTCGTCTTGATTAATGCCGTTTTTCTCGTCGGGAAAAATGATCAAAAGCCCACACACGGTCGTTTTTCTCGTCAAAGAGAAAAAATGAAATTTTTCCGACGAGAAAAATGGTCGTGTGTACACGGCATTAGATGAGGCCTGCCACTGACCTGATGAAGATGGGTCTCTGCCACAGACCATCAGAACATGAAATACCTCCGTTAGAACAAACGACCCCTGTCAGAGGAAGACATCCATCCGGACGGTCACCAGAGGCCCACACCGGCACCGGCAAAATGCTGCACCGGCTCTACGGGAGGGTCACCTCTCGGGTCCCTTACGCCCTGAATTCAGGCACCCAATACCGGGGGCACCCTAGGAATGCTTCGCCCTCGCAGGACCCAGTCGAAGGTACTGGGCCCCAGGCCTCCTTGTAAAGTACCTCACCCCAGGCTGAAGGTGCCTGGGATGGAACTCGACTCCACGCGCCCAGGCCAAGGGCGCCTGGGCACAGACGAACCGCAGCAGCCCCCAGGCCGAAGGTGCCTGGGGAATGGACCTTGTGCGCAAGATGTCCGCCCCCGTTATATCCTCTCCCAGCAGGCACAGCGGGTTCCCCGCCCCGCCGTACTACTGCCGTGAGAGGACACAAAGGGCACGGCGCTAGAATGGCAGTTCAACCCCGGTCCCAGATGACAGCGCCACTTAGGGACCGCAGGGAACATGACACCATTCATACCTCCCACACTCCAAAGTGTCCATAAATCCCTAAAAATCAATGTATCTGGGCCATCTATAGCCCAGATACGCCCCTCTAAATCTGACACCCGCTACATAATACTATATACTAATACTAGTATTTCTTTATCTGAAAATGCCACCCCATGGTAAATTTTTTACTTTTTCTAGATTTAATTTCAACATTTTACAGCATTAGTGGGCAACAGAAATATAAATATAACTTTATTGGGCTGGCTACAGATAAGTGTCAACTTTAGCTAAATGCACCTGACTGCTGTATGTTCAATGTGCAAATTTTAGTTAAGTGTTAAGTGGGGTACTGTAAACTGTACATGAATTTACTACAGAAATAAATTTTCTCCATAATGAGTAATAGAAGATACATTCAAACAAATAGCCGTAGGTCATGTACCCATATTCACATAACTTCAGGTCCCATATGTGTGGTGAAAATGTTCACTTCCTCTCCGGAGAGAAGACACTCCCCTTATCGATCTATGGTTAGTTGTGATGTAGGGCACAACTTCACTGATGTATACCCTGATTGCACTTGGACTAAGACATAACTATATAATATACCACATATTATTGTATTAATCATATGTTATAATAACCTTACAACGTCTATGGAGCCCAACAGCAGTGGGGGCCCAACACTGTCTGCCCAAATAATAATTAATGGAGGTTGCAATAGCCCTTGGCAAATACATTTGGTTAAACTGAACCACTTTGGGAACCTCTGTAAGATTGCTAAGAAGACAAATGGGATTCTGTATTGATTAGAAGTATTGGGGTTGGAGAGAAGAGAACAAGGTCCGCCAGCATGTATAATTACACCCCTGAACTTAGATGTAAACACTGAGTCTATTGGGTTTGACAAACACATTCTAGGTGCACTATACAACTGGAGTGCATTTACCAAATTCAACACAACTATGTAAAGCCAGTATGATCACTACATCTCAAAAATGCTTAAATTGTATCTCAAAGCACTGTTTTTTTTCTTGGAGCTGTTTTTTTTTTTTTTTTCTATCATCTGTCCACGAGTTGTTACATAATAAAGGATGCAAGATCGTATTAGATGTATTGATATAATTTTCAGTTTTTTCTTTGCAAGCTTCTATTGTCTAAACTCGAATTTCTTGTATAGTTGTTCGTACATGGTATAATACTGTTCTACAATTTTTTTTTTTAGCAATCTAAGCAATATATATTCTTAGGTTTGGTTGCTCTCTGTGCATCAATCGCTCATAACAGACAAGCTGTTAAACTATCATTGAATGTAATTATGTTTTTGTTCTGTGTGATACAGCTGAGGATCCAGAATATGCCTTGACACTTGCTATGAAAAGGATATTACAGCCTGTCTTCCAAGTCTTCTTTGTCGGTATGAAGCCATCAATATCCTATTGATAAAAGCCAAAATTAGATTTCAGCCTCAATCATGTGTTATCCTAACTTCAGAACAGAGACCACATCTTAAAATGAACAAAGTAGTTGAGATTTCACATGTTATAGACAGGGGTGTTATTGTATGTGGTTAGACCATATAGAAACCACTTAGGTCCTCTAAATTAGATCAAAAATGGAATTCTACTACTACTAAGGGCCGTGTTAGTTAAAATCAATAACCAACAATGCAGCATTATAATTACTTTTATAGACAGTTTAAAGTTGTTCCTGATTTGTCATATACATTATTTTAACCATAATTCTCTGACAAACTCTGCTGACACCTAAAGAAATAATTTTAATAATTTAAAATAATAAATTAAGACAGATAATGCTGAGACCTCTGTGTAGCAGTGGACTGAAGCATGGCTGATGTTCAGCACTATTCTTGACTCCAGAAGGAAGATCTCTCTTATCCCTGATCCTACTTAGAGAAACAGGTTACCTTTATGTGTTGAACTTTATCTTTGGTGCACAATCTGATTTTATTGAAAATTTCCATTGATGCATAGTAAGGAATAAATACAATAATCTAACTAAACAAATGTCAAGTCCAACCTATTGCAGCAGACAATAAGAATCATATAATTTACTGAAGCACGGGAAGGTCACATGTAATACCATATATAAATGAGAAAAGACAAAGAAGGAGGAAAGAAAAAATATAGGTCAGGGATTACATACAGATGGAATAAACAATATAATATCTATAACATAGAAAGACCTTTCTTATGCCCATGTTGGATATAAAGATTGGAAAACAGAACTGACCCTACAGAAGGACACATGTGGACAAGGTACAAAGCCAGTTGAAGTGCTACCCCTGCAGGAGCCGCCTTAAGTATGTTTGTTGCGTACTCTGCTTTTCAACCCCAATAACAGTCTCTGCCCGTCTTGGCACACCTGGTAATAGTGTAAGTGCAATGACCAATGAGAAACACACACATTATGATAAAACACAGAAATTGTGTTTACTGCAATATTTCTGTGGAAACGCAACAGACAGTAACAGTATATATATATTCAAGTAATCAACTGAAAATCAATAACTGAGATTAAGAGCAATATAGCTCAATACTATATTCAGGCTGCTTTCAGGGGATTCCAAACCTGAGAATGTCCCCAAGAGCAGAGGCACACTTAAATGGCAAATATATTACAGTATGACACTTTATATCTGATTTGGTTACTTCTACTTAGATCTGGCTCTATGAGTCCAGGTAGGAGGAGAGCAGAAGACTAACCCTCTTTATGTCAGACCTCTCTCTTCTGTCTCCTGACACCACAGGCCCAACAACACTGTATTCAAATCAATATTTAATGGCTTAGCTTCCCAGATAAAACAGGAATATATGGCACCAGTAGCTTCAGTCCCTTTGAAGAAATATGAGGCTTTGTCTCTTCAGCTAGCTACTCTCGTTGGTCCACTTAAACTCCTGAATATCAGGGCCAAACAACACAACTGGTCCAGATTATCAAGTAAAGAATGTAGGATCTTCCTCAGCAAGGTGAAAGGACAATGGTGTCTGTGTACACTGTTTCTGTATCTGAATGGTTTTGTGTCCTGTAGCACTACAGGTGTTAGCAAGATGACTAAGAGCAACGATGTCTTTATACAGTGTCCATACAACTCTATCTGTGTGTAGTGTCCTTGTTTCCTGCAAATGGGCAAAAGCTCTCTCACCCAATCCTGCGGTCAAAGCCCAAACAAACGTCCTAGAACAGGCAGGCTCTTCTAGTGACCCCACTGGTCACCTCACTCCGGATTTGCTTCACACCGTCGGTGAAGGTGCATCTGGATATGCACCTGGGATCCCCCTCTCTCAGGCTGGATGTCCCGACTGGCTGTGGATGCCTGAAATCACGCAGTGGACTGACCTGGGAGGCAGACCCTCTTCCCTAGGTCTAATGTCTTCCTCTGCCTCGTGGAGTCTGAATTCCCTCAGATCAGCAAGATGGAGTCTTTGGATTATTTTCCCGCAGAGCATGCTGGCACTTATAGTTCTATACAGTTCAATCTGAATATGAAACTTGAGTCCTGGGACTACAATTCCCTGTATGCTTTGCTCCCTGGTGGTAAACACTCTGCTGACAGTATGTGATAACACAGAGTCTTAGCTGGCACTAGAGGGAAGCAGTCTCACTGCAACAATGTTGCAGAGTGTCTTCTGATACTGCAGGTAAGATAACTAGCTCCCTGCTACACAGTCAATGCAGGGTAATTAGGACTAAAAGAGAGGAGAAAAAAAGGAAAAGAGAAAACAGGAAAAAAAAAAAAAGAACAACAAAAAAAAAAGAGCACACAAAAGGGGAAGGGGAGGTAAAGGCCAGGAAAAGGAGGAAGGCATGAACAGGGCACTCAGGGCATAAAATATGAAGGAGGGCAATAGATAAAACATGCACACTCCATGCATGGATCAAATTTTTCATATATCAATATAAAAAATCCACTAGGGGATGATGATATCATTATCAGCATTATGATATCTTGGCAGCTATCAAGACCTGGACAGAATCAAAGATGTCCTTGCTTATACTATGGGGCCTGTACGGTATTCCTAGGCTTCTTTGGGCCTTTGCTACTTAGACATAGGAGGACTCTTCACAAAGTCTTTTAAATGTGGACATTACATACTGTAGTACTGGCAATTTTTTTTTTTTTTTTCCTATAATGTATTTCCCCTAAAGATCAGAAATCATACACTGCCTTGAAAAAATATTCATACACCTTGAAATTGTCCACATTTAGTCATTTTACAAACAAAAACGTAAATCAGGGATATGCAATTAGCGGACCTCCAGCTGTTGCAAAACTACAAGTCCCATTATGCCTCTGCCTCTGGGTGTCATGTATGATGCTGTCAGAGTTTTGCTATGCCTCATGGGACTTGTAGTTCTGCAACAGCTGGAGGTCCGCTAATTGCATACCCCTGACGTAAATGTATTTTATTGGGATTTTATGTGATAGACCAACACAAAGTGGCACATAATTGTGAAGTGGAAGGAAAATGATAAATGGTTTTCAAAATGTATTACAAATAAATATCTGAAAAGTGTGGCGTGCATTTGTATTCAGCCCTTTTTACTCTGATACCCCTAACTAAAATCTAGTGAAACCAATTGCCTTCAGAAGTCACCTAATTAGCAAATAGAGTCCACCTGTGTGTAATTTATTATCAGTATAAATACAGCTGTTCTGTGAAGCCCTCAGAGGTTTGTTAGAGAACCTTAGTGAACAAACAGCATCATGAGGGCCAAGGAACACACCAGACAGGTCCGGGATAAAGTTGCAGAGAAGTTTAAAGCAGGGTTAGGTTATAAAAAAATATTCCAAGCTTTAAACATCTCACGGAGCACTGTTTAATCCATCATCTGAAAATGGAAAGAATATGGCGCAACTGCAAACCTACCAAGACATGGCCGTCCACCTAAACTTACAGGCCCGGCAAGGAGAGCATTAATCAGAGAAGCAGCCAAGAGGCCCATGGTAACTCTGGAGGAATTACACAGATCCACAGCTCAGGTGGGAGAATCTGTCCACAGAACAACTATTAGTTGTGTACTCCACAAATTTGGCCTTTATGGAAGAATGGCAAGAAGAAAGCCATTGTTGAAAGAAAGCCATCAGAAGTCCTGTTTGCAGTTTGCGAGAAGCGATGTGAGGGACACAGCAAACATGTGGAAGAAGGTGCTCAGGTCAGATGAGACCAAAATTGAACTTTTTGGCCTAAAAGCAAAACGCTATGTGTGGCGGGAAAACTAACACTGCACATCACCCTGAACACACCATCCCCACCGTGAAACATGGTGGTGGCAACATCATGTTGTGTAGATGCTTTTCTTCAGCAGGGACAGTGAAGCTGGTCAGAGTTGATGGAAAGATGGATGGAGCCAAATGTAGGGCAATCATATAAGAAAATCTGTTAAGAGTCTACAAAAGACTTGAGACTGGGGCAGAGGCTCACCTTCCAGCAGGACAACGGCCCTAAACATACAGCCAGAGGTACAATGGAATGGTCTAGATCAAAGCATATCCGTGTGTTAGAATGGCCAAGTCAAAGTCCAGACCTAAATCCAATTGAGAATCTGTGGCAAGACTTGAAAATTATAAAGGGTAAAAAACTGCGCTTAAAGAAAAGGGGATGGACCAGTCCAAAAAGCAGCAAAAATAAGTAGGATTAACACAAGTAAAAGTAAAAAGTAAAAAATTGCACTTAAAAAGTCCAATTTGTAGAGATCAATTCAATAATCCCAGCAAAAGTTCATATATTCGTTCAAAGAGAAACTTGATTTTCAAACAGTACCAACTAACAGGTGCAATGAATGCTTCCCAGACTATAAGCCTTTAGCACAGATGGCTCATACCCAGCCAGGGCCTTTATCCCAGTGGGGGATCACGAAATCCTCTGTGGATGATGGTGGCTCCCACATTAGGTGATCGATTCCTAAATCCCATGGGCTCCGTATAGTGGCATAAACATTCGTGGCACAATAGTGGATTAAACAGAAAAAAACAACAATAGCGTGATATTGTTAAGGATTACAGTTGAGCGGACACCTGGATGTTCGGGTTCGACGGGTTCGGCAGAACTTCGGAAAAAAGTTCGGGTTCGGGACCGAACTTTAACCCGAACCCGAACCCGAACCCCATTGAAGTCACTGGGGACCCGGACTTCTAAGGACTAAAAAGGCTCTAAAAAAGTAATGGAAAGGGCTAGAGGGCTGCAAATGGCAGCAAAATGTTGTTAAGAGCATGGCAAGTGCTCTGCAAACAAATGTGGATAGGGAAATAACTTAAAATAACATAAAAAAAATAAAAAAATAAAAAATATGCTGGAGGCCCCCTTTTCAGCAGAAGAGGTACGGGAAGTCATTAAGAACCTCAGAAACTCAACGGCACGATGCCACACATATGGTGGGAATGCCCCAGAATACGCCCTTTCTGGAATAAATTATTCAATTTAATGGATAAGCTAGTGGGGAAATAAAATACTTTGAAATAAAAATGTAGCGGGGTGCTAAATTTAAGGGAAGTGTTTGAGTGGTAAATAGGCTCAAACATCCTAATTCTGTAGGATTCATGGACCATTTTGTCCTCGGGGGACAGTATTGGTGTGCAGTTCCCTGCGGCCTACAGGTGGCGCTGCCATGGTAGGCTAGGGTTGAACCGCCGATACAGTGCTGTGCCATGGTAGGCTAGGGTTGAACCGCCGATACAGTGCTGTGCATTTTGTGTCCCCTCTTGGCAGTAGTACAGCGGGGCGGGGAACCTGCTGTGCATGCCGGGAGAGCATATAAAAGGGGCAGACCTTTGGCCTGGGGGCTGATGTCCAGTGGGGTCCACGCCCAGGTGCCTTCAGCCTGGGTGCATGTGTTCCTGTTCCATCTCGGGTACCTTTAGCCCGGGGTGAGGTACTATTCTGGAGTTCCTGCTGCCCTGGTTATGGAGGCCTAGGTGCGGGAGTAAAGCCTGGAGTCCAGAGCCTTCGCCTGTAGTCCGCTAAGGGTCGAGGAGTCTTAGGGTGCCGCCTCGTGTAGGGGACCATGTTCCAGGGAAGGGAGGATCATTCTGATGGACCGATGCGGGAGTCACGGTGAAGGAAGGGTCTGTTGACTCCCTGGAGAGATGTCTTCCCCTTGATATGGGCTAGGTTCGTAGAAGGAGAAGCTCAAGGTCATCTTGACTGTATCAGAGGCCTTATTCACCCGGCCCGTGGCAGGGGCCTTATACACCCTGGTCTGTGGCAGAGACCAAAGTTCTCCAGGTCCGTGGCAGGGGCCTTGTACACCCGGTCTGTGGCAGAGACCAACCTCAAGGTCTGTGGCAGAGACCGTGCACCTAAAACTGTTTGAGAAACCTAAGCAGTGAAGTGAGTGTGCTACGTTTGTGCCTGGACCTCCTCCACACCTTAAGCTGTCCTGTTTCTTTGCTCTAACCTTTTTTATCCGAGTAGAGTTTATTTTGCCATGAGAGAATAAGAGTTGTAATTTCAGCTGGGGTGGACATTGACTTTACTGGGAATTAAAGGACTTGCCTCTACCTACAGTAGAGGTGAGAATCATCCTCTGGAGGAGTTTTGACTCCGGCTGTGGACACGGCCCGTCAAGTACACCGCTCAACCTCTTTATATAGGAGGGTACGGGCTGGTAGTGCGGTGTGCCTTTCTCCCTCCTGCGAGGAGCCAACAACATAAAGGCAGGTAAGGGGGAAAGGATCTGTGCGCTACAAAAAAATAAAATAAAAATTATAATCTTGACCTAGGAGGACGAGGTCCATATGGAGTAGGAGGTTGAGGTGGCGGCGGTGGAGGAGGACGAGGTAGCCAACACTGGTTCAAAGATACAACAATGGCTGGGTAAGGCCGTGTCATGGATATGCATTAATGTCTGTCTGCCATCTTACCTTTCCTCCTCATGTGTTCATCTTAGAGACCAGACCTCCTTCACCTGGCTTCCTTTATAATCTCCTCCCAGCCAGACTCCACCCCAGGCCCTATCACAGAACACTATATTAACCTGTGCACTGCAAGCCTGCTTTGCTGATCAACGTGTTTGTTAGGCATTGTGTGTTTGGGTTCCTGCCTGCCATGTGCTACGTTTGTCTCTCTGTTATACATTTGGCTTGTCCCCGACTATCCCTGTCTGCTCGTGACCCTTGACCTTCGGCTTGTCCTTCGTTTTCCTTGTCTGCTTGTGGCCCTTGACCTTCAGCTTGTTATTCGTTACTCTTATATCTTGTGCTGCTGCTTCCCCTCTTTTCCCCTTATCCTACGGGGCGTGAGCTAGGAGACTCCAGGGGCCGCGACCTGGACCCAGCCTGCAGCATAACATCCTCACCACTAGAGGCTCTGGAGAAGACCTGCTGGGTCTTAGACTCCGCGCCCTGGGGAATCTTGGCTCTAGCTTCCTATAGGATCCCGGTTGTGCTCCTCTGGTCCCGCTTTCCACAACCACCCAGTTTCCTATCTGCAGCAGTCAGCCATAGGGTTCACTACCTTGCGGTGCACTCCTGTCCCCCTACAGTGTGCATCTGTCACCTGGCCATAGGTGACCTGACAGGCCGGTGATGTGTCGAATTCTGAAAAAGCTAAAGTTCGGTACGGACCCGAACTTTACAGTTCGGGTTCGCTCAACCCTATTAAGGATCACACTAGGTGCCTATATCTTAAAGCAATAGGCACCAAATGCATGGATTACACCTGTGACTGAAAGACAACCAGTGCACCACCACCACAGAGAAAAGCTGCTTACCAGATGCCTTTAGGTATTGTGCATGTGGCCAAACCCAGCCAGGGCCTTTGGGGAAAACCGTCCACTAAAATTAAAAGACTGCTCTAATCCTCAGACGCCCAGCAGCCGTCCGTAGTGTCGTATTCAATGTTTATTAGAATCACCCAATTAGGAAAGATAGGGGACCATAGTGTGAATCCGTTTAAGTATTTATTAAAAAATAGTAGAAACACACTTACAATTATAGTCATCCATAGGGTTCACTACCTTGCGGTGCACTCCTGTCCCCCTACAGTGTGCATCTGTCACCTGGCCATAGGTGACCTGACAGGCCGGTGATGTGTCGAATTCTGAAAAAGCTAAAGTTCGGTACGGACCCGAACTTTACAGTTCGGGTTCGCTCAACCCTATTAAGGATCACACTAGGTGCCTATATCTTAAAGCAATAGGCACCAAATGCATGGATTACACCTGTGACTGAAAGACAACCAGTGCACCACCACCACAGAGAAAAGCTGCTTACCAGATGCCTTTAGGTATTGTGCATGTGGCCAAACCCAGCCAGGGCCTTTGGGGAAAATCGTCCACTAAAATTAAAAGACTACTCTAATCCTCAGACGCCCAGCAGCCGTCCGTAGTGTCGTATTCAATGTTTATTAGAATCACCCAATTAGGAAAGATAGGGGACCATAGTGTGAATCCGTTTAAGTATTTATTAAAAAATAGTAGAAACACACTTACAATTATGTGGATAAAATGAAGCGATAAAAATAAAGCCGGCCGGCTCTTAGATAAACCCCCGTCCAGACACGATAACACGGTGATGTCAGCACGCTCCTAGTCCTCAGAAGCGTTTCGTCATATCTGACATTCTCAATGAGGGACCTCGAATACGACACTACGGACGGCTGCTGGGCGTCTGAGGATTAGAGCAGTCTTTTAATTTTAGTGGACGGTTTTCCCCAAAGGCCCTGGCTGGGTTTGGCCACATGCACAATACCTAAAGGCATCTGGTAAGCAGCTTTTCTCTGTGGTGGTGGTGCACTGGTTGTCTTTCAGTCACGGGTGTAATCCATGCATTTGGTGCCTATTGCTTAAAGATATAGGCACCTAGTGTGATCCTTAACAATATCACGCTATTGTTGTTTTTTTCTGTTTAATCCACTATTGTGCCACGAATGTTTATGCCACTATACGGAGCCCGTGGGATTTAGGAATCGATCACCTAATGTTGTGGGAGCCACCATCATCCACAGAGGATTTCGTGATCCCCCACTGGGATAAAGGCCCTGGCTGGGTATGAGTCATCTGTGCTAAAGGCTTATAGTCTGGTAAGCATTCATTGCACCTGTTAGTTGGTACTGTTTGAGAATCAAGTTTCTCTTTGAACGAATATATGAACTTTTGCTGGGATTATTGAATTGATCTCTACAAAATGTACTTTTTAAGACTTGAAAATTGCTCTTCACAGATGCTCTCCATCCAATCTGACAGAACTTGAGCTATTTTGAAAAGAAGAATATGCAAAAATTTCACTCTCTAGATGTGCAAAGCTGGTAGAGACATCCCCAAAAAAGACTTGCAGCTGTAATTACAGCGAAAGATGGTTCTACAAAGTATTGAATACAAATGCACGCAACACTTTTCATATATTTATTTGCAAAACATTTTGAAAACCATTTTCCTTCCACTTCACAATTATGTGCCACTTTGTGTTGGTCTATCACATAAAATCCCAATAAAATACATTTACATTTTTGGTTGTAACATGACAAAATGTGGAAAATTTCAAGGGGTATGAAAACTTTTTCAAGTCACTGTATACTATCTAAAATGTAACCTGTAGCTACTGAGTGCATCGATGGATTTCTATGCATATGCAAACTTCAATATTATAATGTAAAACACACCTCTAATTGAAACGCTCTTTATGTATTCATTCAAAGCCAAAAAAAAGAACGTTGCTGTAAAAATGAAATTTGTAAGGGTATTACATTGCACTGCTCATGCTCTACCTATCCTTGCCATTACCTTAAACTCCAGGCGCAAAAAAACAGCAATGCATACATTATATTACACACAGACAGCAAAACCATTTACTTTATTCACAAATGTCTATTTTTTTTATGTATTCTTAAAAAGAAAAAAATACTGTTTTATATGTTTTTGAGCATGTAAACACCTATTAACTAATTAAGCAATACCTAATAACTCATACTATATTTTTGAGCCAACACCTTAAATTACTGCAGGTTATCTGGACATGAATACATTGCTGTACGTGTGGGACCAGTACATTCTTGGACTGGATGAACCAAGTTATAACTGCCTGCCAAGTTTTGGCTTGACCTTTCTCCTGCTTCTTCAAAGTCATCTCATTGGGTGCAGCTCTGTAAGTACTACCAACAAACCGCAGGATTTCATAACTTGTATAACACTGTGTTCTTTTTAGGTAGAATAGTAATATTTTTCATAAAACTACAAACAACAAGCTGTTGATAAAACATAGATCAGTGATTACTAACCAGTGGTGTAAAAGCCTTTCTGCCTCTCTGCAGTGCTTAGTTCCCATCTATCTGATTACAAGTTCTATTATTAGCTTAAAATAAGCACACCTCTAAAACTGCAAACCACTAATTCACTGCGTTAAATGGGTAGCACAGTGGCTTATTGGTGAGCATTTCTGCCTGGCATCTACAGTTTGCATGTTCTATCTGTGGTTGCCTAAGTTTGTAGGCAGGGGTTAATTTGCTGCCCCTTTAAAGTGGTTCTAAAGGCTAGACATTTTTTACCTTAAAGTGGTTCTAAAGCCTCAAGGTTTTTCACCTTAATGCATTCTATGCATTAAAGGATAAGTTCACCTTTCATAACATGTTACATGTTACACCCATATTCGGGGTGTAACATGTAACATATTATGAATGCACCAGCCCCCAGACCTCCCCGATCCCCGCTGTGCCAGCTAGCGGGGGTTCTTCTCCACCTGCTAGCTGTCAAATTTTTTTTTTTATATGTGGCCGTGCGGGGCTCCCCCCACCAAGCCGTGTAACTCATTCACAGTACTCTGTGAATGGTAAACTACAAGGTCCAGCAGCCTTTGCGGCTGTCGGCTTGTAGTTTTAAATTAACTACCACAGCACTGTGAGCGCTGTGGTAGTTCATTCATTCTTCCTGTCAGCATGTATCAGCTTCCTCATATGAGGTATGAGGAAGCAGATACACTGACATGTCTGCAGGAGACCTGCATAGCATCAGCGATCTGTTGATCGCTGGTGCAATGCTTTACAGGCTCCTGCAACAAAAAATAATAAATGCACATTTTTTACCATCAAAAAAATGTGTATTTATAATTTTTTTCTGAAAAGGTGAGCTTGTCCTTTAAGGTGAAAAACCTTCTGTGCTGCAACTTCCCCCAAGCCCCCCCCCTTTTTTCTTACCTGAGCCTGTGTCGGTCCAGCATTGTGCACAAGCTCAGTGGCTCCAGCCGCTGTCTCTCTCCTCATTGGACAGATTGATAGCAGCAGGAGCCATTGGCTCCCTCTGCTGTCAAACATATCCTCTGACATGGGGGGTGGGGCTGAGTCCACTGTTTGTGTCAATGGACACAGCAGCGGGACTCGGGAGCGAGCCCAGATAGGTGCCCCCAGGGAAAAGGCCTTCTTTGGGGGCACCCATTGAAGTGTATCAGGGCTGCTCTGTGCAAAACGATTGCACAAAGCAAGTAAATATAGGCATGTTTGTTATTTTTATAAAGAAAAAAAAAATCTAAGCTTTACAACTACTTTAATGCATTTCCTGAGTCCTATCTCGATCCAGCGCTGTGCCTATCTGCAGCGGCACTGGTCTCTCTCTCTCTCTCCTCACAGGCTCAGAGACAGCAGTAGGAGCCATTGGCTCCTGCTGCAGTCAATCAAATCCCGTGAGGAGAGAGGGAGAGCGGGACCGAGCCATGCTGTGTTTGTCACGGTACACACATAGCCTGGTTTGGGAGAGAGCCTGCAGGTGTGCCACCATAGGAAGTGGCTTCTGTGGTGTCACATAGGAAAGAGGAGGAGCCATGAGCTGACAGAGTTCAGAATGACTGATAGGAGAAGAAATTGAACTTCTTTCTTCACTAACCCCGGGATAGGCACTCCTACTGCTTTGCACTGAAGGTACAATATCACATAAAGAAGAATTGTTACGGCTGGGTGAAGATAAATTCCTTTATTGAATTGTGATCTACCTCAATAAAAGTGAGGTGGACCAAGCCTGTGGCTGCTTCAAGTGTATGAAGAGAATCTTGGGTACCTTTTGAGGCTGTAAAGTGAGATAGTGCCCCATTAAGCTAAAGCATGCATCTCATGAAGAACACACATTGGGAGGTGGGATCCTGGCACAACAACTCCGAGCAAACCTGGTCAGGCTTAGGGATGGTGATGGATAGGGGAATAATTCTATCCTGTGACAACGTAAAGACATCAGGCCTGAAACAAGAAGTGTCCCTTGCCAGAAGAGAATCATTGCTATGGGTAACCAGGAGTATAGTGAGTGGGTGTTCAGGGCACACACTATAAATGCATGTGTACAGCAGAAGTGAAGTTCTGCATGGCTGTGGACTGTGAGTATTGCCAGTTTGTTAGGCCTGAGTCAGCCTTGTACTAGGTGGGTCCCGATAAAAGGGTGCGCGGGTACCTCGGTCCCAGTAGGAACTGCCTATGTGTTGCCTCTGGATGCTTTTTTCCCACACTCCAAAGACATGATGGTTGATTGGCTGCTGTCCAAATTCCCCCTGAAGTGCATGTACAGTATATGTGAGGTAGAGACTTAGATTGTAAGATCTTTGAAGACAGGGACGGATATAAATGTACTGTATGTAAATGCCTAAAAATAAATGAATGATTCCTCTTTCTATGATCTGCGATCTCTGCTCAAGGGCTGGGGCAGACTGATTTTGCTGTTTCAGTTGAGCTGTCATAAATATGGCTTCTTCTCCATCTGTTCATGAAGCATCTACAAGACCATAGGAAATTAAAAAAAAATAGTTTTCCCTCCTTATATCGTGAAAAATGGTGACTTATGTGATAGGCCAAGCTCAGTCCTTCAGAGCTGAATCTGGACCCAAATGGCAGTAAAAACCCCATGGATTATCCATTCAATGCCTTTACCTGGAGTTGTTGTTTAAATATGGATAGTCAGTCCTATTGGATTGACCAAAAACCGTTCATGCCATTGGTGTGCACAGCCTATTGCATTAGGGTGTGCACCTCAAAGTTCCAACACATATGCATGTGTGACATTTATTTCTCTCTATCCTGAAATAATGGGGGGAGGAGGGGTGCAAGGGAGCACACAGGGGGACCCTGGCAGCAGAAAGAGGAGGAATAGGGACAGGAAGGGTAGCACATATTGCTACTGATCCCCTGTATTTTCCTCTTGTGACAGCTGAATGTTGGGGAGAGGAGGAGAAGCCTACTTTCAGCTGCTGCAGTAAGAAAATACACATTGGTTCTACTAAATACCACCCCCTGTCGCCCCACCTGTACAGGTTCTGGGGGTCGGCAAGGAAGGATCGTGGTTTAGCTGTCATCTGCATACAATTGACAGGTGGATCGCGATTGACAGGTTGCCAACCCCAGGATTAGGGTGTGCCCAGGCACACCTGTCACACCCCTTGCGCACGCCTACGGTTCATACATTTACCTCGGCTTCTCCGTTTTGGAGATTTGTTTCTGTAGCGTCTGTAACCCTTTATGGTACTTTGGAATAAAATTTGGAGACAATTAGTTGATATGTAGATATATATAAGTATATATTCTATATTTCAGCACAGTGATATAGAAGCAGCACTTAAAGCCAATGGACCAGCCTTATCTGTCCAAGATTTTCAGATGGTGATAAATAAACATTTTTACCAGGATCTCTTCAATGCATTGAACCAAGGAGGGAAAAGCCAGATTCCAGTACATGATCCAACACAAGGTACACAGACAGAGAATACCTGCCAAACTTGTAAGGTCTATGAAGAGTAGAGACCTTTAAAAATGCAGAAAAAAAACATACAAAATGTAAATTAAACATATGTATAGCTTTAATGGCAAAAGGGTTAGTCTACCCAAATATATTTTATTTATAGGTAGTGGTGGCCTGGTGGGCTACGTCAGCCCCTGGATTTTAGTTAAAGTGTATTAAACCCAAAACCAAAAATGTAATATATTGCAGATTATCAATCATTAGATGTAGTGGCTGCATCGGTTTTGTTTTCTTTGGCTTTTGTGACAGTAACACACCTCCTGTATTATGTGAGACATAACTGTGGAGGAATGAGCACAGTAGGCCCACCAGACAGCAGCATTGTCAGTCTGGGGAGAAGGGTAGTGTTAAATGTATTGGCAGATTTAGATACACTAACAAATTGAAACCAAACGCCAGCTAATACTTTATAAGCAGTTACAGAAAAGAGTTTCTTTCCTTTTAGGATAAAGGTTTTGCATGAATTAATAAGAGCTGATCATTTAATCACCCCCTGCCAGTGTTAATTGGTTTGTCTCATGCATTTTAAACTGATACATTCTACTGGAGAGCTTGGTCTTTTGAAAAAAAGACTTGCTGGCTAAATTGCCAGATGAAAATAGAAGAGAGAAAGCCTAAAAAAAGGAAACTAAAGCAGCCATCACATTGAAGACTTGGTAAGCTGTAATATAATAAAGCAGTAGTAAACCTCATCAAAAAAAAAAAATTGGGCCCCGGGCAGTTTGAGTCATAATGTTCTTGTATGCAAATGCACGCAGGAGTCTCTGTTTAAGGCACAGCTCTGAAGGAACGGCACGGGTATGCCATTCCTTCAGAGCGCATGTGCCGGTGACATCATCGGCTGCATCTAAAGTAAATGTCTCCCAAGGCTCCTTTGACACTTGTGCGACTTGTCCTGCGACTTGGAACTGGAAAGTCACATGACAAGTCGTTCCCCATGATTTCCAATGATAATCATTCATATATGGGCGACTTCAAGTTGTGGCAACTACAAAGTAGTCCATGTACTACTTTGGTCCGACTTTAATGTGAGTTGAGGTCCATAGACCTCAAGTTTACACAGGCATTCCCTGAAATCGCGTCAAAATCGTGGTAAAATCGCAAAACTTCATTTGTGGCAGTGTGAAAGGGGCCTAAATGGTGATTGTTTAGGAGATATTTACTGTACCTACAGGTAAGCCTTATTATAGGCTTACCTGTAGGTAAAAATCATACATTGGAGTTTACTCCCACTTTAAATGTTTGCTTTTGGGTTAATACTGCTTTAATGTGTACATACAGCATTTTTTAAATACTCCGAAAGCAATGTTTCCTTCTATAATTCAAAAATAATACAAAATATTTATTTTTATTCTTATCTGTCCTCGCTACTTGTGCTGTCTGACACCCAACACATAGAAAGTAAAGGGACCTCTCTTTATTGAGGCCACAGACTGCAAAAAAAACATTTGACAGCTCTAGCTTTCCCTACTCTTCCCTACTTCGGATGGAGTTGAGTTGAGTTATAAAGTAAACTTAGATGACCACCAGTTATAAAATGTATATAGCTAGGATAACCACCAACTGTAAATACATGTTATAGGTCTATGTAAGGTGTAGGTGTATGCAACTAGGATAACCACAAACAGCAAATATAGATACTGTATACAGTAAAAATAACCACCAACAGCAAATATAGGTTATGTACTGTATACAGTAAGAATAACCACCAACAGCAAATACAAGTTATATATTGTGTAGATAAACAACAACTGCAAAAACAAGTTATTTACTGTATACAGCTAGGATAAGCACCAACAGCAAATACAGGTCATATTCTGTATACAAATAGCATAATCACCAACAGGAAATGCAGGTCATATACTGTCTACAACAGGGGTCTTCAAACTATGGCCCTCCAGTTGTTCAGGAACTACAATTCCCATCATGCCTAGTCATGTCTGTGAATGTCAGAGTTTTACAATGCCTCATGGGATGTGTAGTTCTGCAACAGCTGAAGGGCCGTAGTTTGAGGATCCCTGGTCTACAAGTAGCATAACCACCGACAGGGAATACAGGTTATATACTGTATACATCTAGTATACCTACCGTGTTTCCCCGAAAATAAGACCTACCCCGAAAATAAGACCTAGCGTTATTTTCCAGGAGGGCTGCAATATAAGCCCTACCCCGAAAATAAGCCCTAGTTTAAAATGCTTGTAAAATCCTATAATCCACTCTATTACAGTAGTATATAATGTACAATGTGTGTGTTTCTGTAATATAATTGCGGGGAAGAGAGCTCCGGCAGGTCACAGAAGCAGAGATCGGCGCTATAAAAAAAGTATTTGGCAAAATTATATTACAGAAACACACACATTGTACATTATATACTACTGTAATAGAGACAATTATAGGTTTTTACAAGCATTTTAACTCGGTTCACACTGGGGATTCCTGTCGGGCAGGGAGGAAAAGGGGGAGAGAAGACAGCACATTACATGTTAAGACCTACCCCGAAAATAAGCTCTACTGTGTCTTTTGTTGCCAAAATTAACCACTTCAGCCCCGGACCATTTTGCTGGTCAAAAACTTTTTGCGATTCGGCACTGCGTCTCTTTAACTGACAATTGCGCGGTCGTGCGACGTGGCTCCCAAACAAAATTGATGTCCTTTTTTCCCCACGAATAGAGCTTTCTTTTGGTGGTATTTGGTCACCTCTGCGGTTTTTATTTTTTGCGCTATAAAAATAGAGCGACAATTTAAAAAAAATTCAATATTTTTTACTTTTTGCTATAATAAATATCCACAAAAAATATATAAAAAAACATATTTTTTCCTCAGTTTAGGCTGATACGTATTCTACATATTTTTGGTAAAAAAAATCGCAATAAACGTTTATTGATTGGTTTGCGCAAAAGTTATAGCTTCTACAAAATAGGGGACTGTGGCATTTTTATTAATAATTTTTTTCTTACTAGTTTTGGCGGCGATCAGCGATTTTTATCATGACTGCGACATTATGGCGGACACATCGGACACTTTTGACACATTTTTGGGACCATTGTCATTTTTACAGCGATCAGTGCTATAAAAATGCACTGATGGCTGTGAAAATGACACTGGCAGTGAAGGGGTTAACCAGTAGGTGGCGCTGTAGGGGTTAAGTGTTTCCTAGGGAGTGCTTCTTACTGTAGGGGGGGTGGGCTGTGTGTGACATGACACTGATCTCCGCTCTGACTACACGGAGTGGAGATCAGTGTCATTGTCACTAGGCAGAGCGGGGAGATGCTTGTTTACACTAGCATCTCCCCGCTCTGTCTCCGTGAGACGATCGTGGGACACACGGTCGGGCTCACGGAGAAAGCGACCACATTTTAAAGCGACCACATGGCGGCATCTTAAAGGGGACGTACAGGTACATGCTTATGCCTGTCCGTGCCACTCTGCCGACGTAAATGTACAGGCGGCGGTCCTTAACCACTTCAATACCATGCACTTATGCACCTTCCCGCCCAGACCAATTTTCAGCTTTCAGTACTCTCACACTTTGAATGACAATTACTTGGTCATGCTACACTGTATCCAAACAAAATTTTTATCATTTTCTTCTCACAAATAGAGCTTTCTTTTGGTGGTATTTAATCGCCACTGGGTTTTTTATTTTTTGCGATATAAGCAAAAAAACAGCAATTTTTTTTTAAAAAAAACACTTTTTTTTTTTTTATTTTTTTTTTACACAAACTGGTCATATTAACAGTTTTTTTCTCTCACACAGCATATGCATAATTGCAACTACACCCCAAAATACATTCTGCTACTCCTCCTGAGTGTAGCGATACCACATGTGTGAGACTTTTACACAGCCTGGCCATATACAGAGGCCCAACATTGAAGTAGCACTTTCAGGCGTTCTACAAGCATAAATCGCACATATCCTTTCTCAACCACCTATTACAATTTTGAAGGCCCTGGAGCACCAGGACAATGGAATTTTCCACAAAATGACCCCATTTTGGAAAGCACACACCCCAACGTATAATCTATGGAGCATTATGAGTCTTTTGAACGGTTCATTTTTTTCCAGAAGGTTTTGGAAAATGTGGAGAAAAAATGAAAATGCATTTTTTTTACACAAAGTTGTCCATTTATAAGATATTTCTAACGCATAGCATATACATAGCAAAAATGACACCCCAAAATGCATTCTGCTACTTCTCCTGAGTATAGCGATACCACATGTGTGCGACTTTTACACAGCCTGGCCATATACAGAGACCCAACATTGAAGTAGCACTTTCAGGCGTTCTACAAGCATAAATCGCACATATCCTTTCTCAACCACCTATTACAATTTTGAAGGCCCTGGAGCACCAGGACAATAGAATTTTCCACAAAATGACCCCATTTTGGAAAGCACACACCCCAACGTATAATCTATGAAGCATTATGAGTCTTTTGAACGGTTCATTTTTTTTCCAGAAGGTTTTGGAAAATGTGGAGAAAAAATGAAAATGCATTTTTTTTACACAAAGTTGTCCATTTATAAGATATTTCTAACGCATAGCATATACATAGCAAAAATAACACCCCAAAATGCATTCTGCTACTCCTCCTGAGTATAGCGATACCACATGTGTGAGACTTTTACACAGCCTGGCCATATACAGAGGCCCAACATTGAAGTAGCACTTTCAGGCGTTCTACAAGCATAAATCGCACATATCCTTTCTCAACCACCTATTACAATTTTGAAGGCCCTGGAGCACCAGGACAATAGAATTTTCCACAAAATGACCCCATTTTTGAAAGCACACACCCCAACGTATAATCTATGAGGCATTATGAGTCTTTTGAACGGTTCATTTTTTTCTAGAAGGTTTTGGAAAATGTGGAGAAAAAATTAAAATGCATTTTTTTTACACAAAGTTGTCAATTTATAAGATATTTCTAACACATAATATGTACATAGCAAAAATTACACCCCAAAATGCATTCTGCTACTCCTCCTGAGTATGGCGATACCACATGTTTGAGACTTTTACACAGCCTGGCCACATACAGAGGCCCAACATCCAAGTAGCACCTCCAGGCATTCTAGCAGCATTAATTGCACATATCATTTTCTGACTACCGATCACATTTTTGAAGGCCCTTCATATATCTAACACATAGCAGGTACATACCAAATAACAAAAGATTACCTGTGGTTTTAGAAGTGCAGTGGTCCACAGAGGAGAGCATCGGTCCAGGCAGCAGGCAGGGATGAGGTCAGCGACAGCAAAAGCAATCATCCAGGCAGCAGGCAGGAATACTGTCCATAGTTCGCACAGGCAGAGATACTGTCAGCACAGCCAGAGCACAGCCAAAGCACAGGTCCAGGTAGCAGGCAGAGGTGTCCCGGCAGAAATGCTGTCCAAAGTCAGTAGAGGCAGCAGGCAGATATATGGTCAACACAGCCAAAGTATTGGTCCAAGCAGCAGGAAGAAACATGGTCCATAATGTCATGGGTCATTACAGGCAGTAATATGGTCAGCACAGCCAAATTATTGGTCCAGGCAGCAGGAAGGACCATCAAGCTTAGGGCCAGGGGGACAGGGGTAGAGGCTTCTCCCACCCAAATCGCTTTGAAGCCTCCGGGCAACCAGACCCTGTTCTTGGAGCACAGAAAATGAAAAACTGGTTTTCTCTACTCAGAACGCTATTCTGAAGCCCCTCACATATGTGAGACCCCTGTGTACTAAAAGTAGATGGCCAAAAGATCAGTCCAAGTGGCAGGCAAAAACATGGTCGATTAACAGGCCAAGGTCGGCACACGTGGAAGTCAGAAACGTGGTTTAAATCGGCAGGCAGAGGCATCGTCGGTAAACAGGCCAGGGTCAGTTAATTAACATGGAAGGTAGTTAGTAACATGGTAGCAGGCAAATAGGGAAGTGGCAGTCTGTTAATAATAAGGGGAACTAATGGATGTATGATAATTTTTGAAGCAATTTCCGATGCACAGGCCAGGTTGGGAGGGACAATCGGGACAATAATAGCTGGTGTCTCTTCTTACTCCTCCTCTGCTGCATACACGGCATTTCTTTTGGCGTCTTCTTCCAGATTCTGTGGGGGGGATGCTAAAGGGATAGTGTCGCTCGTGAAGCCGACTCACACTATCAGAGCGAATGCTTCCTGGGGCGGGATCTTGTTGGTAAATGAGGGCATCGATGATATCTTCGATATATTGGAGGTAGTGGAGTCGGTGATTTTGAGTTGCTTTTTGGTAGCAGACAAACGAATTAAAAAGGGCCATGTGAAACAGGTGAAACGCAACTTTTTTGTGCCAATAATGGGACTTTCTGGTTGATAAGTAGGGCTGTAGCATCTGGTCGTTTAAATCCACCCCCCCCCCCCCCATGTACAAATTGTAGTCGTGGACACATTCAGGCTTTACAATGGAGCCGTGTCTTCTTGGGATCTCCACCATGGTGTCATTGTGGATCGTAGAGAGGATGTGGACATCTTTCTTGTCCCTCCACTTCATGGCCAACACCTCCTCGTTCCTCATGGATGCCGATTCTCCAGGTCGCAATTTTTTTGTCGATAAATTTTGTGGGAATCCCTTCCGTTTTTTTTTTAAGGTACCGCAGGCCGGGGTTTGTTTACTGTAAAGGTGGCGAAAAAGGGGCAGGCTGGTATAATAATTATCAACATATAAATGGTAACCTTTTCCGAACAGGGGGTATGCCAACTCCCAGACAATTTTCCCACTGGTTCCAATATATGTGGGGCAATCACGGGGCTGGAGCTGGGAGTCTTTGCCTTCGTAGATCCTGAATTTGCAGACGTATCCAGTGGCTCGATCACATAATTTATTTAATTTTAACCCATACCTGGCTCTCTTGCTTGGTATGTACTGCTTGAACTGCAGTCGGCCGGTGAAATGTACGAGGGACTCGTCCACACAAATTTTTTGGTCTGGGATGAAAACTTCTTCAAATCGCTGGGAAAAGGCATTGATTAGGGGGCGTATCTTGTACAATTTGTCGTAGTTGGGATGATTTCGGGGAGGGCACTGTGAATTGTCATTGAAGTGGAGAAAGCGCATAATCATGTCGTATCTTTTCCTGGACATGACAGCGGAATATATGGGCATGTGTTGGATGGGGCGTTTGGACCAATATGAATGGACTTCGTTCTTTTTTGTAAGCCCCATATTGAACATAAGGCCCAAAAATATTTTAAATTCCTCCAATGTTAGACGCCGCCACTGGAACATGCGGGCGTAGGAAGAATCGGGGTTGGCAGCAATAAATTGGGATGCATATAGATTCGTTTGATCCACTATATTCTGCAGCAAATCTTGTGGGAAAATAAACAAAAATAATCAAATTTAGAAAAATTTGTAGTGTCGGGCTGCACACCTGGCTGTGCGGTGAAAGGGGGGATGATAGCGGATCCTGAGTTGGCAGGCAACCATAAGGGGTTTGCCAGGGCATCGGGAAGGTAGGATTGGGGCTGGATTCTTCGGGTTGGGCGTGCATTTCCATTGCTTGTACTGGGCTCCTCTTCCTGGGGTATGGCGCTGCTGGTGGTGGGCAGTTCTCCCGATCTTGGTGCTGATCTTGGTGCTGATCTTGGTGCCGATCGCATTCTTTTGGGAGGGACGGTTTCCTCCGGGGACTCGGACTCTGAGCCACTATCCTCCACTGGCTCGTATTCCGAACCAGAATCGGATAATGGGAGCTCCCCGCTGCTCTCATCATCCGACATGGCAAGAATGGCATATGCCTCCTCAGGTGTGTAAACCCTTTGGGACATTATGGCAGTGCTTATTGGTGGGCCTGTGTAATGGTACTGCTGGTGGTAGTGGTGGCGGTCTGTATGGTAGTACCAATGGAGGTATTAGTGGTGGGCCTGTGTGGTGGTACCGATGGCGGTATGGGTGGTGGTGGTACCAATGGCGGTACAGGTGGTGGTGGTACCGATGGCGGTACGGGTGGTGGTGGTGGCGGCGGTACCGATGGCGGTACAGGTGGCGGTACGGGTGGTGGTGGTAGCGATGGCGGTATGGGTGGTGGTGGTACCGATGGCGGTACGGGTGGTGGTGGTACCGATGGCGGTACAGGTGGTGGTGGTACGGGTGGTGATGGTACCGATGGCGGTACAGGTGGTGGTACAGGTGGTGGTGGCACTACCGACGGTGGTACGGGTGGTGGTACTGGTGGTGGTACCGATGGCGGTACTAGTGGTGATACTGGTAGCGGGCCTGTGTGGCAGTATAGATGCTGGGCCTGGTGGCGGTACTGGTGGTGGTACTGGTACCGATGGCGGTACTGGTAGCCTGTGTGGCGGTGCCAATGGCGGTACCGATGGAGGTGGGCCTGTGACAGATGATTGACAGATGGGCTGATTGATTGACAGATGGGCTGATTGATTGATTGACAGATGGGTTGATTGATTGACAGATGGGGTGATTGATTGACAGGTGGGGTGATTGATTGACAGATGGGCTGATTGATTGACAGATGGGCTGATTGATTGACAGATGGGCTGATTGATTGACAGATGGGCTGATTGACAGATGGGCTGATTGACAGATGGGCTGATTGGCTGGGCTGATTGATGTGCTGGGCTGTGTGACAGGTCCTCTTTATGGGGGGGGGGCGTGTTGTGCACTGTAAACTTATGTAGACAAACTACACTGAGCTAACTTACTGATCTCTTCTCTCTCCTCACAGATCGGTGTGTGAGGAGAGAGCAGGGATCAGGTAGTAACTCCTGTGGAGTTTGTTTACATTTGTGACCGGCTGTGATTGGACACAGCCGGTCACGTGGTAAACAGCCAATTCATTGGCTGTTTACTCTGATCGGGGACGCGCTGTGTCCAAGGGACACTCGCCTTCCCCGATCCCCGCTCTGCAAGCCTGTGGCGGCGCGCACGGAGCGCGCCGCCGAGTTTGTTTTGACAGGTGATCGGCTGTGACTTTGACACAGCCGATCACATGGTAAACAGCCAATGAAATTGGCTGTTTACCGTGATCGGGGAAGCGCTGTGTCCGAGGGACACATGCCGTCCCCGATCACCGCGCTGCGCGCCCCCGCGGGCGCGCGCAAGGCAATATCCTGCAGGACGTCATATGACGTCCAGTATCGATATTGCAACCACTTCCCGGACGTCAATTCGCTATTGACTGGGCGGGAAGTGGTTAAGTGGTTAAAGTGGAGTTCCACCCTGAAAATTTTTTTGGGACCAAAAATTGAAAAAGAAATTGAAAAAAAATAAAGTAATTTTTTTTTACTTACCAGAAATAGCGGTTGCTATGCAGAAGTTCCTAATCTGCCTCTTCATCCTCCGCGGCTGGTCTTCTTCCTCGTCCTACTCGCGGTGTCTTCTGGTGAATGGGGCGAGCTGCCTTCTCGGAACTGTGTGTATCCCAGAGAGCAGCCGGCCCATTCACAAAGCGCCGCGCAGCTCGCGCATGCGCAGTAGGAAACGGGCAGTGAAGCCGCAAGGCTTCACTGCCTGTTTCCCTTAGTGAGGATGGCGGCGCGGGGACCTGCCGCGATCGAGCGATCGGCCTCGGGGGGTGCGACTTTGCGGGCGCCTAGGACAGGTAAGTGTCCTTAATAAAAGTCAGCAGCTACAGAGTTTGTAGCTGCGGACTTTTAAAAAGAAAAAAATTGCGGGTGGAACCCCACTTTAATATAAGACCCGGGATTATTTTTGGGGAAACACGGTACCAACAGCAAATATGGGTTATAATTAGGGTGACCACATGTCCCAGATTGCCCAGGACAGACCTGCAAAATGTGGGAATGTCCCGGGCACTGTCATTCCAGGACAATACAGTGTCCCCGAATAAAACTGACACAGCCACCAGCCCCCCTCCGGGCCGATCTGATCAGGGGCGGATCCAGGGGGGGGGGCAACAGGGCAATTGCCCCCCCCCTGAGACCATCTGTCACACTCACTTGCTTGCTGTTTTTTTTTTTTTTTGTGCCTGATCTTCCGAACTTTGGGGACCCGGTACTGGCCGGCCATAGGTCCCCTAGACACCATGTAGCCCTATGTCTCCTCTACAAGTGTGCAAAGTTTGGTGCCTGGGGGACCTACGGCCGAGGAGTAGTGATGAGCCGAACACCCCCGGGTTCGGTTCGCACCAGAACCCGCGAACGGACCGAAAGTTCATACGAACATTAGAACCCTATTAAATACAATGGATGCGAACGTTTGAATTCTAAAGTGCTAATTATAACGACTATTATGCATGTTATTGTCCTAAAAAGGGTTTGGGAACCCGGGTTCTGCACCAGGGGACATGTATCAATGCAAAAAGAAGTTTTAAAAACGGTCGTTTTTCGGGAGCAGTCATTTTAATGATGCATAAAGTGAAAAAAAAAAAGTCAAATATTCCTTTAAATATCGTACCTGGGGGGTGTCTAAAGTATGCCTGTGAAGTGCCACGTGATTCCCGTGTTTAGAACTGTCCCTGCACAAAATGACACTTCTAAAGGAAAAAAAAAGCCATTTAAAACTGCTTGCGGCTTTAATGTAATGTCTGGTCCCGGTAATATGGATGAAAATCTTTAAGAAAAATGGCATAGCTACATCATGACCCCCCCCCCCCCCCTACCCCAGCCCATTACCAGCCCCTTTGGGTCTTGTATGGATATTAAGGGGAACCCCGCACATAAAATAAAAAAGGCCCTATATACTCTGAACAGCCGTATACAGGCAGTGCATACAAGACAGGGACTGTAGGTTTGTTCTTATGTAGAATCTGTTTGTAATTTTGAACAGGTACATTGTTTAAGTGTAGCTCCAGCCCAAAAATCTATTTTTAAACTTTTTGGAAAACATAGGTAAGGGTTATCACCCCTGTAACATTTGTTTTGCTGTCTGTGCCCCTGTTCAGAACATTTCACCTCACTTTCCGTCCCAATGACAACTGTTTTTGAAATGTGGTGTTTTTCTTGAAACAAGGATTGCTGATAAAGCATCAGTACAGAGGAGACACCTTTCTCCCATATTAATTCTTACAGGAGAGAATTTTCCTTCCTAGGGGTAGATTTCTTCTCACTTCCTGTTGTCTTCTTGCGTTTGCAAGTAGGAGTCGTTTGTAAGTTGGATGTTTGAAAGTAGGGACCTGCCGTGTATATACTCTGCAGAAATAGGCCCCTTAGTTGTTGGTGTTGGCACAACACTGTAAGCACTCACAGTTACTCTTGGTTGGTGCTGGAACGCCCTGCTGTCAACTATTATATCAGGAATTGTAATTACATATAATTGTTGAACAGTGGTAGTAAAAATTGGGCCTTTGATGGTGGTGCTGGTGCCACAACACTGTAAGCCCTGACAGTTACTCTTGGTGGGTGCAGCAATGGGCCCTGCTGTGAATTATTAGATCAAGAATTGTAATTGCATGCCCCTGTTGAACAGGGGCTGAAAAATTGGGCCTTTCGTGGTGGTGGTGGTGGTGTTGCCACAACACTGTAAGCCCTCAGAGTTACTCTTGGTGGGTGCAGGAATGGGCCCTGCTGTGAATTATTAGATCAAGAATTGTAATTACATGCCCCTTTTGAACAGGGGCTGAAAAATTGGGCCTTTCGTGGTGGTGGTGGTGGTGGCGTTGCCACAACACTGTAAGCCCTCAGAGTTACTCTTGGTGGGTGCAGCAATGGGCCCTGCTGTGAATTATTAGATCAAGAATTGTAATTACATGCCCCTGTTGAACAGGGGCTGAAAAATTGGGCCTTAGGCACTGGTGGCACAACACTACAACCTCTCACAGATACTGTACTTGGAGCACAGCAATGAGCCCTGTTGCAAAGTATTGCTTCAAAAATTGTAATGACACGCCCCTGTTAAACAGGGGCTGAAAAATTGGGCCTTAGGCACTGGTGGCACAACACTCCAACCCCTCACAGATACTGTACTTGGAGCACAGCAATGAGCCCTGTTGCAAAGTATTGCTTCAAAAATTGTAATGACATGCCCCTGTTAAACAGGGGCTGAAAAATTGGGCCTTAGGC
The DNA here is from genome assembly GCA_029206835.1 of Rana muscosa. Lineage (NCBI taxonomy): Eukaryota > Metazoa > Chordata > Amphibia > Anura > Ranidae > Rana > Rana muscosa. Next base: position 150,470,303 of record CM055117.1, read on the forward strand.
ACTGGTGGCACAACACTCCAACCCCTCACAGATACTGTACTTGGAGCACAGCAATGAGCCCTGTTGCAAAGTATTGCTTCAAAAATTGTAATTACAGGCCCCTGTTAAACAGGGGCTGAAAAATTGGGCCTTAGCCACTGGTGGCGGCACCCATAAACAAAAATGATCTTCCAAGCTATCATCATCAATCGTATCATTGAGGACTCGGAGGAGGAGGATAGCCAGTCAACATAACAGCACAGGCACTCAGCATCAGCATCAGTCTTGAAGGGATGTGACATGTTAAAATCAATTAGTCTGTTATATCAGCATCAGGTGTGTGGTAGCTGGTGGTGATCCAAGACTGGTTCATCTTGATGAAAGTCAGTCGATCAACCGAGTCGGTGGACAGGCGCACCCTGTGATCCGTGACAAATCCTCCAGCAGCACTGAATGTGCGTTCCGAAAGAACGCTGGATGCAGGACAGGCCAGTAGCTCAATTGCATACTGTGCAAGCTCTGGCCAGTGATCCATCCTCAAGACCCAGTAAGCCAGAGGATTTTCGGTGGGGAAGGTGTCCAAGTCTGACCTTGCCCCTAGATATTCCTGCACCATGTTTATCAGACGCTGGCGATGGTTGCTGGAACCGATCATACTTTGGGGCTGCGGACTAAAGAATTGTCTGAACGCATCGGTCAGACGGCCACCTTCCCCACCGCTCCTTCTTTGACTGGCCGAAGCCTCAGCAACTCGTTGTCCAGGACCAGGAGTTTGTAACCTCCCAGTCTCTGGGAACGCGTTGCACAGACCTTTCTGCAAGGCCTCCCGGAGTTGTCTCATCCTCTGCTCCCTCTGCGACGGTAACATAAGGTCCGCAACCTTACCCTTGTACCGTGGATCAAGGAGAGTGGCCAGCCAGTAATGGTCCCTCTCCTTGATCTGAAGAATACGAGGATCCTTCCGCAGACTTTGCAGGATCAGGGAGGCCATGCAGCGTAGGTTTGCTGAGGCATTCGGTCCGGAGTCCTCTGGGTCACTAAGGACGACATGATCCGCAGCCACCTCCTCCCAGCCACATACAAGTCCACTGGTTTCTTGGGACTGTAAATCATCCCTAAAAGACTGCTGCTGATGATGCTGAGTGCCAGCCTCCACCTCCATGCTGACACAATCCTCCTCCTCCTCCTCCTCTTCCTGTGCGATGGGTGGGACAGAAGGAACACTGTCTGGGTAAAGGGGGCCTTGAGAGGCAAGGAAGTCCTCCTCTTCCTGCCTCTGTTCTGCCTCAAGTGCCCTGTCCATTATTCCATGCAGCGTGTGCTCCAACAGGTGGACAAGAGGTACAGTGTCACTGATGCATGCACTGTCACTGCTCACCATCCTCGTGGCCTCCTCAAATGGTGCCAGGACAGTGCATGCATCCCTGATCATGCCCCACTGGCGTGGAGAAAAAAAAACAAGCTCCCCTGACCCTGTCCTGGTGCCGTAGTCGCACAGGTACTCATTGATGGCCCTCTGCTGCGTGTGCAGCCGCTGCAGCATGGCCAACGTTGAGTTCCACCTGGTGGGCATGTCACATATAAGGCGGTTCTTGGGCAGGTTCAACTCCTTTTGCAGCTCAGCCAGGCGAGCACTGACATTATAAGATCTGCGGAAATGCACACAGACTTTCCTGGCCTGCCTCAGGGTACCTGCCCAAGAACCGCTGCACCACCAGGTTAAGGACGTGAGCCACACAGGGCACATGGGTCAGTTGTCCCTGTCGGAGGGCGGAGAGGAGGTTGGTGCCATTGTCGCAAACCACCATTCCTGGCTTAAGCTGGCGTGGCGTCAACCACCTCTCGGCCTGGCCCTGCAGAGCAGACAGGACCTCTGCCCCAGTGTGGCTTCTGTCCCCCAAACACACCAGCGCAAGCACGGCATGGCATCTTTTTGCCTGCGTACTTGCGTAGCCCCTTGAACGGCTACGGAGCACCGCTGGTTCAGAGGACAAAGCACAGGAAGAGGCCATGGAGGAAGAAGAAGAGGAGGGGGTGGAGGAGAGAGGTGTGTCACAACCAGTAGTAGCATTTTGGAGGCGTGGCGGTGGAACAACCTCCAACACTACTGCACCTTGTCCTGCATCCTTCCCAGCTGCCAAAAGAGTGACCCAATGGGCCGTGAAAGAAAGGTAACGTCCCTGTCCATGCCTGCTGGACCATGAGTCAGCGGTAATATGCACCTTACCGCTGACCGCCCTGTCCAGCGAGGCCAAGACATTGCCTTCCACATGCCGGTAGAGAGCCGGAATAGCCTTCCGTGTGAAAAAGTGGCGTTTGGGAACCTGCCACTGAGGAACCGCACATTGCACAAACTCACGGAAGGGGGCCGAGTCTACCAACTGAAAAGGCAGCAGTTGAAGCGCTAGCAATTTAGCCAAGCTAGCATTCAACCGCTGGGCATGTGGATGGCTGGGAGTGAACTTCTTTCGACGGTCCAGCAGCTGGGGCAGGGAAATTTGCCTGCTAGAATCGGACGTTGGTGTACTGCTAGCAGAGTGGCCGCAAGTACTTGGCTGTGACACACCTAATTCTACACCTTCATTCCTCTCAGTGCATGTTTCAGAGAGGACTGAAGTTATAGTGGGGTTGGAGATCCCAGCTGATGCGGTGCAAGGAGAGGTCCGCTTTGTTCTTTGGTGTGGGTCTTTGAGGTAGGCTTGCCAATGAGCTGCATGGCAGGTCAACATATGTCTGGTCAGGCATGTGGTACCCAAGCGGCTGATGTTTTGGCCACGCGATATACGCTTGAGACATATGTTGCAAACAGCAGCTGTGCGATCTGATGCACTAGCCTCAAAAAAGGCCCACACCAAAGAACTTTTTGAATGACGGGCAGAGGCAGCGCCCTGCACAGGCGGAGCTCTGCGGTGTGATTCCGTCGGTGTACTGCCCTTACGCTGGCCACCAAAGGGCATCCTGCCTCGTTGGAGATGTGCCTCCTCCTCATCCTCCTCCTCCTCCTCTCTCCTATTAGGCACCCACGTGGAGTCAGTGACCTCATCATCCCCTCCCTCCTCATCACTGGAGCCAATCTGGCAGTATGCTGCAGCTGCTGGAACATGACTGCCAGATTGGTGTCCTTCTTGAGCATCCCCTCTGTCTGCTCTCACGCTACTGCCTTCCTGTAGCTGGGTTTCATCATCAGACCCTTCGAAACGCTGGGCATCCTCCTGGAGCATGTACCCAACACTGTGCTCAAACAGTTCGGGGGACTCCTCAGGAGGAGGACATGGTGGGTCTAGGGAAGGAGTGACTGATGATGAGTCTGACATTGATACCAGGGAAGAGCACGCTTTGGCAGCTGCTTTGCCAGTACCCTGAGCCTGGGTGAGAGAGGATGAGGAGGAGGAGGAGGGCTTGGTCATCCACTCTACCAAGTCTTCGGCATGATGTGGCTCAACATGTCCAGCTGCCGAAAAGAAGGACAAGCGTGTCCCATGGCCATGTGCTGATGACAATGCACCGCGTCCACGACCAGCACTGTTGCCCCCAGACACAGAGCCTGCTTGCCCTCTTTTATTGCCTCCTGACTGTCTGCCTCTCCTTGTTTGCCTTCCAGACATTCTAATAGATGGCCTGCAGGGAGATGGGAAAAAAGCAATAAGGGCTACCTTCAGGTGTCCTTCTCTGTCCCTTTACTTAAGGATTTCTAAATATGGTTGAGGATGATTGCTTTCGCACAGAATAGCACAACGACAATTTCCCTGACTGTCCAAAAAACAAGGATTTCAAAGATGGTTGATGAGGAATGCTTTAGCACAGTATAGCACAAGGAGAATTTCCCTCACTGTCCTTCCCTGTCCCTACAAACAAGGATTAGCACAGTAAAACACACTGACACTCTCCCTACCTATAGTTTTCTGTCCCTATAAAAAATGTTTTTTTAAAGATGGTTGATGATCAATGCTTTAGCACAGTATAGCACAAGGAGAATTTCCCTCACTGTCCTTCCCTGTCCCTAGAAACAAGGATTAGCACAGTGAAAGAAACTGACACTCTCCCTACCTATAGTTTTCTGTCCCTAGAAAAAATGTTTTTTTAAAGATGGTTGATGATCAATGCTTTAGCACACTATAGCACAAGGAGAATTTCCCTCACTGTCCTTCCCTGTCCCTAGAAACAAGGATTAGCACAGTGAAAGAAACTAACACTCTCCCTACCTATAGTTTTCTGTCCCTAGAAAAAATGTTTTTTTAAAGATGGTTGATGATCAATGCTTTAGCACAGTATAGCACAAGGAGAATTTCCCTCACTGTCCTTCCCTGTCCCTAGAAACAAGGATTAGCACAGTGAAAGAAACTGACACTCTCCCTACCTATAGTTTTCTGTCCCTAGAAAAAATGTTTTTTTAAAGATGGTTGATGATCAATGCTTTAGCACAGTATAGCACAAGGAGAATTTCCCTCACTGTCCTTCCCTGTCCCTAGAAACAAGGATTAGCACAGTGAAAGAAACTGACACTCTCCCTACCTATAGTTTTCTGTCCCTAGAAAAAATGTTTTTTTAAAGATGGTTGATGATCAATGCTTTAGCACACTATAGCACAAGGAGAATTTCCCTCACTGTCCTTCCCTGTCCCTAGAAACAAGGATTAGCACAGTAAAACACACTGACACTCTCCCTACCTATAGTTTTCTGTCCCTAGAAAAAATGTTTTTTTAAAGATGGTTGATGATCAATGCTTTAGCACAGTATAGCACAAGGAGAATTTCCCTCACTGTCCTTCCCTGTCCCTAGAAACAAGGATTAGCACAGTGAAACACACTGACACTCTCCCTACCTATAGTTTTCTGTCCCTAGAAAAAATGTTTTTTTAAAGATGGTTGATGATCAATGCTTTAGCACAGTATAGCACAAGGAGAATTTCCCTCACTGTCCTTCCCTGTCCCTAGAAACAAGAATTAGCACAGTGAAAGAAACTGACACTCTCCCTACCTATAGTTTTCTGTCCCTAGAAAAAATGTTTTTTTAACCACTTAAGCCCCGGACCATTTCGGGCCATTAGGACCAGGCCTGTTTTTGGGATTCGGCACTGCGCTGCTTTAACTGTAATTTGTGCGGACATGCAATGTTGTACCCAAATGAAATTTGCGTCCTTTTCTTCCCACAAATAGAGCTTTCTTTTAATGGTATTTGATTGCCTCTGCGATTTTTATTTTTTGCGATATAAATAGAAAAAGACCGAAAATTTTGAAAAAAAATGATATTTTCTACTTTTTGTTATAAGAAAAATCGAATAAACTCAATTTTAGTCATACATTTAGGCCAAAATGTATTCAGCCACATGTCTTTAGTAAAAAAAATGTCAATAAGCGTATATTTATTGGTTTGCGCAAAAGTTATAGCGTTTACAAACTAGGGTACATTTTCTGAAATTTACACAGCTTTAAATTTATGACTGCCTATCTCATTTCTTGAGGTGCTAAAATGGCAGGGCAGTACAAAACCCCCCCAAATGACCCCATTTTGGAAAGTAGACACCCGAAGGAAATTGCTGAGAGGCATGTTGAGCCCATTGAATATTTTTTTTTTTTTGTCCCAAGTGATTGAATAATGACAAAAAAAAAAAAAAAATTACAAAAAGTTGTCACTAAATGATATATTGCTCACACATGCCATGGTTATATGTGGAATTGCACCCCAAAATACATTCTGCTGCTTCTCCTGAGTACGGGGATACCACATGTGTGGGACTTTTTAGGAGCCTAGCCACGTACGGGACCCCGGAAACCAAGCACCGCCTTCAGGATTTCTAAGGGCGCAAATTTTTGATTTCACTCCTCACTACCTATCACAGTTTCGAAGGCCATAAAATGCCAAAATAGCACAAAACCCCCCCAAATGACCCCATTTTGGAAAGTAGACACCCCAAGCTATTTGCTGAGAGGCATGTTGAGTCCATGGAATATTTTATATTTTGCCACAGGTTGCGGGAATATGACAAACTTTTTTTTTTTTGCACAAAGTTGTCACTAAATGATATATTGCTCACACATGCCATGGGCATATGTGAAATTACACCCCAAAATACATTCTGCTGCTTCTCCTGAGTACGGGGATACCACATGTGTGGGACTTTTTGGGAGCCTAGCCGCGTACGGGACCCCAAAAGCCAAGCACCGCCTTCAAGGTTTCTAAGGGCATAAATTTTTGATTTCGCTCCTCACTACCTATCACAGTTTTGAAGGCCATAAAATGCCAAGATGGCACAAAATCCCCCCAAATGACCCCATTTTGGAAAGTAGACACCCCAAGCTATTTGCTGAGAGGCATGTTGAGCCCATTGAATATTTTTTTTTTGTCCCAAATGATTGAATAATGACAAAAAGAAAAAAAAAATGTACAAAAAGTTGTCACTAAATGATATATTGCTCACGCATGCCATGGTTATATGTGAAATTACACCCCAAAATACATTCTGCTGCTTCTCCTGAGTACGGGGATACCACATGTGTGGGACTTTTTGGGAGCCTAGCCGCGTACGGGACCCCAAAAACCAAGCACCGCCTTCAAGGTTTCTAAGGGCATAAATTTTTGATTTCACTCCTCACTACCTATCACAGTTTTGAAGGCCATAAAATGTCAAAATAGCCCAAAACCCCCACAAATGACCCCATTTTGGAAAGTAGACACCCCAAGCTATTTGCTGAGAGGCATGGTGAGTATTTTACAGCTCTCATTTGTTTTTGAAAATTAAGAAAGACAATTTTTTTTCTTTTTTTTTTTCTTTTTTTACATTTTCAAAACTTTGTGACAAAAAGCGAGATCTGCAAAATACTCAACATACCTCTCAGCAAATAGCTTGGGGTGTCTACTTTCCAAAATGGGGTCATTTGGGGGGGTTTGTGCCATCTGGGCATTCCATGGCCTCCGAAACTGTGATAGGCAGTGAGGAGTGAAATCAAAAATTTACACCCATAGAAATCCTGAAGGCGGTGCTTGGTTTTTGGGGACCCGTACGCGACTAGGCTCCCAAAAAGTCCCACACATGTGGTATCCCCGTACTCAGGAGAAGCAACAGAATGTATTTTGGGGTGTAATTCCACATATGCCCATGGCATGTTTGAGCAATATATAATTTAGTGACAACTTTTTGTACATTTTTTTTTTTTTTTTGGTCATTATTCAATCACTTGGGACAAAAAAAAAAATATTCAATGGGCTCAACATGCCTCTCAGCAAATAGCTTGAGGTGTCTACTTTACAAAATGGGGTCATTTGGGGGGGTTTTGAACTGTCCTGGCATTTTATGCACAACATTAGGAAGCTTATGTCACACATCATCCACTCTTCTAACCACTTGAAGACAAAGCCCTTTCTGACACTTTTTGTTTACATGAAAAAAAAAATTTTTTTGCAAGAAAATTATGTTGAACCCCCAAACATTATATATTTTTTTAAAGCAAAGGCCCTACAGATTAAAATAGTGGGTGTTGCATTTTTTTTTTCCACACAGTATTTGCGCAGCGATTTTTCAAACACATTTTTTGGGGGAAAAACACACTTTTTTTATTTTTAATGCACTAAAAAACACTATATTGCCCAAATGTTGATGAAATAAAAAAGATGATCATAGGCCGAGTACATGGATACCAAACACGACATCCTTTAAAATTGCGCACAAACGCGCAGCGGCGACAAACTACATTCATTTTTAAAAGCATTTAAAAGCCTTTACAGGTTACCACGTTAGATTTACAGAGGAGGTCTACTGCTAAAATGACTGCCCTCGATCTGACCTTCGCGGTGATACCTCACATGCATGATGCAATTGCTGTTTACATATGACGCTAGACCGACGCTTGCGTTCGCCTTTGCGCAAGAGCAGGGGGGACAGCGGTGCTTTTTTTTTTTTTTTTTTTTTTTTTAATCATTTATTTGGCTTTTTTATTTTATTTTTAAACTGTGCCTTCCATATTTTATTTTTTTACCATTTTTATCGTTATCTCAGGGAATGTAAATATCCCCTATGATAGCAATAAGTAGTGACAGGTACTCTTTTTTTGAAAAAAATTGGGGGGTTAGACCCTAGATCTTTCCTCTGCCCTCAAAGCATCTGACCACACCAAGATCGGTGTGATAAAATGCTTTCCCAATTTCCCAATGGCGCTTTTTATATCCGGGGGGGGGACATTCCCTCCCACTGCTTGTAAAAGCAGTCTAGAGGCTAATTATCTGCTAGAATTGCTTTTACATGAAAGCCGGCTGCTGGCTGAAAAGAATGATACCAAGATGATACCTAAACCCGCAGGCATCATTCTGGTATAAACATTCAAAGTCCAGCAACATACCAGTACGTTGCTGGTCCTTGTTGGACATGTATTGTAATCTTTTTTTTCATACAGCCTATTGGCTGAACGAAAAAAAGAGATTGATTGGTGGGTATGCCCACCATTAGAATACCTCCCTTCATCCACCCACTTCTAATGATGGGCATATATGCCGAAGCATGGGGGCATCCTCCTGCAAAAAAGTTATGCCGCGTACACACGGTCAAGCCTTCGTCGGAATTTTGACCGTATGTACGCGGCATAAAAGGTTATGCCGCGTACACACGGTCGGACTTTTCCACGGGCAAGCCTCCATTGGAATTTCGACCGTATATACGCGGCATTAGGAGCAAAATCGCTCCTCCGCCCCTGCTGCCCCCATGCTTCGGCATATATGCTCTTTTTTTTAACTGTGGTGGTGAAATCACCTCCTACAGCGTTGGAGTCACGGCTGTCAAGATAAATAGATCCGCGCTGCAACTGAATGGCGTACCTGCTAAGCAAATGGTGGTTAACATTAAAACAAAGTAACATTACAGTACAACAGTAAGACCTTACCATACCATACCTGCAAAGCAAATACCAAAACAAAACCTAAAAAAATAAAAAAATGTTTTTAACGCAACCTGTGCCTAAAATATATATATGCCGAAGCATGGGGGCATCCTCCCGCAAAAAAGTTATGCCGCGTACACACGGTCGGAATTTTCCACGGGCAGGCCTCCGTCGGAATTTCGACCGTATGTACGCGGCATTAGGAGCAAAATCGCTCCTCCGCCCCTGCTGCCCCCATGCTTCGGCATATATGCTCTTTTTTTTAACTGTGGTGTCACGGCTTTATGTATCGTGGGAGCAAACGCTGTTGCTGTCAAGATAAATAATTCCGCGCTGCAGTTGAATGGCGCACCTGAAAACAAAAAATTACATACCTGAAAAGCAAGCATGATAAAACATTGCAGAATAGAATACAGTAAAAAAGAGCAGAACAATAGAGAGAAAATAGAGAGAGAGAGAACAAATAAACTATTTTTGGTTTTTTTATTTTATATTTTTTTTGTGTTTTGTTTTTTACGTTTTTTTTTTCTTTTTTACACTTTTTTTGTAACTTTACAACTGTAATGGTTCGGGTCTCTCAAAATGTAATGGCATCTTGGGAGACCCTGTGTAAGTGTGTCCTTGTCTGTGAAATGCTGTACCCTACGCTAAAACTTCACTTTTGAGTGGTAGCGTTCAAAACATTCACCTTGGACTGGTTGATATTGATGGTTGCTATGGACTGGTTGCTATGGACGGTTGCTATGGACAGTTGCTATGGACGGTTGCTACGGATTGGTTGTTATGGACGGTTGCTATGGATTGGTTGCCATGGACAGTTGCTATGGACTGGATGCTATGGATGGTTGCTATGGACAGTTGCTATGGACGGTTGCTATGGACTGGTTGCAATGGATGGTTGCTATGGACAGTTGCTATAGACTGGTTGCTATGGATGGTTGCTATGGACGGTTGCTATGGACTGGTTGCTATGGACGTTTGCTATGGACTGGTTGATATGGATCAGGCCTGTCTCTGCGAACGCTGCAGTTATGTTTGTTGTGTTTGGTAAGTGACAGTGATCGATCGATACTGCACTTGGGTGGGCTGGGCTGGGCTGGGCGGAGGGGCTAAACGCAGGCGCTAGCAGGTATCTGGGCTGATCCCGCTAACACTGCGTTTTTGGGAACCCTAAACCGCTGGGGATGCTAGTATAGATCTGATCAGATACTATACCACTAAGGGGGGTGTATGCTTTACGCGTGGGTGTTAGCGTTACTGGCACTAACCTAACACTGCCTGGGGCGACGCAGACCCTCTCTGGCGCTAAAACCTAATTGATCTCACCCGCCGGGCGATCAGGGGGGTTAAACCTTTATTGGGTTATATACGGCGGGTGCCCTGATGCTATAAAAAGCAAACTAATCACCCGTAACCTTTATATGGTGATCACTGGTGAAAGGGTTAACTAGGGGCAATCAGGGGGTTAAAACCTTTATTAGGTTAAATATGGGGGTACCTGACACTATATAAAAACCTGACGGGTAACCTAAATAACTAAATAACTTACTGGCTAACCAGTGACACCAGTGACGCTTATACGGCGATCACTGGTGAAAGGGTTAACTCTAGGGGCAATCAGGGGGTTAAAATAATATATGGGGGTACCTGACACTAATAAAAACCTGCGGCGAACCTAAAAAAAATAACTAATAATCTAAAACACCAGCGACACAAATACAGCGATCGGAAAAACAATCGCTTAGTGACGCTGAAGTTAGGGGGTGAAAGGGTTACCTGGGGGGTGATCAAGGGGTTAAACCTTTATTAGGGGGGGTTAGGGGGCTACCCTGGACCTAAAGGGGCCTAATCCTAACTGCCCTGCAACTTTTTACAATCACAGATGACACTAAATGCAGTGATCAGTAAAATAAATGATCACTGCAATCAGTGACACTGTGATTGGGGGCTTTGGGGTGACCTGGGGGGTGATCTGGGGGTGACTGGGGGGTGATTTGTGTGCCTATGTGTACCTACGTGTCAGTGGACAGTTGGTGCACTAACCTGCTTCCTCTCTGCTCGGCGCCGGGAACGAAAAGACCGCAGCGAGGGAGATGACATCACTTCCTCCAGCCTTGTTTACATCACATGGCAGAGGAAGCATTTTCATTGGCCGGGAGCGATCGCGAGGGGGGGGCGGAATCGAGCGGTCGCCCCCTCATGCCTGATCGCTCCCGAACACTTAACGGCCGCTCACTGCAGTGAAGGGGGGTCCGGATGGACCCCCCAACTGCACAAAGGCGATCACGTAGATCTACGTGATTCTGCCTGTCCGTGCCATTCTGCCGACGTAAATCGGCGGTGGGCGGTCGTTAAGTGGTTAAAGATGGTTGATGATCAATGCTTTAGCACAGTATAGCACAAGGAGAATTTCCCTCACTGTCCTTCCCTGTCCCTAGAAACAAGGATTAGCACAGTGAAAGAAACTGACACTCTCCCTACCTATAGTTTTCTGTCCCTAGAAAAAATGTTTTTTTAAAGATGGTTGATGATCAATGCTTTAGCACACTATAGCACAAGGAGAATTTCCCTCACTGTCCTTCCCTGTCCCTAGAAACAAGGATTAGCACAGTAAAACACACTGACACTCTCCCTACCTATAGTTTTCTGTCCCTAGAAAATTGTTTTTTTAAAGATGGTTGATGATCAATGCTTTAGCACACTATAGCACAAGGAGAATTTCCCTCACTGTCCTTCCCTGTCCCTAGAAACAAGGATTAGCACAGTAAAACACACTGACACTCTCCCTACCTATAGTTTTCTGTCCCTAGAAAAAATGATTTTTTAAAGATGGTTGATGATCAATGCTTTAGCACAGTATAGCACAAGGAGAATTTCCCTCACTGTCCTTCCCTGTCCCTAGAAACAAGGATTAGCACAGTAAAACACACTGACACTCTCCCTACCTATCCTTCTCTTTCCCTAAACTAAAGGAATCCAGGTTAAGCAAGAAAAAAAAATGTCACTGTCCCTGCCTATGCTTCTCTTTCCCTGCTCCGGAACACACTACACTAGGCCGCCGTGCTGGCGGCCTTTTATAGTGTGGGGCGTGTACTAAACACCCTCAGCAATAATTGGCCACAGGCATCCTGCCTGTGGCCAATCATTGCTCTCCTCGCTGCCGGCGCTGTGATTGGCCAAGCATGCGGGGTCACAGTGCATGCTTGGCCAATCACAGCGCCTGGATGACACTGCGATGGCGTAGTGCATTGTGGGCCGTTCGCATCACTCGAATTAGGCGCGAACGGCCCAAATCGTTCGATCTTCGTCGAACGATCGAACAGCCGATGTTCGAGTCGAACGTATGTTCGACTCGAACACCGAGCTCATCCCTACCGAGGAGCACTGATTTTTTAAATCCGGGCACCCCTTCCATAGACTCCAATGTTAAACGGTCATTTCTCTGGTGATTTTGCGGACCCGGTACCGGCCGGTCGTAGGTCCCCTGAACCTCAAACTTGGCACACATGTAGCCCCATGTCTCCTCTACAAGGGTGCTTTGTTTGGTGTCTGGGAGATCTACGAACGGGGAGAACCGATTTTTCAAAGCCGGGCACTCCTTCCATAGACTCCCATGTTAAACATCAGTCTAGTCATGGGCACATTGAAGTATGGGCACAGTGAGGCATGGGCACAGTGAGGCACAGAGAAGCATGCAGATGGACACCCCAGGCTTATACTCGAGTCAATAAGTTTTCCCAGTTTTTTGGGGTAAAATTAGGTGCCTCGGCTTATATTCGGGTCGGCTTATACTCGAGTATATACAGTACTTGTTCTGCGGCTGCCGCTGCCTCTCTGAGTCTCTCTCTCAGTTTCTCACATCAGCTGATCAGCGGCGCAGAGAGAGAGACTCGTCTAATGTAGTTACGTGGCGCACTGACACGATACCAGGAGCAGAGGAGGAGGTGGGTGGAGCCTCTTTCCTGCACTCGTTGCTAACGCCTGGGCCGCTTGACGTCTAGCAATGAGTGACGTCAGTGAGTCACGTCGGGCCGCTCTGCGGGCAGGTGCGATAGCGTGCGGCTCCACAGACGGGTAAGAAAGCGGGCGGCTCCGCTTGCGGGGTGGTTTGTGGGCGGGCGGCGCGGTTCGTGGGCAGACCATGCTGCTCAGTGTGTTGGCAGCGCAGGTGAGAGTGAGAGAGCAGGCTCAGTGTGGCAGCTGGCCAATCAGCTAGCCGGGAGCGGGGGAGCAGAGAGATGAGATCATCTCTCACCGCCCGTGCCTGCCCTGCATTCCTGCAGTGACTTCCGCCCTCACTGTGCAGGCAGCAGAGAGATTACATTATCTCTCTGCTGCCTGACTCTGGGACACAGCAAGAGACAATCAAAACTACACCTTAGCAGGCAAGTTAGTGACAATCCGCAAGGTGTGGCAGGCGACGTGGCAAATGACAATCTGCATCTGGTGGCAGGCAAGTGACAATCAGCAAGGTGTGGCAGGTGATGTGGCAAGTGACAATCCACAAGGTGTGGCAAGTGACAATCCACAAGATGTGGCAGGTGACGTGACAAGTGACAATCCGCAACGTGTGGCAAGTGACACGCTCAGGGCTCCCACTAATTGCAGGTGACGTGACAAGTGACAATCCGCAACGTGTGGCAAGTGACACGCTCAGGGCTCCCACTAATTGCAGGCGACGGTGGCAAGTGACACACTCGGGGCTCCCACTGATTCTGCATTGAACTATTTAATTTTATATTACAATGTAATAATATAAATAATGTGCTTCAATCATCCTGACACCATAACAACCATGGTGCCGGGATGATTGAAGCGCAGACACCAGCCATTTCCCCCGAATAAATTTCTCACAAAAAAACATATTTTTTGGCAGTGCCCCTCCGGAGAAAAGACTCTGGATCCGCCCCTGGATCTGATGCCCCCAAAAAAAGCTGCCACATCACCACTTTACTCACTGACAGTACTTGTCCTGTCCGGCAATGTCTGAAGAGGCACAATCCCCACCCCCTGCTTGCGATCGGAGAAATCATAATTCCCGCCTCTTGTTTCTAATCAATGCAGGGCGCAGTGTAGAGCCAGCGTTGGAACAAGGTAAAATGGGTCTCGGCCGGCCAGGACAAGTATTGGCGATGGCCTTTTTTGGGGGTATGATCAGCGCTTCTGGGTAGAGCATGCACCTGCCGCCCCGGCTGTGCTGTGATTCGTTACAGTACAAGCTGATTCAGATTTTTGGGAAAGGGGGGGGGTGTCCCTGAATGGCAGTTTGGAAATGTGGTCACCCTAGTTATATACAGTTTACAGCTAAGATTGTGCACACTTTGTAATCCTGGATCTATGCATGAATAGATATTTTCTTTTTTTTAGCTTCCTCACAGTGGAAATATATTTCAAAAGTGACGGCACCTTTAAGGACAAGGCCACAAGATCGTCGAAAAGCGAGGTAAATTAAATTTTCTGCAGCCAAGTGTCTGAAGCTAATGAAATTTTATCTACACAATGAAATGCCTCCATTAAAGTGTTCAGAATAAAAACAGGAAAAGCTATAAAGAAAGTTTTCTGAAAATAAGATAATCTAAGCCTTGTTATCAGTATACATAAGACAAGCCAGGCAAAAGACATGAAGGTTGAACAATAAGTCAGCCTATTAGTCATATAAATGTCATTGCTGTTGACTTTGTGTCTCTCACTATTTGTGAAATTGCAGAGAAGAACGGGAATTACTGAGAAAACAAGCTGCAGAGAAGGAGCAGATAGAAGAACGGATAAGACGTCAGCATGAAGAAGAGCAAAGAAGGTGAAAAACATTTATATTAAAAAGTAAATCAAAAGACCTACTGACAGAAAGATACTCTAAGAATTAATACATTTGAATTAAATCAACAGAATAATTATGAGGGAAGGTACAATTATTTCAAGCAAGCCTCTGTTTTAATGCGCAAAGCCTTCACTGCTTCTAAAGCAAACATTTATTTTGCCCTTTCAAGGCAAACAAAAAAAAGCATTTACTTTAATCCCCACCCTGCTCCAGCTACATATACCATATATACTCGCGTATAAGCCGAGTTTTTCAGCACATTTTTTGTGTGCTGAAAATGCCCCCCTCGGCTTATACTCGAGTCACCTTTTTGCGCCTGATCTCCCGGATTTGGGGACCCGGTACCGGCTGGCCGTAGGGCCCCTGGACCCCAAACTTGGCACACATGTAGTCCCACTCTTTCCCTACAAGTGTGCAACGTTTGTTGTCCGGGGGACCTACGGCCGGGGAGCACCGATTTTTCAAAGCCGGGCACCCCTTCCATAGACTCTTATGTTAAACAGTAATTTCTCTGGTGACTTTGGGGATCCGGTACTGGCCAAACTTGGCACACTTGTAGCCCCATTTCTCCTCTACAAGTGTGCAAAGTTTGTTGTCTGGGGGACCTACGGCCGGGGAGCACCGCTTTTTCAAAGCCGGGCACCCCTTCCATAGACTCCCATGTTAAACGTCAGTCTAGTCATGGGCACAGTGAGGCATTGGCACGGTGAGGCATTGGCACAGTGAGACATGGGCACAGTGAGGCATGGACACAGTGAGGCATGGACACAGTGAGGCAAAGTGAGGCACAGTGTGGCACAGTGAGGCATGCAGATGGACACCCTAGGCTTATACTCGAGTCAATACGTTTTCCCAGTTTTTTGTGGTAAAATTAGGTACCTCGGCTTATATTCGATCGGCTTATACTCGAGTATATGCGGTACTCGCTTTTCTTTCACTCCCTTGTTGCTGCAAACAGTGCCAGTAGCTGAAGGAAATACTAGGTACTTCCACTTACGTAGGAGAATGTGTTTTCTCCATGACAATGGTGCACCATTCAGCACTATCACAGGGCCTGAGTATGATATGACTCTGGCAACTCTCAACCTTTACAGGACTTTCCTTTCACTCCCAAGGGCTGAACAGAGTGGCAGGGGAGCAAAAGAAGGGTAAATGTATGCATCGGTGGAGTTTTGCACTTAAAGTATAACTCCACTTTTCTGAGGAAAAGACATTCCCCTCTGGGTAATCTTTGTACACTGAAGAGAGTTCAACAAACGTTGTTGTAGATTCCTATCTTCGGTATTCTGAAGAAATAGCTGTTTGTGTCCATATGGAAAGTGAATCTGTATAGGAGTGATTTTATAATTATCAATCAGTTGCTGCACTTGCAGGGTTCTAATGAGGAAAGTGGTAGAGTCTGCATCCCTTTAGATGTGCTTTCCCTTTGGGAGTATCTCACTAAAAATTTAATTTTTGTTGCAGGGGATGCCAAAATCTGACATGCATCTTAGTGCAGACTTTTGGGAAAATTAGTATGCCAATCACACAAGCAGGAAATGACATATCTGGAGGGGCATTCTGTACACCATCTGTGTATAGAACACCTCCAGGTTGCCATATTGCATTGCATTTTTCAGAAAATTAGAGCGCTGCAGATTGAAAACGAAAGGTAATTTTAAATAACATTCAATTTTCAATAGCACGTGTGTAGCAATTGTATATGCTATATATAAAAAAATGTATTTGCTTTTTGTTCCTACAAAAGTGGAGTTACCCTTTAAGTAAACCTGCGGCTTTGCCCTACAAAGCACAGATTGACTTTAAATTAAACCAATCATCATCATAAATTGATTAAACTAAGGACAGAGATGTATATGCACCGACAGGTTTCTGTATACATTTCCTGCATTCCATACCTCCTCATTGATCAGAGCAGCCATCCATCACTGAGGTTAGGAGGTTAGGAGGAGCTGCCTAGAGTATTCATGAGGGCCTTGACCAATCCCCAACAGATGGGTTGCCCAGCTGGGCAGGAGAGTTCAGGTGGAAGTTGAAGATGGAGACCCTTGAGAGTATCCCCCTAGTCTGGGGGGGGGGGGGTGACCTCAGGCCTAGGAGCTTGGGTGCAGAAGGTATCCTCTGATATCCCAAGAAGGAATCCTTTCCAGTGGCACGGGAGCAGGTATGATGGAAGGCAGGAGCCAGTGGACATGTCCAGGAGATCTCCAAGGAGAAGACAGCCAGGTGGCTTGGTGAGTGATACAGTCGGGGAGGACTGAGAGGCAGCCTGAAAGGACTGAGCAGTCTGAGATGGATGCAGAATCAGTCTGGGAGTACTGTGGAAGCTTAACCAGGAGGGCTAGAGAAAGGAGCAGCTGCAGCCAGGTGGGATGGCAGTGCCTGAAGAGGTGGTGCTGGGATCAGTAGCCACAGAAGGACAGCTGGGCACTAGAACTTTGCTACACAACCAAGGGGCCCACGGTCCCTGCCCGTAAAGGGTATTTGCTTAATTCTGACTGAGCCCTATTGTCAGATCACCTAACAGTGTGCCAGCTCGTCCTGGGAATTTCGTGCTTCAAGAAAGTGGTGTGCTGGAGGAGCGTGTAAATAAACTGTACAGAAGAAGTTGTCCCTAAAAGTTCTGCTAAAGTCAAGTGGGCATCCCATAATATCCTTAACCCCATCCAAGTTCAATGCCCCTAATAAAACAAAAAAAACAAAGCTGTAAGGACTGTTTCTTGACTCCAGAGTGCTGTGAAAATTCTGTGTGCCTGACTGTGCTGAGTAGGGAATCCCTATTTACCAGCAGCTCCTACATGGGGTGCGCTACAATCAACATAACCTAATTAAACTAAGAACATTGATGTATATTGGGCTCCTACAGGTTCCTGTACATATCTCCTGCATTCCATATCTCTCTATTGGTCAGCCAGGTCATCCGTCATTCATAGAGACCTCTAGCGGGGAGTGGAAGGATGGATGAGCCATGTTGGAGCTCATCTTTTTATGCCCTACATGTAAAGAACCTAGGCAAAGCACAGATTGACTTAAAAATAAACCAATCATCACCATTAACTAATAAAACTAGAGACTGGGATGTATTGCAGACACCTACAGTTTCCTGTGAATATCTCCTGCATTCCTTACATCTCTATTGGTCAGAGAGGCCATCCTTCACTCAGAGAGACCTAAAGCAAGGAGTGGGAGGACAAACATCCTACATAGAAAGAACAAAGCTGCCCATGTTTAGGGGCTTCTGGGCATTTAAGCAGAAATCTAATTGTAGCAATACCCCCGAAGGGGCCGCTGATTTAGTTTTTGGGCCTACCGTTACCTTTTCTGTTCATCACACTCGTCTCAGGGGTTCCCTCTTGAAGAGCTTCCATAAATGTTTACACCAACACTTGGTTTCCTTTTCTTCAAGAGTTCCAACAGAGGGATAGAGGGATAGGAGAGGTTCAGGTACCTTGCTTTGCGGATCACGGGCACAATCTTAGATCCAGAGGATAAATCAGTTACACACTGGATTCAGCAACCATTGGATAGGCCTACTCTCACTGGCCTAGCAACCGGTGTGAAGCTCATTCAATGTCTCTGCCACAGACTTGATGAGTTTCGTCTAGTCGTTACACAATCTTCCGCCACAAGATCGTGTAACCACACTGACACTTTGCAAAATTTCCATCAAAAGTACACAGCTCACGGTGCCAGAATCTTTCAGCCAGCCGGCAGCACCGTGAGGCAACTGGCCAGGATGCGTCCTTCAATTGAGTCCCCAATTGCTCCGTTTCTTCCTGCAGGCAAGACCGCGTAGGACCATCCCTGGACTAGTAGGCCCCAGCAACTTCTGGGCCTACTTTTCAGTTGTAGAGCCTCGGGCCAGCAGGCCCCGAGGCCGAAAATGGCTCGCACATCTCTGAGGCCAGGAGGGCCCTCAGGTCAGGATCCGGAAACTAACCCCAATAGATCGGTCTCTGTCTCTTAAGTACCCCCTCCCAGAATGCACAGCGGATTGACCACGCCCCCTGAGTCACTTCTGGGAAAGGAATACCCAATACACCTAGCCTGCTGCATTTCCAACCCTGATCTGTGGTGACAGTGACACCTACTGTCAGGTGGAAAACGCGCAACCCAGCTAGACTGAAACAGAGCCAACAATTTAGCGTAATCCTTCTGAGCTAAACTACAGCTCAGACAACTAAATTTAACACATAGCGCTTACCCAACAGGAGTAGGGCGCTACACAATGGTACATGCAAGCCTCTGTAGGGGACTTCTATACAGTCCTGCTGTTTAGTTTAATTAGCTTATGGTGACAGGTGTACTTTAACAACAGGAAATCTAAGCCCATATGTATCTGAGCAAAAGACATTCCTCTACTTTCAGGACCTGTATTAATTTTATTTCATGGTGAGTCAGAGAGTGCCCAAAGCTATAGGCGGATCAAAGATGCGATTAAGACAGATATCGACTCATGTGACAGATTACCTTTATGGGGAAATGAGAGTGTTATTTAATACGCCTCTTAGTACAGCACACCTGATTCTCTATAAATCATTTTTGCCAGAGGCAATCATTACACAACAGCTAATAGAAAAAAGAGAAACTGGAATTCTGAATGCAGGTTCTTTTTACAGTTATTTATAAGGTTGTATAACTTCCTTATTGGGCAATTTGTCATTTCTGTTGTTATGCGATTTGCCTTCTGGCAGTTTAAAGCAGAGATACACCGCCATTGGCTGAAGATTCCACTCTGGACGTTGGAATAACCTTTAAGGGCATACAGGTTGTCTATTGAGACCACATCAACACCGACTAGAGGGGATAGAGGCATAGTTGCCAACATTGCAAAAAAAAAATCCGTGACACTTTTTCGCATGTAGGCGGAGCCTTGGTATAATTAGGGGGTGGGGCATTCATTTGAAGGTGTGTTATACTTTAGGAGAAAAAAGTGGCGCACGAAGCGTGGGCGTGGTTTACGCGGGTAGTGGGAGTGGCTTAAATGAGTTAAAGTCTGAGATGAATGAGGGATGAAGGGAGAAAGAAAGAGGGAGGGAAGGAAAGAGAAGGAAGGATGGAAGGACAGCAGGCCCAGATCCTACACCATAATAGAAATATGTGTATTCCAGAGTTTAACAATCAACAGATAAAGATAATCCAAACATCTGGTGTTAGCTCTTTAATCATCCCGGCACCATGGTTGTTAGGGTGTCAGGATGACTGAAGTGCATTATTTCTCTTATTACATTTTAATATAAAATGAAATCATTCAACTCACCAAAATGCCGAATCAGTGTTAGCCCCGAGTGTGTCACCTGCCACGTCGCCTGCCACCAGATGCCATCAGGTGTCCCCAGGGGAGTCCCTCCTTACATCAGGCGTCCCCAGAGGAGTCCCTCCTTACATCAGGCGTACCCAGCGGAGTCCTTCCTTACATCAGGTGTACCCAGAGGAGTCCCCCTTACATCAGGCGTCCCCAGCGGAGTCCCCCCTTACATCAGGCGTCCCCAGCGGAGTCCCCCCTTACATCAGGCGTCCCCAGCGGAGTCCCCCCTTACATCAGGCGTCCCCAGCGGAGTCCCCCCTTACATCAGGCGTCCCCAGTGGAGTCCCCCTTACATCAAGTGTCCCCAGCGGAGTCGCCCCTTACCTCAGGCGTCCCCCCTTACATCAGGCGTCCCCAGCGGAGTCCCCCCTTACCTCAGGCGTCCCCATCGGAGTCCCCCCTTACATCAGGCGTCCCCATCGGAGTCCCCCCTTACATCAGGCGTCCCCAGCGGAGTCCCCCCTTACATCAGGCGTCCCCAGCGGAGTCCCCCCTTACCTCAGGCGTCCCCATCGGAGTCCCCCCTTACATCAGGCGTCCCCAGCGGAGTCCCCCCTTACATCAGGCGTCCCCAGCGGAGTCCCCCCTTACCTCAGCCGTCCCCAGCGGAGTCCCCCCTTACCTCAGCCGTCCCCAGCGGAGTCCCCCCTTACCACAGGCATCCCCAGCGGAGTCCCCCCTTAACCACAGGCATCCCCAGTGGAGTCCCCCCTTAACCACAGGCGTCTCCTGTCTCGGCCGCCATTATTGTTTCCCCTTCCCCGAAGGGGAACAAAATAGAGGCGGAGCCGACAGTGTGGCTGCAAAAAAAAAAAAATTAAGCTGTGGCGCTGCCGACCCCCGCCCCTTTCCATTACAGACAGACCTGCAGCGGGGCGGGGCGGGGCGGGGGGGTGCCCGGCCGGCCAGCCAAAACACAGATGTAGTACAATAGAAGATAAAGCTGCTGCGGCGCCGCCCACCCCCGGGGAGGTGCGGGGTGTGGGCGGCGCCGCAGCGGCTTTATTTTCTATTGTACTACATCCGTGTTTTGGTCTTCTTGAACATGGCGGCCGGCCGAGACATTGTCTCCGCCAGCCGTGGACCTCTAGCGGCGGCGGCCTGCTGCGTCCAAATTCAGGGAAAACGGGAAAAATCGGATTGGCCGGGACATTGGCCGGGACAAAATAAATCCGGGAAAAGGGTTTGAATCCCGGGAACGTCCCGGCCAATCCGTGACTGTTGGCAACTATGATAGAGGGTAGTCCCTTTTACTTCCTGTCCCATAGCTAAAGATGGAAGTTAGTGTAAATACCTCCACAGTAAGGGGATCCCTGGTTGCCACCATAACTAGTGTCCCCATTGGTAGACTTCTCCTCTATTACTATTCTGGGGACAACCCAAAATTTGAGAATTCCTTTTTTCTTTCACTATCGGTGATAATGGTAAACAATACAAACAGAGAGGGTGAATGTTCCTAACGGGAGCACATAAAAACCTGAAAGGTGTTCTAATCACTCTCCACTCGATCCAAAACTAAAAAAGGTTTTGCCTTTAGTTATACTTTAAATAAAGGCAAGTCAAAATAATATTATAATGCATAGTGTGGTTTAATAAAAATTCTGAGCAGGTGTCAGTGTTTAAATATCAAATGTTACAAAATCTTTAGGACAGTTTAATATCCCTAAGAGGCTGTCTAAACAAATAAGTGCTTGACTCTCTTCACTGTTATCTGATACAGCATTTAGCGATAACCGCAGGAGAAAAGTAGGAGACTCAATGAAGCCATAGAAAGATATGAATGTGATTAGCACTGCATACATGAAGGAACATCAGGAAGGACAGTCACCTATTTAAATGGCTGAGCTTTAGACCTATTAAGCATTTTTAACCACTTCAGTTTCAGAAGGTTTTACCCACTTCCTGACCAGGCTATTTGTTT
Source organism: Rana muscosa (assembly GCA_029206835.1). Classification (NCBI taxonomy): domain Eukaryota; kingdom Metazoa; phylum Chordata; class Amphibia; order Anura; family Ranidae; genus Rana; species Rana muscosa. The sequence continues at coordinate 150,492,196 of CM055117.1, forward strand.
GTGATACTGCACTGTGTTGTAAACCCACTTTTTAAACAAAGACCTACAGGTAAGCCTAGATTAAGGCTTACCTGTAGGTGCAAGAAATATCTCCTTAACCTACACGGTTAAGGAGATATTTGTATGTAAATGCGGCGACGCTGATGTCACCCCATTCACAAATTCGGCTAGGTCGCAACATTCGACGACGTAGCCGAATTTGACAGTTCACGCGCGCATGCGCGGAGTCACGTCTTCGCCGCTCCGGCCAATCACAGCGCCGGAGCGGCGCTGTGATTGGCTGCAGCGGCGATACCCGGAAGTAACATTCCGGCTATCGCCGCAGCGATGGATGCGGCTAGAGGAGGGACACGGACGACTTCGGGGGCCCCGATCGAAGGTAAGTGGTACATAATGAGCTAGTATGCTAGTCATACTAGCTCATTATAGCTTTGTCTTGCAGGTTAGTCAAAAAAAAAAAAAAAGATAAAAGGGTTTACAACCACTTTAACTGACAATTGAGCGGTCATACGACGCTGTACCCAAATGAAATTTATGTCCTTTTTTTCCCACAAATAGAGCTTTCTTTTGGTGGTATTTGATCACCTCTGCGTTTTTTAATTTTTGCGCTATACACACAAAAAGACCCGTCAGTTTTGAATAAAAAACAATTATCTTTACTTTCTGCTATAAACATTCCCAAGAAAAAAAATGTAAAAAATCTAATTTCTTCATCAGTTTAGGCCAATATGTATATTGCTACATATTTTTGGTAAACAAAAACCAAATAAGCGTATAATGATTGGTTTGTGCAAAAGTTATCACGTCTACAATTTATAGGATATGTAGCACCCTGCTCCTGATGACCAGGCGCTATGTTAAATTTAGTAGGTGTCTGAGCTGGTAGTTAGCTCAGACTTTAATCAGCTAAATCAGCCTCTGTTCTGGCTATGGCTGTGTTTGGAAGGACTTCCCACTATTTGCCTATTTGCCTGTAGGTGGCGTTACCACCCCAGGCCATTGTTGGAACACAAGCAGGCCAGATCGTATTGGGTATTTTTCCCCGGGAACAGCTCAGTGGGAGTGGTCTCCCCGCTGGGCATGCTGGGGAAGGGTACTTAAAAGGCAGACGCCATTTTTCGGGGCTCGTCTTCGCCTCGTGGCCCTCCTGGCTCGAGGTATGTGTTAGTGAAATTTCAGCCATGGAGCCATGTTGGCCCAAGGCTGCATCTCTGCCAGGTAGGCACAGTTGTCCTGACTGGGGCCTGCACTATGAAGGTGATCCTGTGCTGTCTGTTCTGCGGGAGGAAGCCACTAAATGGAGGAAACCAGGGGAGGACCTGTCCTGGAGAGGACCAAGCGGAAGGCTGGTATCTTGAGGAAGGCCTGGTGAACTTATGCAAGGATGCACCGTAACTTATGTCACCTTACAGTGTGCCGGGTCGGCTTAAAGGCTCTGAAACTGTAAGGCTGGATATCCGGGTACTAAAAATCCTGTGGCAGAGGATTATAACAGTTCATCTATATCATCCTAAAGTCTGTGGCAGAGACTGTTATTTCTTCATTTTGTTCATGCATCACCCCGGCTGCTAGGCCAAGTGAGAGGGGCCTATCCGGGTGAGCAACACCCACTTGAAGGAGAGTGGTGGTGAGTGTGACTTTTGAAAATTTCCCCAGTGATCTGCATCGTGTGCCTGAACCTTCCCCTGACCCTCCATCCCTCCACCTATGCAAGTTGTGTGAAATAAACCTAATGAAAAAGGATTTGTAACTTGTGTGGACATTGAAGTTTCTGTAGACTCTCATCCCCTAGACAACGAACGGTGAGGTAACGTGCAAGGCCCAAATTTAAACCAGCAGCTCCTACGGGGGTAGTGCTACAGATATTTTTATGGCATTTTTATTTTTACTAGCAATGGCAGCGATCAGCGATTTTTAGAGGGACTGCGACATTGCGGCGGACAAATTGGACACTAAGGGGGTTATTTACGAAAGGCAAATCCACTTTGCACTACAAGTTCAAACTACAAAGTGCACTTGGAAGTGCAGTCGCTGTAGATCCGAGGGGGACATGCAAGGAAAATAAAAAACAGCATTTTAGCTTGCACATGATTGGATGATAAAATCAGCTGAGCTCCCCTCCTTTCAGATCTACCCCCCAGATTTACAGCAACTGCACTTCCAAGTGCACTTTCAGTGCAATTTCAAGTGCACTTTGCACTTGTAGTGCAAAGTGGATTTGCCTTTAGTAAATAACCCCCTAAGTGACACTTTTTGGGGACCAGTAACAAAATACTGTGATCAGTGCTAAAAAAATGCACTTTCACAGTACAAATGACACTGGCAAGGAAGGCGATCAAGGGGTTAAGTGTGTGCCTGGGAGGCATAGGCGTGCGCACAGGGTGTGCCAGGTGTGCCCAGGCACACCCTAATCACCCTGGGAAGCACAGATTCCCCCTACTGCCTAGGCTCCCCTCTCCTTCCCCTCGCAGCGCTTCTGGCTTCTCTACTCTCCTCTCTCCCTGGCTGTTGCTGCGGGGATGTTTTAGGATGAGTGGGGGAAGGGGCTGGTAAATATGTAACTTACCGGCCCCTTCCCTTTTATCATGAGTGATCGGTAGTATGTGTTTGAGCTTTGGGGTGCACACCCTAATGCAATAGGCTGCGCACACTTATGCTGGGAGGTGCTTTCTACCTGTGGGGGGTGTGGATACACTGGAGAAAAAGAGAGATCGTGTTTCAGCTTAGCTGAAACACAAGATCTCTCTTTTGCACTATTACTCCCCCTATTTCCAATGACAGGGCATTGTTTACTCCCACTGATGCCAGGACATTTTCTTCTCCCACTGGCCACAGTCTGGCCCCTCTAAAGTTTGAAGGACAGTAAACTAGCCCTCTATAAAGTTTGGAAACTACTGCTCTATGACAATGTCAGCTTTATAGACAAAGTTTTGTGACATTTTTATTGATAGGGATACAAAGTGTTATAAATGACAATTTTAAAACACATGGAAAAACCAAGTAAGTGGCTAACAAAAGTCAGAGAGAAGACAGAGACAGAATGTTGCAGGGGAACGCCATGCTACCCTCAGCCCAGTCCTCTACCAAGTATTAGGACTCTGGTTGGTATGCAATCTGCTTAGCTAAATACATGACAGTGAATGGTCTAAAGAGGTTATCTTTGGACAAACATAATATAATTATTTGGTCAACTATGATGCATTTTTGGAGTCATTATTACATATTACTGTATATATATATATATATTTTTAATATAGGCAAGAGGAAGAAAGGTTGAACAGACTGCTGGAGGGTGCCAGGAGGGAATATGAAAAGGAGAAATCTGATCTTGAAAATGAACTCAGACAGGTTCGAGTAATACCCTGTTTCACCGTATAAGGCTGATTTGCTAAATATTTTTGTTTAGATGTGTGATATCTGTGTTTACTTCAGTTACGGTATGTACTGGCAGTTTTAAAAAAAAGTTGCAATTTTTTGCACTTGATTGGTTAGCTGAAGCTAATACACCTTACGAAGACGAATGAAAAAAACAAAAAACAAATAGCAAATCACCTACTTGTCAGTCCTACATAAAAACAGGTTCGTTTTTTGGATCTTGCTCAGGTATTATGAATGACAATTAAAGAATAGTATAAAAAAAGTAATGAATAACATATTGCTGTTCTACCACTATGCTGTAAAGACAGATATATATTAAAGCTGGCACTCAACCAAGTACTTGTGGTAAAATAAAAGTTTATTAGCATACAGGTAAAATCCATGAATGTAGCACCTCTAACGCGTTTCAGCCTAGAGTGGCCTTAATCATGTGATTAAGACCACTCCAGGCTTGAAACGCGTTAGCATTGCTACATTCATGGATCTTTACCCTATATGATAATAAGATAATAACTCAGCTGCAGTGCCAACCTCTTTTGCAGTCTAAATGGGATGTTTTTTGGTTGAGTGCAATGAGTTTTTATGATGAATGCACTGAAGACAGCCTGTCCATTCAACAGACACTGTCAGCATCTTGGTAGTATGAGGCACAATGTAATCTGGCATTGTGCAGAAGTAAAGAATACCAGTATATGAATAAAGATGAGCAGAGGGAAATGAAAGCTTAGGAGGCAATAGTGGTGAAGGTTTGCAGGTGCTCTTACACTCTTAAAGGCAGCCGGCCATGTATACATTATCTGGCCACTGAAAATTGTGCTCACAATAATTGTTGTACAAAGATGGATGCTCACATCAAATGCGTGTACATGTGTTCAAATGGAGTCGGGACAAAACAGGTAACAGTTTATCTAATGAGGGAAAACAATAGCAGTTGGTCAGAAAAATACATCCCATATGATAGGGAGGTCTCACAGACTTGCTATTATTTTCTGATCCAAGCATAAACAGCAGAACAGGGTTAATATTATTTTATTTCTATAGGTGGCCAAAGGAACAACAAAGGAACACAAGGCATGCGTCTTATTTTTTTTAACCCTTTTTTTAGGGCCTACCCCATCTTGTCCATTTTCCTATAATACATTTTTTACTGCATATAAGTTAATGTTTAGTAGAAGCTCTATCCTATGTGGTTTCTTCACATCTATGTACTGGAATTTAATGTGTTTTTAAAGGGAAATGATAGGGGCCCATTCACACCTATCCCTGTTGTGAATATGACATGAGATGAGCCTAATGAAAACTGAAGATGCTCATTTTCTTTTTTTGTACACAGTATGTCATTTTGTGTTCATTTTGTTCTTTTCTACCAGGAGCAGCAGCAGAACTATGAATTAGAGAAGAGGGCAACTAAGCAGATAAATGACTTGCAAAGTGAAGTCAGAAGGCTGTTACAGCAAAGAAGGGTAAAAAATCAATCGTTATTAAATCAAACACTCTACACTGCAATAAATGCAGGAAATAAGTTCAATTGTAGAAAAAAAAGAAAGGAAAAATGTGTTTTTTTTTCGTATATTTTTTTCAGAGAATATTAACCCATTCCTGTTCCTATTTTTAAGTTACAGTAGATTTAATTTATTTCAAAGAATGCTTTATTTGACTGAATCGAAAGGAACCTATCAATGCACAGATATGGGAGCTGCCATTGTTCACCTGTTAAAAGTGCACACTCCTGTGATGTCAAAGTTATTCTTGCTTCACTGCCTAAAGTGTTACTAAACCCAGGAGTCTGCATTCACTATATCTGGTCTCCCACAGTACATGGAAATGCAATTATTTTAGTAAATATAAAGTGCTAAATACTTTTTTTCATCAGCAGTTAGAGCAGTCCTGTGACCTCTATGAGTGTCTGGTTAAAGCTTGTAGGTTGAGTTTTCATTCTCCCATGATTGTCCTATTAGAATGCAGGACCCCTGACCCTCTGTCTGGACAGTGATGATTAGCCCTGGGCCGATCACCTGCAACCCCCGCCCCCCCCCCCCCCCCATGAAAAAAAAACTCTCTTGCAATACACACCAAACTGAGCATGTGCAGCCTGTCCCCTGGCTCTGTAAATATCAGGAGATATATTGAGAGATTAGGTTCCCCGGTGAGTATAACAAGCATGCTTTACTGCATATATAGACTGATTTTACTGTTGTGGGTTTAGTAACACTTTAATGAGTCACTCACCTGGACCTGGTATACCTGTCTTGACTGGTATTGAAGCAAGGTAAGATGTAGACCACCTGACCAAATATATGTATTCTAAACCCTTCCAGATAAGACTTCTTTCTATTAATGATCTTATAAGACTCCAAGACTCTTGATTTAGTGCAGATTTATAAACAGTATGGATTTCCTGAAGCAGTAATTTTGGCATTCATACACCAAGGTGGAATAGGTTTCCTGGACTGTACAAAGTATTATATTACAGCATATTTCAGGGATCTAGAATCCCATTCTATGATTTTACAGCATTAACTGTTGGAGTAGAGAACATTTGGATTGCTTCATCCATCAATCCAAGCTCAGTGCTTTGAAGCACAAGTGAAACTATTCCAAATTCCATGATCATCATAAATTTGACTAAAGGCAATGTAAAGACAAGTTCTAGTTTATCAGAGCTAGCTCTATAGTAAATACAATTATTATTTAAAGTTTCTGTCTCCTCTCCTTCCAAGGACTTAGCCTTCTTTAAAGTCTGAAACATGGAGTTAGGCTTTAAAATCACCCCTTTAAAGAGCTCTGTAGGCCGGGTTCTACTCACAAGGACCTTACCTCTGACATATATCACGTCCTTAACTTCCTATCTTCTGATCCATTCACTAAGCACCCCTACATATGGGCATGGGAAAAAATTACTAAGAAAAGAACACCCTCTCCTACACTTTTATCTTCTGGCAACCCTCCTAGATACAAGCAAGAAGTCTATATGAATGCTTTACAAGGAAAATTGATTCAATATCTTGTTGAGAATCTACATGTGATATACCAGGAATACCAATATTTGCTGGAGATATCAAGAGGATATTGCCTCTTTGCTACATATTTACTAGTCATGCCAATTAAAAACTCTTATCTAAACTATAAATAAAATCTGACGCACTCATTTTCTTTTGTGGATATCCTCCCACACTCTACAATGTATCTGCTAGATATAGCACTGAATGACTTGTCCAAAATAGGCAATGACTGCGCCACCTTTAGTGTTGGCCTGCAACCTCATTGCTTTACATTGGAAGCTTACCTAATCCCCTCCTCCGCTGAGATCCATATGCTAGATCCATGTAGCACTACCCCCGTAGGAGCTGCTGGTTTAATTTTGGGTCTGCCGTTACCTCACTGTTCACCATATCCGCCATAGGGGTCCTATTGGAGAGTTATTCACAGATGTCCGCACCAAACACTTAGTCTCTTTTTCCCAATGCTTTTATTAACCACTTCAGATAGAGGGATGGAGGGTTAGGGGAGATTCAGGTACCTTGTTTTACGGATCACGGGTACCTCTTTGATCCAGAGGACAAACAGCTTCCACAACTGGATCTAGCAACCCCCGGATAGGCCTCTCTCACTGACCTAGCAGACGGTGCGGTGCTCAGTCATAGTCTCTGCCACAGACTTAATGAATATAATAGAGTCGTTGTACAATCCTCTGCCACAGGATTGTATAACCAAGAACTTTTGCAAAGTCAAAGAACAGTTACACAGTACCAGTTTCTTTCAGCCATCTGGCAATACTGTGAGGTAGATTGGTTGGGATGCGTCCTCCAATTGAGTCTCCAGGCTCTTCCTGAGATACCAGCCTTTTTGCTCGGTCCTCCCTGAGAAAAGTCATCCCCTGGTTTCTCCAATTGCTCGGCTCCCTGAGACCTGAGGCTCCCCGCAGGCAAGACAGCACAGGACCCCCCTGGACTAGCAGACCCCAGAAACTCCTGGGCCTACTTTCAGTAACGATGCCTCGGGCCAGCAGGCCCCGAGGCAGAAGAACTGCTATGACATACCTTAGGCCAGGAGGGCCATCAGGTTAGAGAGACCATAAAACAGTGTCTGTCTCTTAAGTACCCTCTCCCGGAATGCACAGCAGGGGAACCACTCCCACTGGGTTGTTTCTGGGTAAAGAGGCACTCAATGTATCCAGCCCGTTGTATTTCCAACACTGACCGGTGGTGACAGCGACACCCATGGCCAAGTGGAAAACACACAACACAGCTGAACTGGAACAGAAACCAGCAATTTAACATAATCACTCTGAGCTAAACTACAGTTCAGATAAACCTAAATTTACATATAGCGCCTACTCAATAGGAGCGGGGAGCTACATCCTTATTCTAGAATTAAAGCCATAAACTTATGGAGTACCTACACCCGGAGTACACAAAACTACAAAGAAATACAGTAAATTTTAAGAACTATGAGAACTCTCAGAACATTTGCTTAGAATTACTAGCTAAATACAACTTACCGTACTCTGTGATCTTGTTGAATTTGTAGCATCCCATGAAGGTCAAATCTTATTCTCCTCTTTCAATATTTTCTTTAACTTCCAAACATCAGGAGGAGTACAGAGGGAGCAATGTCTTATTTAATCCAGAATTCTAACAACAATTGGGAGCCTCAAAAAAAGCGGCAACAGCTGGTGTTTGTTTGATTATTCAAAATTTTAATGGGAAAATTATATCAAAATTAGTTTTCAAGTGTCATATTTTAAGTTCCACTGCAATATATGATTGCTGTTCATGTGACTATGATATGCATTGCCTGTCTCAATATCTACAAAACAGGAGCAAGTAATAATCTGCTTCTAAAACCCTTGCAATGTTTAGAAAAAAAAATGGGGGTTTACAAAAAAAAAACAGGTTTAAAAAGAAAGTTAAAAAAAAAAGTTGATCATAATTATATTCTATGATGCTTTGCTATACTTGTCTCCTTTCAATTACTTACTTATGACAGAGGGGTTGATTTACTAAAGCCGGAGAGTTCAAAATCTGGTGCAGCTCTGCATAGAAACCAATCAGCTTCCAGGTTTTTTTTGTCAAACAAGCTGAAGTTAGAAGCTGATTGGCTACCATGCACAGCTGCACCAGATTTTGCACTCTCCAGTTTTAGTACATCAACCCCACAGTGTCATATGATATACTGTAGCTGTACTGCATATTTTTAAATGTCATACATTTACTGGATTTGCATAATGGAAGTTTAAACTTTTAACTTTATTGCATCTTTAATCATTGTATCTGTGCAGAATAGGCCTAGGTTATCTAAACAGTATTTCACATATTTCTCTTTCTGTTGTAGAGATCTTTTGGTGGACACTCCATAGAAAGGTAATGACATATAATAGACAACGATGATCAGTGGAAAGTGAGTACTGTAAGTCTGTTGCTTAGTTATAATCACTACAGGGATCTTTGTCTTCAAAAGCAAGCTTGCAGTTAAAGGAAGCCTAGAAAATCTCTGTCTTTGCCATGAGCATACCTTGAACTTTTAAAAAATTATAATTCCTGAGAATGGGGGCTGAGCAGTAGGTGTGGCAAAATTTTGGTAACAGTGGATGGATGAATTTTACGCCTACATAGAGAATGCAGGGGTTAAAAGTATGTAATGTCTTCGATTCAAGACTGGAAAAGAGATGTCAATACCACACTTAATATTTTAAGACACTAAGAATAATAATTATAAGAAGCTAATGTATAAACAGAAGGATGCCCACATAAATATACTAAGATATGGGACAAATAGCTATCCTGTGCTGGGACGTGTACTTTATTATTGATTTATTGTATATGCCACATACATAGTAGTGGACTAACAAACAAATTGTACCCACTTTTCCTCTCCATCCCGCTAACAGGCCTAATTTCCATGTTCTTCTATATGAGTCATGATCGATGACTTCTAATGCTTTATGACTTGACATTTTGGTATCATGTTATGTCTTTTCCCCATTTTATGTTATGTCCCCCCATTTGTCACTGTTATATTTCAATGGTATACTTTCTTCATCCTGGAAGTCTGTACCATGTACATTTTCTCAATAAAGCTGTTTTCTGATTAAAAAAAAAAAAGTATGTACTGTACAGAGTGTAGGTGGCAGGAGTATGTAATGTACATAGTGCAGGGGTCCAAGGTGTATAACGTACATAGTGCAGGGGCTGGGGTGGGTAACTTACAGGTTTCAGGTGTTAAATGTACAAATTGAGGGGGTCAGGAGAAGGTAATGCACAGACCACAAGGGTCAGGAATATGGTACATACTGTGTTTGCCCGAAAATTAGACCAGGTCTTATAATAATTTTGGCTACAAAAAACACACTAGGGCTTATTTTCAGGGGATGCCTAATTTTATTTATGGTATGTACAATAATCTACATTTATTCAAATACAGTCATGTCATCATAACGATCTTAAAGAGGTTGTAACCCTAAAACATATATATATATATATCCTTTAAAGCATGATAGACAGCACAGTGCCTGTGCTGTGTCCTTTACCCCCTCACTATGTTCTAAAAAACCTAGAATAACAGGATAAAATGTTTTTTAAAAAGTTCCCGTGTCCCCTGTCTTCTCTCCCCCTGTCAGCATTATGACATTCTGTAATCCCAAAAATAGGAGACATACTGCACATTATATAATCTTTTTACAAAACAGATTACATGGTTTTACAACGACTTTAACTAGGGCTTATTTTTGGGGTAGGGCTTATATTGCAGCCATCCCCGAAAATAACGCTAGGTCTTATGTAGCGGCCTCACCCCCTCTTTTTGGTCTAGGGGTATGTTGTACGTGAGGGTGAGATGCGCTACGGCCCATGTCCTCCCCATTGCAGCAGGTGAGGTGAAAGCCAGTACCAGTTATTCTTCTCAGGCCTGTGTGTTTCTATTCACAACCAAGTCTTGCTGTGCTGACTCTCCCCTTCACTCCCATTAACCAGAGTTCCACACACCGATAAGGATCCAACGCTTGTTTTATTGTAACACACAATAAACAGTTCTTTGTCAGCCAACTAGTTGAGATCCATAAACAGTTCAATACGGTGTGGTGAGCAGGTCGAGGCACTGTCCTAATGATAAAACTAAACCACTGTGGTTTCACCAGCGGTTGCTATAGCCATTGGCTAGAGAGAGGAACTTGAAACTTGTGAGTCTCTACCAGCGACTCTGAAGAACATGAATTGGAGTACCTTCGCTGCATTGTGGCCCCTGTCAGGGGGAAGATGTCCCTCCAAGGGAGTTACCAGAGGCCCCTCCGTCACCGGGTTGATGCTGCTCCGGACTCTTCAGACGGGTAACCTCTCCGGCCTCCTCACCTCAGACATGGGCCCCATCCACCTCAGGGTCCCTCGGGCTCATCCGCCCTTGCGGAGCCCAGTCAAAGTCACTTGGCCCCAGGCCTCCGGTGTAGTACCTCACCCCAGGCTTAAGGTGCCTGATATGGACGCCAACTCCACTCCGACCAGGCCTAGGGCGCCTGGGCTGGAACTCCAGATCGCCCACATCCAGGCCTAAGGTGCCTGGGCGCGCGCTCGAAAAAAAGACCTCGTGGCGAGGGCGTCTCTCCCCTTTATTTCCTCCCGTGACGCCACAGCAGGTTCTCCGCCCCTGCTGTACCACCGCCGGAACGGGACAAAAAGGACAGCACTGCGGCAGTGATTCTACCTCGACCTGTGGGAACACCGCCACCCCAGGCCAAGGAGAATAGTACACCACCAAAGTCCTCCACGACTGAAAGTGGTCTAAATCCCCTATGATTTACACACACCTGGGTCATACTACCACCCAGGTGTATCCCCCTAAATTTAGACCCCCGCTACACTCTCCCCCTAGTGATTTGACGCTGGTCCCCAGCGTCTGGTGCAAACCCATGTCTTCCAAAAAGTGGTAACATAAGCCTGACCCCAGAGGCCATCCCTCAAAATTTGAATCCTAATTGTGCCAAGACCTGCTGAAGGGAAAGGGAACATGAAATAATAAAACTTTTCAATAAAACCATCTAAACATATACACATATACAATCCCTCCCATTACTGTCTAAGAACCACCCCATACTCAGCAGTCTTGACAGATGAATCTCCTGCAGAAGGGAAACAAAAACACAACATCCTAACACATTTGTGTTAATTTGGAATGAATGGGTCCATCAGCCAAGGGACCCATTCGCTCCAATGAGTAAGGTGATGCAAATGTGAAAAAAAAAAAAAGTTGTTGCAACACTGCCACCTGGTGACAGTGCCGCGGTAATGACACTTGGTGAAATCTTCCAGGCAACCTTCCCTCTTCCTGCGTCCCTACTCTGATTCTACCCCAAAGTCTGTGTCTCTGATGTATGAAGAAAGAGCGAACAAAACAAAACAGCTCTCATTCCTCCAAAGAGTAGAAAAACCCAAATAAAAAACTAGGGCCCAGTTCTGATATTCTGGTAAAACACTTCCAGAAAGTTCAGCAGCAGAAGAACATACAGGAGAGTTTTTTTTTTCTCTCTTTTCTCTCCTCACAAATAAAATTTCGGGTGCGGCAAGAACAGGGGCTTCAGATGCTTATCAAAAGTTTCCACTGAATAATCAACGTCCTCTCCATCCTTCCGGCATATAAGCACCTTGTCTGCGTGGATATGACGGCCCCACATCCATTCTGCTCTACAGTCCCTGAATTGTTTGGACACTGATGGTGAACAGGACAAGTACCGGCGGGCATGCGGCACTTTAAGCTTCTCCCAAACAAACTCGTCATACCATCTCTGTCGCAGGACTTCGACCTCAAAAAGTAAGTCCCGAGGCAAGTAAGGATATTCCCATCCGTACTCACGGGCGACCCTCTGGCAGAAGAGCCGCTGCAGTCGGGCCAAAGGAGGCATTGTGGCCCGCTCACCTTCTCCTGGCGGAACAAGGGCCTCTGGATGCCAAGGTACTTTCACTACCTCCGTCGGTTTGAATCTTGGTGCCCGTATTGATGCGCGCTGTGTCCCCGCCACCGGAACGGGTGATGCTGCAGGTGGTGAAATGACAAGCGAAGGACTAGGCTTCCTCGTGAGCTCCGGGGCTTCCGCCCGGGGTGTGCTGTCTCCCGTGGACATAGGCAAATCCCGTGGTGCACGTAACACAGGCAATGGCATTTTGTCCCAGCCTTTGCGGTGAAAAAGTCCATCTATTTCACCGTCCTCTCCACAGTCCGACAGCGATTCTAGGTCGGAGGTGTCATACATCTCTGCGGGGAGGTAGTCCCTAGTAGACGTGGAACTACCCTCCCTAGCGGGCTCCACCGGCTGTGGACCCCCGACTCCTCCAACCACCACCACAGTCCCAGCCCCTGGCCCACCTTGACCTTTCATAGAACTGGGATGTCCAGGACTCTTCCAACCGGATCCATCCAGGACTGGCAAGCGACGGGGTGAAGCTCGACCACGACCACAGGACGCCTGTACCAGGCCGACTTTCCTCTACGGAGGTGGGAGCAGGGAATCTGTGGTGACAGAAGCAGCATCCTCTGATTTTTCTTTCTCAGTCTCTGGTTGGGCAGTCACGTCGCCCTGGTCAGTGCATACGGGGACCTCCGCAAAGGCCTGGATCTCCCCTTCCGGAGTAGCAGTACATGTAAGGCAGTTGAGGCGAAGGGCCCGGGGCCTTACTGTGGATGTCTCCACCTCGAATAGAAACTGCTTGCATGCCTCACAACGCCCGAATGGCTTCAGGTTGACCACCAGTCCCGAGCACCCGGGACAGATCACGCCGAGGGCCTCCGTGTCTCTGCAAGTGTACAGAGCCAACTGCCCTCGGGGTCTAAGTCTTATCCCCGTGTCTGTAAGGGGAGCAGCAAAAGCAGTCATCTTCGTGGGGTAGGGAACAGGAATCCATGGGGAGCTTGAGGCCATCCCGACTATCTGCTGCTCCATCACGCACTGACCACGCGCCAAGGTCTCAACGTGTATCTCCTCACATGGCCAGACTCCTCCCACAACTTGCACGTTTTTGCGGGCTTCTATCCGTCTCCGCCCACGAACTGCGCAGCTATGGGGTGCCTCATGGCGCAGTGCAGTAAAAGCCCCCACATGTAGTACGTCACACGGCTGGACTTCTCCCTCTTCTCGCTCTTCTGCATGGGCCTTTCCCGTCTTAGGGTCATGTCCACGACTTTGAGCAGGGATGCACTCTGGCCAATCACATGGCCGACCCACTCGGAACTCCTCCGGGCAGCAAAGTTCAAACACAGCCGTTCTCAGTTCCATGGTTAAAACACACATCATCCCGGACTTACGAGCCCCCACGTGTAGCGGCCTCACCCCCTCTTTTTGGTCTAGGGGTATGTTGTACGTGAGGGTGAGATGCGCTACGGCCCATGTCCTCCCCATTGCAGCAGGTGAGGTGAAAGCCAGTACCAGTTATTCTTCTCGGGCCTGTGTGTTTCTATTCACAACCAAGTCTTGCTGTGCTGACACTCCCCTTCACTCCCTTTAACCAGAGTTCCACACACCGATAAAGATCCAACACTTGTTTTATTGTAACACACAATAAACAGTTCTTTGTCAGCCAAATAGTTGAGATCCATAAACAGTTCAATACGGTGGGGTGAGCAGGTCGAGGCACTGTCCTAATGATAAAACTAAACCACTGTGGTTTCACCAGCGGTTGCTATAGCCATTGGCTAGAGAGAGGAAATTGAAACTTGTGAGTCTCTACCAGCGACTCTGAAGAACATGAATTGGAGTACCTTCGCTGCGTTGTGGCCCCTGTCAGGGGGAAGATGTCCCTCCAAGGGAGTTACCAGAGGCCCCTCCGTCACCGGGTTGATGCTGCTCCCGACTCTTCAGACGGGTAACCTCTCTGGCCTCCTCACCTCAGACATGGGCCCCATCCACCTCAGGGTCCCTCGGACTCATCCGCCCTTGCAGAGCCCAGTCGAAGTCACTGGGCCCCAGGCCTCCGGTGTAGTACCTCACCCCAGGCTTAAGGTGCCTGGGATGGACGCCAACTTCGCTCCGACCAGGCCTAGGGCGCCTGGGCTGGAACTCCGGATCACCCGCACCCAGGCCTAAGGTGCCTGGGCGCGCGCTCGAAAAAAAGACCTTGTGGCGAGGGCGTCTCTCCCCTTTATCTCCTCCTGTGACGCCACAGCAGGTTCTCCGCCCCCGCTGTACCACCGCCGGAACGGGACAAAAAGGACAGCACTGCGGCAGTGATTCTACTTCGATCTGTGGGAACACCGCCACCCCATGCCAAGGAGAATAGTACACCACCAAAGTCCTCCACGACTAAAAGTGGTCTAAATTCTCTATGATTTACACACACCTGGGTCATACTACCACCCAGATGTATCCCCCTAAATTTAGACCCCCGCTACACTTATTTTCAGGGAAACAGGGTAGTTAAGGATTGATACCTATATACAGCCTAGCACACGGCACTCCTTTTGATCCTTTTCACCGCCACCCTCTTATAAATAGCACAGCTGTACCACCTATGCACATACATACACACTGCATACAGAAACAGATACATACATACACACTGCATACATGAGTAGACAGAGTACAAAGAATGCTTACAAAAGATATAAAGTTAAGTATGAAGAAGTGAACTTGCAGTGCGTGTATGGATTTGGAGTGCTAACTGTTCCAATACTCATAGATGTAATAGACCCTAAACCTTTGTAATGTGTTGTTCTGTTCCAGTGTCATGGCTCCGCCACCTTCAGTGAGTTCACAGACCCCTCCAGAGAGAAGGCTAACTGCCACTCCATTGTCTCCTGGACAGGACCCTGGTTTGTTGATAACGTTAATTAAATTTGTCTCTAGTAAAAATTTCTATGGAGACTTATGTGATCTATGATGTCCACGTACTTTGCTTTTTTTTTCCAGGGACACTTCCCACTATTAAAGAAGTCAATGGAAAAACAGCCAACATTGTGGTGCTTGATCTGGTAAAGCACATGATAAATTCTGCAGACATGTGTAAGACTGAATTTTATCACATTTTACAGGAGCATTTAGGATACAAGCATCTTGTTACCACCCAGCAATAAGCATCTATTTTAGAAGGAAAAACTGACTTTGTGTAGCAACAGTGACACCTAGTGGCCATTATGTTTGTTGCATTTGTTCAAGCTGTAAGGTGCATTTCTGATCCTGGCCTTGAGCTACAGCTAATTGAAGAACAGTTTACTCTACAGTAAACTGTAAACATATAGCAGCATTCGTCATGGTGTTTACTATTCCATGTAGCATGCAGCATATGACCCTATGTGTTTATACAGTAATCAGACTAAGTGTAGTATCCTTTTTTATATAGTTTTATTGTCACATGCGAATAATTATACAGTGAACACATGAAATTTTACATAGTTGTAAATACACATAAAGTATAGTATCTTTATTTACAGTGTACATTTGCTATTGTGACAAACACAGACAATAAAATGTTTTTCCAAAAATTTTAATATATTGGATGCAACAGATACACACCTCTCACTTTGGGGCAACTGTAAAAATGAAGCAACATCCTATTGTTTACTTTAAAGCTGAAGTTTGCCCAAAATAATTGTATTTAATGAATGCAAGGCATTCTGTGATTGGAGGAGGGAGAGTAAGAGGGAGAAGCAGCACAAGGAACTTACCAGATATGTTGCAGTGCAAGATGCATGCTGATGGGAAAATAGAGCAGAATGATGGAATATTAAGCTTATCAGTGTGCTGCTTCTCCTTTCACTGTCCAGACAGAAGGTGGGGGGGGGGGGGGGGAGTGGGGGAGAGAAAATGAAACTGTAGCAGAAAAAAATAGGTCTCCTGCTCTGCCAGGCAGGACTGTGCTGTGTGACAGAGCTGTGTAAATCCAAGGTTTGAATGGACAAAAATACAAATCTTTTGACAGGTAAAACAGCTAACCTAT
Source organism: Rana muscosa (assembly GCA_029206835.1). NCBI lineage: Eukaryota > Metazoa > Chordata > Amphibia > Anura > Ranidae > Rana > Rana muscosa. The sequence continues at coordinate 150,508,488 of CM055117.1, forward strand.
ATGTATTTCATCTGTGTAATTAGTTGCTTGGTTGGAGCTCACCTTCGAATATTACAGTATTACTAGCTAGGAAAAATACTTCACATTTTAATGCTTATTTCCAAAAAGGTTTTTTTTTTTTTATTATTATTTTAAACTTTTTTGGTAATTTTACTTTTACTTTCATAGTCATTAATGGCCGGACTGTAGCAGAAAAAGATACATTGAATGGCATTACAAGAAAACACCAGAAGAACTATATAGAGGATGTTAAGAATGCAGAGGTAATTTATCTTTATGGACTGTATCGATGCATATACTAAATACTGCTGTACATGTCAGATATGGAGTGTAGCACCCTGATGTTTAGGCAGGGTTGCTCTTAAATTTACCGTATTTATCGGCGTATAACACGCACAGGCGTATAACACGCACCCTAACTTTAAGAGGGAAGTTTCAGGAAAAAACTTTCCACAGCCCCCTGCGTATAACACGCAGGCACAGTTTACCCTCTATTTTCAGGGCAAAAAAGTGACTGTTATACGCTAATAAATACAGTATTTGCCAAGTGATAGTTGCCTTGGCCAATTGCTAGGAGGTCAACTGACTTTGCTCTAATTCTTAAATTGCTGCACTTCTCTCTTCTGTCGCTAGGTGGCCGGGTACCTGGTGGCATTAGATAAGACAAGGGCATTGCAAGGACAGATTAGGAGTATATGCGGCATCTCAGCCAATGGGCAGGAATTTTCTTAAGTTCCTTGGCCTGCTGGGAGAGCCTATTTATTTGGGTGGAGTCAGGTGATCGGGGTTCTGTGCTACCTGGACGGCTGTCTGGGTGGACGTGTGTTGTACTGCTCCGGGCTGCTAGGCCAGAGACCTGAGGCCCATCACGGGGGAATCTGGCTGCTAGGCTGTCTGAGGGGCCTATCCAAAAGCAAGAGAGCAGCGTAGGGTTGGGACTGCGGCTTGTGGTCCAACCAGAAGTGACGGTTCTGCCGGCCAGAGAACATCTCGTGATCGGAGTTAGAGGGGAAGCTGTCAGCTATCCCTAACTCTAAAGGTCACCATTAGGCCTGGAGAGGCCCGGGACTTGGCTACATTTGGTGCCCAATGTGGGGCAAAGGCGTTGTTCCTGCAGCAATTGCCCATAGCAACCGGCTACAGCTCCATCGGGATTTTGTATGGCTCTGTGGGAAAGTGGCAAGTAACATCTCTAGTTCTTATAGACTGTGTTATCATGCATTCTAACAATGTGGGGAGGAACCAACAAGTCTCATTGCTCATGGGAGAGTACCAGCCATGACACTTCCTGCCAGCGCTGCAAGGGTTAAAACAAACTACATTACTGCTTTGACGCACTGCAGAAGGAGAAAGGCGGGCGCTAAAGTTTCCAGAAAGTATCTGCAGCAATCCGTTGGAGGAGCCCCCACTCTGCAGAAGAGGATAAGGAAGTGCTGCCACGTGTGCCTGGTTGTGGGTTGGAGAAGATGACGCAGTTTGGAAGTACTATGGCGGATTGGAAGATGCATGCTCCGGGTGTCAGCTTTAGTCTGAGCGAGTCAAAAAGCATTCTGACTGACACCGGAGTGTGGTATACACCAAAGGGTAGTCTTGCCCTGTACACGGCTAGAGGCTATGAGGCCTTGGGACTGATCTATGGGAAGTATTCCAGTCTGGCTACACATCTAAGGCCTTGGATCGCCTGTGGACGTTGAAGGGAACACCTGCTTGAGTTAGTCTCACCAGCCCAACCTACATGGATACTGCAAGCAGATTGGGACAAGAATGTCGCTATCCCAGCTGGGAGTGATATTAAGAGTCCACCTGCCAGTTGGGACTGCGGCTTGGGGTCCAACCAGAAGTGATGGTTCTGCCGTCCGGAGAACCTGTCATGGTTGGAGGTGGAGGGGAAGCTGTCGTCACTAAGGGACCATCCACCTTGTTATCGGGGACCACTGTGAGTAGCTGAAGCAAGTACCAGAGCAGTGCTCTCACCAACCGGGGACGGAGAAGAATTGGGAAACTTCAGCAGGTGCCAAGCCAGGAACCCAGCCACTGGAGGGGACACTTGCAGTATTGTCTGTCAAGCCAGGGACCGAGCAGGCTAGTGGGGTGATGCTTGAGGAGTATCTGTAAGTGCCAAGCTAGGTACAAAGAAGGGACGCGGGGGTGACACTTAAGGAAGATACTGTGTGAGAAGATTGGAAGAGCTCAGGGGATCCAGTGGCAGTGGATCAGCAAGTCTAGTGAGAGAGACTGGGAGCTCAGTTGAGTGAAGATCTACAAGAGGAGATTGTAGAGGAAGTACAGAAGTTACAACTTGTGAAACTGTTACAAGACTGTCGCTATAGGAGACAGCGATCCTACTCGTGCAGATGTGGTGTCTTGCTGGATGCCTTTCCCTACATGGCTGTCTACCTGTAGAGATCTTGGAGTCTGCCAATTAACATTGCAACTGCTAAAGGGGGTGTCCTGGCCCTAACCCTCTCTCCCACAGTTCTGAAGAGACAATAAATCTCTTTGCATTCAAGAAGTGTAACCCACTCTACATAACCCACTCTACGTAGAAGGATGTCAGCTGTCCCTAACTCTGGAGGTCACCATTAGGCCTGGACAGGCCCGCGACTTGGCTACAGGAGTATGACCGTATAGGTGCCAAACAAAGAAAGAAAATTGGTCTGCCAGAATCAAAATTCATCCCAGATGTGACTATTGTGCTTAAGAGTAAAACATTATGAATGTTTATTGGCCCAATTTAAGGCCTAGCCTCCCTTCTGCTTAACTACTTTGTCCAAGAATCAATCAAACTGTAATCACACAACAGCCAAAAAAAAATGTTCCTTCAACTAAACAGCAGCAGGTGGCAGAAGAGGCACTTACTTTCTTTTTTACAAATAATAGGTTTTATATTTACTTCCAGTAAGGTGACAGGGTCAAATTAACCTCTCATTAGCAGTCACCTCATCTGTAACTCAATGTACTGCAAATTAGATATACAGTGGATCTGGAAAGTATTCACAGCACTTCAATTTTTCCACATTTTCTTATGTTACAGATAGTTGTGTAATGAATACCTGTTACTTTAAATTTTAAGTATAGGTCTACAGATATAAAACATTCAATTTAGTTTAATTTGTTTCACCTCTTATGTTAAACTAAGCAATGAAATAATCAATGTTTTCTGATTTTAGATTGAACTATTTGGCCGTGAGCTAGAAGTAAATGAGCTAGATTACATAGAAGAACCCAAAAGAACAAACATATCAAATAGACTATCCCAAGCAATAAAAAGACGGACAGATGCCCGCTATACAGCTGCCATGAAAGCAGGTGGACAAAACTTGCCAAAAAATGTTACCTACGTAGATCAACTATAGGTTATAATATATGTATGCCTTTTTCTATTGCAAAATGAATGCACTCTTTTTTTTAAAAAACTTTAGCATTTACACTGCACAGTGAATGTGTTGAAAGTATGCCCAGTGTTTCTGTATGTAATGTATTAGTGTAACCACAGGCAATAAACACTGACAGCTGTCTGATGATGTTTATGATTAGTCTCACATCCCTTTCATTTTTTTCTCCTGGATTTCATGCTTTAAAAATGGTCTAGTTTGACTATAGTATTTTATGGTAACTTACTTTAAAGCACTGCTTTATTTTAGAATCCTATATAGGTATTTCTGTGACAACACTGTTTTAATATGCAACTGGAATATTCTTGTTTTACTTTGAAAATTCCATAAAAATCTTTATTGGGAAAAAATAAAATGTTACCATATTTCCACATTTTTGTCATGTTACAACCAAAAAGGTAAATGTATTTTATTGGGATTGTATGTGATAGACCAACAGAAAGTGGCACATAATTGTAAAGTGGAAGGAAAATTATAAATGTTTTTTAAATTTTTTACAAATAAATATGTGAAAAGTGCGGCGTGCATTTGTATTCAGCCCCCCCCCCCCCCCCCCCCCCCCCGAATCAATACTTTGTAGAACCACCTTTCCCTGCAATTACAGATGCAAGTCTTTTTGGGGATGTCTCTACCAGCTTTGCACATCTAGAGAGTGAAATTTTTGCCGTTCTTTGAAAAATATCTCAAGCTCTGTCAGATTGGATAGAGTGTGCCTGTGAACAGCAATTTTTAGGTCTTGCCACAGATTCTCAATTGTATTTAGGTCTGGACTTTGACTGGGCCATTCTAACACATGAATATGCTTTGATCTAAACCATTCCATTGTAGCTCTGGCTGTATGTTTAGGGTCATTGTCCTGCTGGAAGGTGAACCTCTGCCCCAATCTCTCTTGCAACAGGTTTTCTTCTAAGATTGCCCTGTATTTGGCTCCATCCATCTTTCCATCAACTCTGACCAGCTTTCCTGTCCCTGATGAAGAAAAGCATCCCCACAATACGATGCTGCCACCACCATGTTGGGGATGGTGTGTTCAGGGTGATGTTCAGTGTTAGTTTTCTGCCACTCATAGCGTTTTGCTTTTAGGCCAATAAAATACAATTTTGGTCTCATCTGAAAAGAGCACCTTCTTCCACATATTTGCTATGTTACACACAGGTGGACTCTATTTAATAATTAGGTGACTTCTGAAGGCAATTGGTTCCACTAGATTTTAGTTAGGGGTATCAGAGTAAAGGGGGCTGAATACAAATGTACGGCACACTTTTCAGATATTTCTTTTTAAGAAAAATTGAAAACCATTTATCATTTTCCTTCCACTTCACAATTATATGCCACTTTGTGTTGGTCTATCACATAAAATCCCAATAAAATACATTTACGTTTTTGATTGTAACATGACAATGTGTGGAAAATTTCTAGGGGTATGAATATTTTTTCAAGGCATTGTAAAAGCGTCTGTGATGGGGCGCTTCCAAAGCGCTTTTCAGGCGCTTTGGAAGCGCTGCCCAGTCATTCCAATTTGGAAGGGCATTGTGGGAGCAGTGTATACACCGCTCCCACACCACACCAAAGATGCTGCTTGCAGGACTTTTTTTCCCGTCCTGCAAGCGCACCGCCCCAGTGTGAAAGCACTTGGACTTTCACACTGGGGTGGCTTGAGAGGCGCTTTTCAGGCGCTTTGCCTGAAAACTGCCTCAGTGTCAAAGGGGTCTTACACTCTCAGTTTTTTATGCCACCTTAAACAGCATCCATCACTTATTGACTATGCAGCTTCTTTATCTTTTAATCCTTGCTTATGATCACATTTAAGCTGCTGCCATGACCACTGCCCCAGGTTTCCTGTTTCAGGGTGGCTGTTTTCTCTTGCAGTGTCGTATACAGCCACCCTTGCAGCCCCTGCTTCTCAATACTCTTCCACCTTCCTCCTCCAAATTAACAGATTGACTGGAGACTGCATTGTCCACTTTTAAAGCTTTTCTGTGCTGACCGGACATTCAGGGAAACAGCACATAGAGCAGGAGCCAGAAGCATTGAAAGCTATAAACTGTTGTGCTAGGTAACGAATTTTAACAAACACTTAAAGGAAAGGTATGGGGTTCTTTAAAAAAAAAATAATACTCACCAGGGTGGATGCAGCATCGGTCCAATGCTGCATCTGTCCCCCGTTGCTTCTAAGACTTAGAAATGAGCCATCAAAGACCGCTGATTGCTCAGTTCCTAGTCTTCAGTAAGAAGAGAGACCGATAACTCTCTCTGTGCCCCCAGCTCTCACTAGATCCGTGAACTGTGGAGGGGCTGGAGCAGCTGGCTCAGTCTCCCAGCAGCTCACTAAGAGACTGAGACAAGGCTGCTGGTCCAGGCATCTGGGTGGATCTTGACGTTAAAATTGGATCTTTGCAGAGTCTGGACCAGCTGAGTGGTGTCAGCTGGCTAAATGACATCAGCATAAATAATGGGGGAGTAGGGGGGAGTTGCAGGAGTTCAAACCAGAAGGACCCTGAAGGGGAAGAAAAAAAAACAGGTTTTAATACATTAACGTATGTTGGTAAAATTGTTTAAATTAACCAAGGCAGACAGATGCCTTTCACTATGGTAGAAAGGGGTTGCCTCATTGGTGGGAAAGGAGGGAAGAGGAAGGGACAGGGAGAGTACCTGGGAAGGAGGAAAGGTGAAAGGGATTAAAAAGGGGGAGAGCGGAGGGGGGGAAGGAAAGGGAAAAACAAGGGGAAATGGGGAAGAGGGGAGAAAGGGGAAAGTGAGGAAGAGGGAAAGGGGGAGGATAGGATAAGTGAACAATGGGGGGGAGAAAATGAGATAGAATAACGGACAGGGGGGGGTGAGGGGGAATGGTGGCCAGGGAAGGGGAGGTGGGGTGGAGGGGAAAGGGAAACCAAAACCAAGGAAAATAATAAAAATAATAAATGGTGAGCAAAGGAAATGAAAGACAAATTAGAAGCCAGAAAGAGAAGACTAGGAACCCCAGGTAGTGCTGATGGTGAAAAAGGTAGTGGAGCCACCAATGTGAGAATAGGGTGAGAACAAGGCAAGATGTAGTTACCCACCCTATGCTGCAGTCAAAACAGTATGAGATGACACCGGGATCAGTTCGCTAAGAGGTAGCCAAATTAGTCCACAGACTAAGCTTGAACTGGGTCAGTCTGATTGAGCCCAGTGCGCCAGGATGTGTGTGCCTTCACTCCGAAGGGTCTGGGGAGTAAAAAGGAACAGCATAGGGCAGAGACTGGTAAGTCAATCCCATTCCAGAGTCAATCCAGGCCCCCTAGATAGAGGGGGAGAGAGGAAGACGGGCACGCTAGGCTGCAGCTGGTTTTGGACGGAGAAAATACAGACATGAATGCATGTAGTGGAGGCGCATACCTGGTTGGTACGAGGCTGCGGGGGGATCCTGGGTGTCTGCCATCCACGATAAGGACGATCAAAGGCTGTCCTTTTAATCCTCCAACCAGACGACGTGAGCACATATCTGGCTGACGTCGGATGCCCACACCATCGGGTCCGCCGCTACCCATTGCGCGTGCGCTGAAAGAAAAGACGGTGTTCTGCCAAGAAAGGTCCCCCGGCGGATTATGCCCCCCCTTTACTGTGCAGGCGCGGCGCTTGCGCAGTACGAACCTAAATGAGCCTCCAAAAATAGCCGAACATATGTAGAGCTGAGAGTCAGCTCTAGACTGCGCCTGCGTGGACCTCACTGTAACTGGCCAGTCGGCCTCCTGGCTCTTTTTTTAACATCCTCCATGTCCACGGGGATGGTAAGGAAAGAGCCTGGATGTCAGAAGCGTAGCACAATTTGGTGTGCGCAGGCGCCATCTAGAGCTGACTCTCAGCTCTACATGTTCGGCTATTTTCGGAGGCAAGCGCCGCGCCTGCGCAGTACAGGAGGGGGCATAATTCGCAGGGGGACCTTTCTCGGCAAGACACCGGCGCAGGACTCCCTGAGATGGCGCTGAGCGTCATAGGGGAGAAGTGGTGGGTGGTGCTATCCGGAAAGGAAGCACACCCATCACTGGAGAGACGCTAATCCACCGCCAGGGGGTGAGAATAAACTCCTCAAGCCACATTACCATGGATAAGAGTCATGTCAGTCTAGTACAACAATTGAGCATTACATAAAGTATTTAAAAGGATGCAACAATGAATGTGGTGAATCCAGATGGGGGAAAAAAAGGGTCTGCCAACAACCGGAATCAACAGTTCATTGTGAAAATTACAAAAAGGTTACAAACATAGATAAACATTTAAATCAGCAGTCATATAAGTCTCACCAGCTAAGTGTCAAAACAGGATGAAGGTTTAGCCTGTAAGACATGGATATTTGAATACAACAAAGCATAACCTGTACATTTGTTATGAGCCAAATTCCAGCAGAAGCTGCTAGCCAACCCTAGGCCAGGGAGGCCAGATATGAGGGGAAGAAGGGGGGAGGGAGGGGAAGAAGGGGGGAGGGAGGGAAAGAAGGGGAGAGGGAGGAAAAGAAGGGGGGGAGAAGGAAAGGGAAAAAAGGAGGGACTAGGGAAAGAGGGGGGGAGGGGAAGAGGGAAAGGAATGCAAAGCATGGAGTGGATTAGGCAGTACAATCAAAATACAGAATAGGAGGGTTGCAGAATAACAACTACAGAAAGTATTTATATGAGTGTGCTTTGTTGAGTCCCAGGGGTGTGAGAGCACTGAGTCGCTCAATCCAGAGAGACTCATGCCTCAGTATTTCACAATCCCAGTCTCCACCCCGTGGGTCCTCCTGGACAACCTCGAGAACATAAAATTTGACTATCTCAAATTGAAATCTATGGTGGATGCCTATATGGCGTCCCACCGTAGTCAATTTTCCATTGGTTGAGTGATATAGGTGGTCACCAAGTCTCTGGCGCATCTCTCTCATCGTTTTACCCACATAGAAGGCTTTGCAGGCACACGTCATAAGGTAAATCACACCTCTAGTGCCACAATCGGCAAAAAGTATACAGGTCGGTCCATCTTGGATCCAGGGACAGTGATCACATTGGCCACACCGGTACGTACCCCCGGGGGCTTAGATGAGCATTGTAATGGCTACTTGTTAGTTTGTCCCTAAGGGTGGTGGCTCGCCTGAAAACAAGTTCGGGGGTAGGCCTGATATGTTTACCCAAGATATGGTGGTCAGTGAGTAAGTGCCAATGTTCAGATAATATACTTCGCAACTGAGTGTGGTGGGTCGAGAACCTTGTAACAATCTTGACTGTGGACGGCCGTTCAGCACGTGGACGGCCATACACCAAGTATGGTAAGTGGAGGCATCCCTTCATGACAAAAAAGGCTTGTCTGCAGTTGTGGGTAATTTAGGAGCCTATGGTTTGCAGTAAAACTGGGCTCCTGGCTTGGGTCTGACTTTTGGTAGGCTTTTAAAAGCCTAGGAGTAACAAAAGACACTCTTCTTGGCCTCAGGAAGGGGAGGAGGGGTAAGACATCCCAGCTTAAAGACTAGGCTATCTGCTGGGGTAGATGAGTACTCTCACCTCCAGTGACATCCTTAATGAGAATGCCCAAAGCAGCTCCGAAAAGATGATGTCCCTTGTAGGGCTTGCACAGCATATGCTTTATTACTATCGCTCCAAAGCCTAATATTAAAAACCAAAGAGTTCTCTGCATATTCACTGATAGGAGACTCATAAGGGAAATAAGACAGGAGACATCTGCTAACCCATCTAGACAGTAGTGCAGGGCAGCCAGCATGAACTCTAAGCACTCCACAAATAGAGGATTAGTGTAGAGTGAAGCTGGATCCCTTCTCATGAGTTTAGTCCTTTCCCCTAATATTTGATGAACGAACAGTGGCGGCAGCTCCATTAGGGGCACTGCCTTCCTAATCCATGTGCCCCGCCCCTAATCTACATGTGGGGCGATGGATGCATGGATTTCAGTGGGTGTTCTTTTTTTGAAGCACATGATTAGAGCCTGAGGCTCTAATTGGCTTCAAAAAGGGTGGGCACTGCGCCCCGAGTCCACCCAGTTGTGTGACAATAGCGAATTAATATTCACTCTTGTATTCCTGCTTCTCCTCCAGGCCAATCAGGAAGCGGGTCCAGCAGAAAGGGGGGAGGAGGGGGACCGAGCTGCTGACATAATTCGCCGTGGCCCAGTCTTCCGGAAGTGGGGACAGGGTATCTATAAAAACAGGTACCCCCATCCCCCCCCCCCTGAAAGGTGCCAAATGTGGCACCGGAGGGGGGGAGGAATCAGATAAGCGGAAGTTTCACTTTTGGGTGAAACTCCGCTTTAAGGACTCAAACGCGTATTGGACAGCAAAACTTTTGGGAGATATGAACAGTTGATCAGGAGCTTTCCAGTATTAATCCACCTAGCTTGTCCTTAGGGACAGGTAACTTCTTGTTCCAGGTAATGTCCAATGCATATCTTGGCATTTCCTCTGTGTTTCATCACAAATGTGTGAGTGCTAATGTGATGAAACAAAAACATCTCTTCCAGCATAGTAAACTAGTAAGCCATGTTAATTACTCTGTCTGTTTGTATCTGTTTCAGAGCTAATTACTGTTTATCTCCCACCTGCCATGCACTAGACTGAGAGACCCAGGGATTGTGAGATAAACTGTTTCTTCACAGGAAATTTTAGTTCTCAGCCTGCAGACATGCATCCATTTAACCTATGCTGTGCCATGCAGCTACCTCATGTTTGAATACAAACAGAAGTTTCTGACACAAGAATGTGAAGATTTACTCTACTATAGGGTGTGCGTATGGGGCAACAAATGGCACCATGAAATTATGTGATCAATGCACATCTTTTTTTGAGGGAAAAACACAAGGCGCAGGTGGGAAGGTTTATAAAGATTTTATGTTGGCATGCACTACATTAATAGGAGCTAAAAGAGTATCTGAGCCTTGGAATTAGGACAGCTGTGTGTGACTCCTCAGAGATTATGGGATCCTCTTGAATGCTTCTGTGCCACCTGGCTCCCTACAGGTCCACACTCTGCAGCATCTTGTCTTGCTCTGCTGGAAATACCTCCTCAGTATTTATTGATGTGTCCTCCTTGCTAGGCAGTGAGTTGTTACGCTTATTGTCTGCTGCCTGCCATGACCTTAGCCTGTCTCTGTATTACACTTAGCCCCGGGTTCACACTATGAATCGCTCAGGAATGCGCAGTACATTCCTATGCAGCCAAATGGGCTCAAATAATACTGCATTGCACCAAAAGTAGTGCATTCACTACTTTTGGAGATGCACTGCAACCAATCACATGGTACTTTTATACCATGTGACCCGGTGCAGGCCAGCAAACTGCGGTGCGACCTGTGTTTGGGGTGCTGTTAACATTGACACCCACTGCAGATCGCAACTGCAGTGCGTTTTGAAACTGTGTTTCCTGCACTGCATTCTAGTGTGAACCGAGGTTTATTCATTTCCATTCAACATCATGCTAGAGCTGCACGATTAATCATAGAAAAATCGTGATCTCGATTCAACCCCCCTCACAATATTACCGTATATACTCGAGTATAAGCCGACCTAAATATAAGCCGAGGCACCTAATTTTACCACAAAAAACTGTGAAAACTTATTGACTCGAGTATAAGCCTAGGGTGTCCATCAGCATTCCTCACTGTGCCTCACTTTGCCTCACTGTGTCCATGTGCATGCCTCACTGTGCCCATGCCCCACTGTGTCCATGCCTCACGGTGCCCATGACTAGACTGACGTTTAACATGGGAGTCTATGGAAGGGGTGCCCAGTTTTGAAAAATCGGTGCTCCCCGGCCGTAGGTCCTCCAGACAAAAAACTTTGCACACTTGTAGAGGAAGAGTTGAGATGCATGTTTGAAAAGTTTGGGGTCCAGGGACCATACGACCGGCCGGTACCGGGTCCCCAAATTCACTGGAGAAATTACAGTTTAACATGGGAGCCTATGGAAGTGGTGCCCGGCTTTGAAAAATCGTTGCTCCCCGGCTGTAGTTCCCCTGGACAACAAACTTTAAACACTTGTAGAGGAAGAGTGGGGTTACATGTGTGCCAAGTTTGAGGTCCAGGGGACTTACGGCCAGCCGGTACCGGGTCCCCAAAAATCTGGGAGATCAGGCGCAAAAAGGTGACTCGAGTATAAACAATGTGCTGAAAAACTCGGCTTATACTCGAGTATATACGGTAAGTGCAGAGCCGTTCTCTGCTCAGAGCTCCTCAAAAAAAATAAAGCAAAAATATTTGGAGGAGACATTGGCCTGTTCCTAAAACTGACCGCATTTTGGGCCCCTTACTCCCGGACGGACCACAGGTCCTTTTTAAAGGTGTTCCCTCTTTAAAACATAAAGTAGCTCCCAATGTTCTAGACTCCCCACTGAGAACTGTATCATTTGTCGTATTAATATGTTGGGCTGCAGAAGAGTCACATCCTTTAAATCTAATATTACGTTGAAGTCATATTGTATCAGATATTTTATCACCTGTTCTACGCATAATGACGTTTATTTATTGCAGTGCCCTTGTGGCCTGTAATATGTGGAACATATATGTCAATAGCTAAAAATGAGGTGCCCAAAGAGTCTTTGTTGCGCACCTGTGCATAATGCTTGGATACACTGTGGCTTGGAAAACCCTTCTTAATATTGGCCACATGTTCTCCTAAACGTACATGTACACTGTGGCTTGGAAAACCCTTCTTAATATTGGCCACATGTTCTCCTAAACGTACATGTAAGGCCCTTACATGTACGTTTAGGAGAACATGTGGCCAATATTAAGAAGGGTTTTCCAAGCCACAGCGTATCCAAGCATTATGCACAGGTGCGCAACAAAGACTCGTTGGGCACCTCATTTTTAGCTATTGACATATATGTTCCACATTGGAGGGGGAGCTTTGTCAAAAGGAAAATATTCAAATTAGAACACAAGTGGATCCATGACTTGAAGGTATTTTCACCTCATGGGTTGAACATTGAGTGGAATGTCAATGCATTTATTAGTAATAATTGATTCACTTAAAGCTTTTTTTTTTTAAAAGTCAGCAGCTACAAACACTGTAGCTGCTGTCTTTTAATAAAGACACTTACCTGTCCTAGGCGCCCGCGATGTCGGCCCCCCGAGGGCGATCCCTCGATTGTGCCAGGTCCTGGCGCCGCCATCCTCACTAAGGGAAACAGCCAGTGGAGCCTTGCGGCTTCACTGCCCGTTTCCTACTGCGCATGCGCGAGTCTCGCGACGCTGTATAAATGGGCGGCTGCTCTCTGGGATACACACAGTTCCCAGAAGGCAGCGCGCCCCATTCTCCAGAAGACAACGTGAGGAGGACGAGGAAGAAGGCCAGCCGCGGACTAGGAAGAGGCAGATTAGGACGATCCGCATAGCAACCGCAATTTCTGGTAAGTAAAAAAATGTCAATTTTTTTTTTTAGGGTGGACCTCCACTTTAAATGTCTGTGTTTCATATTGAGATATTGATACTTTTTATTTTTTAACATCTTTATTCTTTTATGTTATATGTAAAAAAATTATTCCCTATGTAAAGGAGGACCACAGGAACTAATTTGGAATATTTTTTATAAACGTATTGGATAAGGCTACAGTACCATGGATAAGGGGGCAGCTCAGTCCCTAAACGTATGAGAACTCTCATGAAAAAATATTCCGTTCTCTGCTGTACGTCCCTTGTTTGGTGGTACTCTGCTTTTCCTCAGCTTCCGGCTCCCAATTAAACTTCCTCCATGGTGCATGGTGTTTTTGTTTATGCTAGAGAAGAACTTCTTATTTTTATACATGTTTTTTGATTGGTGGGTAATGGCTCATACACACAATCAGAAAATCGTATGGAAAATACCGCTTTTGAAGCAATCATATGATCTAATCGTTGGTACACAGCTTTCGAGAGCCGATCATGACAATTTATGCAAAATTATCCGATGGGACAAACATGAATTTTTCTCTTGTACGATGCCAGATCGTATGATTTTAGTTTAATCTGTACAGTTGTCGTTCGAAAATACAATACAAATACACTACAACACATTACATGACCTCCGTACGAGAATTTTCAGAACTTTAGCAAACTCTTCATTTTCGATTTAAAACTAGCATGCAAAAAAACAGACGATCATTCGTCTGATAATCTCATTGTGTATACCAGGCATTAGTTATGGTTTTTATTGCTCATCCCCTTTTTAATTTTTTTTTTTGGAAAGCGTCTTTATGTTATCCTCCCTTTTTTTTTTTAGGTTTTTCATCATGGTGTATTAATGACATGGGGGTTGATTTACTAAAAGGCAAATCCACTGTGCACTGCAAGTGCAGTGGCTGTAGATCTGAGGGGAAGATCTGAAATGAGGGGAAGCTCTGCTGATTTCTACCATCCAATCATGTGCAAGCAAAAATTCTGTTTTTTTATTTTCCTTGCATGTCCCCTTCATATATACAGTGACTGCACTTGCAGTGCACAGTGGATTTGCCTTTAGTAATTAAACCCCCCATGGTCTCTCTGTGTTAATTTCATCAACGAAAACAATTTCGTAAAAATTTTCATCCGTGGCCTTTTTATATTGCCGAAAACTAAGCGAAAAGTACACCACATTTTCGTCCACTGATGAAAACTATGACAAAAATCTATTCCATTTTTGTTAATGAACGACACTGAAATGAAAATGTGAGACAGGAATGTTTACCCTCGGAACTTCCAGTTTCCACGGTGCTCCGTCTGCTTCCGCTCCCAGCAAGCAAGCAAGCGAGTTGAGTACGTAGCGTAAGAAGAAAAAAAAACCTAGGTGGACTTTTAAGGCACAATTAATATAATAGAGTATAAAAGTAAGTATTCAGAGTATTTAAAGTATTTCAATTACAAAAGATTTATTTCTTATTCAAAATATTACAGAAGAGTTATCAACAATAAAATATGGAATGTATTGTACGTCTACAAAATTGTCACCATATATTCATATAAGCAAGTACAATCCTCTTGCACCCTACGCGTTTCGGAGTGTGAATATCTCCTTCTTCAGGGGTGTAAATTGGTAGAGGAAATTTTCTACAATATAATTTGAAACAAAACTAGATATACATCCATGTATAGAATTCTTAGCTGTAAAGTTTTTAGAGCTACACTTACATATGGAGAGATGGTAGGATAAGTTTACATTCCATTAATTCAAAACAAAGAGAGGTCTTCAAGGAGCTGTGTATAAACTCCCCGCACCAATTAAGCGATCTTCCATAGATTTGTTACAAAAAATGTATTATAGGTAGGTGTTTTGTCCCCTAGGGGCCGACTGCCAGTTTTCTCTGCGCCACAGATCAATTGGCCAAAAGACTCACTGGGGTCAAAAAGGGAGAAAATACCTGCAAGGAAGGACAAAGAAAATTCCACTGTCTAATATATAGAGGGTATAAAGTGTAATTTGGAGAAGTTATATTCTTTTTGAGTCCGTAGGGTGCCCCACTTAGCAGCAGCTCCAGCACTGTGCATCCAGCATTACAGGCCTCCGAGTCCTCAGATGACCATCCAGAGCAGAGCAGCACTGTGCATTACAGCGCTCTGGGGGGGGGGGGGGGCAGGGGAAAAGGGAGTGAAGAACGGAGAGGTGGAATGTGGCTGGTAGACAAAGTGAAACAGGGTGGGGGAAAATGACTATGATACTGCTGAATATACAGTAAATCCCTAGTGCATATAAAAACTCAAATGAACATCCAAAAAAATATCAATGTGTAAACATAATCAAACACATAGTGAAAGTCCCAAACATAGATGATTCCTGTGCCGTGTGAAATGATCCAAAAGGAACAAAAACAGCATAAATTATGAAAAGTCAGTGTGTAAATAGAAGACCTCCACCAAACAAAATGCAGCGTGCTGGACCAATTCTTCAGTGGTGAACATCATTGTGTATACTAGCAGCTCACCTCACTGCTGTTTGAAACAAACAGCTAAAGTAGATCCCATATCTGGATGAAAGTAGGGAGAGCAGGTAGTCTCCCTTCTATTGCTGAAGTAATCTCAATAGCAGATGTATGCCATGGAAAGAGACAAAACACAAACAATGCATATAGCGTGACACTGTGGGAAAAGCCGCAATAGGCAAGAGTAGGTCTCAGGGTGATGCACTCACTTCAAGGATAAAAAACTAGGGCGTCAGTCCGCGAGCACCGAACTCGTATCCCCTTTGCAGTGTCAGCCTTGTATAAGCTTGGATTCACTCTTGTTCCCAGGTATCATCCGATCGAAACTCGATGGATGGCAATGACAATGGGAAAGAGGAAACTCATAGCATAACTCTGTATGGTAAAAAAGGTTTATTAACATGAATAAAAACACTCACATAAGTAGATGAAATGCAGTGTAATCATCCACGAGCGCCGAGCTCGTCTCCTGCCGTCTGTACCCAATGCTCCAACCCCGACGCGTATCGTCACACCAGGTGACTTCATCAGGGGATGACATAGGGTAAAGTGCATTAGTTCATATAGTCTTCTAAATTGGATGCCCGTCGGCCATTTTCTAGAAGCCCGCTTTTGAAATGGATGATGTCGGCCATTTACTAAAGGCCCGCTATTGTAATACATGGTATCGACATGGTAAACGCTGGGCAATGCAGGCTAGAACTATAAGGTGCAAACCGGCAATCTAAATAAATGTATGCTAAATAAATGCAAACCGCACAGAAACTGGGGATAGCAAATAATAGAAACCTTACAGTGACACAGTCTGAAAAAATATAGCACAGTCGGTGAATGAATAATGCTGTACTCAAAAAAATTATAAAAAAGTATCAAATTAAAATTGTGAGGCATAACAGACAATGGGAATAGGTCTGGAATGCCCGTAGGTTAAATAGAAGTAAAAATGGGTAAAAATGTGACATAAAAAAGGGGGGACTGCCGGTTTGCACCTTATAGTTCTAGCCTGCATTGCCCAGCGTTTACCATATCGATAAATCATATATGACCCAGCCTTCAGGCATTTGGGTGTACACGCATTATTGCGATGTTTCTATCATGTACTTTAAATAGCGGGCTTCTAGAAAATGGTCGTGAACACTCTTTCAAAGTTACCATGTATTACAATAGTGGGCCTTTAGAAAATAGCCGACATCATCCATTTCAATAGCAGGCTTCTAGAAAATGGCAGACGGGCGTCCAATTTAGAAGACTATATAAACGAATGCACTTTACCCTATGTTTTCCCCTGATGAAGTCACGTGGTGTGATGATACGCGTCGGGATTGGAGCATTGGGTACAGACACAGCCTGACGGCAGGAGACGAGCTCGGTGCTCGTGGATGATTACACAGCATTTCATCTACTTATGTGAGTGTTTTTATTCATGTTAATAAACCTTTTTTACCATACGAAGTTATGCTATGAGTTTCCTCTTTCCCATTGTCATTGCCATCCATCGAGTTTCGATCGGCTGATACCTGGGAACAAGAGTGAATCCAAACTTATACAAGGCTGACACTGCAAAGGAGATACGAGTTCGGTGCTCGTGGATTGACTCCCTTGTTTTTTATCCTTGAAGTGAGTGCATCACCCTGAGACCTACTCTTGCCTATTGCGGCTTTTCCCACAGTGTCATTTTCCCCCATCCTGCTTTACTTTGTCTACCAGCCACATTCCACCTCCCCGTTCTTCACTCTCTTTTTCCTCACTCCATTTTCCCCAAAGGCCAAGGTCCCAATCAATCCAATCAATATTTTCAGGACACTAAACACTGGAATATAAAGAAACAAAAAGGAAGAAAGAAACCAAAATCCCAATGTTAAAAAACAAGGGAAAGTTGGGATTTTGGTTTCTTTCTTCCTTTTTGTTTCTTTATATTCCAGTGTTTAGTGTCCTGAAAATATCGATTGGATTAATTGGGACTTTTTTTGTCCTGATGCGTCTCTTTGAAAGTACAACTCCATGGTCGCCTCCCGAATTTGTTTCTATGTAACTTTGAGCAGAGTAAGTCGCCTGTTGGCCTCATCTACTGAACTTTAACATGTCCGTTAAATCCTAACTTTTGTGCGTAGTATTAAATCTATGCTTGCTTTTTATAGCCTGGTCTCTATCTACCCCCTGTGACTGGACACGGCCCCCTTTTCCACTCTGGTGGGATTACCTCATCCATTTACCCCTCGTCCTGGCTAGGTGTAGGTGGGTATTTGGTCTCTTTTTCACAAGCCATGGCAAAGTGTATTTGTAAACTAAAATTGTTTTTGGTCATGTTCATATATGATATGTACTATACTAATAATTGTTCTTGTATTTTATGTCAGAGCTGGGTTACAGACTGGTGGTCCCAGAAAAAATCCCCTGAGGAAGCCACATTGGAGAAACATTTAGGTATAGGATATTCTCCTGCAACCACCAATTTTTTGAATTTTGGGAAACCAGCGACCCACCAATCCCAGTACATGCTTGGATAATTAATTTTAATTGAACCCTCTTTCTGTATATGTCTGTACTAATAGAATAAATATATTTTTTATATACATTGTTCTTATGTACTATCTGTCTCTAGCACCGCTATAATCCCATCCTCTTCTTCTTGCTACCAATAAAAACCGGAATGTGGTGCGTAATCTTTTAGAATCACTCGGATCCTGTCTATGAACGTCACCACATTCTGTGTGTTCCTGCATTGCAAAGTACAGTTTGTAGTCCCGGCTGAGAATGATTGCCATACACTGTTTTTTTTTGGTTTTTTTTGCGTTTTTTACTGTATTTTATAAAAATAAAGCATCCTAAAATGATTTTATACTATGCAAACATGGTCCGTTTATTCATTTCCAGGGAATCTGTGTGAGGAGGCCTGAGGGGAGACTCTTGATTCCAGCAGTAAGAGTTTACTTACACAAGCGCTCCTTGACTTCTCTTTGACAGAGAGTCACACATCTAGTAAGCAGACATCTTCAGTGGGTGCAAGGGCACATAGTGTTCTTCTTCAATAAGTGGAGCTGGGAGACGCAGAGATTTCATATGATACAGTTTGAATTCATCATATGGGTGTTGTTGGACTTTTACATTATTTGCACAAACTATTTATTACCAGTTTGCATTCTATGTATTCTCATGCATTTATATAAAAAATAATTAGCACGGCATGCGGGTTATTGAACTAAGGTCTGCCCTGACCACAGCCTCTCCATGAATCATATTTGTCGTCCACCGCCTGCCTTGACCAAGACCAGAGGCTGACTGACAACTCATGGGGCCCCCGGGCAATAGAAGATTATGGGGGGCCCCAGGCTTACAGGTGGCCGCCATGCCAGGAGTAAGTAACAAACAAAACAACATATAGAGTAAAGCAGTCAGGATGAGTGCCACGCTCACATCAGAGTCCTGCCTTACACCAACACCAAAGTCCCAACATTCTCCCTATACATCACAGTCCACAGAGTCCCACCCTATGGCAGAGCCCTCCCCCCAGTGTGCCACCCTCTATCAGTGTCCCCTTGCACACACCTTTGCACCTTAGTGCTTGGTGTGGCAGGCAGATGGGAGGAAAAGGCTTTTAACTAGAAAAATCCACTTGTTGCAGACTCTGAACTTAGAGCCAGTGGAATAGTGAACTATTGTGGTTGGCCTCAGATTGGGCCGTGGGGCATGTGAATAAAAGCCATGCTTGATGTGTGCCATGATATCACCACACAGGCATGCACCCAGACCTACCCTGCTGCCTGATCCGAGGCCGGGCACAGCGGTTCACCATTCAGCTGCCTCCAAATGGCAACAAGTGGATTTTTCATGGGCATGTGATTGTTAGATCGACTTCTGTTGAGCGGCAGTAGGCACACATGGAACATACAGTATACATACACATATACATAGACACACAGTATACATATATACACATAGACACACAATATACATATATACACACATAGACACACATTATACATAGACACACAGTATATACATATACACACACACACACATTATACATAGACACACAGTATACATATATACACACATAGACACACATTATACATATATACACATAGACACACAGTATAAATATATACACATAGACACACAGTATAAATATATACACATAGACAAAAAGTATACACATAGACACACAGTATACATATATACACATAGACACACATTATACATATATACACACATAGACACACAGTATACACAAAAACACATAGTATACACATAGACACAAAGTATACATATATACACATAGACACAGTCACACCAGCACTTTTCACACAAAAATCAGCCTAATTGAACACAATGCTGCTGCCCCCATCTCCTGGCATGCTGGTACTTGTACTGCCCCAGCAGCTCACAGACACATTAGGTGGTAATGCAGGAGAGGGGGCCCTGTGCCTGTGTATTGGTGAGCAGGTAATGAGTAGGCAGGGTAGCAGAGATTGGGGGAGAAGTTCCGGACGTCCTTCCTCCAGAAGCATTACACTTCTCACACAGAAAATCGATCTAACAGTTTTAGAGACAGGAGGAGCCCTGCTAGAGGAAAAACACATCCTTCCCCCTCCCTCCTGCTCACCAGGGTAAGCCACTGACAAAAACCCAATCAGTTTGGCTCAGAAAGCTTACCTTCCAGCAGACTGCAGCCCTTCCCACACTGCAGGCTGTGTCCCCTCCTCCCTCTCCTCTCCTCCAGCTGTCGGCATCTCCTGCTCTGAAATCAAATAAGACGTGGTGAGGAAGGGGCTTGTACACTATGTTTCCATTGGCTGAGGAGGCAGTGCAGAGACGGGGCAGCTATAGCCTCGGGATTTTCACAGCAAAACGATGACGGTAAGCGTCATTTCAGGGACAGATGTAAAAATACACCGATTTTTACATACTGTCCCTGGTTTTACTGAGGCTGGCCACCCTGATGGGGCCCCCTAGTGGCTAGGGGCCCTCGGACAGTGCCGAGTGCCAGAAAAACAATACATAGAGGACCCAACACCGGAAAAGCAAAGGCTATGGTTAAATAAACAACAGGACTATAGAGTAGCAGTGATAAGGAAAGTGGAGAATAAGTGACTTTTCCAGAAACAAAAGGCTTTTGGAGAAGGGGAAAGTGTGGGACAAATGCTGGCATATCTGGTGAGAACTAATTCCTCCCCCTTGGCTATACCGGTGATCAGGACTGTAATAGGAGAGATTTCTTCTCATACATCATAAATTACAGATACATTTAGAAAATATTATGAAAAACTGTATAAATCACGGGAAGTAGACAGGAAGGAGGAAATGGACATGTTTTTCAGGAACATGGAGATACCGGCCCTCATAGCAGGGGATAGAGAGGGAATGGAAGCCTTAATAACTCTAGAGGAATTACAACAAGCATTGGCTGCGATGGCCAATCAAAAATCTCCTGGGCCAGACAGACTCCCAATGGAGATTTATAAATATTATGGAAAAGTACTGCTTCTGGAGTTACTCAAGGCTTTAAACTGGGCAATGGTGGAGGGGAAACTGCCCAATTCAATAACAGAGGCCACTATAATTTTGCTGCACAAAGAGGGGAAAGACCCGTTAGATACATCATCATATAGACCAATCTCCTTGCTGTGTACTGATGCCAAAATATTGGCAAAGGTACTGGCAGCCAGGTTGAATAAAATTATCTATAAACTCATACATCCAGACCAAACAGGGTTCACCCCTAAATAGGTCTATCCGTACGAATATAAGAAGAGTATATCTGAACCTGCACACCCCGA
This sequence comes from Rana muscosa, assembly GCA_029206835.1. Taxonomy (NCBI): domain Eukaryota; kingdom Metazoa; phylum Chordata; class Amphibia; order Anura; family Ranidae; genus Rana; species Rana muscosa. Next base: position 150,529,546 of record CM055117.1, read on the forward strand.
CAGAGAATATGGGATCAAGAGCCTTTATGTCCCTGGATGTAATCAGGGCTTTTGATAGCCTGGAGTGGGGCTATCTCTGGCGGGTTCTGCGGGAATATGGGTTTGGCCCTTCTTTTATAAGGTGGACAAAAATATTGTATTATGGCCCAAGCGCTAAAATTAAAGTTAATAATAAATATTCGGAAAAGATTCAATTGGAAAGGGGGACGAGACAGGGGTGCCAGTTGTCGCCCCTGCTCTTCGCCCTTGCGATGGAGCCACTGGCAATAGTAATTATATCATGCACAGGTATGAAAGGATTTCTAAGGAAAACAGGGGAGGAAAAGATCCCCTTGTATGTGGATGACGTCCTCCTTTTTCTAGGGGATACGGAACAATCCCTCAGACAGGTAATGAACATAGTGGACGGGTTCGGTAGAGATACGGGACTAGTTGTAAACTGTGAGAAGTCTGCACTTCTACCGGTGGATCCTCTTAGGAGCTCCATAATGCCCAAAATGCCCGAACTGGAAGTCGTAGCAACAATTAAATATTTAGGCATATATTTGACGAAAGACCCTAATCAATATATAGCTAATAACTAGGCTTGTGCAATTTGTTTAGTAACGAATCGAAATTCGTCCGAATTTAGCAACTTTCGGACATTCGTAAGCATTAGAATTTCTGAACAAAGCAATTACGAATAAAACCGAATCCGAAATAAATTATATCGCAAATAGCGAATGCCCGAATGTTTTCGGCATAATTCGTTATGAAAAAAGTTACGAACTTACGAATCCATTCGAAGCACAATAACACTCTGCTCTGCTCTCTGCTCCTCCCTCACCGTGCTGAACTCCCTCTCAAAATTCTGTACAGGGGCGGAGGCTATAGCCGCATGTAAAAAACAAAAGTAAAATACGAGATTTCGAATCCATTCGAAGCACAATAACACTCTGCTCTGCTCTCTGCTTCTCCCTCACCGTGCTGAACTCCCTCTCAAAACGGTGTACAGGGGCGGAGGCTATAGCCGCATGTAAAAAACGAAAGTAAAATACGAGATTTCAAATCCATTCGAAGCACAATAACACTCTGCTCTGCTCTCTGCTTCTCCCTCACCGTGCTGAACTCCCTCTCAAAATGGTGTACAGGGGCGGAGGCTGTAGCCGCATGTAAAAAACGAAAGTAAAATACGAGATTTCGAATCCTTACAAATAACCGCTATGTATTTAGAAAAGTACAAATCCATTTGAAGCACATTAGGCATAATAGGCAGCGTAGTTGTGAGAGAGACACAGAAAATTACGAATCAACAAACCCAAAAAAAGTTACGAAAGTAGGAGTTGTGTCCAGAATCAACGAAAAACAATGTACTCTACCGAAAGTACAAATTATAAATCAACTAAAAATAATACTTACATTAATAGGAATCATTCCGATTCAACGAAAAATGTCACTTGTGAAAATACAAATTAGTCAGAACACGAAAAATCCCGTCTAGCAAAATTCCGAACAATTACGAATCAACAGGACCGAAAAGAAACGAACCGAAACGAAACAATTTTTTCCGTTGTGCACAAGAAACGACCCGAAACTAAACAAATGTTTCCATTGTGCACAAGTCTACTAATAACATAATCCCTCTTTTGGTTAAATTTAAACGTAAAATTGATATTTGGAGCCGGATGCCCTTGACAGTAGTGGGGATGTACAAGGGACACACCATCGGCCTCCTCTCCCTGACAGGACGTGTTACACACAGAGATCCACGTCCCTGGGTCTGTGACTGCCGATCGCGGGCACCTGGCGGACATCGCGGCCGCCAGGCACGCGCATCGGCACCCGAGTGACGCGGCCGGCGTGCGCGCGCCCCCCAGCGACCGGAGGCCCGAGGACGTCAAAAGACGGCCTCCCGGACCTGTAGAGCCACCTTGTGGCCGTCATTCGACAATGGCCCGGGTCCCAAGTGGTTAATATATAGTTTACTTTTTTTGTGCTCAATGCATAAAAATGGTTCTAAAGGCAGAAGTTTTTTTTTTATCTTAATGCATTCAGATACAAAACCTTTTCAGTCCCATAAACAAATAATGTCAGATTGTGTTATTTAAGCTGAATGTTATTACCCTAAGGGTCCTTTCACACGGGGCGGATCCGTGCAGATCCGCCCCGTGAAGCTCCGCTTGCTCAGCGGGGATCGCTCCGTTGATCCCCGCTGAGCCGACGGATGACTGGGCGGTCCCCGCACACTGTGCAGGGACCGCCCTGTCAGAGCACCGCTCTCCCCTATGGGGAATCGGATGACGACGGACCGTAGAGTCCGTTGTCATCCGATCCGCTCCGCCGACGGAAGGAAAAATAGGGTTTTCCTCCGTCACACTTTGGCGGAGCGGAGCGGATGTCAGCGGACATGTCTCCGCTGACATCCGTGCCTCCATAGGGGTACATGGAGGATCCGTTTCAGGTCCGCCTAAAAAACTGACAGGCGGACCTGAACGGACCTCCGTGTGAAAGGGGCCTAACTGTGATAAAGCATGGCCGTTTAAATATCTACATGTACTTGTCATCTCGTGTGCATCTGTCAATAAAAAGATAATTAAAAAAACAAAATAAAACCCTGGATGTGCAGCAGCCCCCCTCAAACTTACTCAAGCCCCATCTCAATCCAGCGATGTTGCATGAGAGACTCTCCCCCGATTTGCTGAGATACAGCAGTGGGCGCCATTGGCTCCTGCTGCTGTCAAAGTCAATGAGCCAATAAAGAGAGAGAGGGGGTGTGGCCAAGCCACAGCTACGTGTTTGAATGGACACACAGAGCAGTGGCTCGGCTCAGGTGCCCCCATAGCAAGCTGCATGTTGTAAAGGCATTCGGCAGGGGGGAGGGGCCAGGAGCGCTGGCTAGGGACCAGAGAAGAGGAGGATCTGGCCTACCCTGTGCAAAACAACTGTACAGAGCAGGTAAGTATAACATGTTTGTTATTTTTAAACACAGTGGGTATAGAAAAGAATAATTGCCCTTTAAAAAAAATAATTGTGTTGCTTTACAGCCTGAAATGAAGACAGACACAGCTTTTGTTTTATGCAGCTGTATTTATTAGTGCAAATTGTAACATCCAAGTGAAAGATATAACACCAACATATCAGAAAAAGTTGGAAAAGGATCACCCCCCCCCCCCCCCCCATGTCAGTATTTTGTTGAACCACCTTTAGGCTGGGTTTACACTATTGCGAATTGGATGCGGGTTCACTGCATCCAGTTCGCAAGAGCGGGAGATTTTGAACAGCTCTCTATGGAGCCGGTTCACATATCTCCACTGTGGCTCCGGTGTAAATTTGCGTTTTTTGGTCTGTTTCAGGTCCGAATTCAGCCAAATATTCATGCTGAAATCAGAACTGAAACGATGACTACAGCCTTTCTCTACTAACTTTGCACATCTAGATTTTGCAATGTTTGCCCCCTCTTTTTTGCAGAACTGCTCAAGTTCAGTTACATTTGATGGTGACTGTTTGTGGACTGCAGTCTTCAAGTCATTCCACAGATTTTCAATGGGGTTTAAGTATGGGCTCTGACTAGGCCATGCAAGGACATTCACCTTTTTCTCCTTCAAACACTGTGTGGTCATTTTTGCTGTGTACCTTTGGTCATTGTCATGTTGGAAGGTAAACCTTCTTCCCATTGACTAGCAGAGGGCAGCAGATTTTCCTCAAGAATCTGATGGTATTTTGTCCTATCCATTTTTCCTTCTATCCTGACAAGTGCTCCAGCCCCTTGCTGCAGAGAAACACCCCCATTACAGGATATTACCACCTCCACGCTTTACTGTAGGAATGGTGTTATTTGAATGGTGAGCTGTATTGGATTTCTGCCAGATATATTGTTTGGTGTTGAGGCCAAATAATTAAATTTTAGTCTCATCTGGCCATAACACCTTTTTCCATGTGGCCTCAGAATCTTCAAGGTGCATTTTGGCAAAGCTCAGCTGTGACTGCATGTGGCCTTTCTTAAGGAGTGGCGTTTTTCTTGCAACCCTCCCATACAAGCCACATTTGAGGAGAATTTGTGATATTGTTGTCACGTGCACACAATGACCTCTCTGTGTCATAAAATCCTTCAACTGCTTCAGAGTTGCTGTAGGCCTCTTGGTAGCCTCTCTGACCAGTTTCCTTCTGGCCCCTTCATCTAGTTTGGAGGGACCTCCTGATCCAGGGAGGGTCTGTGTTGTACCAAATACCTTCCAGTTCTTAATAATAGACTTTACTGTGCTTCTAGGCATTGATAAAGCCTTTAAGGTTGTTTTTTTTTGTATACATCTCCTGACTTGTGCCTGTCTACAACTTTTTTAGTAAATGTATTTTTATTGATTTTTAACACTTACACATTAAACCAACAGCAGCCGACTCGGCACAACGCCAAGTCGGTAATAGGCCAACATGGCCCACACAAACATATACAGGCAATAAACATGTCCCGTCTATCTAATATTAGCGCTTCCTAACAGGTAGAAACAAAGAAAACCTTCCCCCTCCCTCTCTTTGCTCAGTTCCCACTCCCCTTCCCCATGAGACTTCCGGATCAATTAAACTTGCCCCACCGGGGGGCGTGGCCAAGATGGCGCTGTGAGCGGCTGCTTTTACTGAGGGCTCCGCTGCTTTCAGCTTCTTACCCGGATCCTGAGCAGTTAGAGGCCGATTCATCCACCCCTGCTGACTGGGGGAGTGGGGCGCAATAGAGAGGGGAGCGAGGCAGTCCTCCTGACGGCTGCTAACCCCTCCACAAGCGAATTCCGGCTCCTCCGCGTGTAACTAGGCCGCGGCCGCGGTCTTTCCTGGCGGCGTTCGGGGGTCCGGATCGGGCCGGAGCTGCGCTGAGGCCCCCTGCAATTCGGATTGGTGCACTGGCGACGGCTGTGGGCGACGGAGGTAGTGGGGGACACATCGGTTGCTGCTCACTCCCCCGTCCATCCTGCATCCGGGCCCGCTCGCGCTGCTAGGCCGCAGCCGCGGACTTTCCTGGAGGACATCGGAGCTCCGGAGCGGAGCAGAGGAGCGCTGCGGCCCCCTGCACATGAGAGAGGAGGGCTGACGCGGGCTGTGGGCGGCTGGACAGAGGTGGACACACTGACTGCTGACCCATCCATCCATCCATCAATCCTGCGTCCAGGCCCGCTCGACCTGCTAGGCCGCAGCCGGGGCCTTTCCTGGCGGTCCAACCGGGCCCCTCTCCCCCCCCCCCTTCTCCTCTTGTGACTCTCCAGGGGGAACACGGGGGAACCCCTAAAGCCGCCAACTATATATTCAGGGCACGGTGCGCACCCTGAATGCGGCGCCGGAGCTCGGGTGCAAGGTCCAACAAAGGGGGCAGAAAACTAACTTTTCAACCGTTACCGGACCCCCCTCCAACGCCCGCTGATCTCCCGGTGCAAAGCCGTACCACCCGGAGCTCCCACAAGGCCTCACAGATAGGCCCCATGGACTCGGCTGAAGCCCGACCGCCCTGGCTGGCGGAAGTCATGGCGGCCATTGCCACATGCCAGTCCACCTTAACCACAAAAATAGAGGCCGTCCAGATGGACGTAGGCCTTATCCGCCAGGACATGGACAAGCTTAGGACCAGGATGGCGGAGACCGAGCAGAGAGTTAGTAACACTGAAGATGTGGTCGCAGAACAGGGCGCAGCGCTCCGCACTCTCCAAACCAAAGTCAAAGCCCTTGAATATAGAGCCGAGGACGCCGAAAACAGAAACCGGCGCAACAACCTCTGCATTGTCGGTCTACCCGAGGGGGTAGAGGGGAGTGACCCTATAGGCTTTATAGAGGGTATGCTGCGTACCCTCCTCCCCGAGGTTCGCATGTCACCCCAATATGTGGTGGAAAGGGCGCACCGCATTCCTCCTAAGCCGGGACCTCCTGGAACCCCGCCGCGAACCTTCATCCTCCGCCTGCTCAACTTCCGGGATCGGGACGAAGTTCTCCGTGCCTCCAGGCTCGTGGGCGACCTACGATTCCAGAACGTCAAGCTGATGGTCTTCCCCGATTATTCGGTAGAAACACAGAAGCTCAGGAAGTCGTTCGACCAGGTCAAGGCGACTCTGAGGGCGCGCAACATCCGTTACAGCATCCTTTTCCCGGCCCGTCTGAGAGTACAGGACGGGGAGTCGACCCGCTTCTTCACTAATCCCAGGGAGGTGTCTGTCTGGTTGGAGTCGCTGCCGCGGGCCTGCTGATTGGACGCATGGTATGTACTATTTGATACCACCCTTGTTTTGAATTTGCCTATATCGGTGGGGCCGGCGGACTAGCCCCCTGGACGGAGCTCTCACACCTGTTGTTGCACCTGTTGTGTCCGGCTAATCCCCTTGGTGTGTGCAGCTCCGATGGTGACGGCTGGCCCCCGCCGATGTGGGAACCCAAGTTAGCGCCCCTGACGTGATCAGGAGAACACTCCTTTTTCCCCTTTTTTTGGGTCTTTTTATCCCCCCGTGTGACACTGGGGACCATACCACGTTTACTCCCTTGTCACTGGATCGACTGTACTGTTGGGACGCGTTCCTGTCCGCTTCCATCCTCCTGAACCCCTGTCCCTTACAGCTTGTTGCATTACCAGCGGAAGTCTCGCACTTAGAGAGTCGCTCAGACAGTTGCTCGGCCCCCCCCAGAATTTATCCGGGGGGCTGAGTTCGCCTCTTGCACGGAACCCCCTTTGCAGCCGGCGAGCTGTTATTGTTTGGGATGGATACCGTCCTCAGTTTTAGGGGGTTGGGTGGGGTGGGGGGTGATGATTGTTGCCCTACTGGGGCTATTTTTCTTGTTCTGATCTGTTTTTTTCTTTTTGTTGTTTTTGTTTTCATTATGTTTTTGCTTTACATTCAAAACGTTGATACTTCAGCATTGCTCTGTTTCCAGATGTGTACATCCTGGGTCTGGGGGTCAGGTCCGGGAGTCATGCGGTGTCATCCTGTCCCCCCTATCAATCTGACGGTCCATGTCAGCAGTTAATATCCTATTGTGGAACACCAGGGGGTTGAATTCCCCGACCAAACGCTCCCTGGTGTTCCAATTTATTAAGTCTTATAACCCGCATATTTGTGTCCTACAGGAAACGCACCTCATGGGGAGTAGAATTCTCTCACTTAAAAAGCCATGGGTGGGCCACCACTATCACTCTACCTATTCTAGCTTTTCTAGAGGGGTCAGTATACTTGTGTTAAAGTCCCTCCCGTTCCGGCTCCTAGACCTGATTCTCGATCCTGATGGTAGATACGTCATAATTCATGCCGTGATTCATTCGCTGACCTGGACCATAGTGGGTCTATATCTTCCCCCGCCAGCCTCCCTGTTGCTGCTGAACCACATAACGAGCAGGGTGGCCGAGTTCACCTCTGATAATACTGTGTTTTTGGGGGATTTTAACTTGGTCCCCGATCCAGATATGGATCGCCTGACGCCTGGAGGTCGACACTACTCTGGGTTGGCTGACTGGGCTGATGTCTATGGACTGACGGACGTGTGGAGGTGGAAACATCCTCGGGACTTGGCCTACACCTGCCACTCGGCCTCCCACAGGACGTTCTCCCGCATAGATCTGGTATATGCGGGCAGACCGGTCCTGCAAAGGGTTACGGATGTGCGGATCCTGCCTAGGGGGATCTCAGATCACGCACCATTGCTTTTGGCGCTGGATTCCTCTAGGGGCCATCCTGTTCGCCTGTGGAGACTGTCCAGGTTTTGGATCGCAGACACCTCTATGGACGACCAGTTCAAAAATGAATTGACCGGTTATTGGGCGGACAATGAGGGCACGGCGGGGACCGGGACTGTATGGGATGCCTTTAAAGCCTCCATGAGAGGACACTACCAGACCATTATTGCCAGAGTTCGTAGGGAACACAGCGCAGACTTAGTGAGGGTGGAAAGGGAGGCTGCCAGTGCAGAGGAGACCTTTATTAGGACCCGTGACCCCCAACACTATGCCTACCTGCAGCTCCTGACGGGGGAGGTCCTTGGTATCCGTACCTCACTTACCCAAAAAAAGCTACTCGCTCAGTCCCATAGGATTTTTGAACAGGGGGAGAGGTCGGGTAGGATGCTGGCTTGGCTTTCCAGGGAGCAGGAGGGGGGGTTAGTGTCTCCCATATTACGGGCTCAGTGCTTTGCCGACTTCTATCGTGCACTCTATGGCTCAAGGGTGGATTATGGTGATGAGGACCTGGTGAAGTATTTGGGAGACATTGACATTCCGGTCCTTACGGCGACCTACCGTGAGCGACTCGACGCCCCTGTCACGGTGCAGGAGATCCAGCGGGCCCTTAAATCTATGCAATCTGGCAAGACGCCCGGGCCTGATGGAATTCCTGTAGAGTTCTACAAACCCTATGCAGACGAACTAGTGCCCAGACTTCATTCCCTATTCGCGGTGTCCGCGCAGCAGGGAGAGCTCCCTGTTTCCATGGGTGAGGCGGTCATAGTGGTGATCCCGAAGCCGGGGAAGGACCCTTCCCTCTGTTCCTCGTATCGCCCTATCTCGTTGCTGAACGTTGATGCGAAGATCCTGGCCAAGATCTTGGCAACAAGACTGAACTCTGTCATTACTGCCCTGGTACACTCGGATCAAACAGGCTTTATGCCGGGTAGGGGAACGGATATTAACATTAGACGCCTCCTCACCCACATTGATGGGGCTGGTGAGGGGTCGACGGGAGTGGTGGCCTCACTTGACGCAGAGAAGGCCTTCGACTCTGTAGAGTGGGGCTACCTCTGGGGGGTGCTCGACAGCTTCGGGTTTGGGCCAGGCTTCCTGAAATGGGTACGCGTGTTATATAGCTCCCCATCTGCTAGAATTCGGACCAACGGCTGCCTATCAGACGTCTTCCCCTTGGGTCGCGGCACGAGACAGGGGTGCCCCCTCTCCCCGGGTTTATTTGCCCTTGCTATGGAACCACTGGCCATCCTGTTGAGAGCTGAGACGAGGGTCCGGGGATTGAAAATAGGCCCAATTGAAGAAAAGCTGTCTCTGTATGCGGATGATGCCCTGCTATACCTGGCGGACGCCTCTTCATCCCTGCAGGTGGCTTTAGATCTGATTGATCAATTTGGGGGCTACTCCGGTATTCGCATCAACTGGGACAAATCGGTCTTGTTTCCCCTATGTCCCTCGGCCCCGCGTCCCACGACACGAACGCGGCTCAGGTGGGTGGACGAGTTTACATACCTGGGCATCAAGGTTAGCAGTAAGATTGGTGACTACGTTGGCAAAAACATACAACCACTCATGACCCAACTAGTGACCAAGTGCGCGGTGTGGCGGTCCCTCCCTCTGACGCCAGTGGGTAGAGTCAACCTTTTGAAGATGGTCTTTCTCCCGAAATTCCTGTACTTCTTTCGCAATACCCCCTCGTATATCCCTAGGTCTTTCTTCCGGAGGTTGGACAGCCTGCTGATCTCTTTTGTCTGGGCTGGGAGACCCCCCCGGGTGGCGAGGAAGACCTTGTATTTGTCTTTGTCAGGAGGTGGACTGGCGCTCCCTAATTTTTTGCTTTACTACTGGGCAGCTGTTCTGGTTACGGTGAGATGGTGGTTCTCCCAGCCTAGACAAAATCCGGCGGTCACACTTGAGGCGGCTATTGTAGGCTCTTATGCGGCCTTGAGCAATCTACCGTTTCGTGGCCTCAGGGCCAGCCCCTGTATGACGACCCTCATGCGGACCACAGTTAAGGTCTGGCAGGAGGCTCGACTAATGTACCGGCGACCCAACTTGGTATCCCCGCATATGCCCTTGTGGGCTAACCCTATGCTGCCTCACATGAATAGTATCCCAGATCCATCCCTGTGGGCGAAAAAGGGAATCGTTACTCTGAAACATATAGTGAAAGCGGGTACGATTATGCCTTTCCAAGAACTCAGGCAGGCGTATCTCCTGCCGGTCTCTTTCCAATTTAGGTACTGGCAGCTGAGACATGCTTTTGAGGCCCAATTCCCAGAGCCTATAACCCTGGAGTCAGACTCTATTGAGCGACTCTTATCCTCCGCCCTCATGGACCGCCCCCTCTCGTCCCTCTACCTGTACCTCACAGTACAGTATGATGCCAAGCTTACTAAGCCGTGGGAGGAATGGAGGGCTGATATTCCGTCACTGGACGAGGAGGAGTGGAGGGATTGCCTCGCATCTTATATCCCTGTTATGATAGCTGCAAAGGATAGGTTTATACAATTTAAATTTCTCCACAGAGCCTACTACACCCCGCAGAGGCTGGCACGTATTTACCCGCAGCGAGATCCTAATTGTCAGAGATGCAGGCAGGAGATAGGTACGTTTTGGCACATGGTCTGGTCGTGTCCGAAACTCCAGCCCTATTGGGTGGATGTGGCTTCCAGACTGACGGACGTGACTAGCTTAAATGTGCCGACTGACCCCAAGATCCTACTGCTGAATCATATGGAGGACGTGGAAGGGGATAGATATTGTAAACTCTGTCTGACCTTCTCACTATTTTATGCTAGGAGGGAAATCCTGCTCAAGTGGAAATCTGAGGACCCCCCCACATGCGCCACCTGGCAGCGCTCAGTCGACTCAGTACTTTCTCTATATAAATTGACTTATGAGAGTAGACAGTGCCCCGCGAAGTTCGACAAAATTTGGTCTTCATGGCAGACCACTCGCTCTGACTTGGAACCTCCCCCTGGGTGTGACTGACTGGGCTGTTTGTTGGGGATGGCTTCCCCCCCCCCCTACCCCTCTTGGTCCCTGGACTTTACTGCTACTCAGGGTTGTTGTGTGGCCGGGGAGGGGTGAACTAGAGTCGTTTTATGCACGACCGGGGTTGGGCCAATGTTTGTTGATTATTTGCATTTAGCAACGAATGAGAGGGGTGTGATCCCCCGGATGTGACGCATTATCCTGTTTGTTTGCTCTGCACTGGAGGATGTGCTATTTACTGGTTGTATTGTAATGCTGATTTGTCTAATAAAAACTCTCTGTTAAAAAAAAACAAAAAAACTTGCCCCACCGCCCACTTCAATCAAGGACTTAAGGGTGATGCCCCATATCTCCTAACAGTGCCTTCTTAGCGATAGTGTTCAAACATACAAGGTAGTTTATCTCTAAAACCAGGCGTTAACCTACAGTCAGGTCCGATTTATACCATGCCTGCCACACCCTGTCAAATTTTTTCCCACAGCCCCTAGATAAGTACGTTGCTTTATAATATGGCATCATAGCGTTGACTAGGCCTTTCCAGAAGCGCAAATAAGGTGCCCCTGGCTTGCGCCACTGCAATAAAGTGGCTTTCCTCCAGTAAAACAGCAGAATGTTGAGCAAGATCCTATGAGCCCTAGACGGGGCCACATCTTCAACCAATCCTAGAAGACACACTCTAACCGTCATTGGGACCGGAACCATCAGAACCTCTGAGATACAGGAGGTGACCTCAAACCAAAATAGTTTGACCTGAGGGCAGCTCCAGAACACATGCTCAGCAGCCGCCGGAGCAAATGTGCATCTCCAACACTCCACTGGCACTGATGGGTATATGGACGCCAACCTGGCTGGCGTATAATATATCCTGTGAAGGAACTTGTAATGAATTAGTCTATCCCTAGCTGCCACCAGGTGTTGGAATGGATGCGCCCACATGTCATCCCAGTCCTCCCCCTGGATGTCCGGGACCTCCGTCTCCCACCGTTCCCTGCATTTGCGTACCACTTCAGGACGCGTCGTAAACATTTTCTTATATGAAACCGAGAGTGTCTTAGGAAGGTCCTCTGTTGTCAGCAAATTCTCCAAGTCTGAGGGGAAGGATTCTATGGTCATTGATTCAAATTGTGCTCTAAAAGCATGACGTAATTTAATGTAATGAAAAAATTGAGAGTTCGGCAGGTCGTGTCTGGCCCTAAGTTAGTCAAACGTCAGCAACTCCCCATTCATAGTAATATCCTTGAGCGTTTTGATTCCCCTGGTCGCCCAGCTCATGGGATCGTCAAAGGAGTAGAAATGTGACAATTTAGGATTCATCCACAGAGGGGTGGACGGAGAGAGACCCCGGTAATTAGGACAAGCCATACCAACCGCTTACCCCCATTCTTTGATCAAGGCCTTCATAGAAGCAGTAAGCGGAAGGTCCATCTTGACCCCTCAATGAATGGCCACCCGCAGGGTTTCGTATGAGCCCCAAATGTGCTGCCTCCAAAACCATGGCCGAATCCCCATCATCTGAAGTGAGCCACTGATAAACAAAGACCAATTGTCCAGCCAAATAGTATCTGCGCCAATCCGGCAGGGCCAACCCTCCATCCCCCCAGGGTTCCTGCAATACTTTTAATCCTATCCTAGGTGTTAGATTAAGGGGCATGTAGTCACCCACATCCGTTGTAGCCTGTCTACAACTTTATCCCAGAGACCTTTTGACAGTGCCTTGCCACCCATAGTTGATTGTTTGCTTCAGTTGCGCTACCAGGGACTGAAATAATCCAGGAAAATAGGATTTTTTACTCACCGTAAAATCCTTTTCTCTGAGTTCATGGACGGACACAGCTTCCTATTGACAAGTGGGTATTATCCTTCATTTAGGCGTGACTAGGCAGAAAACTTGTAGAAAGTTTTAACACACCACACCCTCTACAGCACCGCCCAGGGGGCGGACCCTCTGGGTATAATCCCTCTCTCTGCACCTCGCAGATCAGTTCGTCAAAAAGCAGTACAAACTTAAAACGAGGGGTGGGTGCTGTGTCCGTCCATGAACTCAGAGAAAAGGATTTTACGGTGAGTAAAAAATCCTATTTACTCTTTCGTTCATGGATGGACACAGCTTCCTATTGACAAGTGGGACGTCCCAAAGCAGTGTCAAAAACGAGGGGTGGGAACAGCATTAAAACAACTTCACCCCAAAACAAAACAGAGCTCCTCAACGGAGGAGTTGCAACTCTAAACAGCCGCCTGCAATACCTTGCGGCCGAAGGAAGCATCCGAAGTTGCACACACATCAACTTGTAAAGTTTAGTGAAAGTGTGAACGGATGAGCAGGTCGCCGCCTTACACACCTGGTGAAACAGATGCTTGATGCTCTCAGAGCTGGGACAGCATCCAAAAATACAACGTCGTCTCCTAGGATTCGACGGATGAAGACACAAGGATGGCAGTACAATGTCTTCCTTGAGATGGAAGGTCAAAACGACCTTAGGAAGAAAAGAAGGCTGCGTATGCAGCACCACCTATCCTTGTGGAAGATCAGATAAGGAGCCTTGCAAGACAAGGCTGCCATCTCAGAAAACCGTCTTAACTGACGTAAACCAAGAGGCACCTCTTGCCCTGGTCGAATGCGCCGGGAAAGCGAGGCGCCTGACCCTTTATGGGGTAAGCCTGATCACGATCTGTCGGATCCACCTAAAGATGGTGGTCGACGAGACCGCTGGGTCCTACTTGGGACCAGCCACCGAAACAAACAGTGAGTCTGGACACCGGAACGGAGCAGTACCAGACAAGCATACTCTCAGAGTTTGGACGACGTCCAAGAAATGCACCGTCGTCTCCTTAGGATTCGACGGATGAGGACACACGGATGGCAGTACAATGTCTCCCTTGAGATGGAAGGTCGAAACACGACCTTAGGAAGAAAAGAAGGCTGCGGACGCACCACCACCTTATCCTTGTGGAAGATCAGATAGGGAGGCTTGCATGACAAGGCTGCCCACTCAGAAACCCGTCTTACTGGCATAACAGCCATCAAAAGGACCACTTTCTGAGAAAGTGTGAACAAGGGAATCTCCCTGATGTTCTCAAACGGTGGTTTCTGAGGCACTTAGAGGCCATGCCGTTAAAGCCATTAACTGCAAGCAGGATGGCATATGGGACCCTGCGACAGCAAGTCCTCTCGTAGTGGTAGATGCCAAAAGGACGTCTGCTACACAAGCCCCACGGAGGTAGTGGAGGGTGGACCGGAAGGGCCGCCTGCCGAACCCACTGTACAAACATTCTCACTAGAGAGTGAGCCACCAGGGGTCGTTGAAAAAGACAGCCAGGGCAGACACCTGCCCCCTAATTGTACTTAAAAGTAAAATTTTTGGCCCGTTCCCTGCTGAGAACAGCAGGACTCTGGAACCAAATAAGTACGCGGATGCCACCTCATTTCCTCACAAATGGATATGCAGGTCTTCCAAGTGCGATGGTAATCTTCCTAGGGGATGATTTCCGAGCACTCCTCATGGTAGATATCACTGAGTCTGACAGGCCCCGGTCTCTTAGCACCTGGCCGTTAAGCCAGTGGCTGTAAAAAAACAGGATGGCGTCTGGGACCTTGCGACAGCAGGTCCTTCTTAGCGGTAGATGTCAAAAGGCGTCTGCTACCAGACGCACTAGATCGGCGTACTATGGACTCCGAGCAATTGGGACCATTTTAATCCTCTCTGCCTCCAGTCTGTGAAGCAGATGAGGAAGGAGCTTCCGAGGAGGAAAGGCATAGATTAGCCGGTACTGACACCACAGTGCCATCAACGCATCTGTCGTGTTTGCCCATGGGTCTCTTGACCTGGCCACAAATCTCAATACCTTCTGATTGAGTTGAGAAGCCAGAAGATATATACGACTGGCGTGCTTCCCCTCTGGTAAAGGAGCTGAAACGCCTCCGGGTGTAAAGACCATTCTCCTTGGTCCAGCATCTGGCAACTCAGGTAGTTCGCCTGCTAGTTTCCCACACACGGAATGTATACGGCTGACAGGCCTGGTATGCTCCTTTCTGCCCCCCTTAGGAGGTGAGCGACCTCCGATGCTGCAGCAGAGCTGCTTGTTCCTCCTAGAAGATTGACATACGCCACCACTGTGGTGTGTGTCTGACTGGATTCTGACTGGACGCCCTTGTAGCCTCTGAGACCATGTGGAGAGGCAAAGCCAGATCGCCCGGATTTTAGGCAAAATGATCTACAAGTGGGATTCCTCCGGAGTCCAGCGACCCAGGTAGACTGAGCTCCTCAGACTCCTCTGCAACCGGGAAAACAGGCGTCCACCGTGACCCCATCCAGTAAAAAGGAAGGAACGACTTCCCCGACAGAAATGCCGGTGATGTCGGCCACCAACTAGGGAGGTCCTGATTAGGTTGCTCACCCGGATTTTGATAATCCAGGGATGAAGGGCAATTGACCCTTCAGGACAGAGTTACCTTTTGTAACACTCACATGTGAAATAGTGCCTATGGTACCGCCTTGAAGGGGGCTACCATGAGGCCCAGGACTCGCCTGCAAAAGTGGCGTGACAACCCTCTTTGGGATGTTAACTGCCGCACCGCAGCCTGAAGGGTCTGCAACTTTCCCATAGGGAGAAAAAAACTTTTGCCTCTGAGGAGTCCAGAATCAACCCTAGATACACTAGGAGTTGGGATGGTACCAATACTGACTTCTGAGTGTTCAGCACCCAACCAAGTATCGGCGGGTCTGACAGGTTATAGACATGCTCACTTCTAATTTTGAGCGATGCTACGCTGTCTTAGTAGGGCCAGAATCAGGGCAAGCACCTTGGTGAACACCCTTAGTGCCGATGCCAGGCCAAAGGGGAGAGCCACCATTGGTAGTGGTCTTCCCCGGCCGCCAACGCAGACATCTCTGATGCCTGGTGCATATGGAGACATGCAAGCATGCATCCTTGATGATCAAGGATGCCGGAAAATCCCCCGGATGGAGAGCACCAACAAGAGAGCGAGCCAACTCCTTTCCGGAATCTTTGTACCTTCACAAAGCAGTTGAGGGTCCTGAGATCCAAGATTGGACGAACCCCCTCCTTCTTCAGCACTACGAACAGATTTGAGTAGAACCCCTGAACCCATTCCTGTACTAAGACAGGAAGGCCCACTCTGCGTATCAGCAGGTCTTGGACCGCCCCCTATAGGGCTTCCCGACAAGTCGGCTGAAGCTGGCGGTTTAGAGTGAAAAAATCTGTTCGGTAGGCAAGCAAGGTTGGGCTTGCGAACCCAGGGACGCTTCTGTCACTCAGCAGGCGCTTTATCGGCCTGGGTTATTTACCTGCCGCACTAGGCGGACGAAAGTACCGCTTGTGCGCGGTGGAGGAGGCCCTTGCCTATGGCGTGGCTCCTTACCTTTTTTGGATTGCGGAAGCAACGTGCTCTTACCTCCTGTGGCATCTTTAATGATGTCATCCAGAGAGGCCCCAAAAAGTCTGTTGCCTTAAAAGGGCAGATCCAACAGGGCCTTCTTGGAAGATTGGTCTGCAGACTAGCACCTTAGCCAGATCAGGCGGGGTAACGCCACTGCATAAACCGAGGCCCAAGATAGCAAGGGAATAGTATCCATGTCTGACTCGCAGACAGACTTAAGGCCCTGTACCAACTGGTCGGCTAGAGCTACCTTGTTCGGAGGAGTCTGCCGTGCTTTTAACCCCTGGAGTAGCATCTTTGCCTACTCAGTAAGTGTCTGAGACATCAGAAAACCCACGCCAGTGCTGGACGCACCACTGAGCCCCCCACTGTGTATAGGTAGCGAGTGTCCCTGAAGACAGGAGCCCCTTCCACTGAAATCATGGTAACTTGTTAAGTCTGGACACGGGGGGGGGACTATCGGGGGAGAGGTAAATTTTTTCAGGAAACTCTCCTCAAGGGCTAACGAACCGCAAATTTTTTGGGGGTGCAAAAAACCTCAGTGGGTTTACCCACTCCTTGTACAAAGCTTATCAAGATAAGACACACAAGGAAACACCTTAGCATTGCGGGCTGGTTTACGGAACCCAAAGGGGACCGGTGTTTCTGCTGCTTCTGCAGCATTCTCCAATTTTGCAGTGATAAGGTCAGATACCAAAGCCTTTCCGCGTGCTGACCTGGACTTGGAGTCATTCTCACTGTCCGACCGGTCACGGTCTGCAGTCTCTGATACATCAGAATCCGGGCCCTGAGCCACAGCCGGGCCTGGTTCTGCATCAGAATTATCCCCAGAAGATGGCTGGGGACGGGGCGTTTACCACCCCCTGTGTTCCCATGTGCCGCTTCCACCTTGGCAACAAAGGCCTCCAGGGGCACCAGCTGCCAACTCAGGTGTTTCTGGGAAAAAGACGTCATGCTGACCCACAGGGACTCCAGGCAAGGTATCAATAGGCCACCCTCCTAGCTGCCACAGAGATGCAGGGTCAAAGGACTCACCACCCTTAGAACGGTACCGCTATTGCTGCAGTCTGCTCCTGCCTGAGATGCTCTCCCACCGCTGTCTGTGTCAGTCTGATCCTTATCAGCATGTCTCTATGATTTTGCGCCAGTGAAATGCACCCTAGAGACCGAGACTTCCGCAAAATGGCCGCCAAGCGGCCGTACTGAAACCAGTGTGGGCCCTAAGAAAATGGCTGCCGAGCCATCAATAGAGGCAAAAGCGGCCGCGGACCACAAAAAAATGGTGCCGGTAAATACATACAGGCGCGAACCACAAGAAAATGGCCGCCGAACAGTCAACAGAGGCCAAACAGGCGTGGACAAGAAAATGGCCACCGACAGCATGAAGGGAGAAAGCACACACAGGTAAGCAGCAAAATGAAATTTCTAATGACAGCCTACAGCGCAGTCCAACTCCAGATGGAGCACCCTAGGTGACCCCCAGCACCCAGCAACCAGCTTTAGCTCAGAGCCCAGGGAGGAGGGAAGGCAGGGAGAGAGGAAAGAAAGGGCCACAACCACTTACTTGATCTCTCCAGGAATGTCCAGCCAAGTCACCATGCCGAAGCAGGGGAGCTACTTACGTTTCCTGCATGGATTATGCTGGAAGACATTCCGGACAGATCATCTTCCGCGCACGGAGGTAACTGTCGGCCCGGCCTGCTGTGATTGAACCCTAGGGAACGATCATATGCCTGCCCTGGAGCGCGAAGCTCACTGGCCACACGTGGAGCGATGGGCATGTCGTGGAAAACCCAGCGCGTAGCTAGGGTCAGCACACGCTCGATGGCCGAAACTGGGGAGACTACAAGAATCTGGGATCCAGCCTGTCACCCAGTCGGCAGTTGATCAAAGATCGCAGGAAACAAAAACCAACGTAGAAAAAAATCCCCCGGACCAAAAGGCCCGAAGGGAGCCATGCTGTAGAGGGTGTGGTGTGTTAACACTTTCTACAAGTTTTCTGCCTAGTCACTCCTAAATGAAGGATAATACCCACTTGTCAATAGGAAGCTGTGTCCGTCCATGAACGAAAGAGTAAGGGCTCTTTCACACGGGGCGGATCCGTGAAGATCCGCCCGTGAAGCTCCGCTTGCTCAGCTGGGATCGCTCCGTTGATCCCCGCTGAGCCGGCGGATGACTGGGCGGTCCCCGCACACTGTGCAGGGACCGCCCTGTCAGAGCGCCGTTCTCCCCTATGGGGGATCGGATGATGACGGACCGTAGAGTCCATTGTTATCCGATCCGCTCCGCCAACTGAAGGAAAAATAGGGTTTTCCTCCGTCACACTTTGGCGGAGCGGAGCGGGACGGATATCAGCGGATATGTCACTGCTGACATCCGTGGCTCCATAGGGCTACATGGAGGATCCGTTCAGGTCCGCCTAAAAAACTGACAGGCGGACCTGAACGGACCCTCCGTGTGAAAGGGGCCTAAGCTCTTTTCATGCTAAGCTTATCAAAATGACCACAGCTGATCACAGTTGAAAGTCAAATAGATTTGTGCACCATTGAGAATATGATTAGCTACACCTGATTGAATTTACAAGTCATTTTTAGGAGGGGGTGGGGGGGGGTGATCCTTTTTCCAACTCAGCGATTCTGTTTTTGATTTTTTTTCTGACATGTTGGTGTTATATCTTTCACTTCTTGGATGTTATAAGTCGCACTGAGTAAATACAGTTGGATAAAACAAAAACTGTGCCTTGTCTTCATTTCAGGATGCAAAGCAACAAAATGTGAATATTTGACAGGAGGGTGATTCTTTTCTATACTCACCGTACACACCCATACATCGATACATAAATATACTGTACAATTACCCTATTACATTATTAACTTATTACCTTAAACCTTTAGCCTATTAACTAATACACATTCAATACCGAGTGTCATCTTGTCAGTAGTGTCCTTTTTTTATGGTACATTGATTACAAATACACAGTACCATGTCAGGAAAAAAAAATGAAAAACTATAGCTTGAAATGCAAAATGTACATGTAATAAAAACCTATAAAAAAGGGGGGCTTTTCATTTTTATGTGCGTGTGTGTTCAATTGCTGGGTTGCTCATTTGTGTGCGCGTTTACCTATTATTGTTGTTATTGTGTTTGAGTCTGGGTGTAGTTTTATTTGTGTAGGTTTTTTGTTTTGTTGAGTCTGGGTATAGTTTTATTTATGTGTAGGATTTTTTTTTTTTGTTGTTTCGTATTGGGTTTGTAGTGTCCATTTTATTTTCAGTTTTGTGGCCCTTTTTGGTTGTCTGTTTTGTTACATGGTGTGTTCTGCTCGGGTTTGGTTGTGTTTTTTTCCTGCGGGAAAGTGGAGAGCCTCTGTGGTGGCTGCCACTTCTTATTCTAGAATGATGGCTTTCTGAATGATATCGGCATCATGTGGTCGTGGCATTTAATGTGAATGCCATTTCGGCACAGTGGTTTGTCTGTCCAGGAGGTTTTTGGTTTATGATGGATGCTGCATTGCATTTATTAACTACCTGTTGATCACTCACAGTAAATATATTGCGAGCAGGTAAAGGCACAATCGCATACGTGACGGCCTTCTTCTGGCTTTGGGATGCGTTTCCGTATGCCCGCCGACCCATGCTGTGATTGGACACAGTAAGAGTTTGGCAGCAGATTTCAGGCAATGAGTTTGGCTAAAGTCAGCTAATCGGCTGTGTCCAATCACACACAACTGTGTGTGCATAGGAAAAGCGATCTGGCTGTTTCTTCATGGAGAAAAAACAGCCAGACCTGTTAGTAAAAACAGCACATATTACACTAGTACAGTGTCAGTGTATATTATCACAGAATATTTGTCACTAGCGACATCTGCGTCATTTCGTGACCCTCCCAGATAGTGTCCGTTAGCACCAGATTGTCTGCCACCCTATCACAGTCCCACTATAAGTTGCTGACTCCTCTGTGTCTTCTATACAGGTAACAAGCTGAGATTAGGTGCACTCTTTAGGCTGGGTTCACACTGGTCCGACAAACGCTCCGACATTGGGTGCTCATGTTGTGAAAATCAATGTTTCCCTATGAGAGCTGTCTTAACTGGTCCGACACAAGTCGGTCCGACTTTGAAAATGCTCCGTGCACTACTTTGGTATGACTTTGATTCTACTTCAGCCCATTGAATATCATTGAACTCGGATCAAAGTAGGATACTTGTCCTAACCATCCGACTTTTGACATCTGACATGGTGATTACAGCAGCAGTAAAAGGAATTGATCTCACACTGGGATTGTTTTGATTGGTCAAAGGACAAGTCAGACTATCACGAAGTTGGATCAAAGTAGTATCCTGTTCATTCAAGTCGGATTGATGTAGGACCAATGTAGGACCGTTGTAGGATAGATGTTGCAGAGCAAAGTAGGATGAAAGTCGTATGACTGTCGTGTAGTATCAGTGTGAACCCAGCCTCAGGCCGGGTTCACACTTGTGCGACACGACAGCCAACCTACTTTGGATCCGACTTTGCCCTGCGACATGAAGCCGACATACGTCCGACTTTCAATGAACGGGGATCCGACTTGGATCCCCGCCAATACCAGGCACTGTGTTTGGTATGAATCTTGAGGGGGAACTCCAGGCCAAATTTTAAATAAAAAAAACGGCATGGGTTCCCCTCCAGGAGCATACCAGGCCCTTCGGTCTGGTATGGATTTTAAGGGGAACCCCCTAAGCCGAAAAAACGGCGTGGGGATCCCCCTCAAAATCCAAACCAAACCCTTATCTGAGCACGCAACCTGGCAGGCCGCAGGAAAATAGGGGGGACGAGAGAGCGGCCCCCCTCCCTCCTGAACCGTACCAGGCCGCATGCCCTCAACATGGGGGGTTTGGTGCTTTGGGGCAGGGGGGCGACCTGCGGCCCCCCCACCCCAAAGCACCCTGCCCCCATGTTGATGAGGACAGGGCCTCTTCCAGACAACCCTGGCCGTTGTTTGTAGGGGTATGCGGGCGGGAGACTTTTCGGCATCAACATCGAAGAGGAGAAGAGGGAAGAAGGCGACGAAGAAGACCGGGCCACCGCTAGCAAAAGAGCTAGAAGAAGATAGCGGAAGCCCGGCAGAAGGAAGAAAGAAAGAACCGCAGAGCGCGGAGACGACACCGGAGACCCCCGAAGTCGGAAGAGACCCCCGGAGTTGGAAGAAGACCCCCGGAGTTGGAAGAAGACCCCCGGAGCTGTGTAATAAAATTACTTTAAAAACCTATGTAGTGTTTTTTTATTGACATTTTTTCCCCCCAGGTGAATGGGTAGGGGTATGATTTACCCCATACTCATTCACATAGGGTGGGGGGCTGGGATCTGGGGGCCCCCTTATTAAAGGGGCTCCCGGATTCCGATAAGCCCCCGCCCGCATACCCCGACAACCAACGGCCAGGGTTGTTGGGAAGAGACCCTGCCCTCATCAACATGGGGGCAGGGTGCTTTGGGGTGGAGGGGGCCGCAGGTCACCCCCCTGCCCCAAAGCACCAAAACCCCCATGTTGAGGGCATGCGGCCTGGTATGGTTCAGGAGGGAGGGGGGCCGCTCTCTCATCCCCCCCCCTCTTTTCCTGCGGCCTGCCAGGTTGCGTGCTCGGATAAGGGTCTGGTTTGGATTTTGAGGGGACCCCCACACAGTTTTTTCGGCTTAGGGGGTTCCCCTTAAAATCCATACCAGACCAAAGGACCTGGTGTGCTCTTGGAGGGGGAACCCATGCCGTTTTTTTATTTAAAATTTGGCGTGGAGTTCCCCCTCAAGATCACCAGAGCACGAGTCGCATGCCAAAGTCGGATCATGCAAGACTGCGGTCCGACTTTGATCCGACTTCAATGATAGTCAATGGGCTGAAGTAGGATCAAATTCAGACCAAAGTAGTACAGGGAGCATCTTCAAAGTCGGACCGACATGTGCCGGACCAGTTAAGACGGCTCCCATAGGGAAACATTCATTTTCACACGTCATGCGACATGAGCTCCCAATGTCGGAGCGTTTGTCGGACAAGTGTGAACCGGGCCTCAAGGGAGTGCTCCTAATTTGAGCTTGTTACCTGTATAAAAGACACCTGTCCACAGAAGCAATCAATTAGATTCTAATCTCTCCAACATTTTTTTTTTTTTTATTATATAGAAAGCCCATGGCGTGTGAAACACTCAAAAACTTCACCCAGTGCCAAAAAAATGTGCACACACTTAAAGAGGTGACACAAAAACGTGAAACAGGTGTACACAAGCCCTCTAAAATCAGAGAGCCTTGCCCTGAATCCCCCGGGGGGTTAGGCTCCAGACGGGGACAAGGGTACTTTACACTTGGTCCATCTGGCTGAAACCAGACGGACGCCTTTCTCTGGAGGGTCTGCCAAAACAGACCCACCCAAGTACTAGGTGGGTCTCCCCCGAAGGGAGACCCCATGAGAGAGGGCGAACTAAGCCAGAAGGCCATGTCCACCCCCTCCCAAGACTTTCAGGGCAGGCCCGAGGACCTACACCCTACCAGTCACACAGTGCAAAAACGTGACAAAAGGAATAAATAAAAGAAAGTGGAGGAGAAGGAAGTAGAGGAGAGTGAAAAGGTGGCCATTGTGCAATACAATGGCCAAGAATAAAAAATTCCTCCGGTCCCAGACAAAAGTCCCGGCCCAGGAGGCAGGTGAAAAAAAAAAGCGTGTAATATGGTGCAGTGACCGTGGTGCCATAAATCAAAGTGACCCTCACTCACAGTGTCTGTATGGCACCCCTGGACTGCCACTCCAGGGGCACATACACCATAGGCTCTGTTCCCTATCCGACCAGGTCAGTGCAACTGTAACGACTGCCCAAGTATGAAAGGGGTTAACGTCATTCAGATCTTCCCTCTCTCAGAACATGCTCCACTACCGATCCTCCACAGTCAGGCGACCACTTCCCATAGGAATAACGCTCCCAGAAGAACGAGACAACGCTCTGTATCTTTCCAAAATGAACTGCTTTATTATTGCAAAACATTACAACTTTTATATCCACAGAGAGAAGCTTCTGACCCTCCTCTCATCATACACCTCTGACCAGACCCAATTTACATGAGCCAATTAACTACAGTGAATGGCTCAGACACATGCCCTTTCTGTCTCCCAATCCTCATCTCTTAGAAGACAACAGCTAATCCCTTTACCTCTTAAAGGACTATGCATGACCTTTATATTCAGCAGACTGTCTGGCTGCCAGTGTACCATACCTATAATTACAGGCTTAACTCCCATTATCAAAAGACTTTACACAATAGAAACATAACGAAATTTCAATACACATCTCACAATGAAAGGATCTGTAGAATGTAAATCACCTCCCACCTCATCACAGCAATGATTACACAACCCCCACACACAGTATACATCCAATCTATATACAATATATATATACAGCATTGAATCTGATTAGCACAGATCATACAGGGGTTCTCATTCACCCTGTGCCCCTAATAGAGACACAGGGTGGTTTACACATAAGAGGCATTGGGGAAGCTAAAGAAAGGGTATCTCATACTTTCTAGGAGATTCTGGGTTCCCCGGGCCCTCCCGTTACAGCAACCCTCTGTCCCTGCCAGACAGAGAGCCCTTCAAGGTTTAATGGATAATAAGGGAATAAGGGGAAGCACTCACACTGCCACATCCGTAATTACGTGAAAAATTGTTTGAAATTGCTTGAAAAGCAAAAACTAGGATCAGACTTTAGAGGCAACACACAGAGAATGGAGTAGAAAAAATATTTATACTTTAATGACAATGTTCAGAGTAAAAAAAACATACAGAAATGAAAAAACAGTATGGGGTAAGGTCCCTTGTACGTTTAAACATTGACGCGTTTCGCCGTGAGGCTTCGTCAGGACGGACTGGTAACAAGAGATTGTACAGGTGGGACAAATCTTATTGTCTGAAATGAGATACTGACATTAGAATACACACAGATAAAAATACATAAAATGTAACAAGTTTCATTATTGGACGTTGTGTATCCTCCAAATGCATCAACTTCAAGATCAGAACCAGGGCCAAAAAACACCAACAAAAAGTTGCACATAGCATTAGATGGCATACATCAAAAAATGTTTATATATGTACCTCGCATGAATCCAGCTAGTAAGGACTTTGTAAGAGTCAGGGGATTCCATAGATAGAATAGTGTGACATAAGCAGGCAGTATAAAGTTCTGGTAAAAAAATAAAATGTAAAACATAGAGAATCCCATTAGGACAAAATATACATGCACTTCTCTGTATTAGAGGTTTGTGTAGAGATCCTACCTGCAATTTTATGAGGAGTGACCTGTGACCACCCTAAGGGAGCATCCGATTAGGCAGGCAATAAATACCTCTGCATTTCCAAATCTACACGTCAGTAAGAAAGATATTAGGATTAGATCCAGATAATGTCGGAGAAGGAGGGGGGAGAGGGGGGGGTTTTAAATATAAATATAAATTACCAGGTTTGTCCGAGCCACCATAGACAACAGGGGTAAAAAGCATCCACATAATACTGGAGACAAAATAATGTCCACACCGCAGAAGAGGCACAATAAATTGCCTATTAGTAGAGCGAGTATGCCTATATGCATAAAAGCATGAAGGATCCTGGACATGGGAACAAATATGCGAACCTGTACCTGGGGGGGTGGGAAATGGAACTTTTTGCTAATGAAGAGCACAGTGATCTATTTGCCCATGTCCTGGGTTGGTTTTGCTTCATTGACGACATACTGCTCGATTTTTGCAAATGCTAAGTTTGAGCAGCTTCAACCTTAAATTTACGATGATATACAGTCAAAAGATGATTGCATATCTGGATATCTCAATCTACATCACAGATGAAGGTTTAGTTAAAACTACCCTCTATCGTAAACCTACAGCTGGGAACATTATTTTACATGCTGCAAGTTCCCACCCTGGATCGCTAATCCGCAGCATACCTTTTGGACAATATTTACATCCAAGACGGAACAGTTCGGACGATATAAAAATTTAAGGAAGAGGCTGACCTCCTGTATATACATCTCAATTCGAGAGGATACAGTAGGAACTGCCTTAAAAAGGCCTTTAACAAGGCTCTAATGAAACCTAGGAATATGATTCTTTCTAGGGCCCCCAAAAAAGCAATGACCGATCAATTTAGATTTATTACCACATACTCGGACCAGCACACCAAAGTCAGATCTATCATGCAGAAGCATTGGCACATTCTGGCCGCAGATCCTGTCATAAAGAAGTATATTGGTATAAATCCAGAAATTACATTTCGAAGGGCATGCTCAATTCGAGACCGCCTGGTACGAAGCAACTACCGCAGGAATACTGCGCAATCACAGGAACCACTTGGACTTTACAAATGTAGAAACTGTGAATACAGTACTGCAAACTGTTAATTGAGGGCCCCAAGATAACCCTCCCCAATGGCCAGATTCATGTTTTGAAACACCACATCACATGCCAGACCAAGGGGGTAATCTATATTATGTTTTGCTGCTGTGGGGCCTTTTATGTGGGAAAGACTATCCTATCCTTTTGGAAAAGTATTAAAGACCATGTGTACTATGCCACCAGTGGCCTCCTAAATACCACTATAGGCCACCATGTGGCATTCAAGCATAGGTATGAGCCACAGGTCTTTAGGGTTGCGGCCCTGGATCGGATAGTTGAGGACCCACGAGGTGGCAATTTCGACCAGAGGGTTTTGCAACGAGAGACAGAATGGGTATACAAGCTGAAGGCTACAAGCTATCCAGGCCTGAACAACATGGTGAGCTTTAAACCATTTCTATAAAAATAGTGTAAAAAATACCCACCTAGGATCACTTGGCAGATTCCCTCCTACACATACCATCCATTTCATATGGATTGTTAGTATGTAGTAATTCCCCATATGGCTCAGTCTCCTACACCTGCATCTCAAAAAACCTTTTGAACAATGTTTATAAATCTTTCTTTTTACCCTGCCTCTGGTGTTTCACCAAGTGCGGACACTATAAATGTGAATAATTTTACTATTCTGAGGTATTTTCTGGACAACATTCCCATATAGAGAAAGTGGATTGCAAAGGAACCCTATACATATATATATATATATACATGACATATGAGAATATGCGTCCAAGCAATAATTGTGTGATACACTACAATGAATGGAATGTTTTTTATTATATATTTGTTGGCTTTTATGCTGCCTAATGCATTCAATATCTCCTCTATCTGGCGCCATCTTGTGACCGATGTTGATATCGCCACCGCGCCTTTTACTTATGACCGGAGATTGTAGTATATTTACTATTATTTTTTCAGTTTATATTTTGTCCATCTCTTGTACCTCTTCCTATATGTGACGATACATGGCTCACTCTAATGTAGCCGTGATTATCTATTCTTTTTATGGTCTTTCAGGCACTATATTGACTTCTGGGAAACATATGAATGTTTACCCTTCCATGCAATGGAGTTTCTTTGACTTCCGCCAGCACTTGAACGCTGCTTCCTGGCGCACGTCACATACTGATGACGTCAGTGCGCTGGACGTCCTTTCCGGCGGCATTTCATTATAAAAACACCCCTATGTGCAATGTGCCCCTTGTGTACCGCGTGAGGCTGTCTCCCGGGGGTTACACTGCACATTCACACCGGATATGTAAGTACTTCTATCCTTTGTATGGCAATCTATTTTATGTCACTTTTCCCTTTGATCCTAACATCTCCTTATTATTTGTTCCCATGTCCAGACCTGAATCCTTCATGCTTTTATGCATATAGGCATACTCGCTCTACTAATGCAATTTATTGTGCCTCTTCTGCAGTGTGGACATTATTTTGTCTCCAGTATTATGTGGATGCTTTTTACCCCCGTTGTCTATGGTGGCTCAGACAAACCTGGTAATTTATATTTATATCTTTAAAAAAAAACTCCCCCTCCTTCTCCGACATGATCTGGATCTAATCCTAATATCTTTCTTACTGACGTGTAGATTTGGAAAAGCAGAGGTATTTATTGCCTGCCTAATCGGATGCTCCCTTAGGGTGGTCACAGGTCACTCTTCATAAAATTGCAGGTAGGATCTCTACACGAACCTCTAATACAGAGAAGTGCATGTATATTTTGTCCTAATGGGATTCTCTATGTTTTACATTTTATTTTTTTACCAGAACTTTATACTGCCTGCTTATGTCACACTATTCTATCTATGGAATCCCCTGACTCTTACAAAGTCCTTACTAGCTGGGATTCATGCGAGGTACATATATACACATTTTTTTTGATGTATGCTATGTGCAGCTTTTTGTTGGTGTTTTTTGGCCCTGGATCTGATCTTGAAGTTGATGCATTTGGAGGATACACAACGTTTTTAACCAATAATGAAACTTGTTACATTTTATGTATTTTTATCTGTGTGTATTCTAATGTCAGTATCTCATTTCAGACAATAAGATTTGTCCCACCTGTACAATCTCTTGTTACCAGTCCGTCCTGACAAAGCCTCACGGCGAAACTCGTCAACGTTTAGACGTACAAGGGACCTTACCCATACTGTATGTTTTTTTTTTACTCTGAACATTGTCAACATTTTTTATGTCATTAAAGTATAAATATTTTTTCGACTCCATTCTCTGTGTGTTGCCTCCTCACCATTGGATTTGCATCTGCCCTCCCCATTTAGAAGTAGCATAGCGCCTCCTCTGGCAACTGATAAGAACAGATACTACACTTGATCTTAGCCAAAAGGCCGAAAATGTCTGAGTGAGTGAATAACTTGTATAGCGCTACAATTGCAAACTAAATCGCTTCCACCATGACCAAGACAAAAGAGCTGTCCAAGGATGTCAGGGACAAGATTGTAAACCAACACAAGCCTGGAATGGACTACAAGACAATCGCCAAGCGGCTTGGTGAGAGAGTGACAACAGTTGGTGCGATTATTTGCAAATGAACAAAACACAAAATAACTGTCAATCTCCCTCTGTCTGGGGCTCCATGCAAGATCTCACCTCGTGGAGTTTCAATGAGCATAATGTTGAGGAATCAGCCAAGAACTACACAGGATAATCTTGTCATTGATCTTAAGGCAGCTGGGACCATAGTTACCAAGAAAACAATAGGTAACACACTACACCGTGAAGGACTGAAATCCTGCAGGGCCCACAAGATCCCCCTGCTCAAGAAGTACAGGTCCACCTGAAGTTTGCTAATGAACATCTGAATGATTCAGAGGAGAACTGGGTGAAAGTGTTGTGGTCAGATGAGACTAAAATCGAGCGCTTTGGCATCAACTCAACTCACCATGTTTGGAGGAGGAATGCTGCCTATGACCCCCAAGAATACCATCCCCACCATCAAACATTGAGGTGGAAACATTATGCTTTGGGGGTGTTTTTCTGCTAAGGGGACAGGACCCCTTCACTGCATCAAAAGGGACAATGGACTGGGCCATGTATCGTCAAATCTTGGGTGAGAATCTCCTTCCAGCATGACAATGACCCAAAACACATAGCCAAGGCAACAAAGGAGTGACTCGAGAAGCAGCACATTAACCACTTAAGGACCCCACCCGCCATAGTTTTACGTCACCTCTTTAAAGAGGGATATCCCTATGGTAGCTGGGTAACCCCAGTATCCTCTTCTTCAGCGGGCAGTCCGCTTCAAGATAAAAGTGGTCTCTGTGGTGGCTTTGCCGCAAGATCACTTTTTATCAGCGGCGGGCGAGGGGCACCCCCCTCCCCAGTAGCGGCAGAGGCAATCGGGTTCTTCTCCCTGTTCGGTATGGAGACAAGTGAAGGGAAGATGGCCCCCACCTGTCTCCATATCATCGCATTTTAGTGTAACTGAGATCTGAGGTCTTTTTGACCCCATATCTCATATTTAAGAGGTCCTATCATGCTTTTTTTTTTTTTTTTATTACAAGGGATGTTTACATTCCTTGTAATAGCAATAAAAGTGGCACATATTTTTGGAGGGAGCTGAACGTTAGAGATGCCAAATATCAGCCTCGAAACCTTAAATGACTTAAAGGAGTTTTAAAGGCAGGTTTTTTTTATCTTAATGCAATCTATGCATTAAGATAAAAAACCTTGTGTGTAGCAGTCCCCCCAGCACCTCCCCAATTACCTACCTGAGCTCCTCTCTCCAGCGATGTCCACGATCCCCTCAGCCATCCAGTACACTCTTCCTGATTGCCTGAGACAGAGCAGCGGCATCATTGGCTCCCAAGGCTTTCAAAGTCAGCCAGCCAATCAGGGGAGAGGGGGCGGGGCCAGGTCAGGGCTCTGTGTCTGAATGGATACACGGAGCTCTGACTCTGGTTGCTCCCCTGTAGCAAGCTGCCGGCTGAGGGGCTCTCAAAGAAGGGAGGGGCTAGAAGCAGCAAAGAGGGACCCGAGAGGAGGATCTGGGCTGCTCTGTGCAAAACCAACTGCACAGAAGGAGTAAAGTATAACTTGTTTTTTTATAAACAAAAAAAAAAAAAAGCCTTTACAATCACTTTAAAAAAGGATCTGCAAAGAGGAGTGGGACAAAAGCCTGGGTTCACACTTGTGTGAACACAGACATCACCTGTGATTCGCACCCACACTGCTGTGCCGGTCGCATGCGAATCAGATTGCATGGGTGTTGCCACCCATGCAACCTGATTCCTGTGCGAGTTTACAGCTCATACTGCAATCTGTTAACGACACCTGCAGCGGTTCGCAGAGGGCAGTGTGAACTGCCTGCAGGAACCAGCAGTGTAATTGCGCCGGTTGCCGCATCGCATATGTGCGAACCCAAGATATGTTTTGGGAAGGGTTTCACTCATTAAAATGCAGATCAATTAAACTTTTTTGAAATGTGTTTTTCTGGAGATTTTTGTTGTTTATCTGTCTCACTGTTAAAATAAAAACATACCATTAAAATCAGAGCTAGTGCAAGTTTTGACACCCTAGGCGAAACCTCATTTTGCCGCCCCCTGGTTCCACCCCCTTTTCCCTGCCCATGGCTAGCAGACCTTTTTAATGAAGTGCCCAAATGCAGCCTCACCAATGAATGTTTGCTTGCTTCCATTCGGGACACAGACAGTCCTCCACTGCGCCTCCGACACTGTGTGCAAACTGAGTGGCCGCTGCCTGCTGATGCCAAAACGTAGTCACTTGCTGTAGAGAGAAGGATAGGAACACCAACAGCCGGCCTGGTCCCATGATGCATCTCCATTTGGAGTCATGCTGTATGGAGAGTCCATCTTATGTGGTATTAGTGTGTGACAAATTGTAATAACCATTCCTGGTGCACGTTTTTTAAGCCTATGGAATGCCTTTATACGTTCTAATTAAAAGATTAGGTTAATAGTTTACATCCTGGTATCTAAAGAAAGTAGGCCATATACAATTTTCCTTCAAATCTACTAAACTATATAAATGCGATGTCAAACCTAAACACACATGGTATGTAATCAAGCAGGCCCTTGCACTATATAGTTGAAGCTAAATCTAAAAGGAAAGTGAATAAGAACATTTTATTATGGGCAGCTTTACTCCCAAGTCCTAGGGAATTTTGTGAACATTTCTAGGGATGGAGAGGCCTCCATTTAGACCCAGCTTTTCCAAATTTAGAAATAGTCTTTTAGCATTTTCCATGCAACCAAGTACATTTTTTTTTTTTTTTAACATGAACTTGTCAAGCCAGATAGTAGCGCTTGTAAGAACACCTACAGCTCAATCTTTGGCAATATCAGCAGAAATTCAAGCCGTCTATGGCCAGCCTAAGCTACAGACAGTTTAGACTTGTCTCATATTTAACTACTTATTAGCAGGTAATCTCTTCAAAGCAGTATAAGGCCCCTTTCACACAGGCGGCTGTTCTGCCGCAGTTAAAAAGCATGTTTCTCTTTTGAAATTCAAGACTCCAGGCACAGCCATCAGCTGCATTTACACGCGGCTGCGTTTAGCCATTGTCATGCCCATAGCAACCGTTTTTATTTTGATACACTTCGTTTTTTACGCTGCCAGTTCACTGCTGTGGTTATGTGCAGATTGACTGCGTCCAGGAACAATTTTGGGCAGCTATTTCATCCAGTGGGAACAGACTAATAAACACTTGACAATAAATTCTAATCCTCCACAGATACTAAAACCAAAAATAAAGTTTAGCTTGAAATACTCCATCGCCCACTTCCACACTTGCTTTAACCACTTGCTTACTGGGCACATATACCCCCTTCCTGCCCAGGCTAAATTATAGCTTTCGGCACTGTCGCGCTTTGAATGACAATTGCGCGGTCGTGCGACGTGGCTCCCAAACAAAATTAATGTCCTTTTTTTCCCCCCCACAAATAGTTTTATTTTGGTGGTATTTGATCATCTTTGCGGTTTTTATCTTTTGCGCTATAAACAAAAAAGCGCAACAATTTTGGGAAAAAAAAAAAAAGATTTTTGCTATAATATCCCAATTTTTTTTTTTAGATTTTTGTCCTCAGTTTAGTCAGATACGTATTTTTCTACTTTTTTTTTACCAAAAATAACGCAATCGGCGTTTGATTGGTTTGCGCAAAAGTTATAGCGTTTACAAAGTAGGGGGTAGTTATGGCATTTTTATGAATTTTTTTACTACATTATGGCGGACACATCGGACACTTGACACCATTCACATTTATACAGCGAACAGTGCTATAAAAATGCAAGGATTACTGTATAAATGTGACTGGCATAGAGGGGGTAAACACTAGGGGGCGAGGAAGGGGTTAAATGTGTGCCCTATTAGTGATTACTACTGTGGGGGAGGGGATTGACTGGGGGAGGTGACCGATCTGTGTCCCTATGTACATAGGGACACAGCATAGTCTCCTCTCTCCCTGAGAAGACGTGGATCTGTGTTTACACACAGAGATCCATGTCCTTGGCTGTGTACCAGCTGATCGTGGGTACCTGGCGGACATCGCGGCCGCCAGGCACGCGCATCGGCATGTCAGTGACCCCCCAGTGGCCTTAAAAAGACGGCCTCCCGGATTTCTAGAGCCACCTTGTGGCCGTCTTTTGTACATGGCCCGGGTCAGAAGAAGTTAAGGTTGTAGCTATTGGAGAGCTGAACAACTTTCAGCATGGGGGGGGGGGGATTTGACTAAATAGTAGCATGCAAGTAAATGAAAGACCTGTTTTTTTTTTTTTATATATAAATAAAACTGATGTATAGGGCTACGTTTAGCCAACTCCACCCCGTTCTGCATCCATTGGCAAGCGCTTCAGCTTTCCAATGCCTGGATACAAAATATATGGAGCTCTATTAAGCCATAATGCTGCAATAACTCATGGTTTACCAGAATGCTCTGTAACTGGTATCACAAAGCACCTTTCCGATTGCACCCATATTGCAAATTTCAGATTGTGTGGAGAATTAGGCTTTCCTATGGCAATAAATGTTAATGCACTGCAGCATTTCAGCCTGGTATGAAATGGCCTTTAGATTATGATAGCCTTGAGGGGGAAAAAAAAAAAAAAACCCCCACCCCCCCATGTTACCCAAACATTTTAATTGCTGAACTTTTGTATTATCGTTAACCAAATTTTACCATTAAAAGCAAAAAGATTGGTCACTTTGGGCAACAATTCTTTGTTTAGGAAAATTGAGAGACTACCCTGGGCTCCCAAGACAAAGTGCAGCATCTCACATACCACACACGAGAGAAAACACAAGTTGTTCAGTGTGCAACAAACTTTATTTTACTATACGGGTCAGTACCGCAGCATACAACAATACAGTGCAACAAAGAAATAGCAATGTGTGATAAAAGTCTTTGAGGTTTAAAACCCCCCTCTCAAACGGAGCACAAGGTGCAATGTGGATTCTTTCTGAATGTTGTAATCTGAAAGTGTGCGACCATCTTCCAACTGTTTGCCTGCAAAGATCAACCTCTGCTGGTCTGGGGGGATACCCTCTTTGTCTTGGATCTTTGCCTTTACGTTTTCAATAGTGTCACTGGGTTCAACCTCAAGGGTGATTGTCTTGCCAGTTAGGGTTTTCACAAAGATCTGCATACCACCTCTCAGACGAAGTACAAGGTGAAGAGTGGATTCTTTCTGAATGTTGTAGTCTGAAAGTGTGCGACCATCTTCCAACTGCTTGCCTGCAAAGATCAACCTCTGCTGGTCTGGGGGGATACCCTCTTTGTCTTGGATTTTGGCTTTCACATTCTCAATAGTGTCACTGGGTTCAACTTCAAGTGTGATGGTCTTGCCTGTGAGGGTTTTTACAAAGATCTGCATACCACCTCTCAGACGGAGCACAAGGTGCAATGTGGATTCTTTCTGAATATTATAATCTGAAAGTGTGCGGCCATCTTCAAGCTGCTTCCCAGCGAAGATCAATCTCTGCTGATCTGGGGGGATACCCTCTTTGTCTTGGATCTTGGCTTTCACATTCTCGATCGTGTCACTGGGCTCAACTTCAAGGGTGATGGTTTTGCCTGTGAGAGTTTTTACGAAGATCTGCATACCCCCTCTCAGACGAAGTACAAGGTGCAATGTGGATTCTTTCTGGATGTTGTAGTCGGAAAGGGTGCGACCATCTTCCAACTGCTTGCCAGCAAAGATCAATCTCTGCTGATCTGGGGGAATACCTTCTTTGTCTTGGATCTTGGCTTTCACATTCTCGATCGTGTCACTGGGTTCAACCTCAAGGGTGATTGTCTTGCCTGTGAGGGTTTTTACAAAGATCTGCATACCACCTCTCAGACGGAGAACAAGGTGAAGAGTGGATTCTTTCTGAATGTTGTAGTCTGAAAGTGTGCGACCATCTTCCAACTGCTTGCCTGCAAAGATCAATCTCTGCTGGTCTGGGGGGATACCCTCTTTGTCTTGGATCTTTGCCTTTACGTTTTCAATAGTGTCACTGGGTTCAACCTCAAGGGTGATGGTCTTGCCAGTTAGGGTTTTTACAAAGATCTGCATACCACCTCTCAGACGGAGCACAAGGTGCAATGTGGATTCTTTCTGAATATTATAATCTGAAAGTGTGCGGCCATCTTCAAGCTGCTTCCCAGCAAAGATCAATCTCTGCTGATCTGGGGGGATACCCTCTTTGTCTTGGATCTTGGCTTTCACATTCTCGATCGTGTCACTGGGCTCAACTTCAAGGGTGATGGTTTTGCCTGTGAGAGTTTTTACGAAGATCTGCATACCCCCTCTCAGACGAAGTACAAGGTGCAATGTGGATTCTTTCTGGATGTTGTAGTCTGAAAGCGTGCGACCATCTTCCAACTGTTTGCCTGCAAAGATCAATCTCTGCTGATCTGGTGGAATGCCCTCTTTATCTTGGATCTTTGCCTTTACGTTTTCAATAGTGTCACTAGGTTCAACCTCAAGGGTGATGGTCTTGCCTGTGAGGGTTTTCACAAAGATCTGCATACCACCTCTCAGACGGAGAACAAGGTGAAGAGTGGATTCTTTCTGAATGTTGTAGTCTGAAAGTGTGCGACCATCTTCCAACTGCTTGCCTGCAAAGATCAATCTCTGCTGGTCTGGGGGGATACCCTCTTTGTCTTGGATCTTGGCTTTCACATTCTCGATCGTGTCACTGGGCTCAACCTCAAGGGTGATGGTCTTGCCTGTGAGGGTTTTCACAAAGATCTGCATACCACCTCTCAGACGGAGAACAAGGTGAAGAGTGGATTCTTTCTGAATGTTGTAGTCTGAAAGTGTGCGACCATCTTCCAACTGCTTGCCTGCAAAGATCAATCTCTGCTGGTCTGGGGGGATACCCTCTTTGTCTTGGATCTTGGCTTTCACATTCTCGATCGTGTCACTGGGCTCAACCTCAAGGGTGATGGTCTTGCCTGTGAGGGTTTTCACAAAGATCTGCATACCACCTCTCAGACGGAGCACAAGGTGAAGAGTGGATTCTTTCTGAATATTATAATCTGAAAGTGTGCGGCCATCTTCAAGCTGCTTCCCAGCGAAGATCAATCTCTGCTGATCTGGGGGGATACCCTCTTTGTCTTGGATTTTGGCTTTCACATTCTCAATGGTATCACTGGGCTCAACCTCAAGGGTGATGGTCTTGCCCGTGAGGGTTTTCACAAAGATCTGCATTTTGGCCTAAAAATGAACAAAAGCACAATTTAGAGCAGAGTCCGCATAATCAATAAAAACATCATACCACACCAACTAGAAGACTTTCCACCAACAATCAAACCTTTTATTTACTGTACAATGAGAGAATTTAGTAAAACCAGAGC